>JAGFBZ010002420.1:0-600000 GCA_018398805.1 Hirundichthys speculiger | reverse complement strand
GATTCTCTGCTCATGTGGTAGAATCTTAAAGTTATTCATACAAATTGATCATCACTTGTTCCATATCTTAGATAAAAGTGGAATAAGTGAAAATAAAGAATTTTATGCAAGATTCCCTCCTACACATTTAAGTAATGATATTACTGCAGTGGCTGTTAACTTTGCTAACCTTGCGACATGTCCGGCCCCTCACAACGCCTCACATGTATGAGTCATAGTCCTCGAGGCAGAGCTGAGCGGTTGTGGGTGTAGAATTAGAAATGGACATGAAATAAGAACAACTGTGTCAAGAGTTTCTAACTGCCACTGACAGGCTAAAGACATTTATCTCATAGTTTGTTTGTAATAGTTTGTTTCCAGAAGGATGATCTGTTGCTATAAAAGTTGGGAGCTGGGGGGGGTTAAAAAATATTTTATTCACTTATGTATTTATTTATTTACTTTTTTTAAAATTGAAAATAGACCCCCACCCCATATATATATTATTTTAAAAGGTTATGATACTCGTGATGTTGTGATGCTGACACACAAGAAAAGATGAAGCATTTCCTCATTTGTGAAGATATGGAAGTAAAAATGAGGGACTTAAAATTGGTTCCATGTCCTCTCTTTTTTTAAACACATTTTATGACTTTAATCTCATAGTGTTCTAACCTTTCTCTCATAAAACATTTTTTCTTGTCAATCTTAATTTGATTTTAATGACTTCTTTTACCTCATAAAACTAAAACTTTATTATCGTAATATCACAACATTATTCTTGTCTTTTGGTCTCTTTATTTTCCCCTTTATTCCCTCAAGGTGAATTTCATTTTTGGTTTCATACAGAGGCCAATCGTTTTAATGGCTGTTGTCCCGTGTGAAGAATACGGCCGTGCCACTGCGCTGCTGTTTCTTTAACTGACCGGTGAAATTCCTTTCTATCTCAAGGTTCCTACTGAAAGTTCGTCTTTTGATACCAATCATCTTGCATAGATGTTACTTTTTCAAACAACTCCTTCAATTTTTTTGTGGCCCTGACTTCAACTTCTTTCAAATGTAAATGTTTGGATTTGCAATCATCGTGACCCAGCTTCTTTTATGAAACTGGTTTGTATTCATTTTTTTCTCCTTTTTTACAAAGAATGAATATGAGACCAAAGGCAATCGAGTCTCTTTCTACAAGCAGTATAAATGAAATAGGAAAAAAAAACACTGAAAAGACAGCTAAATCTCAAGGATATCTTGTTAAATGTAAAAGTTTCACATTTCCAGGATACTAGCGTAACCATTTAGGCCTACTGAAACGTACAGGCCCTAACTCTGTAGCTTACTTCTAATCTGGACCACGACTGAAAGTAGTAACCAAAGTGATATGGTGGAGAAGTGAAACAGAAATCTGAAACGGACTATGGAAAGGGTTTTGTTGAATGGCTCTCAATCTCATGGTCTCTTGGGTGTTAGTGGGCCAATGTCCCCTTCCACTCCTCTGCTTTAAGAAATGAAATCAAGAGTGTAGAACATGTTATTTTGATTTACCCAGAGCTGCGGGGACATATTCTCAGCAGGGAGTCTGAGACAGCCCTACTCTCCCTATATACTGGTTCAAAAAGCACCATTTGTTGCTGTTATGGTGGACGAGACGTCAGATGTCAGTAACGCGGCGCGGCTGTGCTTTTTAAAATACTGCAGAACGAATCATTGGATATGCAATTCTGCCTGGCAGGGATGAAAGAGTTTTGTGACACCATTGAGCAAGAGAGGGACAGGTATGATGACATCTACCTTTCCACTGAGTGCATCTCAGGTGCTCAGAGCACAAGGAGGCATACGCGTACAGTACAGGAAACTCCACAACAGTGTTACTGTCATCGCCACCAGCAGGGGGGGCTGCAGCACCCCCACTTCCTGTGGTACTGGATGTACCAACATGTTCTGGGGGTCAGTGTCAAGCTCATGTGAAACTTCAGATGAGGCTTTAGGGAAGCTGTATATCCTCATAATTTAGATAGAGAAACTAAGTAAAAAAAAAAACAAAAACAAAACTTGTGATCAACTTTTTAAACCTTTCTGTTAAACTGTAATGTATTGCACAGTGGAGCAAAGTTGCTATAGCACATTCTGCCTATGAGACAGAGGTGCTATTTTTTTTCATTTAAGTAGCCAATGAGAAAGTGCTGTTTTGTCCTGTTCTCCATTGTGCTCATTCTCTACGACTATTGAGACTGGAATCATGTGAATGACATCATAAGTGCGGCCCAGCGGGGGAATCGGGAGAAAGGATCAGTCATGCCTGGGCAACTGTGAGTTTACCCATAGTACTGCATGTTGAACCAGATCCAGTTCAGTTTCTTTCCTTTAAACAGGCAGCCTGGATAAAAGGACGAGGCACTGGGTAGCCTGTCAAAGTTCAATGCTGAGCAACAGTAGCTCAAGGGTGGCAAGGGCTGTGGGACCCAGTTGCTTTTGACAAAAAAGAAAAAAACGAAATAAAATTGCTTCTTTTGCCATATTCTGCACCAGCTTAGCTGGAAGATACACTGGGTCCCACTGGGTTTGGGTCCCACCAAACCCAACCCATACATGTGTCAGAGATCCAGCCATCATTTATAAAAAGTTCCTTAAGGATTCTAAACTTTAACCTAAATAAGTTTTGAAAGTGCTTTCAATGTTTCATCAATCATGCTTGAGTGCTGTCTTTGTCTTATCTTTTGTGTTACTTTAAAGTAGCACACAGATGTTATCGTTTCTTGAAAGAAAATGATTGAGACAGTCTGCTTTCTCAGGGTATAATAAGATTGACTCAGATGACACATCTGCTCCATCAGTCTAATTGCCCTTCCTGCAACAAAGGGATTTGTAGGAGCCCATGGGACATCAAAGACAAGCATCATCTGCTCATCTCCATATCCTCTTCCTCTTTAACATCCTCTTTTATAAAAAAAAAAAAAACCCTCAGTCCAGCTAAATTGGCTTGGCCCCATCTCGAGTAGCTCTTCCATGGCAGCGTGACTTAAGCTGCTTGTGAGTGTCAGGAGGGAAGCCAACAAGGTCCAGGGAGGAAACGTCCAGCGACAGCTCCTCTATCACGAGCCTTCTTACAGCAGCACAGCTAGCTGAGAATTGAACATTTGGATGATTAAAGAGATTTGGTGACACTCTGTGTCATGTTCCTGTAATCTCTCAGATGATGGATTTGGGGTGTGCCATGTCACATTCGCTCTAATCTGGCCCCAGTGACTCCTGCGTGTGAATCCCAGTTGCCCTCAGTTGCCACCCAGAGGCTGATGCTTGCTACCCTTGAGGAGAAACAATCTCAGAAATCCAGTTGACTTTTTCTCCTCTGCAGTCATAAAACATAACTATAATGCAAGGATTATTTACCCTCCCCCTTGTGTTTTAACTTAATATCACTCTTCCTGGCAACAAGAAAAAAATGGGCTCCAGTAACCAAGGTGTAGAATTGCAATTCAGATTAGTTTTAACCCACAGGAGCATTACATTTGCCATCTGTTATAATGCGCATTCTTACTTGACACCCTTGACTTGGCAGGACTGTCTCAGAGGACTTTGGATTTGATAATAGGGAATGACACTGAAATTAATAAGTTGAAGATGTGAACCTTGGCCTTTGCCAAGACGATAGCTGTCATTGCTTTTTGACAGGTTTCAAGAGAAGAAATATAGAAATGGAAAGTGAAAAGTGGCTGAGGGAGGCCAGAAAATAGCTTTTGCCTACTGTTGTTCTTTACAGTGGCCCTGTCATCTCTCTCCAAGAGCGGATGCCAAAGTTCCCAGTGGCATCTCCAGAGAGAATGTCATGGGAGAAATAAATCTACCAGCCAATTTATGTGAGGAAGTTGAACTTTTTATGATTTCGCTCTTCTTTTTTTTTTCCCCTTTCTTTTTCTTCCTCCAAGCTTTCCATAATAAAGACAAGAGGGGAAGGTCCCTGGCTGCTCTGACTGGAGATTTTCTTTCTTCTTTCCTAGTTGACATGGCATTTTTATTCAGTGTGCCTTCAGAATGCACTCTTGTGCAACGTGAGGGTGAAAGAGAGTCAAAAACAGTCCATGTGAATCTGCCCCAGCAACAGGATGGAAAAAAAAAAAAAGTGAGAAATGCCTCAAGCTCAAATCCCCACTGAACAGTTGCTCTTAGAGAGAATCAAGAAACTCTGAACTCGAAGAAGGAACAGGAAGATCATGTTTGATTGTTTGTTTTCAGAAGAATTATGCTACCACAAAACTGTATTGTTTTCAGTTATTTATTAAAACCATTGTGAATGGCATTCTGGTAAATTGAGATATACAGTATTAACAAGAAGACACTTTGCTTTTTTAAATTGAATTAAATTCATTAAAAAATACTTATTTAGTTGATGCAAACTTAACTGTTGTAGTCTTGTCTGTACTCCAAAAACATGCGATATCACAAGCGAAAATGAAGTTTAATTAGTTAATAGTTAAAATAAGTAAAAAGAAAACTAAGGGCCGTTTATGTAGAATCCACAGTAGTAAAGAGCAGAAGAACAAGAAACATTGATGCCATTCAGATTCAACAATGGGATTGCATAAAAACTATGCACAGAAAACTAGAGACTAGTCAAGGCTGAAAAGAACTGAATCAAGACTAAAAGCGTGTTGCAGCTCTGTGCAGCGATGCACTGTGGCACTTCGAAGGCTTTGCATAAAAATATGCTGATGTGTAGTATATATATAATGCTCCCCACATTTGCCAAATTAGCTTAATATGTTGACAAGCTAACATTTGCTAATTAGCACTCAACAGAATGTGCTGCAGAGTCCAACTGGTTTTGCAAGTGTTTGCTCATAAAGCAAACCATTCGGGTGACTACAATTCTTTCCAATATTAGCTGCCAAGACATTTTGCTCAGAACCGTAAATAAACCTCTGATAGCAAAAAGTCACACGATCGCCACAGTCATTACTCATTTAGCCTGGTCCATAATATTTACTCAGATTTTAAGAGCTTTTATGGATCCTATGATTAAAAAATAATGATAATTAAATAGCATTAACTTCTAAAATGTTACTATAAGTAAGCCATTCAATGATAATACACAAAAGCATCTTTGCCACAGTACTTTAATGCAAGCAGCAGAATTAGATACAACCACATGAATTAAAGGTTGGCTAGGCAATTATTCCAAGAGGCATTTATCACTTTATTAATTAAAGTTGGACTGGTGACCTGTTCCAGGGTGTACCCCTGTGTTTCACCCAAAGAGAACATTCCCATGACCTTAAATAGGAATAAGGGGGTATAAATAATGCATCAATGAATGGATGGTTAAAACAGTTTTTACGTTTCAATAATGACTGATTAAATATGTGTTCTGTAAGTAATATTAGATACATCTGTCATCCATGCAGGCTGAGGCATTATGAAAAAAAAAAAAACCAACATCCCTAATGATTTTATAAGAACAAATTGAAATGATTTGGTGGCCTTTCCGCTGGCTTTCAATGGTTGTTGTGTGCGTGTGTACTGTATGGTAGGCCAATGGCGACATATCTATCTTCAAAAAGAAATGCCTACATGCATCAAAATTTTATGCACTAAAATATTTCACATGGATTGAGATAGAAAAGCACAATTTCTTTCTGTGTGTGTATCCTAGGCCAGATCATCCCCCACCCCAGCTCCTCCCCTATCTGCTTGCTGCCATTAGTTGTTTGGTTTATCGCCAGCAGGTTGCATTCCAACAAGCTCATACTTCTATTGGACAGGCAAATGTCCTTTTAGGTTTTTACATGTTTTTACATTTTACATTAACTAGGCTAAACTGTATCACAATCTGGTTGTGTGCATTCATGTGTTCTGGAGCTGTAATCTTTGATGGCGGTTAGAAGGAAGAGGCTGAGCATTTTTGTTGTATGTTCAAAATGAGTCTTGTTCTTGGAATTTTTCTCAGCATACTTGCTTCACATTTGTTCGGTCATTCATAGGCGTGATTTATGGGGGGGATGGGTGGGTTGCAACCCACCTAATAATTTAAAGCAGCCACCACAACCCCCCCAATATCATACCTCTTTCGTTATGTTTCGGAAGTATCCACGGTGGCTCAACCTCCCCAATGTTCAACTCAAAGTTACACCCTTGCAGACATTAGTCTTGAATTCAGGAGCTAGCATTTCTTTAATTGTAAATTTGGATCGTTATAATATTTTATACAATAGTTTCTATAACACAATAGGAAAACAACAAGTAGATATTAATTAACAAATGCAGTTTTCTCATGTCCTCTGGTACTACAATGAACTGAAGCCTGATGTAAAAGGTGGAATGTTCAAATGTCCTGGATTTTGCGAAGTAGAACATTGAAGGTGAACACATTTTTAAGAAATCCCAAAGTTCTGCAAGCTTTCCCAAACAGCCCTCACCAGTCTTTAGGAACTGCTGAGTTTGCATGTCCATGTACATGGTTGTGTTTCAGTGTTCGTGAATGTGTTTCCCACGGAGTAAACCAGGCGGAGAGCCTTGTATTTTACCGGAGGGACTTGCACTACAGAGGTCAGCAACTACTTTTGCTTTTTTTAGTGATGACGAGATTTTGCACTTAAGAGCATATGTCTTAGGTCTCACCGGTCACTGCACAAATATATTGTGTAAGAAATATGAATATCTGTTCGTGTCTTGAGAGGATGACTCAGTGGCAGTCAAAGAAATGAAAGGATGCAGTGAGTGAGGAGAAACTATTGTTAGGAATTTCTTTCAAGAAACATTATTTTATTTTTGTATATATATATATATTTATATATATATATATATATATATATATATATATATATATATATATATATATATATATATATATATATATATATATTTATATATATTAAGCATAAATGTGCATGTGCCTTTTGAGCTTTACTGAACACAAGACTGGTAAAAAAAAGTCAAGAATATCCTCAGAAAATCATTTATCTTTGTGACACTTTTGAGTTTAAGTGAGAGGCCGGTGTGGGGGAGGTCTTACATCCGTCCTCCTCCTTCTGTCCTGTTTGGAAGTGTGTACTTGCCTCAATGGGAATTTGCTCACTAGTGTGGCATAACACTGCAGTTCAGAAACCTGCAGTGCCTGCTGGTTGCTGGGCAGAGTTTCAATCTATTTCTGAGCATTTTTGGATGTCAGCTCTTCAGATAAGTAACTGAACCTGCTGAGGTGTTACCAAAAAAGCCATTTTTTTTCCCTCTTTTAATGAGAATGGATTTTAAACAGACACATCACTTTCACTATCCTGGCATGAAGAAGCTCATTAGTACAAGCATAATATAGAAGGTGGTATGGAAATATAAAAATGGTGTATTGTCTTTCCATCCAAGGTGACGTTATTATGTGCATATTATTCACTCCTCAGCCAATTTATGCAATATATACCATTAATATGTATGTAAAGTGACTTTTTGGTTGTCTGTTTCACTTTCTACGATCACTGTTAAATTGGCTCTGGGTCTTTGCTTTGTCCATCAAACATCAGAGCTGCATATTTCTAGTGCAGCCAGAGGTTGTCTTGCTAGGATGACAGGCTTATTGTCTTTTTTTTTTTACTTAAACATCAGCTTTTGAACACCAAAGGAATCAAGTGGAAATGTCAAATGTAATCAAGGTGATAAGAACTGCATGTCAAATCTTAACTTTTGTCAATTTTATGTCTAAGTGATTTTTTTTCCCCATGGGTTGCATTATATGGCATAACGAATGGAGATAAATTCAAACTACTGAGCAGCTGGCAGATGCTATATGTGTGTAGTCTGAGACTATATATCCTTATATATCCTTCCAAAGCCAGGCATTCATCTGGTCAATGAATATCTCCAACTGAGAGGTGGCCAATGGAAATATATCATATGCCCAACACAGCTCCTATTAGATCATCCATGGTCTTGGCTAGGTTTTAGCATGGCAAAGCTTTATCATTAATCATTTTCTTCTTAATAGAAAATAAGATTTCTCTCTTCTAGATATGTTGTTCATAGAATATGCTGGAGGTAGTCTCCCAGTTTGTGGGTCACAGCAATGAGTGCTCCATCTACAGTTGGCACTATTTCTGCCCTCATTTCTACATCCTCTTTTAACCCTTGGTATTTGTCCAGCTCCTCATATTATTTCTTCTCGATGCTGCTCTGGCGTGAGATTGCTGCATCTTTCACCATTTTTATGAAGTTGACCAACACAATGTTCAGTCTTATTTGGAAATCATTTTCTCCAACCCTTGGAGGTATTGCCCATCTTAACTTTCTGGCTATGATTGCACTCTCAAAATGCGGGTACTTAGTGTTGCCCATATCTTCAGCTTCATTTTTGCTAAAAAAAAAAAAATGATGGCACACTGACACAAAGTTGTAGTTAAGAACCTTTTTGTCCAGCTTATTCTGTTCAGTCTAGCCTTCTTCAGTTCAGTATTATATCCTCATTAATCCTCATGTTTTATCCGTCATCACAGAGCGATTTGTCCTGACTAAAGAATCTACTACGTGTGCTACCTGTTCTCACCAGGTTCCCACTTTATTGATACTGTTTAAATGCACTACAGCGTATTTCATTCAGGGTATGTTTGTGTGGGATGTGTGTTCATCAGTGAATGAGCATTCGTGGGATATTTGACTTCATAACTTGTGTCTGTGTTTATCTGTGTGCCCACTAAGGTGAGGTTTAGACATGCCAGGGGGCAGCTAGGGTGATAGGATACACTACCGCCGTCGGCCATCCTTTGGAGATAATGTTGGAATCGTAGAAGGGGGGAACAGCTGGCACCTTCGTTTTCCTGTCAGCGCATATTTTCTACTACATCAATAATGAGCACCACAGCCTAGCCATGAGTGTTACGGCTCAGTAGGCCCATGACTGTATTCTCATGTGTCCTACCATTCTCCTTATCCTCCTTTTTCCATATAATTCTTCCTCCCTTCCCCCCTTTTTTTTTTAAACCTGTCTTAATCTATCACTATTTTATTCCCTGCATACCAGCCTCCTCCTCTAGCAAAAATCTGTTTGTCCTAATTTATACTGATATATTAAGAAGGCTTTGCATGCTAGATGAAACAAAAAACAAGTGGGATCTAGTGTATCTCATAGCACAAATATGCTTTTTTTTTTCCTCCTTTCATTTGCATGTTTAGTAAATATTATGGTAATTTAGGTCACAAGCAATAAAGTTAACCCACACATTACGTAACTCATCTTTATTTGTATTATACCACCATCATCTGACTGAAAAATGCAACCAAAGTGTGGAAAATTACTAGCAATGGCCCAAAGCCATTAAGAAAATGAACCATTTTTGTTTGAATTTAAATAACGTTGTTTTTGGTGTGCTCATCTAATCGACAATTTTGTGCATTTTTTGTGAGTGAAATTTACTTAGGTAATTACTGCATTAAATGACTGCATTGAAATACAAAGGGGGAATGTGAAAAGGTGTTGAACAACAGCAGAGATGTTTTCAAACTGTTTTCAGTGGAGTGATAATAGAGGGTGGGCAAATGTGACTGCTGTCATAATACAGCACTGAGAACCAAGGGGGTTGAATAGGTAGGATGACAATGTAACACTTCAGTGCAGTACAACACTGCAAGATTACATGTAGAAACATCAGAACCCAGTGATATATCATACTACCTGTCTGTTAAAGAAAAATAATCTGAAAAAGAAAGAAAAAAAGAAAATAACAATGGTATACATTGTGTAACAACATTTGTACATCTTACTTTCTTTTTTCTTAGTTTTGTTTTTGTTTTTATATCATTCAGTGCTATTTATCATAGTGCTATTTATGTCTGAGATACAGTACTAACTTTATCCTGCCACCAAAGCCCAGAGTGGGACCAGTTTATGTTCACAACCAGCTCACTTCCTTTTTGATGAAGATGAGATTGGACAACTTCAATAACAGCTCAGTTTCAGTGTCCTGTAAATGAGATAGCACTCTTCACAACAGACTTGGAGATGAAATGCAACATCTCACTGCACACAGTTAAGGGCCTAAGCTTCCTCAAGAAGTAAAGTCTGCTCTGTCCTTTCTTATAAACAGCACGAGTGTTGTGTCTCTGGTCTGGTTTGTTGTCCAGGTAAACACTGTGACAGAGGAGGTTCTGTCGGAGTAATTCCTGCTTAAAAATGTACATTCATGCATGTTGTGATATTTAGCTTCTCAGTCCCACAGAAGGTGCACATCCTATTGTGACTTGTTAATCTAAGATACCTGTGTTTATCTATACAGATGCTGTAATTGGGAATCTGTCTTGATGGCCCAGCTGAAGAGCTGATTATCTTATGGGGAGCATCTTGGGTGAATTGTTAGAGTGCTGTGATGTGTTGGTTACTTGGCCAGGGGGGTCAGGAGCCTATATAAAGAGAAAGTGGTTCAGTAGTTAGGAGGCTGCAATGGGTAGAGGCTGACTCCTGCACCTCTTTGTTTAAGCAATTTTTTTTTCTCCTTTTTAATTGTTTTTCACCTAGTTATCCAGGCCTAGAATCTATTAAAACTAGGGCTGGGCAAGTTAACGCGTTATTACCGCATTAACGCATTAACTTAATAACGCGGACATTTATTTTATCGCGTGTTAATGCATGTTGCTCCCATGCTTTTGTTTTGAAAAATCTGTTACTGGCTGCTGCGGAACCGGAAGATGATTGGCAGTTAAACCTGCGAAAAAGCTAAAACAGACATGGAGAACGGTAAAAATCCGTGTACTTTACGGTTCGGGTCTGTCTGGAAAAAAAATTCTGGACTGCAGCAAAACTTTTGTATCATTCCTCCATGTTACATCAGATCTGCTCCACTGTCGTGGTATTCTCTTACTGGTTACTTCAGTGTGGCTCTGTCTAGTGGCACGGATGTGAAATGACAACTAGTCTAGTCCTCAATTATAAAACAAATTCAGTCCTGTGGCCTGTTTTTTCAATTTGTATTTTTGATCCAGGTCTAAAATTGAAATATCAAAAAAAAAAAAAAAAAAAAAAATACCTTTGACCTTTTTTAAATTTTTGATTGATATACAGATTGGAAAAGTTACTGAACTTTAACATGGACATTTTCATTTCACTTTTTTTTTTTTTTTTATAAAAACAGGGTGACATTAATGCCCTGGCAGTGGCAATAAGCTTTATTTTATTTGACATTTTTTAAGATGAGATTTACACTAAATATGTGTTACTGACAAGTGCTGATGTTAAAAGTGTTTGAACAACAAATGTTTTGACACTTTAGTTCATATGGCAGCAGAACATTTAAATAAAAGTGCATTTTACACTACTTTTGAAAATATTATTTGATTTTGCGTATACAATGTGATTAATCGTGATTAATCAGGGAAATCATGCGATTATTCGCGATTGAAAATTTTATGTCATTTTATGTCAATGTAAACTTGTGCATTTATTGAGTATTTAACCACACCTTCGCCCCAGTGCCTTTGGCTGACATGCAGCCCCATATCATCAAGGACTGTGGGAATTTTGGTGTTTTCTTTAGGCACCAAACAAGAGTTCCTGCATCATCACCTTGTCCAATGCAGATTCATGACTCATCACTGAAGATAACCTTCATCCAGTCATCCACAGTCCATGATTGCCTCTCCTCAGCCCATTGTAGTTTTGTTCTTTTCTGTTTAAGCGTCAATGATGGTTTCCTTTTAGCTTTCCTGTATGAAAATCCAATTTCCTTTAGGTGATTTTGCACAATTCTGTCATATATATTGACTCCAGCTTCCTCCAATTTCTTCTTCATTTGTCTTGTTGTGTATTTTCTGTTTTCAAGACATATGGCCTTTAGTTGTTTATCTTGACACTTAGATGTCTTCCTTGGTCAACCAGTACGCTTGACTTTAACAACCTTCCCATGCTGTTTGTCCTTGGTCCATATCTTTGATACAGCTGACTGTGAACAGCCCACATCTTTGGCAACCATACGTGTAGAGTTACTTCTTCAAGAAGTTTGATGATCCTTTCTTTGGTCTCAAGAGACATCTCTCTTCTTGGAGCCATGATTCTTGCCAATCCACCTGGTCCAGCAGCCCTTACAAGGTGTGATAACTGCACTGTTTTTAACGGCTGACTGACGAGCAGATCTAATCTGAGACAGGAGCCCAATTAAGGAAAGGAAAGGAAATTATTTTCTACTCAAAATGGAGTGATTCCATTTTTTTTTTCTTTAGAATCAAGTGATTCCATATTTTTTTCCCTGCACTTGCTCTATAAAAGTAACATTTACTGACCACCACAATGTTTTTTATTCATTTCCTTTGGTGTTTCTGAATGCCAAGGAGTTGCACTTTTGAAAAACTTCATTATTGTTTCATGCTTTTCATCTGAGTTTGTTCAACAGAATGAAATGTCTGAGTGAGCGCTCGTCCAAGGCTGGTGATTCCATACTTTTTGATAGGGGTTGTAGTAGAGCAGGATGAATTGTATTAAATCCACTTCAGAAATAAAAAAAAAACACAACCCTCACGGTTCTGCCTGCTTTAACAAGTTGACTGCAGGTTTGTTGAAGTGTTAAGCACACTGCAGTGGGTCCTCGCTTGTTACTCAGGTGGACCAATAAAAGTCTCTCCAGGACTTTCATGATGTGTCATGTAAGGGCTACAAGTCTATAGTGGTTAAGGATGTCAAATAAATGAGATTTCTTTGGTACCAGAAAAAGGCAGAATATCTTCCATGGCAGTGGAACATTTTCCTGACTCAGACTAAGCTTGTTTTCATACCTGTTGGTGCACATCCTGGTCTGGCTTCGGTGTGCACCAAACTACATTGTATTATTTTTCTGTTAGTTCAGTACGGTTATACATATTTTCACTGTAGTCCAAACACTGTACCACATGTTTTGTGACAACAGTCAACTGTCATTGGTCAACAGCAATCTTGGCAAAGTGTCATGTTTCAGTGAGAACCAGCCAGAAGAAAAGAGCTAAAAAGCATGGTGACACAACAACTTTGCGTTGTTGACCCAGAGTTTGCTAGTTTTCTTTTCATTATTATATAAACAGCTTGTAATAGAAGGTGCTGGAAATCGTTTGTCTGCACTGCTAGTGTGACTTTCTTTTGTCATGTTTATGTTCCCCTTCAGAAGTGACTACGGAAGCCTCTTTTGCTTAAACATGAATTGTACACTCTGTAGTTGGATTGGCCTAAGGTCTGGAGTTTTGGCACCACAAACAAACTGCACCAGAGTTCGACAACACCTGTATCGAGACCCTCTATTCAGGCCACTCTTGGCTGTCAAATTGCTGTTTAGGTGTGAACCAGAGTGCGATTGTTGTGTTCGTACTGACCCAAGTGAACCACACTCATGACTAAACCCCTTTGGGTCGACCTGAATAGGTGCAATGTGAAAATGATCTTAGGGTGTACGTCCACTATATGCAAGCGATTTTGCGTGCAGTTGGACTGATATACATTGGAGCCACATCCGAGGTTTAGTTAAACCTTACTATTTTGTTGTAATGCATAAATCAACAACTTTAACCAGATGATCTTAACAAGTCAACCTCCACCTTAATACGAGCCTATTTTTCTCCACCCTCTGTCTCGATAGGAAGGCAGCAAGGGATTATAAATTAGTAAGAAACCTGCAATGGCAACAATCAGTTTCTCCTCCATGGTTTTTGATAAGAACACGAAGTTTTCACATACTCCATTCCACCAATGCAACGGAGATAAAATGCATCAAATGCAGCAATGCAGAGAACGTCTACTTCGATAGGATAATGCACATAACTTTCACAAGACACCTTCATTTGAATTAAGTTGAGCAAAGTCCAAGTCTTTGACTTAGTGCCTGGATGCCCTGCCTCCCAAGATGCCTTGCATTGGAGATAAACACGCCTCCTTCCTTTCTATAGAAAATGAATGATTTGTTGCATATAATGGACACCAGCCATAAGGGTGAAGAAGTGGTGTATCCTACTAGATCTTCAGGACACTGGGGCTCACACTGTCTGGACCTGCATCCTTGTTCAATACCTCCAGCTGCCTCTTCACCTGACTGCAGGAGACACACTGGCTACAGGAGGAAGCAGAGGGGGTCCCAGCATCTTCTGGTGTGATTGGAGAGAATGATGGAGCAACACTAAGATCCATGACTGAGGTGGAAGATGAGACAGTTGAGATGTGACAGGGAAGTTGTGGGTGAAAGGTGAGTGGGAGGGAGGTCACTGTGCCCAGGAAGTTTTTGATTACAGTGGTACCTCTACTTATGAATGTCTCTAGATACAAAATTTTCAGGTTACGAAACGCCTCAATGGGAAAATATTGTCTCTTGTTACGAAAGAAATTTCAGGATACAAAAGGCAAAAATACAGTAGCGCTGCTACTCACAGCTCCCAGAGTTTATCGAACATAAACATACTTGTCGGGTCTGTATCTTGGTTTGAAAGCAGTGCATCTGAGCTGCTCTGCCATTGGCTATCGCTTAGCATCTTCCTGGCATCCCATTGGCTAGGAGGGCCCCTTGTCTGTATGAACGTAACCCAGCAACCCAGGTAGACGAACAATTTTTACCTCCGCCAAGGAGGTTATGTTTTTGCCAGCGTTTATCTGTCTGTCCGTTTGTCTGTCTGTCTGTGTACAAGATAACTCAAAAAGTTATGGATGGATTTTGATGAAATTTTCAGGAGTTGTCGGAAATGTGAAAAGGAAGAACTGATTTCATTTTGGCTGTGATCCGGAAGAAATCTTGGATTCTGGATCACTTTCAAATTTTCGATAATTGTTGCGCTTGGTGGAGGTCTGCGCTCTCCGAGTGCTTTTCTAGTTCTAACATGTATTTCTTACAGGTTTTACATCATTCATGTATAATTATAAAAAAAAATTTATGTTTGAATTTTGGGGGGCTTGGAAAAACGATAGAGCATTACTTGGCGGAAAACGCTTTTCGACTTACAAAATTTTCAGGTTACGAAACTACTTCCAGAACCAATTAATTTCATAAGTAGAGGTACCACTGTATTTGTATCTTGAAGGCCACTAAAGTATTTGATGGTGAGGTTATTTTATTGCACAGGCAGGTCCTACTTTAAATGTATTGAAGATTGTGTTTAATTTTTTCATTTTAAATGACATTTTGAGAATACATTTTGTGACCTGACATTTCTCTTGGCAACATACTGCAATTCCCTACTAATTATAATAATGTCTTATTGAGTAGCCACTTACGTGCTTATTTGTCTTCTTGAAAAATATCTGCCTCTTAGTTTAATAAATTGCTGCATCACCCATCATACCCTTTTTTCACCTGAGTCTGTCCTAGATCAAATCTTCATCCCATCTGTTTTTCCACTTTTCTTTTAATCACTATGTCATGACTGTGAAATAAGAGGAACCTGTGAAGCAAGTCAGCTGAGCTTGAACATTTTTAAAGGGGGGGGGGGGGTGCTTCTGATGGTGGCATCCATCTTTTGTCTGGCAAAAGAGAGGTATGGGATATTAATATTATGTTATAGATATATAGATATATATATATATAGATATATGAGATAGATAGAATATAGATATATATATATATATATATTATATATATATATATATATATATATATATATATAATATATATATATATATATATATATAGATATATATATATATACACACACACATATATGTATATATATTGGGGCTGTCAGTGGATTTAATTTTTTTATCATGATTAATCGAAAGATTTACATAGTTAAAGTTTAAAGAGAATAAAACAAGTGAATGTCAGATGTGAAACTAACTTTACCGCGCCCTGTGGTGATAACTCAGTTCACAGCAACAGTAAATACAAATAACCTTTCTCTTCTCAACAGGCCCATCTGGCAGCACCTTAAGGCTAAACTTGTCGTTCATAAGACCCTTTTCTGTCGCCATGTCGGTCCCACACGTTGACTGTAAATAATACACTTATTGGCCGAGGGTCATATTTACAGAAATGTGTGTTGTTAATCTTGCGTTAGAAAAATAGTGGCGTTAAACAGAATTTGCGTTAACTTTGACAGCCCCTATATATATATAGATATATATATATATATATATATATATATATATATATATATATATATATATATATATATATATATATATATATATATATATATATATATATATTGCGTCTTGCTATTGTATCTCATGTTATTGTTGTTTAATATTCCAATGTGAAAGACACACACAAACAAAAAGCCTAATTTGTATAGTTTAGGGCATGTTTTTAGATTTTACACTGCCATTACTGTTTCCAGTATTGTCCAACAGTGATAAACGTGATCAGATATAAAATGTTTGTTTAAAAATCCATAAATATTGCTTTCCATGCAATCCATGCAAAACGGAAAGCTGAACCATCATGCAAAAATGAAGACTCAATGTTTTATTTTAAAATTTGCCAGCCCTTGCTCCAGAAGGCTGACACAGTGAAATTTGAACATTTACATGACTTGCTTTGCATAAACAGTACAATAATGACAAGTACTCCAGGGTGCTGCATTTTGTGATTTCAAACAGCATTTCACAGCTACAGACGACATAAATCACCACAGAAAGATGACAGTTAAAACCCCCATAACCATTTTTTGTATTATCCCCCTAAGATATTCTGATGAACATAATGTTGTCTTCATTTATTTTTCAACCGCCCACCCACCCTCCCAAAAAAAAAAGTGTCACTGCTGAAAAATGTGTAGTTTTTCATAGACTATTGTTTCTGTGATGTCAGGAAAGCAAACTACTGAGGATTAATTGAGTCGAGTTTGCAGCAGACACTTTTTGAGATGTGCTGGGAGAAGCTGCCAAGGAAACAGACATTTTAATGCCTGGGACATGACCACGCAATCTGACCACTTAGCAGAGAGTTAGAGGAAGGTGATTCTTGGCTCCCTCTCCTCCCTGTAATTCAGTTACCACTAGGGCTGTCATTTAGTTCAGGCAGACTGACAAGGCTTTAAAAATAAAGAAGAAACTGCATTTACCCTGGAAAAAATGGACTAAAAATGCAAAAGCCATCAGAAGGCTTTCATGTCTACCCTAATGTGCATCACTGAGGCTGAAGAAAGTGTCTTCGGTCCTTTGTTTCTTTTCTTCTTTTTTTTTTCCTGCAGTTTAATATGCTGCATCTTGAATCTTTTAGATGTGATAACTCTTTTAAGATCATCAGTAGACAGCATGTCATGTACGCTGGTGTGCTCCACATCAGATACAGTGAGTATCTGGCATTTGATAAGGCTGATTCAAATACACAGATATGTCTACCCGCTGGCAGATGTGTGATGCAGTGTGTCCACTTTATGATTGTTTTTGAACTGATTTGTCTTTGAGGTTTCACATCACAGAATGAACCTTTGTAACTTCAAAGTAGTGTGTACGAGAGTCCCACTTCCATCTGCATTAAATCCATATCTGTATTTAATTTGTGTTTGTCAAGTAACTGATAAAAGTGTTAACTGTTGACATTCTCCGCACTCTGTTAAATTAAAAGAAAGACTTGTCACACGTACACTGTTGGAATCAGTAGAAAGCGTTGGATGTCATTGATCTCTGATGAGAACAAAAATACGCAAAGCTGTCTTAATAACCCTTCAGAAGATGAGTGGGAAATGGTACATGCAAGGCCAGCATATAGCACCTTTCTAGAAGTTTTAGCCTGTTAGCTTCCTGCGCAGCAACAAAGTCAAGTGTTACTTTGTTTTTTGTATATGACAACAAACTATATCACAGTCAACCAACAAATGGCATGAAACGTGACAATCCTGAACATCTTGAAATTGCCTAATTTATACTAAAAAGATAAATAAAGTATATTTCTTACCATTGTGTGGTTAAAGCAACACAAAATACCTTTTTTTTTTTTTTTTTCATTTTTAGCTCAGTTGGTCCCCCTGTAGACACAGAGATTAGGTCACTTTTATGACACTGTTCAGAATTTACTCATTTACTCAATTTACTCAGTCTCTCATTTTCTCTTCTGTCTTCTCTTCCTTCTCTTCTTTTCTTTCTTGAGACACTTAGTTGACTCTGCCATAACAGCCACTGTAGCCCTAAGATGTGTAACATAGTGAAACGCAGTTGTTGGAAGAGATGGCCGATGCTTGAGTCCAAGAATACTCTGGCTGGTTTTTTTCAAGAGATGCCAGATGACAAGACGAACTCCAGAATGTTCCTTCAGATGTGCTGATTTAAAGCAATCCAGAACAACTTTTTAATTTTGAGATTTTTAGCACCCACTAAAAGCATGCTTGGCACAGTCGTCTTAAAGACAGTCTCCATTCTGCACATTAATGTGTTTATACAACCTGGTAAATAAAACTGGCGAGAGAGGCGACCTGAGGAAAACTTAAGACGTCAACTGAGCATGTAAAATAATTCGATTTTGACACAAATATCAATGTATTATTTTTGACAGCACGAAAAGAGATGTTTTTGCAATGACAGTCGGTGACGCATCCTTGGATTTCTGCAGCATTCTTGCCGACAACATTTCCAGCCCATTCAAAGTTCTGTGAAGGTATAAACAAGTGTGCATTTGCAAGCATTTCAGCGTGGCTCATTTTTTAGGTTGTTTACAGAGTAAAACCTGCCAGAGATTTATTCTTGTTTTGCTCAATCACTCTCTCATATTTTCTGTCTCTCCGTCCTCTTTATTTGGTTTCACCTCTGACATGATTTCCATGGCACAAAATGTGCAAAAATGAACTAGTTGTGAGAGTTATCTTTAATTTATTGTTAATATGTAAGGAAATGGTTGCGACGACACGCTGTCCCAGAATTCAGGAGTTACTTTGTTGGTTTCTGCAGAGCTCAATGATAAAAAAATATTCAAATGTTCTGTTAAAAGACAATTAAACTGATATTTTATGATGATATTTTCAATTTGTTCTGCTTTAAGTGTGCACCTTAAAAAGCTGACTGAAAGGTAAAGAAGAGAGCAATAATGATGCCAAAGACAATGAAACATATCATATCTGGCCTGTGTCTGTCCATAACCCAACTATCATTTGCGCAATAAGGTTTCAAAATTTTTAAATCATAATCAGATGCTTCTTCTTTTCCTTCCAGCTGTTCCTTTCAGGGGTCACCATAGCGACTCTTCTGCCTCCATCTAACCTAGTTGTCTGCATCCTCTTCTCTCACACCAACTAACTTCATGTTCTCTTTCACTTCATCCATAAATTCTTCTTTGGTCTTCTTCAAGACCTCCTGCCTGGCAGCTCGAACCTTTGATTTTCTCTCCAAAACATCGAAAATGGACTGTCCTTCTGATGTTCTCACTCCTGATCCTATCCATCCATGTCACTCAAAAGGGAAAACCTCTGCTACCTCCAACTCTGTCTCCTGTCTTTTGCTAAGTGCCATGGCCTCTTAACCATACAACATTACAGGTCTCACCACCATCTTGTACACATTTCTTTTTTGATACTCTTTTGTCACACATCACACCTGACACTTTTCTTCACCTATTCTAACCTGCCTCCACATACTTCACCTCTTTTCCACACTCTGTTGCTCTGGACTGTTGACTGTAAGTACTTATAATCCTCCACCTTCTCTACCTCTGCTTCCTGTAGCCTCACGGTTCCTCTTGGGTTCCTCTCATTCACACACATGTATTCTGTCTTGATGTGGCTAACCTTAATTCCTTTCCTCCACCTCTCTTGATTTTTCACCTGTTCCCTGCTCTCATTACAGATCGCAATGTCATCTCCAAATTTCATTCATGTCCAACCTCATGTATCAGTCTGTCCATCACCATAGCAGATGTAAGATCCCCCAGTTCTGGTTCAGTCTCTGACTAGCAGAGTCTATCACCGGGACCAGCTCTCCATCCTACGGGTAAGAAGTTGCGGTCTAGGAGAGGTTCCTCACTAGATTTCCTCAACTTATTTAAGCTGGTGTCGAGGAGATACGCCTAGCTCTCACTGCCTACTTCCAAACGTATGTCCCGCTCACTCCAATAACTGTCCTCAGAGGAATAGCCGGGTGGCTCGAAGTCCAGCTATCGGTCACGTCTGTTAACGGCAGCTCTCCTCTCACGATCTGGGCTCTTGTTACAGGCTAGGAAAACTTTAGTGGCTCGGACAGCAAGCCCCAGGGACAATTTGACAATATTGTGACTAAAAATAACCCATAAGAACCTGTGTGTTAGTGCAGAGGCATAAACAAGTCTTCAAAATTCTGGATACAGATGTAATGTCCACAACGACGTCTTATGATAGTTTTTATATTTATTAAAGCAGATTAGCAAGGTTAAGCAACAGCATTGATTGGTTATACAATTTCTAATTCTACTTAAAAAGGCAAATTAAAGCTGTGGCTTACTGATCAGTTCCTCTGGTTGGTTCAAGGACAGGCTGGTACGCAATGTGCACCTTTGCGTTTTCAAGGCCGCTGGCAGGGAGGGAGAGAGAGAGCTCAAACGATCAGGCCTGCAGGTATGCTGATTCGGCCCCTCCTCCTTGCTAGCGGTGAGCTAGGCTAACCAAAAAGGCTCCAATTATTCCTTCAAGAATTGGGAAAAATTCGTGATCCTGTTCCAAGCGTCTTTCTGTCTTCTTTTCTTGAAGTAATTCCTTCCAGTTAATCCTCCAGATGGGGGTTGCTCGTCCAGGTTCCCAGCTAGTCCTTCTTCGGAAGTCGCTCCAGGAATCCACCCAGAGTCCCTCTGCCTTCTCTTTTTATGCGCTCTCTCTCTCTCTCTCTCTCTCCTTCTCTCGTCCAGCTTGCCCCAGCCCCGAACACTCTTGATTGGTTCTCTCACCTTTGCATATGCATACATAATTTCCCTCAAACTCACACGACACTTCTGATTGGTCACTCACATATACAGGGGCGTGCATAATTCACAGGCCATGTCCCACAATGACTTCATATGTTTACAGATTTGGCAGGGGCGTTCACCTTAATCATCATGACATCATGCCAGCACCACCAGACACACAAGGTCACTTTGTTTACTTGGCCATATAGCTCATTAAGCTAAAGCTTATCAGCTAACGCTAATCCTTATTCAATGATTTATACCTCACATCTGTCTTACAATGTCCTTAATTGAGCCATGGCTGGATTGATTCAGCCTTAACCACAGAATGTGCGCCTCATTTCATTTTTTTTCTGCACAGTCCATAGTCACGGCGTCAATGCTGAGGTCAGCGTGCCCCCGCTACTGTCCGCACCTGGCTGACTGTTTTTCCGCCATTGTTGTGTCTTGGTGGCACGGAGCTGGCAGAATTGTTTGAAACTCGGCTTTGTTGACATTCCAAATGAGGAACATGCGCTCCGCTCTGTCTCTATCCGTCGTGACCCAACAAAAATAAGTTTTTCTTTTAACATACACTAACTAACACAGATCTATTACCAAAATTTACTAATACATCTTGTTTCTGATCATTCTAGAATCACACACACATTTCATACATTTCATTGATTAGGAATTGCTTACAAATCACGTAAATCACCTCTTCTTCTGTTACTTCTGTTTACATTACATCACCCAGCTGCTGCAAGATCTCTCCCCCTTGTTTTGATAAACATAGCCGTTGTTTCCATTTTTCACTGGGTACACAGTGACCCACAGCAGCTTACCTCAGCCGCTGACAGCACAGACTAACGAGAAATAAATCATACAGAATACATCTACAATACATCTTTCTGATCAATCATCGGTTCTGGTCATTGAATAATGTGATTACAAATAACATTAATTACCACTTTCCTGTTAATCCCCTACATTATACCAGAACAATCTCATCAACAAAGCTGGGATAATTCCAACTTCTCCCGGGTCACTTGACACAGACAAGAAGGGGCTTAGAGCTGATCTTTGATGCAGTCCCACCTCCACCTTGAACTCCTCTGTCACACCTACAACTCATCTCACCGCTGTCTTACAGCTCTCATAGATGCCCTGCACCACTCTAACATAATCTTCTGCTAATTTTTGCATTACATCAAACTGTTATGTATCAACAGAAATGATCAAATTGTCAATTTGATATGCTTTCTTTGACAAACAATATATAATATGTAACATGCTCCCAAGCATTACACCAGGGGTGTCCAAATCTAGTACTTTAGGGCCACTGCCCTGCATGTCTTAGATGTTTCCCTGCTACAACACACCTAATTCAAATGAATGGATCACCATCAAGGTCAAGGTATGTTCAAGGTCTGTCAATTCTGTTAATGACACAATTCATTTGATCCGGTGTGCTGAAGTACTGGATCTGGACTCCCCTGGATTACATGAAAGTGTGTGTCTGTTTATGAGACAAAGAGAGAGTGGGAGACAGAGGTCCTATTCCATAATAACCCACTTTGCAGCTCTTGTGAACATCTGTTGGATAGTGTTCTCTTAAACATGGATCATTTCTCAGTATGCACTCTTGTCTTTACTTGTGCTCTTGTGTACCTGTGAAACGTCATTGGTTGCACCTAAAGTACTGATCCAATTAAAGCATGCATCTAGTTATGTATGGCCAAAATTCTTGGATGTCTTCCTGCACCACAACACACATATTGGGCCACATTTATGAAACGTGAGCGGAACAAATTTGTGGGCAAACTGTGAGCAGAGTGAAATTTGTGCACGCTTTGGCATTCTTGAAAAAGTTAGTCGTTCGGAACTTTTCATAACTCCAAACGACAACCTCTTCCACCTTCATATCAGCCTCTTTCCTCCACCCAGTGTCCCAATAGACAGCAGTGAGGGAGCGCAAGTAAGAGGGAAACCCCAACAGCATCTAGCAGCTGCTCCTTGATGGTTTTTAATAAGGATACAAAGTTTTCACATACTCTGTTCTGATATGACCCCCGTTGAAATGGATATAAAGAGAAACCTTCATGGAATGCAGCACAGAAGAAGAAAATTATGTATACATGGACTGGATAATACCCTCATGCTTGATGCCCTCATTTGCATAAAGTTAGATAAAACTCAACTTTTTGACACACTGTCCATACGTCTTGCCTTCCCAGGATCCCTTGCATAGGCAATGAACACGTCTCCTCGCTTTCCATAGAAAATAAATAGAATGCAGCTGATTCATCCATGTAATGGACACCAGCTGGGATAGATGCCAGTGGAGCACCGTGACCCTGAATAGGAATAAGGGGTTATAGATTATGTACAGATGAATGGACCGTTACATTCTGGTATCATGCTGTATGAACACTGGCCTAAAGAAAAGCGCTCCTCCGAATATTCCAAGCTTGATTGTGATACTTCTAGATTATGGACATGTAGACACGCATCCCTATAAGACATATGTTTTCTTGTGACACTAAATGGTTCAAATACACAGTATATGTGTCCAAAGTATGTATAATCGCAACTAGGTCAGAAACAAGAATGGGCTTGAAACCAAATTAAATGATCCTTTAATAGTCCCTCCATCTCCAGCAACGCAGAAATGGAAACACTCAAATATGCAAGATATAACAATTTTAAACCCCCGGCAAGGTCATCCCAACATGTAAGATCTTAGTCTCATGAGATATAACAAACTAGGTATCAGCATTCTAGTATTATGTGATCTTCCCCTAAGACATACGTGACTAAAGTCGTTAATTTCTTTATATCTCTATTAAGCATAAAGAAAAAATTTGTCACACAAAGGCAAAAAGATATCAAACTCAGATGGAATCCCTAAGGTCTTTATTATCTCCAGATTTCTGTCACCTTGTTGGCCTGCTGTGTTGCTTGTGCTGTTCTCACAGAGTTGAAAGTCATTGTGGGGAATATTTGTTTTAATATTCAGGGCACAGTACTTCAGGGCTGTTCCTTTACATCTGTCAGCTTCAAATCTGTTTTGGTCCATGCTAGGATACAAGTTGAGCTTGCCAGCTCAGCTTGTCTCTGTGTTAGTTAAACTGAAAAATATGCCAGTCATTGAAATTTGAATCAAGATGAGGATGTTTTTTCGGTTTAAAACAGTCAGAAGAGAACAAGTTCAGACATAAATACAGTAGAGCAGACAGTACAATATGTTAGACATTCTGAAAATGTAAGGTTGAATACCTGTGCAATTTGGCTGAATGAGTGACAGAGTTTGAGTATTGATAAACTTTATACCGCTAACAGAAAGATGGATTTGAGAATACTTATTTGGATAGATACTTGACTTTGGGTGGTAAATTCTGGCAAAGTAACCTCAAGCCACAGCTCAGTTACTCGTTGTTTACAAGCACACAAGGTATGACAAAGTTTGCTCTCCGAAGCAAGAGATCATACCTAATTTTTCCATCCACGTGTCACTTGTGTCTGCAGTCTGCTGGCTCATTAGTCAGCAATCACTGGAGGATTGACTTGTCAGGTTTGTCCCAAATTTCTGTGAGTTGAGAAAATTAAATCAGAACAGCAAAGTGCTCCAAGAGAACGCCCCGACAGTGCTGTCAGTGTGAAACCTATGTGTGGCTCTTTTGATATTTGCGTTCAGGCTTTGAGGTTCTGCTCTATTAAACAGGTACAAATCTCTATGTAACACTTCATCATCAAATTGGACAAATCAGTAAAAATGAAATAAGTTTGTCCCGCTGGAGGGAGTTTGGAAATACTTTCTGATATGGATTGGTTTTGATTAAATTCTCCCCTCAAATCAAATAGATGAGGAAGAGTTGGTGACCTCAGAACTCCATCATGAAAGTTTTGGATTGACTTTCCACTGAATTTACTGCATCTCAAATCAAATGCAAGAACATATGTAGGTGGGGAGGGGGTGGGGGAGGGCACACAAACCTGAGTCTGAGGTGTGGGAGTGGCAGTGACAGGAAGCCTGGCAGTTAATAGAAACATTTTGCTGCAGCTTGGTCATAGTTTGGCAGATTGGGATATTTTGCTCCTCAAGATTTTGTCAGATTTGGACTCTGGATCCGTCAATTCTATCCGTAAATGCTAATCTCTTACCATAAGTTTTCTGAAAAGTTCTCTGAAATGCATGAAACTCTGCAGGTGGTAGAGTCATGTCATGTTTTTCAAGTAAGTGTGTAACTTTAATATTAAAAACTGATGTCAGCTTGAGAGGATAACACAATTTTTTGTTACTGATCTAAATTTCCATTTATATTATACAGTGCTATTTCTCAATGCATTTTTTTTAAAATGTATGTAAGTACTTGCTCCAGTGTGTTTTTAAATCAGGAGGGTCCCTGCATTCAATGCTTTTGAGCAAACTTGCTGTGAAACTTGTCTTGTTTTTATCTTTAGTCCTTCAAAATGGATTTATAGCATGTGGATCTTTGTCCTGTGTTATATTTATTTCGTTTTTAATGTGACTTTTGTTTTAACTTGATCAAATTGAGATAGTGTTGAGGAGATGATCAAAACTGGATTTTCTAACAGTTGCCACGAGCTTTCTATAAAAGCATATTTGTGCGCAACCAACGACAAGTGTTATTAATCACCGTGTGTGTGCACAGCTGCATACAGGATGTGTAATTTATGGGAGTTTGTGTCCACAAACAGTGCATTTTGTGGGTGCATGTGTGAGTGTGCGTGGGGGGGTGGGGGAAATCATAAAGAGGCGGGTGTGTCGATTGAGGCGTGCAGTAATTTCACTAAAGGCAATTTGAATATTGTTGCTCTATTACAACAGCAATCGCTGAGAGCCACCTGATGAAATATTTATCTGGGATTTGGGGATTCAGGCAGTTTTAATTACCATTTGCTAAACGCAAGCTTTTCTATCGTGCCTTCAGTCCTGTCAGTCTTTGTCTGCCTGTTACTGTTTACGGCAACATGTTGTGTTCTGCTTTCAGTATGCATTACAAGTTCAAAAACATGGTTAACTAACAGAGGAATCTTTGTGGATTTTAGTCATCCTTAAATGACCATTTCAGACTTTAAAAGGTCTCAGTGCAGGAGGTCAACTCATGTCATGTCCAATTTACCTTAAAGGGCTTTAAAATATCGAGGATCTGACACCTTCTTTTCCTGGACTCCTTCCAAATTAAGCCAATAGAAACTAGCTACTGTCGGTCAAATTGGAAAGAAAAAAAGACTAGCGTATGTAAGGTTGTTTTATTATTCAAAGTGGCCGTGGAAGATCTGAGATACACAGATACAAATTTGGACACACAGATGTATATTAATAGTCTTAGAAAAAGAATTATAATTGTCTGAATGGAAGTGAAGGAAGGTACAACGTCATTATCAGAGTGCAAATCTTGTTGAACAGCCATGAGGTGATCGAAGAAATTAACCACAAATTCTTGGACTTCCAGATTACTTGATTCCAGTTCGATTTGCTCCGTTACTTATTAAAATTCAGTGGGGATATGTTATAGCCTCAAAGGAACTATCAGATCAGAGTTTCTCAGCAGAAGGGTTTTCTCTTGAGGCATTTGCTTTGTGTGAGTGCATGCAAAGCTGTCTCCTTAGGGATCGCCTGTAACGACCTGCATTTCCCTCTGATTGCTTGAGCCCCGTAGCTAATTACCTTTTCAGATTTAAATATACACCCCCTTATTAATTTACACACGGCAATCTATCATAGTTACTGCCAGAAAAGTTAGTTTTCATTTTAATTGAAGTAACTGACTGTGTTTCTGATGAACTTTGATGCACTCCTTTGCACGAGTGTACTCCTATGGTGACAGGTGGAGTAGCTCTGAAACATAAAACTGACTCATTATTATAGAATAAGATTTTTAAATAATAACCCTTGAATGGAAATTTCCTGGTGAGGAGTTGACTTATAATGTGCAACACTTTGAATCAAGATGATTTAAGATGTAGAACTGAAACTCTGGAATTATTTTAGGCAAATAGAAGCAAACTTCTAATCACACACACACACACACACACACACACACACATATATATATATATATATAGATAGATAGATAGATAGATAGATAGATCTTTAGGCAGAAGATGCTAAAATTTTACAATCCCATAAATATGTCAACTTGTCTTTTTTTTATGTATAGTGCTTTTGTTTGGAGAAAGCCAACATTATGATGAATTCTCTTTGGGCTAAGAGATCAATTTTGAAGTTTACCAAAGAAAAAATGTAACAGCGAATATTTTTCACTGCAAAAAGTATTGAAGGAATATTTAGTGGATTTTTAGCACTTTTTTGGGGGCCAGTAAAAGCCTGAAAATACCCACTTGAGCACTCAAAACATAAGCTTTTAAATCTTAACACTGACCTGATTCACCAGCTCTGCACAAACTTCCACTCTGCTGAGAGACTCTGCCCTCTTTGCCACTTAAAAAACAGAGAACTATTCTTCATGGCTCAGAGAATTCGATATCAGAAAAATCCTGCCAGTCATATTAAGATTACAGAGGGTGAGGGCATTTCTGAACATTGCCATTACTCCCTTTTATTCTCATTTGTTCGCATGTGCAGCAAAAACTAGTCTGACTTTGACGCCAGGGGAACGGGAGCCAAAGTTCTGAGCATCATGATTGCTCCAAAAACCTCATTTAAAGTGCAGTTTCACATGAATTGATAGCAAAAAAAAATTTGTAACATTGGAAAAAAATTCATCTGAATATTTTTGCTTTGAATCCAATTGAATATTGAATCATATCTGAATTCCTGGTTTGTTCGTCATGCAGTTCCGGCTGGGTGTAGCAAGACAAGATAGGAAGCCGATAGGGAAGGTCTGCATATCAGTTCTGGCTGCTTCCCAGCTCCCTTTGACGTGTCTTATTAGTCAGGTCTTTAAAAGCCTCTGCATGCCTTCCCAGGCACACTCCTCACCAATATCCCTGATTAAAGTGCGACTGACGCTCCCAGGGCAGAGCCAAGTTGGCCACACAGCATTTATGTTGGGTCATGCTCATTACTCTGACACACTGCCTGTCCCTCCAAGACTGGATGCAGAACATCATGCAAGACAACACCAACCAGGAGATTTGGGAATTCTGAATTCATTATGGAAAAGCAGAAATTAGACTACAAATTGTTCTAGGTTGACAAAGCCGGTCCTTCTGCTGTCTTATTATGCGTTTTGGCAACCTTCAAAGTGTGGAAGAGATTTACTGTATATATATGGGGCTGGAAGCAATTGAAGGTTGTTTGTTAGGCCATGAAATAATATCAGCCTGACTTTGATCATTTGCATGTATATTGATAACATTAAATAACATGCCACAGTTGCGGTTGGCCGCACAGTTTCTGCAATAAGTTTATTTAATTACACCACCCAGATTTAATATTCGCTACTTATTTATTTATTTTATGTTCGGATTTACTAAGGACTGAAGAGTCATTTTACTGAAACACTTGGGCAACGACAACAGATTAATAAAAAAAACATCATTATAACTGTCATTAGTCACTATGAACTTCAATGATTACAAGGGTAAATTAATGTTTATAGCTTCCATGTGGGTCTGCATAATTTAAATGTCATCATCTATACTGGTCTGCAAAGGTCTATGGGGACTTCTGCACCTGCAGGACAAAAAATTGCAAGCGTTCAGATTATCGGTGTCCACTGAGCAGGATTCTGTGCATGAACCAGGAAAACAAAGCCACTTGCTAGATGCAACTCCAGATCAGTGAGTAGCAAGCTAGCGTGTTTTGAGGAGAGACGGTGCAAGGCTATTTTCCATGGTTTTTCCATCTATTTACTGTCAGAACAGTCACACTTTCTTTTGTTCTTATTAAGTAACTGGAATGTAAAAAAATCTAGACTAACTCATTAAAAAATGATAATAATAATAATAATAATAATAATAATAATAATAATTAAAAGTAAAGTGCATAATTGGCTCATTGAAATGGCACAAACAAACCAATTAATAGAATTTTACAAGTCTCCTGGCTATAAAATAAGTAATAACCAATGAACTAACATTTATATATTAATTGTTAGTTGCAGCCTTAATCTGTACGAACAGACACATAACAGTATGAAATGCTGGAACCTCCGCAAGCTCATACTGTACAGTACAAGCTCACTTTCTCATTGACAGTGGCGCATTGATACTCAACAACATTAGCTGTAGTCATTGTGTATACTGCTGGGCATGTGCGCGCATGTGTGTGTGTTGCATGTGCAAGGAAACCGGGCGCTTTGAGAAACGTGTTGGGCAATAAGTAACATTTCATGGACCATTTGCCGTGGCCTGCAGAAGCTCCTTTACTGTATGTAGTGTAGAGCGGGAGGCGTCTGTGATGAGCCTAGAGTGGGCACTCACTGGCGTGTGAAGGGGCCCTCCATGCTGCTTACTCTTTCTCTGTCTTTCCACAGACCAGACCCCCCCCCCCCCCCCACACACACACACACACACACACACACCTTGCCCTTCCTTTAAAACAGCTTACTGAGCAGACTTGTGTATGTACATGCAAGTTAATCTGTCAGTGTCTGGTGTCAGATACCCGTAATCAAGAGTCACTGCGCATAAAGGGACCTCCAGTCATTAAGGAATTAGCGGGAGGCTAACGGCTTATTTACAGAATCAATTAGTTGAAAATGTGGACACGTGGGCCCATTTTCTCACACAGACATGAGAGGAAATGTCAAGGTGGTACACTCTATGTCTGAAGTTAACTGACTGACTCTAAAGCTACTTCAGTCCTGGGAGGCCTCTCAGATCACAGGTAGTGGCTGTTGATCCTCCAGAAGGTAAAAAGCAGTTAGAGCAGATTCTTTAAGGGGCTGTACTTTTTAGAAATAAAATATTGAAGGCAGGGTTTAATTCAAGATCAGCTGAGAGTTTCATTTACTTCTCATAAGATGGTAGGTAAAGAAAAGTTAAAGCCTGAGCAGGTAATCACTTTGAGAGTTTTTTTTTCTTTTTTTGTTCGAAATGCTTTTTACATTCAGATAATAAATGAATACATTTTTTGGACACAGCAAGTGACCTCAGCAGCCAAAAATGCACCGAAAATCAATATGAATCAAAAAAGAAAGCCTGTACTGTGATGAATTAATTTTATTACGGAGTTTTTTGTAATGACAACATCTGAGGGAACAGAAGAGACTGAAGGGAGATGCCATGGTGGCTAATAGCTCAACCGTATCACACCCGTAGACTACAGTTGTTGGCTGGTGTGTTCATGTTCTGAGCATACTGTCAAAATTCATGTCATTCTTCCAAATTATCCAGGCATCGCCTTCATCACAAAAACTGAGACGATTACATAAATGTCTGACTGATGGGACACTACACTGTAACTTTGAAGAAATTGACCTGGTGATTGTTGGCAAAGATTAGAGGCTTAAAACTTCAGTGGAGACTATGACTTAGGGTTGCCAACTCCCTGAAGCTGGAAAGAGGGACATTTTTTGGATGGGGGGTCTGGGGGGTCATCCCATAGAAAATGTTGTGTTTCTTAGATGCAATTTTCTGCATTTTAAGGCATTGAAAAGACTGACGTCTTGCCACCCTACCCATGCCAGAAATGATGATGTTTTCTTATCCAGACCACAATCCTACTAATTTCAGGATAATTTTGTGAAATTAATTATGCATGTTGCACACAACTTGTGTGCAACATGGGCCGGGCAGTTAGCTTTTAGAATGCCATCGTTTACGCTGGTGAGCAATTTGTAGACAGAATGGTGCTTTCTGAAGTTAACATTTGCATTGTCGGCGGCATATGCGGTGATGTTTTCAACATTAAGACCATATGTGTCAAGACAGGAAAGGAGAGCCTTATGTGTGCCATTCGCAAATGTTTTCGTAGAAATCCAACAACTTGGACATTACGCCATCCAACGCGGAAAAGTACCTCACACACACTGGAAACATTTTTCTGTTTCCCTTGTTAGAGGCATTGCTAGCGAGTGAAAAATAAAGGGGCTCACCATCACCTGAAGAAAGATAGGAGACTATTTTCCCCACAGTGCTTGGACCCAACACATTCATGGTGATCATCTCCGCTTTGGTTCTTCCCAACTGCATCTTCTTAGCAACACTCGAGTCTTGAAATAAAGCCCCGTTTAATTTCACGGTGCAGTCAGCGCTGTTATAGCTGTGGCCATGTTTCATGGTGTGGTATATTTAAGACACCTCGCTTGCAGAACTTTTGTCAATTTCAGCAGTAGATGCGGCGAAGAATGAAGTGATGTTGCTTGCTCCTTTAGCTAGCACAGCCTTTTTATGACACTCGGTGTCTTCATGACGGGATAAGTCGTGCTCGCCACCATGGCCAATCGATATCTCGCGGTGGCATAAAGTACAAAATGCTCTTCTAGGGTCTGTAGTGGCTTTAACCCACGACCTTTTTGTTTCCCATTCCTTGTTTTAGCTGCAAAGCCTCTTTTTTTAGCTGGTTCATCCATTTCCCTCAGTAAACTTCACTGATTACAACCGTCTCCCATAGCAACGTACACATGCAGGTGGGCGTAGCCTATCACAGTTCCCTGATCAGAATGTGTCATCATACATCAGTCTGTTATCATTGGACAATATACTTTGTAAACATTGAGTTTAGAATGTGTCACCAATCAGCAGTCTATCACTGGACGAAATGCTTCATAAACATTCCATTAAAAAAATGCTGTCAAGACTATGATTGAAATGCGGGACGAGAGCAGTTCTTCACGGGGCAAATAAAATTCACATAAATTCGGGATGTCCCGGGAAAATCGGTTGATAACCCTACTATGACTGTTTGTATAAAAGTGTATGAATAGTCTTAGGAATCCCAGTAGTAATGTCACTTCAGCTGAGATACATACAGTTTTATTTCACAAGCAGACACGAACTTTAGATTTTGAATCAAATATCTCTGACAGGCTAGTACTACAAGGACAAAGTACAACAGATCCCCGATGAACAGTCAAACATCCCACCCTGCTTTCACATTGTGTGTCGTAGCAACGTTTTTAGCAGCATTTCTGATGTATGGTAAAGGCAGCTTGAATCAAAATCGGGCAGAGATACACGAGGAAGCTGGGTAATTCTCTGATCTGGTTCTGGGAAGTCATGGTGTCCTGCTAATTTGAACAGATCCCCAAAAGACATATTTTCAAACCTAGGTGGACCCAACCACCAATGACATGATGACATACTTCAGACAATCACACATATGCTCTTGGGCTGAGAAAATGTCTAAATATGTCACTTTAAATCGACATTTCTAATGGATGAGAATAATTTTTTGACACACAGGCACATTCACACATGGGCCCGGGAACTCTTCCTCTCGGGACCGGTTGTCTGAAAACAAAGTGTCGGTGTTTAGCTTCACACCTTCTCAGAAGCACAGCTCTGGGGAGGAGCTGACTGGTGGGCTCCGTGTCATTGATGCCCGCCTAGCAACATCTGAGCTGAGCAGAGCTGACAACCCCCGCATGCCACAGCGCCGTACATTTGAAAAACGACGCTCAGCCCACACAGCGACACAATCCCCTGCACTCGCAGCCATGCACAGAGAAGCGTACGCGCGGGAGAAACCACATGCACAGATGGTGTCGCACATGCTCGCACCCAGTAATTTACACTTTGCAGAGGATACGTGATTATATGTTTGAATTAATAGAACAATTTTTCCAGTTAATTTCTAGGTTTCTGATTTCAAGAAGTCACGTTGTTTAAACATTAAATATTTAGACGTGTGAGCCTATTAACACTTATTCAGGCTATGAAATGTTGTGTTCTTCCAGTTTACAGAGAAAACACGTTGATAAGGACGTGCAGAGTTGGCTGCAGAACTGCCATATATTTCTGAGCCAGTCTTTCTCGGACTTATTTTGTCTTCACATCTTTTTTCTGCTGTAGTCACGCTTAACATTTGTGTTATAGGTCTAGCAGCCTGTTAAGATGGATTCCCAAATCATCACGCTACAAATGATACCACAGCATAACGATCCCCCTACTACTGTTGATGCCATCTCTGTACTAAAGCACACTTGTCCTAAGTAAGTTGTCATTGTCATTTTCATGGTTTATATTGTTTCCTTGATTTGACCCCATATTGTGGTCTTGTCTTTTCATCCATTTTTCTAGCTTTATTTGATTTTTTTAATTTTTATTTTGAAGTTTAACATTTGTGCTTTCTCTGTAGTTTTGTTTCCTGTCCATGGCTTACACCTGGGTTCTGCGGCACACCTCCATCATGTTAGACATTATTCTCACCACTACACCCAAGTATATACAATATACAGTATTCTCCTCGTTTTTCTTTATTGTCTCTCAGGCAGGTATTCCAGAAAGTAGGTTTTATCACTTACCTGGTTAAGTAAACTCAGAGTAAGATGTAAACCTGCATTTTTGGTGCCGAAAAACATAGTATATATTAATCACTGTGGACCCAAACTGAATATAAGCAGGTAGGGTGTAGGTTTTGTTCAGGTTAAGCCAATCCTTCTCAAATAGTGGGGTGCGACCCCTTGGGGGGGCGCTGTGCGATGCCAGAGGGGGCGCGTTTTTTTTTGTTTTTTTGCCGTACTGGAATAAAGTGTAATTGCACACATACTCCAGTAGGTGGCAGTGGCGCTCTCATTGTCCCAGTGGGTTCAGGGAGTATTAGCTATATTGTGTCGGGTTTTTTGCACGGACATGTGTGCACGCAGCACAGAGCAGGAGATATGAACAGACACCACTCAAGAGACACCAGGGAAAAATATTTAACAGGGATGAAAAGAAAGATGGAGAGAGACGGAGATAATGAGACAAACGAAAGTCACCAGAAAGTTAAGACGAGGAAATATGACGATGCTGATGTAGCGCTTTGCTTCACTGTGACTACGGTGGGATTGATGCACTTTAAATCTTTACAGACTAAAAAACTATTTTCATAAAGTTAATCTTTGTTATAAGTTGATCTATATTTCTTTTTTTCCCTTAATGTTAATAAGGATACACTGTTATGCAGAGGTGGACTTACAATAATTTTATAGACAAATGATACTATTTATAGTAGCAGTGGGGAAGGGGGGGGGGGGGGGGGCGCGAAATGTTTTCTTCTTCCTGGGGGGGGGCGCAGCAAAAAATAATTGAGAAGCACTGGATTAAGCTGAGTACAACTAATTTGCATGCTTTACACAGTGAGAGCATGATATGGCCGTGGACTGATGCGTCACCTTACCTCAACGATTTCTTGGTGGAGCATTATCGACTTTCAGTCGAGTCTTATTATTTTTATACCTAAGCAACATTCTACAGCCTGACATTCAAATATATCACACACTGTAGCTGTCATAACATCTATGCAAACACTTTCTGTCTTTCTTTCTTCCTTCCTTTGGGGAGTTGTTTCTGCAGCGTGGAGAGCTCAGAACAGTTGCCAGTGCTGCTCCTTGATGCTCAGTGCACAAAGTTTGTGTTCCAAACAGGAAACACAAGGAAATGGAACTGGTACTGAACATGAAATGTTTATTAAGAACAAAGCAATACTATATACATAGATTAAGTCTACATTGGTTTTCAGTCTGGGTTCAGGACAAGGCACAGCACTGAGTCTGCACTGTTGAAAGTGCATAATGACATTACCCTTTCTGTTGATGCTAAATGTCCTGTTGTTTTAGTTTTGTTAGACCTGACAGCAGCATTCGATACAGTGGGATCATTCAATCCTCTTGTCTCGCCTTAGTCAGTGTGCTGGTATTTGTGGTACAGCGCTAAAAATGGTTCAAATCGTACCTGACAAACAGAAGTTTTTCTGTAATGATTGGCGACTTGTCCTCCTCTGCTGCTCCTTTGATCTGTGGTGTGCACCAAGGCTCCATACTGGGCCCTTTATTGTTCTCGCTTTACATGTTGCCTCTGGGCTCTATCATTGCTAGGCACAACCTAGCCTTTCACTGCTATGCAGATGACCTGCAAATTTATCTTCCTGTGCTCCCAAACAAAAGTGGTGCTCTTCAAACTCTTTCTGACTGCATTGCAGAAATTAAAATGTGGTTGGGGCAAAATTTTCTGCACCTAAATGACGATAAGACAGAGTATATTTTCTTTGGTGATTCAGCAAAATCTGAATCACCAAAGAATCTAGTGAAATCTTCTGTTAGGAATCTTGGAGTTATTTTTGATGGCAGCTTAAAATTTGACAAGCAAATTGACAGCGTGGTCAGGGCCAGTTTTTATCAGTTACGGGTTTTAACAAAAGTAAAGCAATTTTTAAATCGTGCAGACTTGGAAAAAACCATTCATGCCTTTATTAGCTCTAGAATTGATTACTGTAATGCTTTGTATGTCGGTGTCTCCAAGTTGTCACTTAGTCGCCTTCAGCTTGTTCAGAACGCCACTGCAAGCTTTTTAACTAATACCCGACGTCAGGAACACATCACCCCAGTTTTATTTTCTCTTCACTGGCTTCCTTTTAGAATTGATTTTAAATGTTAATCTTTGTTTTTAAAGCCCTCAATGGGCTTGCCCCTCTCTACTTATGTGAACAAGTGCGTGTTCAGAACTCCACTAGAGGCCTACGGTCCTCAAACCAGCTCTTTCTGGAAGTCCCCAGAACTAGGACTAAACTCTGGGGTGATCGGGCCTTCTCAGTTGCTGGACCCAGACTCTGGAATAAGCTGCCCCGTGAAATGCGCACTATCACTGACTTTGGGGTTTTTAAATCCAGACTTAAAACCTATTTATTTAGACTGGCTTTTAATACACAGTATTGATGTGAGATATTTTTAATTTAATTTTAATTATATTGTTATGTCGATTTTAAAGTGTTTTGCTTTAATGTGGATTTTAATGGAAAGCACTTTGGTCACCTTGTGTGTTGTAAAGGGCTCTACAAATAAACATTGATTGATTGATTGATTGATTGGTTTTCCTGTGAACGCACACAAGGCTGGGTTAACTAAGAGTCAGTTGAACTACTTCATAGCTGCTAATACGGAACTGACAGCTTGGGTTTAGTTGACACAGGTTTGGTGAATCTTGAGTTTAAGGTTGATCTAAGGATTTGTCAAGTCTCCTTTTTTAGAACATTTACCTGCTTTTCTCATATTTCTCCCATGCTTAGCTCTTCACCTACCAGTTTTTTTTTGGATTTACGTTTGGATTCTGTTCTCGGACTTCCCACGCTGTGGCTTGTGAATTTTACCTTTGCAAGCTTTAATCAAGACTCTGTAGTTTCATATCTTATCGCCTCCTGTATTCTGCATTTGGTTGATCGTCCAAGTTCAAACCTGCAGGTTCCTCATATATTTGTTCTCAGATCAATTTGTAATGAGAGATGACATATTGTTCACAGCTTCAACAAATACATCATTGAACAACACAGGGCTGCAGAATACTGTTAAAACGAAACAGTTTTAAAAAAAAACACAGAATTTTAATGTCAAATATAAATCCCTGCCAGCATTAAACATTAGTGCTTTTCCAAAAATAAATAAGGTGAAGTAGATTTCTCCAAAAATCAGTTGATGAATTAAGACCAGACGAAGGAAAATTGAAGTTAAACAGTTTCCAATAATTTGGTTATGATTTGTTTTGGTAATCTCTTTTTTTTAATATAGTTTTTTGCCTATTTTTGTTTAAAAACAAACAAAAAAAGTATAATTACAGCAATAGTATGAAAGATTGCTGTGAAGAAAAAAAAAAGGAATAAGCTGTAAGTTACATTTCTGGAAATACTGAACTTATAATACCCTGGAAAAAAAGAGGCTTTTCTTGTTCAAAAAGTTATTTTAACTAACAATCCACAACCTACTTTAAGGATTTAAAGAAATAAAGGTTAAATGTAATGAGAATAAAAGAAAATAAATGCTAAAAAGCGGCAGCTTTAGTGGGAGTCGTCGCACGCCTCTTCACTTTGTTGTGCTTCTGCGTAGCACAATATAGTGACTTGAGAGGATCAAAGCATTTGGCTGGATGAAGCGGCAGACTTTTGAACCGTAATGCTCCTAAAGCCCAGGGAGGCATTAGCATTGTCAGCCTGTGGCACTGTTACTGCCTCCTTAGCTGCTCATAAAAGCACAAATGCAAAAAGAAACAAAAAACTTCTAAAGGGCCCTGGAAAGCTGTAAAAAATTAAGTTGTGGGATTTAGAGCTTTTTAAGAGTCACTGATGACTCTAAGAAACTAGAGCTGTTGTGGAAATGTTCCCGGTATCCACAGAAGGGGAGCGTTCAGCAGTTGTCTGATCAGGTTTTCACGGTCCTTGATAATGGAAACATACGCAGAGGTGCTCTAAACAAGAAACATATGCTAACAACAACTTCATTCAGCAAGCACTTTTTAAAAATGACACAAAACACAATGTCACACAGTTTTTAAAACATTCATGGCTGTCAAAACAACGGCAGTTTAAGAAAAAGAACTCAAAGATGACAGCAGAGCAAGTGGTTTAATCTCCTTGGGGAGAATCTGCAAAGTCTGGGAGGATCCAGGTGACCCTACACGCTGTTCAGGCATCCAGAGATTAAAAACCCACCAGGAGGCAGGATGCCAGGCATTGTCAGTCGAAGCAGATGCAAGTAATAGTGGCATTCATCCAGAGAAGCAAAAATCCTTCCAATGCTGCAGCACAGAGAGCGGGGAGAGGTTTTCTTTTCTCTTTTTTTTTTTTTTGTTCTTTATGCTAATACCTCCTGACAGGTTGGGGTTGTGCTGTACAACACACAATGAAGGGTGCACCTGCACCAACTTCAGCTCTCACGCTCCATCAACAACAGGATTTCTGGAGGTGTTTTCTTTATCAGTTTTTTTTGGTTTGTTTATTTTATTTTATTTTTATTTTTATTTATTTATTTTAAGTAAGTAAACTCCAGTAGAAGTGCTGCTCGGGTTGTTATATTTTGAAAGCATTTCTCACTTCTTCCTGCGGCAAAGGTGAATAGTAGAGAGGGTTCAGCCTTCAGGTTTACAAATGTAAAAAGTCATCGAAACACAACCTCACTTCATCAGATTCATCAAAGGATATCGGCTGTTTTATATCCTACAATATGAGCAGTTGACAATGGTCTTGTGACCAAAGACTACCTGATATAAATTTCTGACAGTGTCAAAAATCCTATGACTCCATCTACTAACCAGACAATTAAGATGCAACTTAAAATGATGCATTGATTATTGCGACATCGAGTCATTCTAATGAAAAATAAGAATCCAGAGTTATCCAGAGTTCCATATGTGGCATTATTTGAGCAAATGCTAATCGTACAGTTTGAGATGTTATAATCTTATAAGACTCCAGAAATCATGCTGGAGGTAGGAGTCCTTAGAGAGGATTTAAATCATCAAGCAAAGACTGAACTGGGACTATTCTTAATTTTTTATTTTCTTTTTTCTTTTTTTATTCTTATATTTTGACTCACTGTTTGAACCTTCAGCTTTTCTCAATGTTTGATGGGGTTTAGTCACGTTTAGATGACCACTCCCACCTTTTGATTCAAAACTATTTGTTTTACTGCATATATACCCCCCCCACCGTTTGTCACAGACGGGTGAACCTCTGCCCATCTTTACATGTGAGATGTTCTGTCTCTCTGAAATGTTCCTTGTCATGTTACTGACCTGTTTCGAGTTAACCTAATTAGTTGTCAAATGCTCCTCTATCCCTTTTTGATTTTAACCAGTTACTTTTCCAGACCTTTTGTTGTCCCTGTTCCAACGTTTTTTGCCATCAGATTCAAAATTAGTGAAAAAAAAAGTGAAATAAATAAATCTATGAAATAGTAAAATGTCTCAGTTTTAACATCAGATATGTTCTTTATGTTCTATTGGGAATAAAACATGACAGCAACTTGGTGGCTTGATGCTTTGCACTGTACACTAACCTCTGTACTCCAGTTTCCTCGCACAGTCCAAAAACATTTATGCCAGATTCATTGGTGATTAGTGTTTGTCTATATATGGTTCTGCGATGGACTGGCAACCTGCCCAGAGTATCCTCCTGCTTTTTACCCAAAGATGGCTGTGACGGCTAGCCTCTAGAAGACCCCCATGACCCAAAATTAGGAATAAATGGCTAGAGATAATGGATAATTGTTAATAACATTCTGAATCATTTCTGTTCAGTCCAGTCTGCTGTTGCAAACACAACTTCACAATAAAAGTACTAAAAAATGCTTCTTATCTACAAAATAAGTGATCAGGCTGTGAAAAGTCAGACCAGTTTTTGGGACCAGTTCCATGTCCAACACAGACATATGCTGCTTAAGTGGTGCAACAGTAGAATACACAATGAAAAACAATGCATGTCTTTATGTGCTTGTATTCCTTTAAAGCCTAAATCTATTTAGATCCCACTGAGAGTTGATTATGTAAATTTTGTGCTCAAGTCTCCATAAGATTGAAAGCTACAGATTTACTGAGTGAGAAAGCTTCCTTCCTTCAGACCATTAAACTGTTAGATGGTTCAGAGCACCACAGTAACTATTACAGAAAAAAAATGCATCTTAGCTTTGGCATGCCTTAACAGAAATGTGAAATAAGTTCTAATTCACAGTTACAGTAATTCTACAATTTCTGAAAATCAAAACAACAGAAATTGCCAATGAGATACTTTGCATGTCATCATGACAGAAAACTCAACTGACTACTGAACTTATAGAAATGTAGAAATTATTTATTGCAAATAATTCTGAAAAAAATGCATCCTGTTAGAAAATAATTACTAATGCAATTCCTTTCTAACTGGCTGATTCCTTACTAATACAATTAATATATAGTATACCTAGTATAGATGACACCTTCCATGAAAATTCACAGGAACTGCTGTGAGGAGTATTTTGTCTAGTGAATTTGTCCAACAAGAGTAATTTTAATAATGCTTGAAAAAGAAAAAAAAATACTTTCATAGTTGTGCTGAATGTTGCAGAATGTTATAGATGTTATATAACGCATGCTTTTTTTGTGTTTGAATAGGTTATTTACCCCTTGCTCTTCTACCAAACACTACCAGACGTCCATCCCTCCTCATAAACACTCCCTATAACCTGCACAAGAGGCTTTATGCAAAAACCATTTCAGAGAATTGGTTGAAAATAGTCAGGTGTTAATATATTTTCATTAATTCACAGGTCATGGCCAGGGAGCGGGAAGCAGAGCTGAGGTGGGCTGAGGTGTGTGTCGGGTGGTGTGGTAGAATGGTTGCAGCGGCAGCGTAGTTAGTGAAGGGTTTAAACTGGAAGGAGAGTGAGGGAGGTAATCCACTGAGTGCCCATAATGTAATGAGTCAGCCTTGCTTAATGGAGTAGATTTCAGGAGGAAGGAGTGAGAGGAATTAGGCAGGGTGGTGGACGGGCATACATGAAAGAAAAGATGAATTGAAAGAGCAAAACATGTTTTGTGAGGATTGAAGTTCAGCTAAACAGAAACTTAAATGTTCATTGAGACGACTGTGTAACTGCTGATCGTGGGGATGTGTAAAAGCTCACGCTGCATTAGTCCTGACTTGACTGTCTCCGTTTTGATTTGAAATCAGGACTTTCTCAAACACACTCGCATACTGTCACACACACCCGTCTCCACATATACCTGCATTACACTGACAGGGTTTTGGCTTCAATTCTACTGTATCATCTCAAATCGGATTTGTCTTGTCAGAATTTATTTAAATCATAGATTTATTAAATGATACGTTTATTAAAATTCCCGTCCCCTTGAGTTTTTTTAGTTTGAAATTTACTTTCCTAGTGTAATTTGAAGTTCACTTAGGATGACTGTTGGACTTCCATTTTCCTGTGTAGGTTCCTTTTTCTGCTAAAAGCAGACTGAGATGCTGTCATCTGAAATAACCATAAAGCTGGTTTAGAATTTAATATTCGGTGCCAGCTGTTTTAAGGGTCTGTGGATCTGATGTTTATGCTGCCCAAACTTTATCATTGGACTAATACTTTAGAGCAGTGGTTCTCAAACTTTTACTGCTGTGTACCACCTGAGAAACTATTGAGCTCTCTGAGTACCACCATGATGACCAATTTTAAAATATAGCCATATATGCCTTCTCAATTAGCTTTAAACACACAGGAGAGATGTTTATTCCTTATTGTGGTTATTTATTGTTACCTGAATCTCATTTGAAACGTTGTATTTATAATGCAATGTCATGCATTGACAAGTCATGACGTTCCCCCTGCGTACCACCAGAGAGCGCAAGCGTACCACCGGTGGTACGCGTACCACAGTTTGCGCACCACTGCTTTAGAGAAACCTATCAGTTTATGTTTTTGCTTTTTTTTTTTTTTTTTTAAGTACAAATGAAATTCAATTCATCGTCTTTATTTAAATAGACAGCACAAACTTTAGGAATATAAATAATAACGTTAAGTGCTAAAAAAAAAAGTATGATCCACAAGCTTAGTGCCTCCAAGAGTATGGAACAAAGAAAAGTTTTTTTTCTTGGTTTTTTAGTTGATTGAACTATTTTTAAATAAATGTCTGTAAATTGAATTCTTTTCAAAGATTGGATGACATGTCGCTCTCAAGATCTGATCACTGAATTAGGCTTAAAGTAAGGCAGAAAGCATGTGCAGCACAGTTGGTACAGGCGTGACACTTGCCCTACTTCCAGCGCCTCCTTAAGACTCAGGGACTGTATTATTCATGCCCTGTGTGTTGCTGTCGCATCTGTCTCTTCTGCAGTCGTCGTGCGCTTCTTGTCACCTTTGTGTACACATCAGATGATCTGTGTCTCTCCCAGCCTGCAGTGTTTAATCCAGGTCAGCTGCCATCTTACCCTGCTGTGTTCACGGCCCGTAAGAAATATCTTAATTGGTGAGTAAGTGTGTGATTCAAAGTTAGGGGAACGACACGTTGCAGGAGACTCATCTGCTTGTTTGGCATTGGGTTGAGGTCTGCGGAGGGAACACTAGAGCAGACACACATCCAGATGTGATGAGGGCTCCTGGCTGTGACACAAGTGGCATGACACTGGAGAGAGCGAGGGCTTATGTGTTCTGGCTCTTGTGCCGAAGGTTGAGCGTGAAAGCATCTGTGGTTTTCTCATCTGCAGTGTGTCTCGTGTGTTATTCATACACACGCCTTTTTACAAATGCAAATGGAGGTGATGATGAGCACCACAGTAAAAGCTGTGGGAATCAAGGGTATGCTGAAAATTCTACAAAATATGTTTCAGCAGTTGTTAGAAATGCTTCACGGCGCACACAGCATTTGTAAGTGTCTGTGCACAAATAGGTTTTGGATAAGTGATGGTTCAGGTGGAGACCATGTGAGGACGTTCACAGAGAGCAAGCAGCGAGCTGCCAAACTTAATTTTGGCTTAGAGTTACAAAAGCATTAGTAACGGCATGGGAGAGGGGGTGAAAAAAAAAAAGAAATATTATTTGAACATGCAACTTGAAAGGAACGTAGAGGTGGTTGTTTTTACTGCAGTAAATTGTAGCAGTGGTCTTTGTTATTGTTACGGTCCTAGAACTATAGAATTATAGTGATCCTTTATTTTTCGTGGTTAATGGGGACCTGCGCCCCCCGGCGACAATCAAAATCCGCGATCAGGAGATGGAGCCCCCCGAGCCTTAATAATGTGTTTAAAATATGTTTAAAAACCCAAAAAAAGTAGCGAGGCACTGCAGCGAAACAAGACAAAGGCTCGACTGTGGTCTTTCTGTTACCTTCACAGCCTCTGGTCTCTGAACCGTAGTAAACAAACTGCTGGTATTGTGCTATTTCTGACTCGTAATCAGCGGCTAACACGCTAAGAACAACAAAAGAAACAGTCCGTTTTTTTCTGCATAGAACGAGCACTTGTCAGAGGACGCGCACAAAATCCTGTGATGTTTTCGCGATTTAAAAAAATTTTTTTAATTATATTATATATATCTGAAAGAAATCCGCAAAGCACTAAAACCGCGGAACTCAAACCATGAAGTGGCAAGGGATCACTGTATTGGAAAGAAAAAAGGAAACAACTGGACAAAAAAAATTCAAGACTAAGTTTAAAAAAAAGGAATAAGGAAACCATAAAGAACTGGGTTCCACCAAGCATGGAAGTTGTTCATCTGCATCATAGTGTTTCTCAGTCCTCACAGCAACCTCAAGTCCCACTGGGAGCCTTTCAGAAGCGGCGCCAGGTTGGTCTGCCGAGTAAAAACTGACGCAGCTCTGCTGTCGCTGACCACTAAAACAGATACGGCGCTCATTTTTAGTGGAGCAGAGGAGAGTCACTTCTGGGATGCGTCTGATATGTGCCCTTGTTTCAAAGCTGTCATTGACTATGAATGAGAGAGTAAGACAAAGAGATTCTCAACGGCTGGTATTATGGCGTAGCTGGAATATGGGGTTTCCATGGCCGTTGGGACTCAGGGAGCACAGTCTCTGACATAGATAAATGTCAGACTGTGTTCCAAGCAAAGGAATTACATTATAGGTCGGTTGATCGTGTAAGCGACTCTGATAATCAGTACAATACTTTCAGTAACATACATCATCTTTACATACAAACCTTGTCTAAAAGTGCACGTGAATGAAGAAAGGTCTACCAGGAAACCACTCCCACATGGCACAAGTTTAGTCTTTTTGAGGCCCAAACTTAAGCAAACACCAGAGGAAAGTTAAGCTTAATAGAAGTTCTGACATTGGTTTCCAGATGAATTGTTCCAGGATAATTCTGAGACAGATGTTGTGGATGTGAAAAATATATGCCTAATCTATTTGTCTTTCTTCTCTCTTTTGCTCTTCATTTTCCCCTCTAAATGTCCACCCCTGTCCATGTGCCCCCTGCCCACATTTTCACCCCCTTCATCACCCGTCTGTTCAAACAGGTCCCCCACCAGATGGGTGCCCTGACCTTCTACCGCTATGAGCAGCCTATTGTAGACTACTGCCAGGCTCATCAACCTCTGCGGCTCAACATGGGCTATGAGGGACCACCTCAGGGCCTGGAGGGACTTGAAGACCTGGGGCCGTGTGACAGGAGCACTATGCAGACAGTGGCCTTGCCTGCCGTGCCCTCCACTGCCACCTTAGGCCCCCCTGTACCCGGACCACGCTCCCCTCCACTTCCCCTCAGACCACAAACTGATATTCCCAGCAGCGGTCCTTTTCCTCCCGCCGAACGCACTGGCACTCTCAAATTTGGCCGCTAGTTAATCCGGCTGTTAGAAAAGGGCCGAGAGGCCTCTGATTCATGGCTTTGAAATGAAGGGGGGCAGGTGAGGTGGTTGTTCAGCGGGGCCTTGCTTTTGGAACATGCAAGCTACATTTTCAAATTATGTCCGGAAAGATCTGGCTTCTAAAAACACACAGTCTCGACATAATACAACATGGTGTGACATCTCTGCTCATCATTTTTGATTTTCTTTTCCAAAGCAGCCTGAAAAACAGCCTTGACTACTAACTCATGGGAGGTAATTCAGAATGCAATGGAAAAAAAAAAAAAAAAAAAACAGAAAACACCTTGTTCCAATATCTGGTCCTTGTCATTTCTCATGTCAACATACTGGCGCACTAGTTCACACAGCAGCAGCAGTTCACTCACACTTTGTCAGGAGTGAATGGGAAAGTGCAATAAATACAATGTTTCAGTCACAAAATCAGAAGCACTAACATAAATGAAGGAAATGAGTCAATAGCAGTTAAAACAAGGAGATCTACGCCATTATTTCAAAAATATTCACATTCAAATTCTGTTCAAGTTTTGTTTTTGTAAAAGTTGTATTTAATACTGAATTCCATTTCTGTGCATGTTAAACCAAAGAGCTGACTGATAATGTCCTTTAATGCACATGCATAACATATTAGTTGTACTGCTACACAGGCCTCTGCTAGCTAGCGGTAACCCCCAAAATCTCAGCTGTTTTCCGATGAGCTGGGATAATCTCCAACTAATCTCCAACAATCCATTTGGATAGCTGAAGTAAAAGTTCAAGAACATATTTATCATAATCAGTCGTTCCTCTCAAGAGCTGTCAATCACATACTGATGATGCATTGAACGACAGCCACCACAGCTGCCAAAGCTCAGCTTTCTATAGGAACATAAAGACGCCCTTTACACGACAGAAAAGCAAGTCACTGTATATGATTATATCCCAGCTGAATGACACACGAGTCTTTGAGAAAGGCAATCATGGAACACTTATGCGAAAATAAGTATATTTGAATGAAAGCGTTGTACATAAAATTGAAAAAGGTCTACTTTACTGAAGGTCAAACCACTCTCACTGCCCCAACAGTCATATGAAACACTGGTGAGTCAATGTTTGACTTTCATCACACTGGACTATTTGAAGAGCGCCGTTCTGCTGGGCTGGCACGGCTCAGCCCATGTGCGCCTGTCTCCCCTCCACCACAGAGAACAATGATGCCTCATGGGGTCATGTTGAACCAGTACGTTGACTTCTGTTTGACCTGCATATGAACCCATGAGCTGTGCTGGGAATATTGCCAGATATGTAATTTCTTTTTTCTTTTCTTTTTTTTTTTTTTTTCCTGAAAGCGTGCCTGCAGCACTGAACTTTCATGCTCTCAGTAACTCTTTGGCCAACATGTCAAGCACTGCAGCACATTGACTCTCGGAGCTGTTGAGGACTTCACACGCGGCGGCGACGCCATGTTAAATATCTCCGCCATGATCGGAGCAGTGCACATGAGTAGTTTTTCTACATGCCAGTGGTCTCGTAGAGGATGTGCTTGGACCTCCCGCAGAGAAACGGACCGATCCACGTGTGAGGCTGTGAGGGGTCACCGGCGGATGCATCCTCCAGTTAAGAGAAGATATAGGGAATTATTTTTTGTTTTGTGTGACAAAAGAGTTTTTGAGGTGTTAAAAGATGATGTCAAGAAATTCTATAAGACTAATAAAAGGACAAAATCAAGTAGAACTTATTTATCATGTATATAATAAGTCTTGAAAGAGGAAAAGAGTTTGAACTTCACTTCTTCTGAGACAAACTGTTTGTGAACAGAAGAGGAGCCTTATTGACTTTCCAGTGGGAATATATTACCAAGATGATTCGGTGAGGAGGTTCCTATGTTAAGCTCTTGTTGTTTCAATGATGAATATTTTTCTATCTGCTCCCCTCACGGTTGTACCATTAAACACAAATGAAGTTACTGAGGCTGTTTCTCAAATCCAATCATTTTATTTGATCACATGGAGAGGGAGAGACTGGGAGCCTTGTCGTTGTGATGTTCTCTGAGTGCCAAGCCTCATAGATTCACGTTTTCTGTTGTTCATCTTTTAGGTTGTGTTCGCATGATTGGTTGCTAGTTTCCTCCCAATCCGCTCCTCTCGTTTAAGAACACTATTTTGCCATTTCAGGGTTTACTTGGGGAGATAAAGCGTGCTATTCGTTATACCAAGAGTTTAACTTGTGAGGGATGTTCGTTTAGACGTGCCATTATTTGTTAAATGTTTGACCAAAAACCAGCCCGAAACAAGAGGTAATGCAGCACTCTTCATGGGATCACAACTAAGAAGGGTTTTAGTGCCCTACATGTACAGGACATTGCATTAAAAAAGCAGTTGATTCGCTCAGTACGGTTGCTTAATAGTGCTGGTGGAGTTTACTTTGTAATAGCAGCTGTGCCAATGTCTTTATAATGGGAGCTCTCTCAATTTTATTCATGTATTGTCTTGCCTTGCTCTGTATCACCCCGATAACTCCTTGGCCTGAATTTCATGTCTGCCGCTTGGTGACTCAGGTGAACCTGTTTAATGATGATCTATTTCTGTCCGCATGCTGATATTTTGGGAAACTTTGTCCAGTTAGGGAGGAGCACTGAGACAGAGACAAACAATAAGGCTTTTATTTCCTGTTTGGACTGCCCTAGAACCAGCAGCCCGAGTCATGAACATCATCTTTTATTTTCTTTTTTTTACTCCTTCGCTGACCCGTTCCTGCTCTTGACACTCCTAAAGTGAAAATCCCTGGCACTACTGGCTGTGAAACAGATAGAGAAGCTAATGTTGGGTACTCGCCCCGGGGACACACCTTCCCGTTCAGTTTCCTGTTAAAGCCCAGCGCCACATGTGTGGTATTTACTTTGGGTTTCAGAGTACAGATAATGTTTCAATTCAGTCCAAACACAGAGATCAAAGCCACTTTGTCCTTCATGTGTAATTAGAAAATGCTAATAAAATCATTGTATGTCCACAACTAAATCAGTCCCTAATCAACATTTAATTTATCATGGACACCTCCATGATAGAATCAGGTATGTTCAGTGGAATGTTCGAATCTGTCTGCCAGTAATCATTTAGTCTTTTATCCGTTTCTTTTGCCATCAGAGAGCTGGAAGCACAAGCGCTGCATGCTAATGACGCATGTTGGAGCTGAACTCCAGGACCGTCTGCGCAAGCTCCGCGCTGCCAACAGCTCTGCATTGTTTGTTTACTATTTTGTTCACTCTGAGCTCCCCAACCTCCTCCTCCTCCTCCTCTCTTTGAGTTCACATTCAAGTCCCCATAGAGATGATTTTTTTTTTTTTTTTTTAGGATTTTCTTTTATTTTTTACTCTTTTTGCTCCAGGTGGAGTGAATAAAAGACAGGAAAAGGAAAAAACTTTCATTTTTTTCAGAGTTTTGCTGAGAGGAAAAGCTAAATGCACATCAATGAGGGGAGGAAAAGACACATAAAAGACATAAAGGGACAACTGGGTAAATGTGTGGACGCTGTTTAGTCACAGTCGAAGCTTTGCCATCCGTCTGAAGGGCCCATGCGGGTTCACTTCTGCCGTAATAAATAACACTAACAGCTCCACTCTCTGACACATGCAAGTCACATGCACAGGTATTACTGTATGTAGTCACATATGACACACGGCTTAGAGTAAGCGCATACTTGCATCTTCAATTGTGTGCATTACGCATGATCTCATACAAAGATAAACAATAATTTACACTTCTACCGGGAATCCACTTTGATTTGTCAGTCTTTAACTGCAGAAACAATCACGCATAAATCTATGTAAGTTCAAGTGGAGAAAAAAAAAAAAAGGTACTTTGATAAATGATATTAAAGTAGCAACTGCAGGTTTTGACAGACCCATTCATTCCAGTTCACCCAAGGCCATCTGTGATGGTTCAGTGGACTCTAATCCATTACCTGATAAACAGATTTGAAAAATTAATTCCAAGCTGGACGTGGATTTGCAGCTTTCGCGCCTCTGCCATACATCTATGTCTGACCAGCAGGCAGTATTGGGCCTTTACAGCTCACAGCCGTGGCTCTTTGGAGTCAGCACTTACAAACACAAATTGGGGGAATGGGAAGAAAAAAAAAAAAAAAAAAGAAAAAGCTGATGCTCTTCATCCTTAAGTTGACAGTTTGAGTTTCTTAGTGTGTCATTAGTGTGTGTACAGCCTGAGAAACAGAAAGAATGAGTAATTTTGTAGTGCTACAGAAAGATTGGAAACCTAGCTACTGATTGAGTTACCCTGCATGTACCCAGATGACCAGTATGTGGGTGTGGGTGTGTGAGTGTGCGTGTGTGCGTTCCCGTGTGTGCATCTACAAATCAGCAGCACCTACTCCTCTACCTCCTCTGAACCAACATCACCATTACTGATGTTCAGGCCAGCCGTTCACCATTGATTGTTATTGTTCCACGCTGTTTCACATTAGCGAGAAGTCTTTAACCTTCGACCCGTATTGTCCCAACTCTGTTTTTCTGCCATTGCTCATGTCGAGGGAGGCAAAGAAAAGGAAGGCGTGATCATTAACCTCTGTCGGGGAAACACGCTTTTTCGTTGATCTGAAAAAGCCAGTTTACAGCCTTAATTGGATTTCATGTAAGCACCGAAGAAAGAAGGCTTTTGTTTAAATGGGCTGAATTCTTCTCCAGCAGTTGGCTTCAGAGTGACGTATGAGACCAAGCAAAGCGAACCAGACAGAGGGCAATGTCAGAACTAGTCTTTATTTCCTTGAAGTCTCAAACACTTGCCATATTTGATTTTTGCTGCCTTTTAATTGCTTTCTGCACAAAACACTGTATCCCCACTGTCACACTGTCTCATGCATATCCTGCAAAGAGCATTGATTTCTGTATGATGTAAATATGTGCTGCATCGTTCTCTTTAGTAGTTGCTCCGTTGTTTTTTTTTTTTTTTTTTTCCTTTGGGGTTTTTTGTTCTTTTTACTGTATTCAGACCCGAAGCATTTTTGTGGAGACCTGGTCCAAGCGCAAAAATATGGCTCTTCTTTGACTATATTATTGTCAGAAAATGTTTTGTAAAAATTTTGATGATGATATCAGAAATAAACTATAAAGGTGGGACTTGTGTTTTTTTTCTTCCTGTTTTTTTTTTTTTTATCTTAACACAACTGTGGCAGCATCAAATAATAACTTTCAGTAACACTTTATTTGACGCCTATCTCTATAACGCATTATAACCATAATTATAATGAGTTATAATTACCTTATAGCACTGTATAACTATAGTTATAAACATAAATGATCATAATGCTTTATAACAATAATCTGCTAATAAGCTGCCTTATTCGTGATATAGAAAGTACAACAAATATACATTTTTTTGAAGGAGTCACATTGTTAATAAAAACAAGTTTTGCAATGTTTGGTGTTGTTCTTGAATAGATTAAAATTGTGTATTTTTCTTTAAGCAAACCACTTATAGTGACTTATGACCAGTTTGTAATGTGTTATATCAGCCTATAGCTGAGCAGTTTCATCACTTTACTGGAAGCACCCAATGACCATTTAGAGTGACTTATAATCACATTATAATGCATTATACTAGTGATTATAATGCATTATACCAGTGATTATAAGGCATTATAAAGAGTTTAAATATATGACAACTATGATCATTATATACCCTTTGATCCTTGCAACAAAAATCGGTGAACAAGGGACCAGCAGTTATAACGTATTATAACACCTGACCTTATAAGTGATCATAACATGCTTTATAGTGTGTTATGATTATTGTTATTGTAGTTTGTGTTGCCAGAAGAAGTTTGAAGATTCTCCTGGCGAAGATGATGTGACTTTTCTCTTCTCCTCCTCCTCTCTGGCTTCGCTGTGGCGTTCTGAATGTGTTAATGGGTTCAGAAAAAAGATGCAAATGCAAAAAGATATTTATTTACAAGGGAAAAGAAGGCACAATAACAGACTCTTGCAGCGGGTCTGGGATCTCCTGATATCGAATTGGTAGGAAGAACAGAGAACATACATCAGAGGAAAGTTTATGTAGTCATGGCCAGGTCTAATTTCAGACATGTTTGGAATCAATCAAAAGCTTCTCCTGACAGTTCCCAACATGATTTTCTCTTAGATAATAACCATCTGGGATTTCTGATAAGAGACAGGATATACTCACTAACTGATCACGGATCTTCCAAATTTGTAAAGTCTGGGAACGTATCCTTGAGACCATCCTCATACAGAGGAGAAACAAACTCAGTGAACTCAGGGATTTTTCCCGCAAAGGCCTTACAGCTGTTAACGGGCTGTTAAAGAGTTGTAGTTGAACTTTATTTAAAAATGGTAAATATCATGTAAATATCAGGTATATATCATGTTGTTCAGACACTACATTATAAACGCATTATGATCATTTATGAGTGTTTATAATGTCAATAATACACGTTTATAAGCATAGCATAAATATATGTATAAGTGCATTATCTATGTGGGCATTGACTGTGAGTTTCTAACAGGTATAACATACTTATAATACATGACCTTATAAGTTATTATAACATGCTTTATAGTGTGGTTATGATTATTGTTATAAAGCATTATGATCATTTATGAGTGTTTATACCTATAGTTATACAGTGCTATAAGGGTAATTATAACTCATCATTATTATAGTTATAATGCTTTATAGAGATAGGCGTCAAATAAAGTGTTACCTAACTTTCTACATTTACCATCTTAATATTACTCAATAATTTAGAGAACAAAGTTATAATTTCTGGAGGATCAAGGGTAGAAACCCTGACTGGAAGGAGCATGCAAAACCATCTTATACTGAAACTGGCACTGAGCTCCTTGTAGGTTTCTGTTTATCTAGGTTGGAAAATAAACACAGGAAGAAACTGGACCAAATACCTCTGGGAAGAGGGGTTTTACAGTGCCAACTCTTGGTGTTAGCTGCTTGATGATTTACCCTAAAAACACTGGTGGTAAAATAAACTCATCTCATTAGTTCATTTTCCGGCTGTTTCTGTGCCTTCTGCAGGATTTTACAAGCTCTGTAGCTGTTAAAGAGAATCACACTCAGGATGTTTGGAATTCCCCAATTTCTTTAGTTTACATGTTGTCTACTGATTTTTTAAAAAAAATGGTTTCTAGAATTGTAAATGCTCTTCACTGAGGTGGAGAGCCACGTTTGTTGCTTATTCACCCTTTCATAGAAACATTTGTGCGTCACTTCTTATTACATATACAGTATGCACTCTGTATGTAACAAACCCACACCAGTGAACACGTTAGTTGTGGGGTCCAGCATGTCGCCCAAGGGCACTTGGCTGGAGATCAAACTGCTGACCTTTTGTTTGCAGAAGGATCTTATTTCTCTGCCCCCACCGTGTTGAGGGAGTTTCGTTTGAGTTAAGATGAGATGTCTTCAAAGTTACATGAACAACATCTCCACTGTGCTAAATTCAGTTGGAAACTTCAAAACTATACTTATAGTAATGAGTGTAATCTGGACTTCTGAAAATGTGAAATGATGCAATAGCAGGGTCCAAAGAGAGCCCAGGTCACAATAGCCTCCTGCTGTGTGAGGAGATTGCCACCCCCTGTGTGCAACATGCTGGTGTTTTTCAACCTGCCTGCCTGCTGAGACCGAGCTTCAAGCTCATCAGTATTCTGTGTACCAAAACATCATCTAAGGCTCAGTTTGTATACTCCTCAAGCTCTGCGAGGAAGTGTGCACGAGAACAAAGAGCAAGGCTTTCCAGTTAGGAGAGTTTTGCCTTCTCAAGATGTTACAAAGGTCTGTGTGTCAAAATTGGAATTACATCAAAGAAAACCTCAAAGGAAACACATTATGACTTTTTCTTTTTGTTTTCAATGTTTGTGCCGTGCTTTGGTCAGGATACAGCTGGGTGACTTTGTAAGAGCTCCTTTATTATTCATGTCTTTACAGGGTTTTCATAGCAGCAAGTTTTAGGAGTACAATTCCTCAACTCTTTTCCACCCCCCTTCTGCAGGATGTATTCCTGAAATTTAATGTTATCGCCTGCTACTACCCAGTTCTGAGTTTCTGAAAATGAAGCTGATGTGACGTTAATGAAGGACAAAGATGGGGAAGGGAGGTAATTTTACTCTGATCTGGAGCTGTAATGTATCTGTACCTCCAAATCTGAACCATTTGACGAAAAAGAAAAAGCCTAGACCACCCTAGATCATACAAAGGGACATGGCAGTGGCATGATGGGATTTTTCACTTAGTAGTGACTTCAAACATATATATAGATATATATAATATCTATATATATATATATCTATATATATATATATATATATATATATATATATATATATATATATATATATATATATATATATATATACAGTCATGGAAAAAATTATTAGACCACCCTTCTTTTCTTCAGTTTCTTGTTCATTTTAATGCCTGGTACAACTAAAGGTACATTTGTTTGAACAAACATAACGATAACCACAAAGATTGCTCATAAGAGTTTTATTTAAGAGCTGATATCTTACCATTTTCCATGGTTTTCTTGATTATAACCTAAATCACTTAAGTTTTTACATCAATAGCTATGGTGTTGTACTGCCAAAAACACTGCTTTTATGCATTCAGTGTTTTCTTTTCTGTCTGTTTTAGTCACATGATGACGTTTAGTGGTACCAGGTATTAAAATGAACAAGAAAGTGAAGAAAAAATGGTGGTCTAATAATTTTTTCCATGACTATATGTGTGATTTTAACCTGTAACTGTTCATCTGGTGATGACCAGCCATCTAAAAGGCAGTTCCAGTGCTGACTCAGATTTAATGTCCAACCTGTCCCAACAAGAACTTCCCGTTTTCAACAGTCATGAGAAAGAAGAAAGGAAATATATAATACCGGTATTAAAATATCAATCTGAATTTTTAATGTTGTTAAAAGCAACATTTGTAAATGCCAACGTATATGCAGCATAGAACCCAACTGAAATTTGCAATTTCCTTTGAAAGAGCTTTGAAATGGCCTCAGACGTCAGCTGTTGGACTGAAAGAGGGGATTACTGTGCTGTTCAACTCAACTTGATATGGGAAAGTGAACAACAGAAAAACACAAAGTGTGTGTTAAAAGGCAATTTAACATGAAGTGAAAAGCTGCAGTCGGTACAGTGATCATGAAGAGCTCTCCAGGAACAAGGGGGCACCCTTCTTTCAACAGAAACAACCCAAATAAAGGAAGGTGCGTGGTTGTTGTAAAGTCTGGCTAATACTGGAAATAACAAAGCGCTAACCCAGTCTATTTCCAGCGCCTGTCCTGCATGGCTACCTCTTCTGTTACTGAGGCATATCTGCTGAGCTCCAATGTTTATGCAGCTCAGATGACACGCTTGAATCGACAATGAATAGGCACAGGTAGGGGGAAAAACCTTAAAAAATGCATGCAGCAAGCAGATAACCTACATTTGAGAGTTTCTGTTTATTTCTCGCAAACTTTTGGGAAACAGCGCTAGCATCAGGGGGTGATCCTGCCAAATGTAGCCTGACTTGTTCAGGGTGTAGCAAATACCCACTGCAAAGAAGCTGAGCACCAAAGAGATGGGTTTGCTTCAGCTTGCTGTCACTTCAGATGCACACATCATGCCATCACCTCCTTGGAGGAACATGACAGCTCTGCTCACAGTCCAGCTCACAGCAGTTTTCAGGACATGAGGTCTTGCTATCTCTTACTTTTCCCCTCCAGTGATCACACACCCTCTGGAGTAACATCAACACGAACGTCAGGACGTTATCCAGTATTTATTCATCGAACACTTAAAGATGCTGTCAGATAACACATTGTTAAGTGTCATGTTGGACAGGGAATTGAACTTTGGTTAAACTCTGATGGAAATGTTTATTTACTGTATGAAGGTGAGGTTATTGACAGTTCTGGTTATTGTTTATCCGCACTCACAGATCTACGCAGATGGCCGCCCTCCCTGAGTCTGGTTCTGTTGAGATTTTTCTGTTTTTTCCCCCCCCCTTAAGATTTTGTGGCTCTTGTGGTCTGTATCACCAATAATCATGCAGGAAATTAGGGCAGAGAGAAAGAGGGAAGACATGGAGCAAAGGGCCACGAGCCAGACTTGAACCTGGGTCTGCTGCCTGGAGGATGTAGCCTGAAGGGCCAGGAACTATATTCTAGATTAGATAAGGCGGTGGAGGACTCACTGAAATGAAGATTTGATGCTGTGGGGTTCCTCAGAAAGGCTGTTTTTTTTTTTTTTTTTTTTTTTTTCAATTAATTTGTTTTATATAAGTTTTGAGTCTGGACTCTGTTGGAATGAATTGGATTAATTTAGTTCTAATTAACTGGACTGATTTAAAAAAAATATCTGAATTTATTTGATTGGTACTTAATTAGACTGCACTGGATCTATTCTCTGGGTTAAAGTGCCTTGAGATGACTTTTGTTGTGAATTAGTGCTCGATATGGGAAAATAGATCCTTTGAGTATCACACCATAATTACGTCAGTCATTTAACTCATTGTATCTTTTGTGCTTGTGCATGATTTTTTTTAATTTTTTAATTTTTTTTTGGTATTCACGTTTTTTTTTTTCTTTTTAGGAAATAAAATTTTGATGATTAAAAAAAAATGTGAAATTAACACTGAAGAATGCACAGGTATTTTTCTTGGGACAGGTACTTTTCTTCAGTAAAGGCACACCTTATCTGAAAGGTTTAAAAAACGTCTGGCATGGCTGAGGAGTCAGCCTCTATGAGCTGATTGTACACAGCCCTCTTCATCCCAGTCTCTGTGAAAAAGCCTGTGGCTGATTTTTGATTGGTCAGGTCAGGAGACTCGGTAAGTGTGCAGAGCCTGATTCTCAGTGACCTTTAAGTAGTGTGATGCTGGTGTGGGCCTGAAAACTCCCTGCTGGAGGGGCAAGCGGAGAAGGCACTGACTGGAGATAGTCTGAGGTTGTTTCTTGTGGTTTTGTAACCTCTCCGACCCTCACCCCTACCTTAAAGCCAGATAAAGATCTCCTTGGTAGTGGTGAGGCCCATATTCTGTAAGTAATTGAGGTCTTCAGGGATGTGAAAGGTTTCGTCCTCGTAAAACCTACAGATGCTTTTCTGTGTTTAGTCTCTGTCTGAATCCATCTTTTGTAAAATGAACTATAATCGAAGGTCCAAGCAGAGGCTTTTTTCTTGTTCCCGTTGGCATTTTCCTTTTATACACTGCTCCGTGTCTTCCCCTTGACCTGAAATGAGCAATCAGCATTTAAAAATAGCATTTACATTCTGCTCTACTTGCTCTTTTTTGAAGTTGTGCTTTCATCCAGTCCCCCTCCCAGTGATTCCTTGCAGTGATGCATTTTCTTTTGGGGTTCTCAGAAATTTCTTTTCCTGAAAAAGACAGAAAAATGCAGTTGTGTTTGTGCCAAAAATACCAGACTGAGCTAAAAAAAAAAAAAATTATGTTAATGTAACTAACAGAAGATTTTTAAACAGTAAATAAATTCTGGCTCAGTGACAACTGGAACTAGAAAATTAATGAGTAGCTTCCAATTTCTTTTACACTTTGAGCAATTTTTTAAAATAATAAATTAAAGTAAAATTATGGTGACGACACGAAGCCAGTGTTGAAAATATTGCATGTATAAATTCCATTAAAAAGTAGCTGAGCGGGCCGCTGCATGGCTGCATGGCTGCATGGCTGCATGGCTGCATGGCTGCATAGCTGCATGGCTACGTAGCCCAGGCAGCAAATGTGCAGAAGCTACAGTCCTCCTGCAGCAGCTGCAGGTTTAACTCCCCTGTCTGTGATGCTTTGCTTCCCCATTCTCTCGCTGTTGTGGTTTCCAGTCATCGACTGCAAATAAAGGCCACTAGAGCCACAAGATCTCTTAAAAAAGAGCCAAGTAAATAATTAAAATTAATAAAATTGAGATATATATATATATATATATATATATATATATAGATTATATATATATATATATATATATATATATATCTATATATATATATATATATATTTTATTTATTTATTGTTATAGTTTTTTTCGGGTGGGCATTTTTATCACGATTAATCACATTATTTCCCTGATTAATCACAATTAATCGCATTGTATATGCATATTAATTCAAAAGTAGTGTAAAATGCTCTTTTATTGAAATGTTCTGCTGCCATATGAACTAAAGTGCCGTAACATTTGTTGTTCAAACACTTTTAACATCAGCACTTGTCAGTAACACATATTCAGTGTAAATCTCATTTTAAAAAATGTAAAATAAAATAAAGCTTATTGCCACTGCCGGGGCATTAAAGTAATCCTGTTTTTATGAAAAATAAAAAAAAAAGTCAACAAACAAAATCCAACAAAGGGATTGTGGCTCAGCACAATCAGAACAATAAAACAAGAAATTTCTGAGGTAACATCAGAAACTTTTAACGGGGAGTTGAACTTGTCAGTTGTTACAAATAACCTTGTTTCTGTTGAATCCTCCATCTGGGAGAACTTTAAAATGAAAATGTCCATGTTAAAGTTCAGTAACTTTTCCAATCCGTGTATCATTTATTCTTCTCATTTTTAATTGTATCAAAAATTTAAAAAAATTATAAAGTGACATTTTATTAAGTTTTTCGTTTTAATCTAACACAAGAAAAGAAAAAATGCCCGTGTTTTTTTTTTTTATTTCAATTTTTTTCAATTATTATTTCAATTCTTACTGAAGTAACCAGTGAAAGAATAGCACAACAGTGAACACATGGAGTAGATCTGATGTTACATGGAGGAATGAAGTTTTTTTGCAGTCTAGAATATTTTTTTAGACAGAATTGTTAATATTGCTACCTGAGTTGCTACCCAAACTGTAAAGTTAAGAGATTTTTACCGTTCTCCATGTCTGTTTTAGCTTTTCCTTATGTTTACTGTTTTCCGGTTCCGCAGCAGCCAGTAACAGACTTTTCAAAACAAAAGCATGTGAGCAACATGCGTTAACGCGCGATAAAATACATGTTGGCGTTAATAAATTAATGCGATAACGCATTAATATATATATATATATATATATATATATATATATTATATATGTTGTAATATATATATCTATATGTATATATAAGGTCACTAAGCTTTAGCGGGCAGTGTTGTACCTGAACGCCTTCACTGAACAAAAGTTCACGAACTAGTTCATATTTTGTGCGAACGTGAACTAGAGATGCGCAGTTGAACCGCGCACCCGCGGGCGGAACGGATAATCCACATATCAGGTGGATGACTCGTCAAAAAATAATACTTTAAATTAAATTCGGGCGGGTTGAGGTTGAAGCACTCAAATAATAATAATAAGAAAAAATATCTTACATATTATTAAAAAGGATGGCGGGTTGGTTCGGTTTTGAAAATTGGTGAAAAAACGTTCCTGCAAATGGATAGCGGGCGGATAGAGATTTTAAGAAGCGGTTGCGGGTTAAAATATACGTCATCCGCGCATCTCTAACGTGAACTGAGCACTTTCTTTTTCCCCTTCACGAGCGTGGGGTGTGAACGAGTTCATTTGGGCAGTTGTGAACGACGCTCTTTCAAAGTTCACGCACAGTCAAAACCGTTCCAGGTTTCCAGCGAAACCGATTTAAAATACACAACAAACGAGCCTGATATGTATGTGAGGAAATCAATCAAACATGGCAACACGGCTGTCACTGCTGTCACGCTAACAACTGCGTCATCAAACATTTAAAACGATCATGAAGGAAGATGAGAGCTACAGTCGCCCAGAGCTGGAGGAGACCCCGACTGCTGGGGGGGATTAAATATTGAAATGGGGGGAAAAACATTTGCACCTTAAGGACCTGTTTTTGTCTTATAATAAAGACCATTTGGCAGCAAGTTTTTCCTCATATTTTTAATATACTGTAGAGCAATAAAACAAACCAGTTAAATGTTTCTCTACTGTCATCTTAACTTAATATGACAAGTGTCACCTTATTTGTTGACCCCTCACATTATTATCGGATCATGGTTCCTTGTCCTGTATGTTGATCACAGTTGTGATTACAGGTTTCGGTGGGCTGCGGAGATTTTTCACATTTCATATTGGGCCTTGGTATTTTGAAATTTGGCAATGGCTGCTGTAGAGAGAAGATGAAACGTAAATTAAAGTTTTACATGTTTTACACAATGCTAATGTGAACCCTGGTTGGTTAAGGATTCAGAATTGGGCACATAGTTTCCGACAGTTAAAATGGATAAAATAATTGCCGTTTGTGGTGGTGTAGTATATGGGCAGTGGCCATCATTTTGACAAATAATTGCTCGCAGCAACATTAAAAAATAATTTTTTAAAAATGAACTAAAAATGAACTATTTAGTTCATTTTTTGAAATGGTGAACTGAACTAGTTCATTTAAATTTCTATGAACTATGAACTGAACTAGTTCGTATAAAAAGTGAACTTGCCCAACACTGTTAGCGGGAAGCATGTTTTCTTCCAACATGGGGCAGGAGAGTGCAACAGAAGGAGAGCAAGAATGTTCCGCAGTCGCCTCAGGACAGCATGATGAGCTGAGGCTTAATCAGCAGTTCACTTTCAGCGTCACACATTAAGAGCAAGAACCTTTGAGGATGCAGAAACCGAGACAGCTCTTCTCAAGATGCTGCTGGCGGTCTTCGCATTTTGCCCATGAATTAAGGTGTGCAAGGGAGAGTTCATCATCTCAATGCCTTAGTGAGCTTGACAGCTTAGCTTCAAGAAATGTTATGAAGTAGATGTGGATCACTGATGTGCTGATGTGAGCTGAAAACTGAGAAAACGAAAATGGCCAAAAGACAAAGATTAAATGATAGTCGCACTTGGTGGATGTGTGTTTCTCTTAGTTCCTTGGGCATCCTATCACCAGTGCTTGTTTATCTAAACACACAATTTGTATATTTTTCTTAACATTTACATATCAGGTGTAGTTCCATACCTATTACTGCCAAGCGATACGTGGAGATTTCAAAGAATCAACGGAACCAACGGATCCTCCTCAGTGGGTCTGAGACCAGTGACTGCAGGATATGAGCAGTTTCCTAAGGTACATGGTACAACCCCATTTCCAAAAAAGTTTTGGTGCTGCATAAAATGTAAAAAAAATAAATAAATAAATAAATAAAATTGAAATAGAATGCTACAATCCCATGTTTTATTCCCAATAGACCATATAAAATGTTGAAACTGAGACATTTTACTATTACATAGAAAACATTAGCTCATTTTGAATCCGATGGCAGTATCTCAAAAAAGTTGGAACAGGAGCAACAAAGGCTGGGAAAGCAATTGGCATAAATCAAAAACAAATGGAGTAATATTAGACAACTAATTAGGTTAAATGGCAACAGGTCCGTAGCATGACTCGACATAAAAGGAGCATTTCAGAGGCAGAGCCTCTCGGATGCAAAGACAGGCAGAGGGTCATCAATCTGCGACAAACTGTGTCTAAGAATTGTGGAAAATCTTCAGAAAAATGTTTCTCAACATGGAACTGTCAATACTTTGGAGACCCCACCATCTACAGTACATAATATCATCAAAAGATTCATAGAATCAGGACAAGTGTCTTTACACAAAGGGACAAAGCTGAAAGTGAAAACTTTTTTATTTTTTTTAAAACTTGTTGCTTGTGATCTTCAGGCCTTCAGCACTGTATTAAAAATTGTCTCTCTACTGGACACCACTGCACGGGTTCAGGAACGCTTCCTGTCTGTGGCACAGTTCACCGTGCAATCCACAAATGCAAGTTAAAGCTGTGTCATGCAAAGAAGCAACACAATACAGAAATGTCGCCAACTTCTCTGAGCCAAAGCTCATCTAAAATGGTCTGAGGCAAAATGGAAAAGTGTTCCGTGTCAGATGAATAAAAATTTGAAATACATTTTTGAACCCACGAATGCTGTGTCCTGTGGACTAAAGAGTAGAGGGACCACCCGGCTTAGTTAGCAGCGCACAGTTCAAAAGCTGCATCTGATGGTATGGGGTTGCATTAGTGCCTGTGGAGTGGGCATCTAACTCATTTTGCCTTCTACATCAGACAAGAATGAGACAATATTTCTCTCCTAAAACTTCAGCAACTGGTTTCCTCACTTCCCAGACATTTATAGACAGTTGTTAAAAGAAGAAGGGATGCAATACGATGGTAAATTTTGCCCTATTCATTTTTTGACCTGTGTTTCTGCTATCAAAATAACTCCGAATGAGCTAATATTTTCCTTTGAAAAAGGTAAAATGTCTCAGTTTCCATATCTGGTATGTTATTTCTGTTCTATTGGGAATAAAATATACATTTATGGTGTTTGCAAATATTTGCATTTTGTTTTTTATTTACATTTTACAGTGTCCTAACCTTTTTGGAATTGGAATTGTACATTTGAGATCAATTATTGAACATGAATATCTCTCTCTTTCTCTCTCTCATCAGTTCCAAATCTGGGAAAAGACAAATTTGTAAACCATGCTCTTCTCTTTGGAATGGGACAGCCAAGGATCCACCAGTAACTTCCAGCACTTTCTCTTCACCTGTGTACTCCGGTGACATATGCAAAAGTATGCGTAGTGACATATTCCATTACTGTCTGTATTTAATAACCTTGTTTCTTTGAAACAGAATAGCTACAGTCAAAAGTGACCTCAAACAAACAAAGAATTGTTCACAGTTGAATATCAAGTGACATTAATAGAAATGCCAATCAGAGATAATACTGGCAAACTGATTGTTCCAAGCAGCTCATATCTGTTTACCTTTTGTCATTTGGAAAATGAATGTCAGAAAAAGTCATGCAAAATTCAGCTTATTTGGAAAATTATATCCACAAAGTCACAGCTGGAAAGATTTCATACATCCACGAAGAGTTACAGTTTATTCAACATGTCATGTGACTGCTAATCATTGATGTTAGTTAACCTATTTTTAAAAAATCTAATGAAAGCTCAAAGAAACAGACCTTTTTGGGGCACCATGTGGAGTCATGAACCTCCTAAGTCTTCTTACCACTTACAGTGTAACTTTCTGATTTCTTCTCAGAGCATAAAACATAATTCTTCTGCCATAATGCTTTAGTAAAGCATGACTGAATTCCCTTCTGACTTCTGACATGAAAGGCAGAAGGGAACACATATATACATTTAGTTGCAGATGCAGAAAGAGAACAGGAGACTCATAAGGGAATACTCTATTCTCCATAAAGGTCTGTATAAATGTACTCTAACAAGGGGGTACCTTTTGCATATCCTAATTAAACAAGAACAACAACAACAAAATTTATCTTTATTCAAATTTTATTTAACACTGGAGCATAGCTATGCTGGATCGACCCTTACAATTATACCATACTTGAATTCCTTATATTACTACATCATGGTTTTTTTTTTTTTTCACAATGATAGACATTAACAAGGAATGGACTTCTACCACCCAACTTAAATCACTTACTGTATGTCTAAATTGATGCTTTGTTCTAAGGCAGAGCCTTCAGTGCAAGAACACACTCACATAACTCTTGCATTATTTGAAAATGTAATGGGAGCAGACTAAAACCCTCCACGGGGTAAGGCTTCTTGTACTGAAAGGGATAAACAGACTTCATTAGAGCATAAGAAAACAAAGTGGAACAGGTCAAGGATATGAAGGGCTCCTGTGTGGTAAATGAATAGCCTGAATAAAAGCATGGTCGTGGATAACTTCATTCAAGCTTCAAAACAACAGGGGGTTTTCATTATATAATGGACACACGTGTGCGTCCTCTAAGTAAAAAACCTGGTATATCATTTGATCTGGCTTTCTTTGGATGTAGAGTAAATTGGTATTCAAGGTTAGACCAATCGATAACCTTGACCTTTAATGGTTTTAACTGTAACTTTGTAAAAATGTTCCTATAGTGATCCTCCAAATTTTTCTTTATTTTAGTATTCCTAATTTTAATAAACATGTCCATATTACAACATTATGCCAACCAATTCATTTTCTACTCCTTATGTGGTGGCAGCAGTGTCATCAGAATGGCCCAGACCTCTCTTCTCATCCATCTCATCCAGGTCTTCTACAAAAACACCCAGGCATTCTCAAGCCAGCACAGAAACAAGGGAAATGTGACTCTAAAAAAAAAGATTTGACTGTATCTTTGCATTCCTGGCACAATGGATGCATTATGCTGAAAGGAAACAACACAACTACAAGCATGTACTATGAGAGACAACTTAAAATATGTTGGATGAATATGAAAATAAAGTGTGTTGTATTATTTTGCTGTTTAATCAATTAATTGAATAAACATCAACTGAGGGGAAATTTAATTTGTCATTGGTGACAAAAAATATGATTTCAGCCACATAAACTTTACTTTTACATGGGTGTCGAGCTTACAGAGCTACAGCCATGACTTGTTCAACAACTGACAAGATTGTCTTTATGGATAAGAAGGTATTCAGTGAGAGAAGCTGGCCCCTTAGTTCAGCTACGTATAACATGTTTTAAAAGCAGACTTTCAAAAGGCAGGGAAATACATAGTTTTCCAGTAAGTTGGAACAATTTCACTGTTGGTTGCTGAAAGATAGTCTAATAACAAAATAGAGTCTGTTCAGTCCCCAGTCCTGTCAGTTGTCAAAGCGTCCTTGGGCAACCCCTAAACCTCACATTGTCATATTTATCTGATAGGTGACAATTTGGTGTGTGGTGACTACTTTTTGTCCAAATGAACAAAGATAGTCATGGCGTTCCACTGGATTCTGTACTTGCACCTATACTGCTCACATTATGCTTCCATTAGGTAATATAATTAAGGAGTACAGCATAAATTTTCACTGTTATGCCGATGACATACAGCTGTACCTATCCATGAAAGGAGTTGAAGCTAATCGGTTAGCTTGACTACAATTATTTCTTAGAAATATAAAGAACATGACTGATTTTTAAAAGTCCTGCTAGTAAACATATACAGAATTGAGTTTAAAATGATTGTATTCGCATGCTGAAGCAAAATGCACAAAAAATGGAAAGGAGGTGCTCCTGTAATTGTGTGGACTCCTATCGTACCTGGAAAGATAGTTTAATAGTCTACAAAAGAGCGTTACAGAGAGCTAGAACATCTTATTATTCATCATTAATAGAAGAGAACAAATATAATCCACGTTTTCTGTTCAGCACTGTAGCCAGGCTGACAAAGAGTCACAACTGTTGATCCATGCATTCCTGCTACTCTTAGTAGTGAAGACTTTATGAGCTTTTTTAATAATCAGGGGGAATATTCAGCAGGAAAATAATATCAAAGTTAGAAATGAGATCGGCCTAGCCCAACTGTTGTGGCTGTGGATGTCCCTGCAGCGCTTCAGTTTACTGATTTGACTCTGGACTGTTTCTCTTCGACTTCGGCAGGAAGGTCCCCCCATATGATCCAGGTCCTGGTCCAGGTGTCTTCCTCTTAAAGTGGAGTTTTTCCTGGCTACTGTTTGGCTTAAAGGTTTTTTTTTTCTCCCACTGTGGGAGTTTTTTACCTGCCATTATCCTTGTTTAGGATTCAATATTATATTTTAGTTATATTTAGTTAGCATGATATTTGCTCGGGGGTCATGCTCTGGGTTCTCTGTAAAGCGTCTAGAGACAATTGACAGATGTAACAGACGCTATACAAATAAAATTAAATTGAACTGAACTGAATTGCCCCGTGACCCTCCAGAGGATGAAACGGGTATAGATAATGGATTAAATAAATTGAACTGAATTGGGTCTGAGCGCTTCAGGACTAGATTCAGGAATAGAATAGTCTATCTCAGAGTGATGCAAAAAAAACTAGTTAATTACTTCAAGACTGGAGTACTGGAATTCTCTATTAGTAGTCTCCAAAGTTAACTCTGAAAAACCTGCAGCTGATCCAAAGTGCTGTAACAACAGTTCTGGTGAGGATTACCAGAAGAGACCATGTTTCTCCAATCTTACCTTCTCTTCTTTGGCTTCCTGTGAAATCCAGGATAGATCATAAGATTATTCTTGACATGTACAAAGCTCATGATAGCCTAGCTCTATGTCATCTTGAGGACCTCATAGTTCCATACTATCCCATCACAGTAGTCCGGTCTCAGACTGCCTGCTTCCTGGTGTTTCCAAAAGTAGAACTGTAGGCAGACCCTTAAGTTACCAGGTCCCTCTCTTGTGTAATCAGCTCCCAGTTTAGGCTTGTGGCATGCGTTTAAGATTAAGGTTAAAACTTCTCTTTTCATAAAGCTTATTGTTAGTGCTGGCTTGTGTGACCCTGAGCCATTTAGTTATGCTGCTGTAAGAAAAGACTGTTGGAGGACCTCCAATGAGTCACTGGGTACTTTCTCTCACTCTGCCCTCTTTACTTTTCAAGTATCTACTGTCAATATTACTTCTATTAAATTCCTGTTTCTTTTTTTTGTTTTATAGCAAATGTCTCTCGACTAATCTCTTTGTATTCACTGGCATGGCACTGGCTGCCCCCCAGGAACCTGGTTCTGCTGGAGGCATCTTCCTGTAATAGGGTTTTTTTTTTTCTTTTAATAGATTGATATTGTATAACTGCAATGGACTGGCGACCCTGAATAGGATAAAGCAGGTGTAGAAAATGGATATATGGGCAGCATTAGATAGATTTGATTTTGACTGAACATAAAATTGTTTGAATATGAATAAATTATGATGACCTGGATTTAACTTGAATATCAGCAGGTTTCATCTTCCTTCCTTGAGGGACCTCTACAACCCCATCAGTCTCAGCAGAGCTGCAAAGAGTTCCACCTGTATGAGGGGCTGCCCTCGGGTAAGCACTACTTTTGGATCAAAACCAGGTCAAACAGACTCTCTCTTTTTATAGTATTTTATATAGCAACTAAAATATTTTTTATTTAAACCTGTATTTCAGTCAGTATATAGACACTTAAAATAATAATAATAATATAAAAATGATAATAATAATTATTAATATTATTATAAAAATGTACATGTAATAATAATGTGTGTAGTAATTTTTGCTGAGTTGTCGTATATAAACCAGACTGATATTTGAATCTACTGGAAGGCCCCCTCTGATCCTGATGAGGCTGTCCCAAATAGTTGTGCTGCTCAAAGTTGTCTCTAAGCAATTTGGTTGTAGACATAACATGTAGTTGTGTTTATCCACCATGCAAATACACTGCCTGGCCCAAAAAAAAGTCGCCACCTGGATTTTACTGCCCAGGCAGAGACTCAGGTGGTTGGAGTTCTAGCAACTCTGGCGGGGACTGGGACCTAGGTTGCAGCCCGGCTCAGGCTTAGGCGGAGCCGGGTCCAGCTGGGGCTGAGACCGCAGCTCCGGCGGGGACAAGGGCTGATGCCGCGGCTGCTTGGGCTCTGGTGGGTTCTGGGGGCGAGGCTGTGGCTGCTTGGGCTCTAGAGAGGACTGAGGCTGAGGCTGAGATTGGGACCGGTCCTATGGCAGGAGCCAAGACTGAAAACGAGATGGGAACCTGGACCGAGTTTGAGATGGAGGCTGGTTGGTAGGTACGAGCCTCCTATTGGATAATAACTGCATGGGCGATTATCTTTCAGCTGGCAACAAGGTATTTAACCCCAACTGGTGCAATGACTTTCTTCTCAATTCCTAAACAACCATGTCGAAAGACACATCCTGTGGTCGTGGAAAAGATGTTAGTCTGTTTGAGAAGGGTCAAATCATTGGCATGCATCAAGCAGAGAAAACATCTTAGGAGATTGCAGAAACTACCAAAATTGGGTTCAGAACTGTCCAACGCATTATTAAAAACTAGAAGGATAGTGGGGACTCATCTTCTTTGAGGAGGAAGTGTGGTAGGAAAAAAACCCTTAATGATTGTGATCAGTGATCACTTAAACATTTGGTGAGATCAAGTCAAAAAAAAAAAAAAACAACAGTAGAACTCAGGGCTATGTTTAATAGAAAAGTAAGAGCATTTCCACACCCACAATGCAAAGGGAACTCAAGGGATTGGGACTGAACAGCTGTGTAGCCTTAAGAAAACCACTAATCAGTGAGGCCAACTGGAAAAAAGGCTTCAATTTGCTAGGGAGCATAAAGATTGGACTCTGGAGCAAAAGGTCATGTGGTCTGATGAGTCCAGATTGACCCTGTTCCAGAGTGATGGGAGCATCAGGGTAAGAAGAGAGGCAGATGAAGTGATGCTCCCATCATGCCTAGTGCCTACTGTACCAGCCTGTGGGGGCAGTGTTCTGATCTGGGGTTGCTGCAGTTGGTCAGGTCCAGGTTCAGCAACAGTATGAGCTCAAAGAATGAGGTCAGCTGACTACCTGAATATACTGAATGACCAGTTATTCCATCAATGGATTTGTTCTTCCCTGATGGCACGGGCATATTCCACGATGACAATGCCAGGATTCATCGGGCTCAAATTCTGAAAGACTGGTTCAGGGATCAGGAGACATAATTTTCACACATGAATTGGCCACCACAGAGTCCAGAGCTGAACCCCACTGAGAATCTTTGGGATGTGCTGGAGAGTCAGACTCTACCATCATCAATGACAGATCTTGATGAAAAATGCAACACTGGATGGAAATAAATCTTGTGACATTGCAGAAGGTTATCGAAACAATGCCACAGTGAATGCGTGCCGTAATCAAAGATAAAGGCGGTCCAATGAAATATTCAAGTGTATGACCTTTTTTTTGGGTGGCAATTTTTTTCTTTTTTTTTTTTTTTGGCCAGGCATTGTATGTTGGAGTTTCACAGTAAAGGCTCGAAAAAAACATATTGTGACCAAGTTTACCTTACTCATTCTGCTTACAGACACATAACCTGTTTGCCAGTTTGCAGCACAGCAGGAGAGAGAAAATGTGACCATTCGGAAAGACTTTTAAAAACCATTAAAATAACACCATCCACCATTCAGACTTATTTGAACTGAATGGGATACTTCAGAAACTCAAGCCTCTTCTTCATAGTCTGTTGGCTGACCAGTCCTTTCACCTGTCTCTTCTTTCCCAATTCTACTGTATGTCCTTTTCACAGAGCTGCAAAACCTGCCGATCAGCTGCTCCTCCATTTTGATCTGAACATATCAACATATGTGAACATATCAATATGTCCAGGTTTCTGGCTTTCATCAAGAGAGAGTTTCCTTCAATGGTCAGTGGAACTGCCCATAAGAGTCACCATCACTGAATAACTCACGCCAAGCTTTTATCTTGCCATGTGATGTCTCACAATGTCCTTTGTATCATCAAGGTTTTATCTCTTACGTAAAGGTTTCACAGAAGTTTTACACCTGCATTCCTTATGCAGTCCTTTTCACTTTCACTTTTTTTTCTATCAGTCACAAAAAGGTTATTTTAATGAGTTAGAAAATGCATTCCACCTATAATCTAAGCTGTGAACAACACCCTTTTTACTATTAAGATCGATTTCCCTCTTTATATCATATAGAAACTGCTTTACACAAAAGAAAAACAAAAAACAAAAAAACAATTACACCTTGTCTTGAAAGAATGGGCTCCTTCAAGAGTACTTTGGGAACCCGACTCTTTCTTGTGCTTTGTGTGGCCCACACAACGTTTATTTCTCAAGTGGATGCCTTTTAACTAGGGCTGGGCAACGATTGAAATTTTTAATCGTGATTAATCGCATTATTTCCCTGATTAATCACGATAAATCGCATTGTACAGCGATCCCTTGCCAATTCGCGCTTTAAGTTCCGCGGTTTTAGTTATTCGTTTGTGGCCTTATGGGTAATGATGTGGCCTTATGGGTAATGGAGTGTGTGTGTCGTGAGACGGCAGAATGAAAACAAGGTTAGATGAAAAGTGTAGTGAGCATCAACAGCAGCCCAGCGTGTATAGATTTACATTCTCTGTTAACCGACAGGAGCCCAACAATACAACCTGTGTGATGTTACAAGTTCCTGCAGTGCCAGAATAAAGTGCTCGTTCCATGCAGAGAAAACTGGACTTTTTCTTTTGTTGTTGTTAGCATGTTAGCCGCTAATTACGAGCCAAAAATAGCACAATACCAGCGGTTTGTTTACTACGGTTCAGAGACCAGAGGCTGTGAAGGAAACAGAAAGACCAAGTTTCGCTACAGTGCCTCGCTACTTTTTTGAGATTTTTAAGCATATTTTAAACACATTATTTAGGTTTGGGGGGCTCCGGCTACCAGTTCGCAGATTTTAATTTTTGCGGGGAGGGTGCCGGTCCCCATTAACCGCGAAAAATAAGGGATCACTGTATACGCAAAATCAAATAATGAATTCAAAAGTAGTGTAAAATGCACTTTTATTTAAATCTTTTGCTGCCAGATGAACTAAAGTGCCATAACATTTGTTCAAATACTTAACATCGGCACTTGTCAGTAACACATATTTAGTGTAAATCTCATCTTAAAAAATGTAAAATAAAATAAAGCTTGTTGCCACTGCCAGGGCATTAATGTCATCCTGTTTTTATAAAAAAAAATTCAAAAAAAAGTCTCACAAAATCCAACAAAATGATTGTGTCTCAGCACAATCAGAACATTAAAACAGGTCATTTCTGAGGTAACAGCAGAAACTTTTAACGGGAAGTTCAACTTGGCAGTTGTTACAAATAATCTTGTTTCTGTCAAATGCTCCGTCTGCTGATTTTGTAAAATATGCCTCATAACTTTGGCCAGTTGGAAAAAAAGAGACATACAGTAAATCACCCACAATACTTCCAGAAAGAGGAAAGGCTGAAGAGCCAACAAAATAAAAGAAAAGTAAATAAAGAAATAAGTAATGGATAGAATGGTCATTTGAATTGGTTGAGTGCCCAGTATGTGGGAATAAGTATTGTTTACTGCTTATTTCTATAAAAGCACTGAAAGCTCAAATCAAAATGTTGAGTAAAAATGATCCTGGAAGCATAGAGAGTAGAAGAGGAAAGGAATGGTGAGCAGTAGATAATTCCTTACATGTCAATGAGTTAAATGTATATTGTATGTATATTTGTGTATATTTGTATGTATATTTGTATAATGTATATATTTTTTTTTTAAGTAATTCTATGGATTTGGAAAGAGAGATGACTATTTTAAAGCTGTACATCAATGTTTTGCTGGGTACTTACTGTAAAAGCTTAATAAATTAACTTTACAGTGTTTCTGCTGTATTTTCCACTAAATCGTTGGCATTATGACCCTCCTCAAAACAGTGTATGTGGGCTGTAATTTCTGTGAACTATACATTTTAGGCTGATCAAATAAGGCTTGTCAAGTTTTGCTCAGAGGTCTAGTAATTTTAACGTCAAGTAATTTTGTTTGAGTAAAAGTTCAACTATTCCTCATAACAGACATTACACCATGGGACTGTACAGTTACAATAGTAATGGGCCAGTTGTGGTTATACATACTAAATCAAATATGGCTAACTGTTGGAAACAGGACTCTCTTGTATCAGATTCCAGTGTTTGACCAGACTGTTTATCATTATCTGAACTACATGTTTCTAATAGCCTTCTCAGAAGGATTGGGTTCCTGGTCCTGCCCATCATCCTGACATCTTCCAGCTCATGCTGGGACTGCTCAAGTGGCATGTCCCAGTCCTTTGGTTCAATCCAAACAGCTGTTGATCCTTCCACTTGCTTTTAAAATGCAACAAAAATTTTCATTCAGTTTTGAATTTCCACAATCCTCTTTTTTTTGTCAACCTTCAAGGCTTGGTTAAAACCTCAACAACTTTCTATAACTTGCATTTTTTTTTGGACACCACTCTCCAGGAGTCTGGGGCATGAATTGGTTTTATTTCTCTACATAATTCTTGTCACATATAGTAAGCAACTGTATGGAGAAGAAGATCTGGAAGAAAGTTTTGATGTTTTGATTTAACAAACATCCTTGCACTTTTTTCCCTGCATTCTTTTGTGTTGAATTTTATACTTTTGGTTTGGAAAAAAAAAAAAATCACTGATTCATTTTTTAAGGGCACCTGTTATGGAAATTCCCAGTTTTAAACTAAAAGGTTATGTTGCTCTGTAGTCATTTATCAAGACCCTCCCTACGTGGATGAAGTCCTTTGCAATAATGATACTTAATTCCTTACTTTGATACTATCATGATTATTATGGCCATAGGAGACTTTTATTTTAGTGTGAACACATGCTGTCAGGAGGACATTGCCATCAGAATGAGATGTTACCTCTGAGCCAGGATTTGCATTTGCAGTTTCATGCTGGAAAGGATCTTAAACCTCCACTGATAAACACATAAACACAACCTGAGCTTCTCCTACTGAGGATAGTATTTGCTATTAGAGCTAAGTATGTACATGTTAATAGTTTCTTATTGCTGGAGGAAGAATTTCTGTTTGTATAATGTGCACTGTAGCTTTCCGCGAGAAGTTCAGAAGCATGACAGTGAATAATGCATCACAGTGCAGAGAATTCTTATTTAATGTAAGGAAATGTAAGGAATCTTATTTACTTTATCTATCATTTCTATCAAATATTTAAAACACAATCATAATTTTCCTCAAAGGGGCAGTAAAGATAAATGTTTTAAGCAAAACCCAAGTATGAGGATGAATGAATGAATCTCACAAACATAGTACTCAATCTGAAACACTGGGCCTGATAATGAACCGTCCTATCTGGAAATCTTATCAGACACACGGTCTTCTGTACATGTAGTCAAAATAATGACTAGCTCTGCTGCATGGGTCAAACTAATTTACTTGGCGCTTCTTCCATTTTCATCCACACTTGTTTTTCTTTCTTTTTTTCCTGTTAAGAGAAGATGGGTTTTAGAAATGTCATTCAGGCAGGATAATGACAGACATCTTGCTCTCAGACACCAGCCAAATAGGGAAGTGCAAGGCTGTAACGGGCCGCTAATTTACCTGTATAATGGGAAAAATTTATCAAAGCACACTGAGCTCTGCAGGGCAAGGACTTTGGTGGCAGGGGATTAATGGCCAGATGGGAGAAAATTGTCAAAGAAGACCATAAGGAAGCCACGTAGTCCCCGAGGCTTGAACTTTTGCAGAGCCCAGAGTTATTTTCACTTTTGCTGTGGATAATTCATGGATGTGGAGACTCAGCATCATACAGTGACTGTTAAATATATCTCTAGGTCTCTAGAAGCAAAGAAAGAGTGATGCATCCTCAATAAATGTGGTATATGTTAAATGTTGTGTATGAATATTATCTGATCACTAAAAATGTGTAACTGGCCATTTTGAGAGTGGTGGTTTTCAAGATGTTCCTCTAATATTTAGTGTTGTACTCTCAGACTTCAATGCGTAGAGACATTTTCATTATCTTGACAGGAAAACCTCTTACTCATTTGTGGTCATCTTAAAGGATCCAAATAAATTCTCAAGTCCCACATCGCCCTAAATCTGTCTCTGCCAACATAATTCTTCTCTGGTCTTTCTAGCTATCAAAAACCATCTCTGTTCTCTAAAAATGTCGGAGCTAAGTGAAGGAAATAGATCTAAGCATCAGTTGAGACACACACAAACTTTGAAAGTTTGTGGCGTGTTATTTTTGGTAAAGCTCTTGTATGCATCAAGGCTCCCAACTTCTAAAGAACCTTTTCACGCCTCAGGAGAGTAACAAGTCAAAATCAGCACTTCACCATTTAAACTGTTGCTCTTTTTTTGGGCAGCCTATTTTTCACAAGGCATTCAGTCTGTGATGTATAAAAAAAAACACACACAAGCTTTGCACATAAGTTTTCAGTAGCCAAGGCAAATAATGTCTTACTATATCACAATCTTGAGACACTAACTTGAATAATAAGCTTTTGTTGTTTCCATGAACTGTAAAATGTATTACATTTTTTTCTAATTTAATTTGATGCCCTTAACACAAACCCCGTGGAAAAAAGTAAATATATCAAGTTATTTCATGAAAGTGCGGCAAGCAACTTCTGCTACATTTATTGGAATAATTGAAGACACGTGCACAACAGCAATGGCTGCCTTCTGGAGTAAAGCAGCACTCTGAATGCATCGATTCTTTGAAATGAGTAAATAAATAGACTGAGGGACTCTAGATGAAACATCTTCAGTACAAAGTTGTTTCCTGCACTTTCATGCACAAGCTGGGATGTAGGGGAGGAGAACCATTAAAAGCTAAAATATTTAACAGCTAACAAAGCAGCACATTGCCGCCATACACTGCTGTGATGTCACCACCATGTCCAACTCTGGTTCATTCAAAACTGGGTAAATGGGTGGAACAAGCAGGACTGGACTCTGGTTGAAACGAGCCTACCTCAGATCAGTTACCACTGTTGACTAACTCATTCTAACCGGTGATGGTGACCTATAATGTTACCTACCTTACCTAAATTCTGATCAAATCTGTTGATCCAACCTCATTTCAGATGTCACTAAGGAAGCGACATTTGAAACAGATCCTGCCGAACTGAAAAAAAACATCCAGTCTCATGGGGACCTTTTGGAGAAAGTCCCTAGTGGCCTTTCAGGGAACTGCAATGTTTCTTTCTTACTGAAAAACTGGATGTTACCACTTTGGTTGCCACAGTGCATCTTTCCAAACATTTTTTTTCTTATTCTGTAGAAATAAGTGGAGAAAAGGTGGTAATCAGTGACTTACTAGTTAGCTACTTGTTTTTTTTTTTTTTTTTTTAACTTAAACACAGTTAATGTACATGTACTTGTCTTCCAGTCTCCTGCTCTTAAAGCCCATCCTCTGCATTCTTGACACTTGTTTAAATTTACAAAAAGCTAATAATGCAGTGTAAACAGACCCTTTTACAACATTAACTTAATGTCACATGGCTAACGCATCCAATACACCATCAGATATTTTCATTTCAGTTTAAAGTGATAAACATGCTGTGATACTGGTTGATACAGTTCAGCCCATTTTAATCATACAGAGTAGTGTGTGAGCAATAATAGCTTTTCAATGGCTCACATCATTCAAAACAGCTCCTTCAGCTCATGGTCAAACATTGTTTCCATGGAAATAGCATCAACTATTTGCAAGTAAGTACAGAGGCATACGCTACTACCAGTGCACTCAATGTAGCCCATTTCATGCAGCCTCTTTTTTTTCTAAATATTTAATACCACTTTAGTCTGGTATTCTGAACTATTGGCTACAATTTACCACAACCTTCTGCATGGCACCACTTATGTCCGTAAACCTTCACAGCTTGTCTGTTATACACAAAACTACTTTTGTTGGGATAGATGACAAGTCCTTTATAGCACAACACTCCCTGTCAATATCATCCAATTTTTCTTTCTTGTTTTATTTTCTTTTTTAGTTTTAGTTGAACATTTGTATTTAATCATAAAAGGTTTTATTATTATTATTATGACATTAATTGATAAGGATCTACTTGCTGAAAAGCTAACCAGATAACTATTTTTCTAACATCAGCCAGCTGAAGGGAACCTTAGCTGTAGGTTGCATAATGCCAAAGGTAAAAACTATTAAAATCAGTTCTTCCCTTACTGTAGGAAATGTTTGGGTTGATAAAAAACCTTCAAGAGTCACCTCTCACCAGATATCAGGGCTGCTGGCTCTCAGACAATTCACATTTTTTTACTGATGCTGTCACATCACACATCCATTTTCAGCTGCAGTGGAAAAAAAAAAAAGATTAGACTGATACCACACATACAGAAAGGAAGGAGGCAGCAACAGCAATGTTTGGAGAATAATTCATTTAAAAGTAGAGGTATCAGAGCTCTATCCTCCTAAACTGTTGCCACTGAGGTGCATCTGAAAAACAGGGTACAGCTTCTAGCGGGTGTAGCGTGACATGTTTCTCTACAAGCAACTGCGCTTATATAAATGGTGTAGAGACAAAATTTCACTCAGGCGCAATGATTGATGCTTCAGCTGCAATCGGTCCTGTAGCTGCGAATGCCTTTGAGTTACTATGGTAACAGCACATTCTGTCTCTGTGGACTTAACTTTTTGGTCAAATATCACTCTGATGTTCATCTAATATATTATATATATATATATATATATATATATATATATATATATATATATATATATATATATATATATATATATATATTACAATTGTTTCACTTTAATGATAACTTACTTCTGACAATATCAGTATCCGTGTTCAAAGAAGATATATAATGAAAATAATCACTTTGTTTCTATTAAGGAGCACATTTATTTGGCAAGTTGAAGTCACTACTGAAAAACAAAACTATGTCCCTGTCACTTTATTTGAGTTAGTTTAGGGGGGAAAAAAAATCTCCATACCACTGACCTGCTTGGCAACTGCGACATCACAGACTTAAATCAGAGCAGATCCACATTTCTGATCTTTTTCTTAACTCATCTTCACATCACGTTGCATTTAATATACCTCTAAAGTGGCTAGCACAAAAGCTGCATAACCAATTTTTAAAGGAGTAAAACTCACAGACTGTCACAGTTCATCTAATCTTACTGGTCAAATATCACTCTGATATGTTTCTCTGAAACCTGAAACTGAAACAGTTTTTAGTGATGTAATAAAAACTAATTCTTATAAAAACCAACCACCGCTCACCTTTCCTTCTGTGGGACAATCTCAGCTCACAACTCTCAGCTCTGAGACATTAATAATGGTCAGCATCATGCAGTCCCATGGACATACGGAACTGAATCCACATAAAATATCATATATGACACTTTCACAATAGCTATCTAGCAATTCTAAGAAACATTTTTACTTGGCTGAAGCCAAATTCATGTCATAGAATAACTCTTAAAACTTGTTTAAAATATTTAAAAAAAATCCTTAACTCCTGAATCCTGAAACGCTGTACCCAAATTAAAGACATATCTTTTTTTGAATATGGACAAACATTCACTGAAGTAATTTGTCAGCAGATTAAAACATATTTTTGAGGCTTTGCTGATACAAAAGAACAAAAATAACTCCCAATAAAAAAGTCCCATGTGACTCTTCCTCTCTGACATTTATATAATTACATTCATGCATGTAATGATGTGGATGCATGTAAATAATGGAGTCGAGACACCAGCCAGTGTTGTATATCTGTATACCTCTCCCTCTCTTCTTCCTCTGCCTTCTTTCCAGGTGCTACTCAGTACTGTCAACTTTCATGAGAAAACAAGCAACCACAGCATCATCAACAAGTCTAATGAGCCCGATGTTATGGGATATTATGGCCAAAAAGTTAACATCAACGTGTTGAAAATATATAAAACTCAAATGACAAAGAACACTAGGAACCATAATGAAGGTTATTTTCTTAAATGTGTTTTTTGTGTGTGTGTATTTTGTGAGTTATAAGCTACAGCATTAACTGAAGAATCTTTCCAAGGAAAGCTGAGGTATTTAAATATCTGCTCAAATAAATTCACAGCACTGCCCACTCAAGAAAAGATCAAACTTTTTTGACCCCGCAGCAGAGAAATTCACTTGTTAAAGCAGCTCTAGACTGCTTAAAGACTGTGAACAGTGTAAAGCCTATAAGTAGAAAAGTTGTTAAATCAGCAGTACAATACAGGCTATGTACATAATAACACTGGAACCTGTGGGGGTGATGGGGATCGTGTGTGGGAGCCATTGTGCAATTCCATCAGTAGAGAGAGAGAGGAAAAAAAGAAAGTGACCAGAGTAAAACTGAGTCTCACAGCAGAAACTTACAGAAATCATGCCAACGGATACATTCTGAGTGGAAGCACAAGAAAAACCATTCTCTGTCTGTGGTGACTGAAAAATCTACAGTCATCCACGGTTAAATATATATCAATAGATAAAAAAAAAATCTAATAAAATCTCAGATTCATCACCAAGAATTGAATAAAATAAACTATTGAATCAGTTATGTCAGTTTGATGAACAACTCATGATAGTCAGTGGTCTGTTACTGTAACTGTAGATTACCGTTCATTTATGCCGTGTGTGGTGGGGAAGAAGATTCTCCCTCATCTTAGACAGGAAGAGCCTGAATCTGGATCTTGTTCTCTGCGTATGTCGGAAGTTAAATAGATCGATTGACATATAGTTCCTTTTGTGCAGAACACTATGAAGACTTACTGCTTCCGTCAGCAAATTAGACATCTGACAGGCTCAAGCAATCTAAGAAATACGACAGGAAGCAAAAAGGGAAAAAATAAAAAGAAAGCTGCCCTGCCGTTTCTTTGAATCAACTCCAGCAGAAAGTCGTGATCAGTTGGCACGACAAAGAAGAGCTAGCCCCTCGCCAGTAGAGCAGTTATCACATGAAGTGTGTTACTCCAGGGGGGGGTTCAGACTTCTCTGGGAGCTGGATCTCTGACAAGACCGGTTCACAGGGAGGTACTCGTTCTGATTTGTGTGAGACTGAGCAGTCTAAATTAATTCATTTGAGCTAATGAGACTGTGTCTGTAATGGAAAAGAAAAAAAAAAAAACATTGATCACATTTTTCTATCAAACAACCGTATTTTTACAATCAAGTCCCCCCCCAAAAAAACCACGACTCCCAACTAGCAATTATTGCAAGCAACTTCGGAGAAAAAGAAGCCTGAAGTTGAGTATTCTAAGTAGATTTATCATCTATGATGTGAAAGGGGACCAAGACATATTAATTCCAAACAGGACACAGGCAGCTATGCTATGAGGCTAACGCTGTGACCGACAAGTACAGGGCAGCAACATGAAACTTCCTTTTCAGCTGCTTCCTGTTTGGGATGGATCACACAGATGGGATCTGCATGACTGCTGTGGTACAAGTCGTTTAGGTCAGATGCAAGCAGGATTTGAACCCAGACCTTAAAAGCACTAGCGCTAATCCACCCTGAGCATAGGGCAGCATTACTCTCCCTAATTCCCAGATGTGCATATATGGGCTCCTGTTAAGGGAAAAGGGGATTCAAACCAGCGCTGCTCCAACACTTTCATTGGTGTAGCTGTAGTCAAATTCCAAATAATGTTCTTTTCTTTTTTTTCAGACAGACAGTGCATTTCCTTAATTGTAACCTTATGTCATTACTGAGAATAAAATAATATTTGTAAATTGCTGCACCTTCTTTGCATTTACATTTGGCACAGTGTTGAAACTTTTTGGGAATTGTGGTGGTACCTTTTGTTCCGCTGCACCCCTCGAAAGAAAATGTTTCACTGCCAAGGACAATTGCACTGATTATGACATTTTCCTGAGTGCATGACATATGTGGCAATTAATTAAAAACATTATCATGCAGAAAGTTTTGTCCTTGCAGGAAGGGCGGAAAAATGATTAGAAATATTTAAAAAAGGTGAAACTAAGTTTGGGGACCCCCAAAGTCAAGTGAGATTGCTTCAGACGGAGGAGAAGAGACACAATGGAGAAGAAAAAAGAGGAAGTGAGAATCAGAGGGGATTAGCTGGAGGACGAGGCTGACAAGATGGAGACAGACAAGCAAACAGCTCAACAGATTGACCAGAAATTGAGGGCCATATGAAAGCTGCAAACTGAAAGAGCGATGCAGCCAAATTTCATATTCTTCCAATTACACGGATTGATTCCGCCTTGAAAAAAAAATTGAGTGGAAAAAAAAAAAAGAGACATACTGAGAAAGGAAAAGATTATGAATTCTGTGCACAGGATACCTGCTGCTGCAAAATTACAGGATAAGTGACTTAATTACTGTCTGTATTAAGACAAAAGAATGACCGTCCTTTAGCTCATTACCTGAAACATCAGTGTTACAATAGACTGTTCAGTGTCTGCTTCTGAGAATGTGTTAAATGAAGACTGAGACAAATTTCAATCACTTGGGTAAATATTGCCTCTGACTTTAATCAGCATTTTTGCATTAGAGGGAAGTAGTTAGAGGATCTGGCAAGAAAGTTGAAACTGACAAAAAGAATTTGCAATAACTGGGTTTGATGTTTTTGTTACAGGATTTTTTTTTTTTTTTTCGGTAGATGGAACCGCCCCGAACCTGCAGGTTTTATTTTTTTCTTGGATTCAAATGAAATCAGTGCGTGATATTCAGAACTTTAGATTAGATTAAGCATTCAGTGGAACTGGCTCATGTTTTAAATAATCACTGCCGTATATCCTTGTATTCACTAACGGAGTGGAAGGATGTTCTCTCTTGGATGTGGGTTGATATACTGCCTGCATTCTGCACAGCCATCCAAACAAGCCTGGTTGTTCGCTGTAGTCACTCAGTCTGTGTGTCCTTGGTTGTTCTTGTTCTAATGCATCAGATTTTTCAAACACAACACATGGTTCAACGTAAGACTCGATACATTTCAGACTTCTCTTGTGATGTCTTGTTATTCCATAGTGTGCCTGAAAAAAAAAAAGGGGGGGGGTGTTGTTTGCCTTTTTTTTTTTTCTTTCATTCTCCACTGTACCCTCTAATCCCCCAGTCTAATAAATGTCTGCAAATTATTTTTTTTTGTTGAAAAATGCATGGTCATCTCAAGATGAAATCTTGAAGGCAGAGTATTCTAATCTAAAAGTTCAATGTTTTTCTTTGAGGGAAACAAAACAAAACAAAGAAAAAAATCACTATCTGCAGACAGTAAACCAGTCTGATTTTTCTCTGATCTGGAGTTGTGTCGGGCTAATCTAGTTTTCGGTGCTGATGTGAGTAAAACAATTAACGTTCCCGTCTAATATATGCAAACTGTCATTGAGATTATGAGACTAGCAAAATACCGACGGGACCACTTAAGAAGCAACGCTGACAATGCAAATATTGACCTAAAAATCCACAGCATCAAACTTGCATGATATCTGCTCTGTGTGGTGGAGCAGCAGGCGGAGAACACCTGCCCTCCCAGTTGCTCCTCCAGTTATGGCCTCCAGGGACATCACTGAGGTCCAACACTGGCTGGTTATTTTTGTACAGTGCTATTTTTTTTTTCTTGTTGCGTGGGGGGCTGTTTCTAAAAGGTTGTGGGCCGTTATTAGGAGCCAGGTGTTAATTAGTCAAGGTGCAAGGGGATTGGCACGGGATCGATCTAGATTACTGGAGTTTCACAGAACTCCAACTCTTTGATCTCCCCTGCAGGGCTGACTGCACCACTGTGCTTGTCATTTCCAATTAGGATGTTAAACAGATTTTCCAGAGTTATCCCACTCGTTACCCTTTCTCATCCCAGTCTGATACGGGTAACAAGAAAGACAAAAGAATCAGCAGGATAAATGTTTTGCTTCCGTCAAGTCCTCTCCTTTTAACTGCCTGATGGGTAACTGTGGCTCCGAACGCAGAGCAACACCTGCTGAAGAGGACATGCAGAGAATAGAAACATAGCAACAGTTGTCTGTCGTACTGCACACCATAACCGCTATTATTTTAACCAGAACAGAGAAGACAAAGGAAACGTTCGCCCCTGAGCTTTTAATCTGGCAGCATGCTCGCTGAATGTTCTGCTATCACAATGAATACAAAAATTGTAGAGGCCCTTTATGTGCATAATCAAATCCAACCTTGTCACCAGTAGAGTTGATGAGCAATTTCATAGAAGCCGCTGTCAAAGTTTGTGCAGGTTTTGTCAGCACGGTGCTCACAAGCTTTCATGTGGGCACAAATGGCACCAGAAAATGGGGACTTGTGTGTAGCTGACACATCCCAGAACCACCTGTGTTGTTGGATCAGATGAACACGGCCCTGGATACCCATTCATTTCCTTCCTCATAACAACATAAGCAGCTTAGTACTGGTCAAGTGATGTTCTTGATGCTTGATAAGGGATGCACTGATCTCTCACTACAAGAATGGAATCTGAAACTTTCCAGGTTGAGTATAGAACCACTGACCAGCAAACATGGCTCTGTCCTCAGTGTAATGTGTATATGGGAAAAAATTAAAAAAAAAAAATGAAATAGAATAAAATAAAATAAGACTACCACATCATCTTGAACAACAAATTCATTTCCAAACTCCTCCCTGCTGAAGAAGCTCAATTCGCATTTTTTTTTTATTTCTCAATTTGCGTCTTAGTTTCATTGCAACTTATTAACATACAAACAGTAGTAATTTCAAAATAAGTCCTCAGAAATCACATCATGTCAGTTTGCTTACTTTTGACTTGTAGGTTAACCTAAAAAAGCGCATTTGTAAATTTCCAAACTTAATCACTGTCTTAATGAGGAAAAAAAAAAAGTGCAACTACAATCCCAGATAAACACAAACTCATTGTTGCAGCACAACAGAGACCTGGTTAGATGCATATTCAAAGCAGCTATCATTGTATCACTGGTATAAAAGTGGAATTTGGCATTTGAAATATTTTGGTCAAGATTTTTACATCCCAAAGATTAAAAGGATCGTAAAGAACAAGGATGCAAGTGTAAGTTGGACTCCATCCTGACACCTCTGGATGAAGAACTCATAATTCGTCTCGGCTGATAAAACCATATAGACATAGTTTACCTAGAGAAAACCTTGGGAGTTAAATTTACTCATGCCTCTTAGAGGTTTACTGTGTCAAAAAGTAGTCTTTCATTAATCTTGTCCAGAGGCATCTGAGATGGACTATTGCACATATGCATTTTATAGTCGGTATTCAAAATCTTGTTTGGAAGAAATGAGCTCTGGGGGGGGGGGGGGGGGGGGATCAAAAGCATGCCGCAGTAACATTCAGAAATAAAATTTACCTCTTTACTTACTGTTTACCTTACTTACTCATTTTTATTTTCCCTAGATGTGGTTGAACAGGCCATGTTTAGGCCTGCATTTAAAACTCTTTCAATTCTGATTTATCATCAACAATTATCACAAACAGCAAGGTTTAAAAAAAAAACACACATAAAAATGAAGCTATCCTGTGCTTTGAGTTGTAAACAGTGCTTTGCTTCTGTTCACATGTGTTGTTTATATCCTGTATCCTCCTGTAGTAGATAAACGGAAACAGGAGTAGATCCTGGCACCAGTATTGACCAAAAACTCAGCAGGTGAATCTAAGGTACAGAATGGCTCCAGGTGTTTTCATGAACTTTATCGAAAATGAAAAGCTGTCTGGTGGTATTTCATTAGTGGAGCAAGACTACATATTCAGTTTTACATATCATTTAAAAGCTTGAAATGTTTTTTTAAATGGACATTGGACCCACCTCAGGCAGTCCCACGGGCAACCTGAGGCCTCATCATGCCTCGACATTTTATTTTAATTTATTAAAGAGATGACACAGTTAGTGCATGCACAGAAAATAGATTAGCAGCAACAGAGTTTCACTGCTGTCTAATTTGCATCTCTGCAGAAATATCTTGCAGCAGTTGCTCAACTCCTGTTTTGTATGATGGGATGCAGGTGGAAGGAGGGCAGAGGCATTCTTGAAACAGCAGGATAATGCAGAATAATAAAGGATTAGATCTGGTATATTTGCATATGAAGAAGCGTGTCATACATATGGGAATGCCTGCTGCCGAGAGTCTGAGGATGAACGTTCAGATGGCTCGTGTTTCCTGGATGAGCTCATGCTGAAATAGCTTGTGTGTATCACTCCTCTGTAGGATCTGATCAATGAGCTTACAAAGAATTAGCCTGGCTTTGTAACTATAGGATTTGGCTATATGTACACAAATTACAGGTCATTTAACATACCGCTGTAATGTTTTGGACCAACATAGGTTCACATTTACACAGGCAAGTGATTACTGAGTGCTCCCTTTTTGAACTTTGAATCTGTGTGAACAAGCAGAGGAAATGGATGATTCAGCTGATGGACGGCAGGTGTGTCTTGTGTTTGAGTAGTGGATGAAATAGGTAGGTGGCAATGGAATGTGGAATTGATCTCGCTTCCAAAAGGCAAAATTTGTATGTGTGGGTAAAAAACCAAAAACAAAACAAACAAAAAAAAATTGGACAGACAATCAGTTTGTCCAGTAATAATAATAATAATAATAATAGGTATTGATGCTCACAAAATGAATGTAGAGTAGCATAGCCAACATAGGCTACTTAACAAAAACAGAATAGCCTTTAAAGGTGGAGTAGGTGTTGTTTGAAAAACGGTTCCAGCAATCCAACTCAAGTGAGATTTTGAAAATATACACTCCCTCCCTCCTCCCAAAGGCTCCGCCTCCTCCTTTTCAGCTCACCCCTCGAAACCACGCCTTCACATGATTCACGACTGCATGAACCATAGGGAGGGAGGGAGGGGTGATATTTGATGGACGTATTAGGCAGCCAATCAAAATAGTGATGATCACTTTTTTGATTGGTCAGAGTTTTTCTCTGATTATACCTTCTAGACTGGACCAAAATGTTTAGTTTTTTTTGCAAACATTTTATTTCAGTGGGTGCAATGGAAATGTGAAAAGGTTTTCAGGCAATATTGTAAAAAGTGTTGCAAAAAAACAACACCCACCCCACCTTTAACTACCTGGTTTGTTTTTGCACTTCCTGCTAGAGCGCCCCCTGAGGGCTGAAGAAAAATTCATAGAAAAGCTGCATCTCTGTATAAGCCTCATGGTTTAAAGCGTGGGACAAAAATAGCGGCTTATTTCCTTTTTCCTGAAAATACAGTAATACATAAAGAAATACGAATGTCTATACATACATGCGTATTGTTGTGGTTCTTTTTTTTTTAATCACATACTTTGTAATCTATGCTTTTTATGCTGTGTGGGGGGGGTAAGAACAGCATTTGTTGAGGTAATAATGACACAAAAAGACTCAAAATTCTAAGAAATCAGTTCATTGAATAAATAGTATTTTTCATACATTAAAGATGCAATTAGCTCAAAAGTACTGGCGATTTATAAAATAACAAACACAAAGACAATGTAAATAAATAATGGCAATGTCCAGCGGGCATTTTGTCCCTGTTTTTTTTTTTTTTTTTTCTCTTTTCTGACCTGGAGATCCTCAGGGCTTACGTCAGTCAATAAGCTCCGAATCTCTGCAGAAGCAATTATGAGGAGAAGTGCTGGATTTTTTAAAATTCATCTCTATGCATTGCCTTCTGGTAAATGTTAGATGGCAAGACGGCAAAAAGGCGTAAATTGAAAAGCACTGCACAGTTATGCTTCAAGGACCGGAACAGAGTTATTTTATTCAATCAAGCAAAAGCACATTGATGCTAATTGAGGAAGCGTAAATCACTCCACGAATGCTCAGACGGTTTTGAACCTGTAAATTTCTCATAAGAGGCTGCTATCAAAGCAAACATTTTAGATATTTTAACATGCAACTGTGTCTCCCCGTCTGTTTTTGTCTCTGGCTCTGCTTCTCTCTCAGTCAGCTGTGTGATAGACTGACCTAGGGATATAAATGACATGAATTCCTATCTATCATCCCTCCTCCATTCGCTCTCCCCTTCTTTTTCCCCTGTGCTGGGGAAATCAAAGACTGCTGAGCCAAGGGGAAAAAAGATTCCATCAATCTTCACTTGTCCCTAACAGTCACGTTTACCTGACAAAGTTGCACAGCACTCTGTGAAATGCAGTTCCTCCTTGCCAAAGCCTTGGCTTATGGCCCTGAGATATTGTTTCTTTCTTTATATTAAATTCTGTTTAATGGACTGTCTTGGTGTCTCAGCATCAGTAGGTGCGTAATGTTGACTCGCAATGCACCACATGACCTTCATCACATGTCTTCCTCTATTTTTGAGTTTTATATATTCAGTGAATGTTTGCTGAGCATGCAGGCCGGCCTTCAACAATGCCCTGCTTAACATTCATACAGTTAAGGCATTCACAGAGCTGCCCTCTACTCTGTCTACGCTACAGTGTCCGTTGTTGGTCAGTGTGCAGCTCTAAAGACTCAGAAAGTCCCTAACTGGTGGCTGTTGTTTTAGTTATCTGCCTACATACATCCTAGATCTCTTTATCTACCTCCCAGTGGAACCTTATGACACTGTTGTGCTTCTTTTTTGTTATCCATTTTGCTAGAATTAAATTGTCTGAGCCAGACTACGGCCACATTAATAGCTTTCTCACTTCAATTTTGAGATTAATCTCTATCAGATATCATCTCCAGGAAAGTTCTCCCCAGAATTACCCAGGTACTCATGGAGAACAAATTCAGTCTTTAAGGGACGATGAAAAATGTAATAGTGGCATTTAGTTCCCCTAAAGGCTTTCAGTTTTGTTTTTTTGTTTTGTTTTTATTGTCAGTCTGTCAGAAAACAGTTGCTTTCCAAGTATAATTAGACTGCCATTGCAAATATTGTGTTCATACATATTTCCAATTATAATACATGTCTGCAATATTTACAGTCTGGAAATAATTATTTCAATTTGGATCTTGATGTTTTTAATTGCTATGTAGTTTTGAGCACTTAAGCTTTCAAGTTTCCCTTTGCTAGGTAAACTAAAATGTCTTCCACAAGGAAAGACAAGGATGAGGCCGTGTGGGATGAGGTCTTAGGGGCTCAGTGTTTGGTTTAGAACTTACTTTTGGCTCTCTTTGTGTAGGACTGACATGCTGCACATGTTAATATCATTATGGATGCAAAATAAATCCTGCCAGACTACAGAATCAGCTCACATTGATCCCACTCACATAAAGTCAAACTGTGGCCCTCTACCTGAAGACTTTGAACTAACTAGAAATACACATGAACATTCATATTCACTATTATGGAAACTTTTGTTGGCAAAACAAAACAGAGAAATAAAGGAGAAAGAAAAAAAAAGATGTCCTCTTTGTTACAAGCAGAAGTCTGCTTTACAGCGGTGGTACTTTGTGATGCTGACTGGAATCTGTTTCACAGCTTCAGAAGGTGAATTTGTTGACCCTGATAAAAGGGAGTCAGATTCAGCCGACGTGTCCAGGGTCAACAGTCCCTTTCTGGAGATGCACAATTTTGAAATGATTGACATTTATTTGCAATCCTGCAGTGGTATTTCTGGAAGCTGCAGCTCTAAATATCTAAGGTTGGGGTTATCCAAATCTAGGTTCACTGACAATAATTGATGTTAGTCAGACTTATACGATTCACCTCAATAAAGTGACCACCTCAAAATCAGCCATAACAGGATGTAAACTAACTAAAACCTTGCATGTGTCCTTCAAAACAAATACAGTTCTGTATAACGTGCTCAAATTTTTGTGCAATTGACATGATGTGTCTTCATTGTACGATTAAACACAACTAGCTAGCATAAAACCAGACAAGGGAAGCTTTCCTGGATTACATCGTCTATGTGTAACACATCTGCAACTGAGATGACTTAACACAGCTTATTTAAAAGTTAGCTTGACTGGTTTTAGTAAAAATATGATTCACTTTTCACTTTTTAGCAGCTTACACTACTTTATCAGGGTATATTGGATATCAGTGTAACAGAAAATGGCGGACATGATCCACCAAGATGACCACGGGTTTACACAGGTCTACCAAGGTCCGATGCATTTCTACACAGAGTCACAGATCCTTGAGGAGGATTTTTTTGTCTAACCTTAGCTTCTATGCAAGTTTTACTCCTGTATTTTATTGTTCCTTGGCTCTCGCACTCAGTTTCCTCTCCCATCCTCTCCCATGTTCACCAAGCACACGGAGAAATGGCAAATACAGGAACAAGAACAGTCGGACCCGTCCCTGCCCATTTTGGCGCACAAAAGAATTCCATAAATCTTGTTCAGACCATGAATTACAACCAAAATTAACAAATGAAGATTTCTAAGGAAAAGTGTATAAAAAGCATAGTCTTGGGGCTAAATTAACAGTTTCATGTGGCTGTGCTTCTGCTTTGGCCAGCCTCAGACCAGTGGCTCCAGTAATGTTGGAGTTCAGTCCACTGTCGCACTGTTATCCTTTCATTTAGCAATAAATCAGTTGACTGCTGTGACTAGTGTGAAACCCAGCCTTCACACTGCAGTTGCTTCTTCTTTTTTCTAATCAGCGATCACTTATCTGGTCAGTGTAAGGGTCTGAAGGTTTTGTTTGTGCCTTTCTGTTTTCTTTTGCAATCTTTCACTCATTTTGCATCTCTGTGAGTTTGTTATTCTGCTTTCTTACCTCCAATTTATGTGAAAGACATAATTTCAATCAGTTGATTACCTCTCCAAATACACTCCTGCTTTTTTTCTTGCTACCAGATTTGTTTTGTGCTCTTATAAATCTTTTATTGAACTATGTTTTTGTTCTCACAATGGTTGTGCTTTTGGGCTTTTGGTGTTGTCTGTATTTTCTTATTTGGTGGGTTTTTTGGGAGGTTTTGATTATGTCATTTCTGACCCATTTCCTCTTTCAAGCCATTGCAAGCTTGATTACCACCAAAACACAGAAAATTACTGGGAGTTAAGTTTCTATCTGGACTAATTTTTACATGCTAGAAGTTTTGTCTTTTCTCATTGAATGTTAATAGGTTTTCAGAAGTTTTTTTTAACCATAAAACCTTATAAGCTACATTGGCTACTAACAGCTCACAATGCATACTAAGTGTGGCTAATCAAATACTAAATAGTGTAACTCAACTAAACCCTGTTAACTCTCATTAAAAGTAAACAGTCAAATGTCTATTCATTCATTTCTATCATACTACAATTTCTGCAGTGATCTCATTCCTGCTATTCTTTTCTTTGTTTTTTTAATTCTCTGTAATCTCATATTACATAAAAATGTCCACAATCATATGACCATATTAAAAAAGAAAAGAAAAAAAGAAAAAAAAATCCTCAGATTATAGATTTGCAACCCCCTAAAGTTTGGATGCTGTGTAAAATGTAAATAAAATCAGAATGCAATGACTTGCAAATTTCACAAACCTATATTTTACTCAGAATAGAACTGAAAAAAAACATAGTAAATGTTTAAAATAAGCTAATATATTTCATGAAATGGTTAAAAATATCATTTTTAATATGATGGCAGAATAACATCATGGCACATGAGCAACAAAAGTATAAGAAGCATTAAGAGAAACACCTGGAGGAACATCTTGCAACTAATTAGATTACTTGGCAATGAGGGCGGTTACAGGATTGGGTGTAAAGAAAACATCTTATGTCGGTGACAGACTGGGTGCTTTTTAAAATTTTAGCTCATGAAAACATAGCCATGGAACACAGTCATAAGAATGGTCTCAACAGATTTTGAATATTCTAATCTTCAAAATGCACACGTTAGAAAGTTCAGCCAGGCTGCAAGACCACACAGCCAATGCCTGAAGTAAAGATTTCACAGTCGTGAGATCTTACAGAAGTTTGGGTGATCAAACGTGACTTCAGAAGGAAAACAAATATGACACTTCTGCTGTATGTCTGGCATGACATCTTTTGATGGCACAAGTGTTTTTTCTCCAATACTCACACATGTACACACATGTATTATATATCGTATATTTGTTGTTCTGCGTATATATACAATATATATACAGTGTAGGTCGCATGTATGGGAAAATCTATTCAGTCTACTTTTATGGGAGAGGCAAATATATTTTCTGTTTGGTATCAGATTTATAGTATTTTTTGTGATATAAATTATGTGTGACCTGAAGCTGATCTGAGATGATCCAAATTAAGCTCTTTTTTGTTTGTTTATTTATTTTATTTCATTCCTTACTGCTTATATATCCACTGGTCATGTCTGGCTTCTTGGTTACATGGTAGGAGAACAAAATCAAAATTGGGTGACTTGTTGCACCATGTTGAGTTAATTTTTTACCTATTTACGAAGAAAAAAAACTGTTCAGAAAACAGTGAAACAATTCAGAAAAAGTGTGCATCATAAAAATTCAAAAGACTGAATTCATTTTCAGTCTTTTTCAGGGAAGGCCTAAATCATTTCAGCAAAGCAGAGCTAAGCTGTAGAATACATCCATTCAGGGTCGAAGCTTCAGGGGGGGCTGGGGGGACAGTACTCCCCCCAGCACGGGTGGTCCATGGTGGTACTGCAGGTGGACCATGAGAGGTCATTAAAGTTAAACAAATATGTTTTAAATCCTCTATCTTTTTTTTAAAGTGTTTTTAATAACTAAAATATTTGTGAAATGATTAAAAAAAAAACACTAAGATGAAACAAAACAAACCAGTTAAGTTATTCTACTGTCATTTTAACTGAATATGACAAGTGCCACCTATTTGTTGACCCCTCACATTAATATCAGAACATACAGTGGAGGAAATAAGTATTTGATCCCCCGCTGATTTTGGCAGTTGTCATACTAAGAAATAAATGAACAGTCTCAGACTTCTATGGCAGCTTTATTTTAACAGTTATAGAAAGAATATTGAAAAAAAATTGAGAAAATTACACAAAATGAAAAATAAAAATTAATTTACAAGTTATTGAGGGATATAAGTATTTGATCTCCTCCCAAAACATGATCTAATACTTGGTGGCAAGACCCTTGTTGGCAAGCACAGCTGTCAGATGTTTCTTGTAGTTGCTTACTAGGTTTAAACACATCAGGAGTAATTTTCGTCCACTCCTCTCTGCAGATCATCTCCAAATCCTGAAGGGTTTGAGGCTTGCGCTTGGAAACTCTCAGCTTCAGCTCTCCATAGATTTTCAATAGGATTAAGGTCAGGAGACTGGCTAGGCCATTCCATGACCTTGATGTGCTTCTTATGGATCCACTCCTTTGTTTCCTTGGCTGTATGTTTTGGGTCATTGTTCTGCTGGAAGACCCATCCATGACCCATTTATAATGTCCTTGTGGAGGCAAGGAGGTTGTCACCCAAGATTTTGCGGTACATGGCCCCGTTCATCTTCCCATCGATGTGGTGAAGTCGACCTGTCCCCTTAGAAGAGCAACACCCCCAAAGCATAAGGCTTCCACCACCATGCTTGACAGTAGGGATGGTGATTTTGGGGTCATATTCAGCATTTCTCTTCCTCCAAACACGTCTAGTTGAGTTGAGGCCAAAGAGCTCAATTTTAGTCTCATCTGACCACAGCACCTTCTCCCAGTCTCTTTCTGAGTCATTAATATGTTCGTTATCAAACCTGAGTCGGGCCTGGACGTGAGCCTTCTGGAGCAGAGGGACCTTGGACCACTGCAGGATTTTAAACCATTGCGTCTCAGTGTGTTACCAATAGTTTTCTTGGTGACTGTGGTCCCAGCTGCCTTGAGATCATTAACCAGCTCCTCCTAGTTCTCGGCTGATCTCTGACCTTTCTCATGATCATTGAGACCCCACCAGGTGATATCTTCCATGGAGCCCCCAGCCTAGGTTGATTAACAGTCATGTTGTACTTCTTCCACTTCCAAATAATTGCACCAACAGTTGTCACCTTCTCATTCAGCTTCTTATGGTTTTGTAGCCCATTCCAGCCTTGTGGAGTTCAACAACTTTGTCCCTGACATCTTTTGACAGCTCTTTAGTCTTGCCCATGGTGGAGATGGTGGAGTATTACTGAGTCTGTGGGCAGATGGCTTTTTATACAGGTGACAGTTTGGAACAGGTGTCTCTCATGCAGGTAATTACTTCAGTGAGATTAGGAGTATGCCAGTGGTCTGTGGGAACCAACACTGGTCAAGGTTGGTCGGGGATCAAATACTTAAAAAAAAAAAAAGTAGTCAAGTTTCCAGATATATATGGCCTGTCGGTCAAAGAAATGGGGGGGTATCATTTCATTTCACTTCTTGTCCCAACTTTTTTGAGGCACGTTACTTCCAACAAATTCCAATTTTTTTTCTTGTTTTTTTTCTAAATAGGTTTTATAATTTCTGCTGGAATTAAATATAATTTGATAGATTTTTCTGCTAGAACTGGCATGTTTATATCCATAAATGGCACAAGTGATCCAGAACATACAGCATGTTTGTTTGAAAGCTCAGTCCCATTCTTTTTGAGTAACCTTTATCTTTACGGAGAATCTTTATTCTTTACAGAGAATCACTGAATGCTATAAAGATGATACACAGAAAAAATGACCCTAAATATGTCTTTTAATCTGACCTCAGTACATTTGTCAAAAAGGTAGTTTTATCTGTTGATATGACAGACTCTTTTCCTCTACTTTGCCAAATGGCAATTTTGTTACTTCTCCCATTAAAACTTAATTTAAGAACTTCTGTCTTTTATATAAAACACTCCTGAATACCCTTTTTAACATGAGTTATTCCTCTTTAACATATTATGATACAGAGATGTAGAGCTGTCCTCAGCTGGCTGAATAAATTATATGTTAGGGCAAAGATATTCAAGGTTTTCTTTGCAGAGTATCCAGGGCTGGAGTATATCTGTCCTCATTATTCTGATATGATATTGCCCTAAGACAGATCAGACTGCAGATGCTAACTACTCCAGTACAGTCTTTGCCTGGCCTTATTTTTCATTTCTGCATTGATAAAGTTATTGCAGATATGCTTATGATGGCCTTTCTAAGTATAGAAAGTTCCCTGGGTCTGGCTGAAAGCCCAGAGGATCAACATTATTATTGCAGGCCAGAAAAGAGCTGGCCAGAAGCTCGTCCCTTGAGGCTGCCTAATGAGAGGACAGCGTTGTTGAAGGAGGAGAGGCACCTGAAAGATCACTGTTTCCAGAACACAACAGAAATGCCCGCAGTCAAAGTGTTGACATGGCTGCTGGGCCTCTGTCGACAATGTCATGACCCTGCTCTGGCTCCCGCACAGCCGACATAGCTATTTATCCAATATGTTAGCCCCTCTAGCTTCGGTTCGGGTGACTAAACACAAGATGGCTTCACGGCTAAAGCAGAGTTCTGGAGGATACTGAGCTGATCTGAGAAGATGTTGGCTTCTTAGCGTCACAATTACTGTGTTGCCAATTTATCCAGCCATCTGTAGACTGCACCAGGGCATGTGCTATGACTAGAGCTGGGCAACGATTTAAATGTTAAATCGCGGTTAATCGCATGATTTCCCTGATTAATCATGCGATTAATCGCATTGTATACGCAAAATCAAATAATGAATTCAAAAGTAGTGTAAAGTGCATTTTTATTTAAATGTTCTGCTGCCACATAAACTGAGGTGCCATAACATTTGTTGTTCAAACACTTTTAACATCAGCACTTGTTTGTAACACATATTTAATATAAATCTCACTGCCACTGCCAGGGCATTAATGTCGTCCTGTTTTTTTATGCAAAATAAAAAAAAGTTGACTAACAAAATCCTGAGCCACAATCAGAACATTAAAACAGGCAATTTCTGAGGTAACAGCAGAAACTTTTAATGGGGAGTTCAACTTGGCAGTTGTTACAAATAACCTTGTTTCTGTCTGGGAGAACTTTAAAATCAAAATGTCCATGAAAAAGTTTTGTAACTTTATCAATCTGTGTATCATTTGTTCTTTCCATTTTCAATTGTCAAATCAAAAATTAAAAAAATGAAAAAGTGACATTTTATTTTGTTGTTCATTTTTTAATCTAACACACACAAAAAAAGAAAAACAATTCTGCACGGTTTAGACACACAAAAGCAAACACGTGTTTGGAGAATTGTCAAATACAACATAATTAAGAAGAATACCCGTATCTTTTTTCTTTCCCTTTTGAGCCTTAAATGACAAAGACCTGTTTCTCACAAAAGCTTTCCCTTTTGTAGCAAAACCACTCTCAGTAAGTGTTGCAATGGCCTGCACTCATTGTGAGGCTTGGTGACAAGGCCTTTTGTGTTATGGTCAGCTGAAAGTAATGAAAAGTAAAAATGTGAGTGGCACTCTCAGTTTCTTGTTGTCTGGAGGACTTTTAGAGAGAGCAAAACTGTCTCCTTCCTTTAGTAACCTCTACAGGAAATTATAATGCAATAACAGAAGCTCCCTCCTTTTCCAAATGAGAATATAAACAAATGATGGATAACAATAATCTGAGCAGTCAGCAGAGCGCATCGAAAGCTCCAACACCCATGACCACCTCAAATATTCAGAAAGAGAAAACAAATAGGGTGGAGACCAATATCAGCAATACAAATAGTTCTTTTAACATAAATAACTAAAATTTACAGTTGCAGACTTTGCTGCTTGTGTCGTGCTGTGTGGGTGTATAAATATCTATGTGGCTCGAGGTGTGTGCCAGCATCTGTTTGTGTGTGTGAGGGAGGGCTGAGTATTTGTCTCTCTTTCCTCTCAGATGTCAGTCCAATGCCATGTTTGTACCTGGCAGTGGATGCAGGTGCTCTAATGGCCTTGAGGACCCTTCCTACTGCTGCATCATGTTTTGTTTGCTTGTCAGTTTGCTTTTTCTGTCTCATCTGTTTTTTTCCTTCATGTCCACTATCTAAGCCAGGTTCCATTATGTTGTTTAAGCACCCACCTCAAGGGAGGTTTATTCATATTTGCGGGGAATTACATGCCAATTGTCTCAGTTGAGACAAATGAAGAATCATTTGACATGTTTGTGACATGCTTCAATCAAAAATCATAATGTGGATTGAATAAAAGAAGAAAAAAGGGTCTTCATTGAGGAAGCTGTACCATCTTCATGATCCAAACATTTGGCATTTTGCATCCATTATAGTAAGAAAAACCTTACATTGATTCATCAGAGTGCTTGTTTTTTTTTGTTTGTTTGTTTGTTTCAGTGTGGTTCTGCTGTGCTGTTTGCACTGTACTAAAACTGCACAAGACATTTTATGATTTTGCACATTCAGTTGTTATCTTATTCTTGCTTTATAACTAATTCATCAGTGTATTTAATCAGAATAAATGAGGTACATTATAGATTATATGAGAGCAATGTAAAATAATACTGAGCTGTATAACTGGCATCCAGACAAGGGTGTAGGTTTACTTATGGATGGTAGAAGTACACAAAGAGTGATTTTGAAGCCTCTTCTTCATCCTCCAGAATCACACCATGCTGGTTAGATTAACCAACCCTGGTTAATCCAAAAATGGACAGAACCAGCAGGCATGGAAGATGACTGAAACACAACCACCAGTTAGTTATTTCACCTTGGATAGCTTACCTTATGCTAACCTGTGATGCTAATTAATGTTACCATTATTTTTGTTGAAAAAAGAGCTACCAAAGCTGAAACAAGGAGTAGTAGTAGTGGAGCTCTGGTGTTATCTGTGGTCGCTGGACTTGCTGCTTGCAGCCCACCCATGGGTCAATTAAGCCTAGCAAGCAACCCAGGTGACCAAACAACAGGAACACAATCAGCCCCCTCTTTGCAAGTGATCGGGTTCATCAAGTTGAGATGGTGCTGAAATGGTACTAGGTAAAGCTAACTTGGTTGGAGGACCCAGCTTCAGCATATAAAAAGCCAAAGAGCTAGAAGCAGTCCATCTGGTGTCAGTTAACCCTGGCAAGCAGTTTTCAATTGAGGGAAAAGATACTTGATTCAAACCACTTCGTGAAACTTCACCAATGAACCCTTCCAGGCCAATCCAAAACTTTATACAGTTGTTTTTTTGTTGATTTGTTAACTGCTTACAGTTAACAGCACAGCATACAATTATCATCTTTGAAGTGCAACTGTTCTGTTAGGTCTTTTTCACAGCCGAGGAGTCAAGTTCACCAACGGTGAGATGTAGCTAAAATGACAGCCATTTTAGAACACAGATGGTCAATCAAAAGACTATTCCCCTAATTATGTATAAATCTATGGCTTCATAAAATCCTACCTATTGAATGTACACAATTTTCATGGATGTAAAGTCCAGCTTTAGAGACCAAAACCAGCAATGGACATTAACTCGCTTTTGGAGCCAGTTGTCATGGTTGCAGTGGACAGAACGAGGACCAACAGCAGGAGTTCCAAAACAAAAAGGGTTTACTTACAAAAGACACAAAATCCAAAAGTCCAAAATGCAAAAACATAAACTAAACTTAACTTAAATCCAGGGAGCTGACGAGAGGGAAAACAGGCAGGACTGCAAGATGTATAAATGACTAATGGACCCACAGAAGACCGAGGAAAATGACAAGACTTAAATACACAAGGGATCAGATGACAGGCAGGTGCAGAGAATCAAGGTAACAAGAGGAAGGAAGCAAAGCAGAAAACAACGAAGACAAGACAGACCTTTCAAAGTAAAACAGGAACCACTAAAGACAGGCAGAGACGCCAACTTGACAGACACAGACACACACAGGGCTGCCATGGCCGACCCAGGCCATGACACCACTCCCTGTTGGTCATTTGTTGAATTACAATTCTTTTTACTTCAACACCTACTTTACCTCTGAAAACCAGATGTTGCTCTTTGGTATTTACCAATGTTTTGGAACCAATACTTATGCAAACTTGCTCACATTATCTTCATATGAAGACATATTTTCAGATTTTCTGAAGTCCTGTTACATTTTTAAATTGTCTAGTTTTGGCATGCTTGGATTTGATTGGCCAAACAATATCATGTTTTTAATATGTACATTATGCACACAGGGCTCCCGGACTAAAACCGCTTAATGCAGTGGTGCGCGAACTGTGGTACACATACCACCAGTGGTACGCAAGCGCTCTCTGGTGATACGCTGGGAACGTCATGACTTTCCACATTTTCACTTAAAAAAAAAGAAAATCGGAAACATGCAATGCATTATAAATACGTTTCAAACAAGATGTGTAGCTTGAGATAATTAAAATTGTCTTATAAAAAATATTCCTTACATATTCAGTTGCAGTGCAGATGTTACAACCTTTGAGTGTGTTTATTTTCTCTGTATGAGAGTGTGAGTATGTGAGAATTGTTGGACAGAGTTATAAATGTCTGAATCAGTAAAGTAACAATTCAGGGAACAATAAATAACCACAAGGAATAAAAATCTCTGTGTGTTTAAAGCTAATTGAGAAGGCATATATGGCTATATTTTAAAACTGGTCATCATGGTGGTAGTCAGAGAGCTGAACAGTTTCTCAGGTGGTACGCAAAGTTTAAGAACCGCTGGTTTAGAGTGAAAAGAAATGATTTAAATACTTTTTTTTTTTATGAGAAACTACTTCTAAGTGGATGATGCTAGTTGTATAAATGTGAAAGAATGTTCATTTGTGTTTTTAACAATGTAAAGCAGGGCTGCCAAGTTTCATGAAAAGAGTGACATTAAGCATCTCGGGGGTGGAATTATGGACAGTAGCAACCTCACACAAGACTGAATTATTATTATTTTTTTTAATTTAAAAAAAAGAAAGAAAAAAAAAAACTTGAATACAGTTGTTATACGTAGGAAACTAAGAATTGTAACTTTCTACTTGCTCAGATGCTACCTTAAAAAGTATATTGTTATGATTTATATATTGTTTTTGATTTATATTCTTGTTTATATATTCTTATGATTAAAAAAAACAATTAATCACATAACTATAACAATAGCCTCCCTGTTCTCAAGTTGTTATGACAATATGAAGCAACATAATAAGATGCTCTAATATGTTGGATATAGGTAAACAAAGCTAAGTTGAGTTTTTCCTTAGGCACACAGTTAATGTGAGCAGTTAGCTCCATGCACAAATCAGCTGTTTGGCATCATTAAAGATCAACAGCCTGTGGTATTATACTGAGGAGCAATAAAGATTTACAATATAATATCTACAACGATGTTAGCATTTTATGAAACACAAAACTACTTTCCAGTTACTGTTAATTTAACAATATACAGTATATATTACATTGCAGTTGAGCCCTCTTCTTCTTCAGTGTCATCAGTTAAGCCAAAGAAAAAAATTGAATTAAAATTGTCGAGTAGAACAAAGATCTTCAAACCACAAAAATGTTTTAAAATGTAAAGTTGTATTTATTTTTTTTAGTCATTTAGTTGCAACATTGCATAAGATAGGCAAATAATATTCTAATCTACCTTAAAATATTTAATATTTTAAGCTGTGATGGACTGGTGAGCTGTCCAGCAGCCCCCGTCACCCTGTACAGGGTAAAACAGGTATGGATGATGGATGGATGGATGGATGGATATTTTAAGTAAAATATTCTAAATATTCTAATATAAATACATCTTTCCACGATCATAATAAAATAAAGCAGAATGAGTTGTGTAATTGCAAAGAACACTTGTTTATTTACTAACACTAACGTGATAACTAACAATAACATTAAAGTTCTTGAATGGGCATTCATTCATCTCCTAACATTTTTGTTGCACTGTAAAATAGCAACTGATCTAAAAAAGGAAGAAGGGTTAAATGCTTCTTTTCTGGTTATTGTTTAATACTGCAAAGCAGATGCATGGCTGTAAATATTACAGTTGCACAAACAACAAAAAGATGAGGCCAGATGGATACTGAAGTCAGACTGAAGACTTTGCCATTGGACCTCGGTGTGCCCAATTTTGTTTATAATAACAAAGCAAAATAATTTCACAGAAGGCTTTTTTTTTAAAAAGTTCTAATAAATGTGGTCTAAACACATCACATGTAGCATGGCAAGGGTCCAGCACACAATGGAGTGTTTTGAAAATCAACTCCATGAGATGACTTGATGAACTTTCATTTGTATTTCACTCTACAAAGCTTTACTTGCAACTGCATTAATCAATGATGCAAAGATTTTGCAGAGTAGTCTAATTTAGCATTTAAAACTATGTAGGATGCACATACACTTGATCAATAGTGCAAGTGGAGCAACTGCATCCCCATTATTCAAAGTGACAGTGGGAAATTTATGGTTTTTACAGGCCTATGAAGTTTTTATCAGTTCTCATTTGATCATTTTCAGTAACTAACAAAAGCAAGTAATTATTTAAAACAACAAAATAAAAAAAAAATGGTTCTTATGTGAGCCACAACTGTCCTGTGCAGCATATTAATGATGAAACCTAGTAATATAAAACCTATGTCATTTTTAAGTTAAGACAGGACTGCCAACACCCCAGTGTTCCTCAAATCAATCATTCAAATCCCACAGCAAACAACAGGACGCCTCAAAGACATTCCTTTTAATATAAATGTAATAATAATCCAAACCAAAAAACAGAAAACTCATTTTACTTTTTCCCCATTTTATTAGGATTTTTATTTTCAATAAAATGTGGTTCATTAAGTATTCATGGTCTTTGGTGCCCTTCCTCTTTTGCTTTAGGCTGTTACAAACAGAAAATAAAGGTATCAGGTATCAAAATAAAGCTAAACAGAGTCTTGCCTTTAGGCTCAGCTCTCTCTTCACCACTACAGACCAGTTCAGAGTCTGCACCACAGCAGACGCCGTACCAATCTGTCTGCCAGTCTCCCGCTTACTTCTTCCTTCACTCATGAACAAGATCCTGAGATACTTTAACTCCTCCACTGGAGGCCGACCCTCCCTCCAAACCTGGAGAAGGTATTCTACCCTTTTCCAACTGAGAACCATGGTCTCAGATTTGGAGGTGCTGAGTCTCATCCCTGCTGCTTCACACTCAGCTCCAATATTTATGTCTTTGCTTTAAGAATTGTTTCTTTCATCACATTCAGGAAAACACCACTGTAGAGTAGAGGGAGAGAATTGGAGTTGCTTTTCTGTGTGTCAAAATGATATAAATATATGTGTGTGTATATTCTTACTATTTTTACGATTGGTTTTACTATTTACTAGTTGGTTTGCATTATGCATTCGTTCTTTTAGTGTGTATGAAGTTTCTTTTTCTATCGCTGACTTCATTTTTCAGCACAATGATTTTATTTATTGTATTTTAATTTATTAGGGTCTGTGAATTTAATATCTGATTATTTTGTGCTACATTAAAAAAAAGGAGGTGTTATTGTAAAACAATATCTGAAGGCTCATTTTATACCTGTTCTATTAATCAGTTTAGATGCAATTTCAAAACATGAGGAGTTATTGACAGAAATCTGATAAAGTCCCACAAATGACTTTCAATTTAGAGCTCGACTGTAAATTGTTCGATGTCAATTCTGTTCACTATATGATAAAAAAAAATTCAAAGTTTTGACAATTTTTTTTAATTTTTTTAATGCATTGTAGGCTACAAGTAAGATGAGCAGGTTTCATACACATTATTTGATTCAAGTTTGAATATTTTTCATTTGCATGCTCATTTTAATTACATCCTCTTTTTATGCTGAAGACTCTCTTGTCATCCAGGTCCTGGTAATTCTCAGACTTGAATTAAAGTTATGGGACTTCTTTAACTTGATTTCATTCTTGAAGACATTTCAGCTTCCATCCAAAAGGATTTGTCAACTGATACAGCCACACTGACAAAGCCTTCTGGATGGAGAGTAGCCTGACCAAGCATACCCATTCACTAACAAGAGGGAATTCTTGCAAGCCACTTCCACCAGTCCAGAACATACCAAACCAATTCCAATGGGGTGAGGGCGAGCTTTATGTAATGAGTCATACAGGAGCATCAGAGCCACCATTCAAACGAACCAAGACAACAAAAGAATTGCTAACAACTCCTTGGCTCAATAAGGGTTTTATTGCAAATGTCGACAGCAGTCATTTACCAGCATTCCTGTTCCACCTCACACCATTATGGATGTATTTTGTTGATACTTGGTTGTCTGGTTGTTGTTCTGTCTACATCACATGTTTTGCTTCTCTGCGTGGTTGTATGTCCATCCAGTGGGGTTTTAAAGGTCATGTCTTTGGTGTCCATTAGCTCTAGAGGCATCATACCAGTTCTTCGTATTTAAGAGGAAACAAAATAGGATGGCTGGCCAGGCAGGCACAGCTGGAAGGTGAAACATCTTCAGAAACCAAAAAAGAAAGCCCTTTTGCCCTGAGTTAGTCTTTCAGAGTCACATCCCCTTCATGCAAGGTCATTCACTTTCATAAGTTTTTAAGTAGTGGTCTATGTTTTACTATATGTTAATATTACTTAGGAATTTCACAATTGTTGAGGTGTTGAGGTTTGCCAGATTCCAAATGGACTTTCGACCCGCTTTGCATCAATCCATCTATTCCATACATAGGCTTCAACTTGTTCAGGGTTACAGGTAATGAAGTGGGGTGCACTCTGGACTATCTTGTACACTTCATTCACACACTAACATTCATATATGTATGTGTTAGAAAACTGAGCAACTGAAAAAAAAACACACACAAGGATGCAAACTCCACTCAGAGAGGCAACAACTGAGGTTCTATCCAGAAAATCTTTGCTGAAAGTAACAATGTGAACCACTGCTGATCTTTCCCACCTACATTTACACGTACACATTAAGTCTATGGTTTTAAAGTTTGTAAAAATGTTCCAGGAGTTGAAACTGGATTTAAACTTTTCCATCATTTTTTTTTTATTTAAACTAGGACTTTGCTTACATTTAAACTGCTTTACTTTGGCACAGCCATGATAAATCACGAACGCTTTGCCTTGTCATGTTTGCCTCTGAAAGACTGATTGAATCAAAGTCAGACAGGCAGACCCAGCTGAAAGAGTTTTGTAGTGATTAAAGTCCTGCGCCAGGTGCGTTCCCTAGCTCTTCCACAGTAGCGAGCTCTCTGTTCTTGGACTGAGATGTGAGAACAGCTGCTGAAACATGGTGTGATCCTTTCAAGAGCTGCAAGAAAAGAAGGGGGGGTTGTGGAGAAACAGCTACTGGGAAATATCTTTTAAAAATCTAGAAGGGAAATAAATGGAATCCTTGCTTGCCATTATCTTAAGACGCGTTTGTGCGCAGTTGAGATAAAGCCGAGTAGGAGGGCTGTATATGCATCTGATTAGCCTATGGCTGTTGTCGGTGGACAGAGAATGGGATTATCTCTTGCTTCTATGACATTCTGCAGAGGCAGAGAGGAGGAGGAGGAAGAGAAAGGAAGGTAAACGTGGAAAGAAAAGGCTTAATAATCATGTTCGAGTTTCTTCTTCACACCTTTTTAAAAGGCGCTACTTTCATTTCTATGTGAAGTTAGAAGCCTAAAATCTATTCAGCTGTGTTTGGCACGTTAGGATTCTGTTGTCTAAGTCCATCAGTTCACCCGTTAACCAGAGGGGGTTTTCGATGTCAGGGCAGGGTCAGAACATTCCCTGTTCTCACATCAGTGAGAAGGAGCTTCCAAATATTAATGTGCATCCTGCAAGACACGTAGACCGCCCCTCTACATAGTCTTAAAAGAACACATTTCTTGTGTTTTCTTCTATTTTTAATTAAAATCTCACTTATGAAAGATTGGAGCATCTATGCCATCTTATATATTAAAGGAGCTAGTCCAGCCTTGTGCAAATACAGAACGTATCCTACATTCAGCGGGTGATTTTTATTTATCTTTTTCTCTTTTATTATTCCTTCAGGATTCCTTGTCAAAGTGCATACTGCAGTTGTGATTCACTTATCTGTTTCATCGTACCAAAGAGATCAGCCTGAGATTCATGGCTAATTTTATTAGACACTCCACATCTCTCAAGGAAAATTAGTAGCCTTCGTAAAAAAGGAGGAAGAAACATTGGAATCCTAATCCCTCTGTGGGCGCTGGCACTAACTCAGCTTTCCCCAACTTGCCTTACTTTTTCTCTCTTTTTGTATGATGTTTTCTCTGTGTCTTTATCTTTTTCTATCATGCAGGGAAAAAACAAAAAGCTCAACTCCCCTCACTAATATTGTCAAAGTAAGTGATGTAGCAATGCCGATAGGCCAATGTTTTCCCCGTGTCTAAAATTTGTTGCCGTCTTTGTTGCTGTTAAAAGTCCGATGTCTTTCTCCGTCCCCTCTCTCTGGTATCTGGCGGCTACCACTGTGCCTGCAGGACACAGAGAAGACAACAAGCATCCTGAATGAGGAGGCCTTCACGCTCCAGTGCTCGCATGCCTGAAGAGATGACAGGGAGAGGGAGAGGTGGAGGCTGACGGACCAAAACAGCTTTTTTATATTTGCACAAACACATGCACACATTTTCAAGTATACGCATGTGTGTTGCATATATCTATGCATATGAGCAAGAACTGAATATATGTTATGAAATCTGATCCAATATGTCTGCCTCTCATTAGGTTTGCTGCAGAGCTCTCTGCATAGTCTGACAAAAACAAATGTACAAAATACACTTCTAAATGATATTTATTACTGTTTGCGTACTGCACACAATATGTGTGTGTCTCTACCAACTGATACACAAAAAATGCATTCATAAATGCATTTATGTTTACATGTTCATATATTTATAAGCTTGAGCATGAAAAGCATTTATATTCTTTGTTCTTGGAGCCCACTACTTTTCTGTCACATTTTTCAACAGTAAAAGTCCAACAGTTGATGGTTTCTCTTTGATACTGGATGATACGATCTCTGTTTTGTTCCCGTGTGCCTGTGAGTTCATAACACAGAAACTATGAGAGTACGAAAGGTGGCATGCAAACAATAGTTGCAGACATGCTCGAGGTTACATAAATAAAAACTATAAATAGGCATCACAAAACTGCAGGCTTCACCCGAGACACCTGAGCCTTGGCTTTGCCTGAGGTTGGCCTTAGGTAGCTTAATGCTGAAGATCTTGTAAAAAAAAAAACACCTCATTAGTAGCTCATGTTTGTTCTGAAAGCACAGATGTCTGTATTAGCCACAATAGAGCTGATATTGAAGATTAAGGAAATAAAACATTTGATCATAACATAGGTGTTGGAAGCATTTGTAATGTCCAGGGACCACAATGGTGAGGGGCTGGGGGTCTTCCCCTAGAACATTTATAATGAAATAGATGCCATTTCCTGCATTCTGGTGCATTTTAACAGGTTAAGAGACATCAACTTTTACCTGCGTAAATAGCTAGCGTAGCTGACTTTAGTACATTGCAGAAGTATTCAGATCCCTTGGTCACTGTATGCATTTTCAACAGGTAATCAGTCAGTAATCATCAAAGCAGACCTGGACCATTTTAAAGGGCCAAGAATGAGACCAACTATAGAAAATAAAGCAATGATAGTTTTTATGTCATTTTTGAATTTGGATGAAATAGCTATCCTTTGGAGAAATTGTCACTTACTTTCCGCAGCTTTTTAAAGAATCTCCTAATATTCACTCCATCAAGGGAGAGAGCTGAAATTGCAACACAATTGATCGTCAGCCAAATAAAACAAAAACAATAATTAGCCTTCCAATCAAGACTACTGTTACTTAAAGTAAACAAAGTAAATCTTGCAACTAATTTTCGCATTGTTTAGGTGGATGTAACATCAGTTTGAAATCGGGCTCATTTTGAAGTCCTGCAACAAAGGAATACGTTTTTAGCACAATCTGGACATAGTCAGACGACAACTGACATTACCTCCTTCACTTTTGAGCAGCCTGCACTGACTTTTGACTTTGGTCGTAAACTTTATGCCAGAGACAGTTCATGAACTGTGTTCTAAACTACCTTTTTTTATGCTTGTGTGTTGAGAATTTGAAACCAACTTTCAACGGTATGAATATTCTCTTATTAATCAAGTGGAATGGATTCTTTGGCAAAGCAATAAAAACAGTGCTGGGTGGACGAATATGTTTACATGGGAAATGTGGGTGGGATCCAAATGAATAATTTTGAAATGTGTAGGGGATCCATTACCCTCAGATATGATGGTTGTGACGCCATATGGTTTAAAGCCCTAAATCAAAATCTAAAGATTGAAACATGTTGGTTCTGAATATACATGGAAAGTTGTGATCCTAGTTGCATTATGCATTTCTACAATTATATTTAATGCACACATATACACACACCACCACATGTTTCAGCCTCTTTGAGGGCGAGCTGTTTTCAGAGACAGTATTGCATTAACCACTCATTCCTAACTAAATGTGGATGTAATCAGAGTCTGTATACAAATCTGGGCATCTGCTGAGTCATTCTTCATTTTTGACAACAGGGACCACAAGAGCCTTCCAGGTGAAGCGCACCAGATCACCTTCATATATAGAATCTCAGTTACCCATGTAAACAACAACTGTGGATAAACTATATTACTGGAATGCAATTACTGAATACAAAGTTCATGAATACTGCAAACCCAAATATATGTGAAACCATTCTGAAGTGCTTGTAAACTGTTCACACAATATCCTGTTACTAAATTAAGCTAAAAGGGTTTTTGTGTGTTTGTTTCTAAGTCTTGTTTTAATTAGGTATTTTGGAATCTTTAAACTGTCATTCGCTTTCATGAACATTGAGCAACGGCTCCTGGTGTCCAGAGAGACACTTTAAACCTCCAATCATTTATCCCAGATATCTGCACAGGACTTTGGTGAGATCATTCAAACAAATGGTTTCCATGGAAAATAATCCAGGAATTTGCTGCAAATTATATTTCCCAAAGAAATTAAACCTATACAAACGTAATTCCTTTAAAGACAGTGGTGGGAGCTCTACCCTCATATGCTTTTAAGACAGCACATGCATGACCATCCTTGCCTCCAAACATCATTTAAAATTTGACAAACAAAATGGAATCAAGACAAAGAAAATGTACGGTGTGATGCATACATGTGTCAGGGAGCTCTTATGGCTCTGCAAATTGATATTTATATATAGCAAAGTTAATGGTAGCTGATGGCTGCCTGGAAATAACAATATCATTATTTTATTTGCTGAAAAAGAATGAAATGGTGGGTCAAGAGATTAACAAATGATTTGAACAATTTGGGAGAAAAATAAAACTCTTGACCTTTCAATGACTTTCTTCTTTTAACAATTAAGTGTGTTAATGCATTATGGAAAAAATAATTTGCTCATTAAGCTCCAATTTAAATACGTTTTAATGTCGGATTCAATTTTTCATGCGCTGCATAATTTTTTTTTAGCATTTTTGGTCTTGCCTTTAGGATGACTTTAATGTTTTGCTTATGAAACAAAAATCCAAAATGTTTTCCATTTCCTCACATGGCAGAACAATCATTAAAAAAGCTCCAGAATGTTATAACCATAAACAAAGTCCCAAATTCACAGCTTTAAGTGTCAGATTCCAGGGTATGTTGATGGTAAGGACAAACATTTGTCCGTGAATGAACAGACTGCTCATGCCTGATCCAACATTTGGACTGCCAGAGCTGGTGGGTAAATGTTGGCTCCATAATGTCGACAGCATTCTGATGACAAATTCGTCTCAGTAAAAGGTTTCATTTAGTGAGGGGAGAAAAAAAAGTAATTAGTTGACATGAAATAATTTCCTTTTCTGCCACCCACCACACAATCAACATCCAGTGCGCACACTCACACAGTTGAATACATTAGTGGAGGTCTTTTTTCATAGTTTGGTATGTTGGGATGGAGTAGAAGGCATACCAATTAGAGGCCTAGAGACTTTTGTTTGCACACTGTTAATAGTGACGAACATACACCGTCAGCCACATAAAAACTTTGACTCCAAGCAAAACTATAATTTAAATGTAGTGGAGCATGATAGATTTAATAAACTATGTCTTGCTTCAAGCCCCAACTTCTGAAAGCAAACTTCGAAAGCTGTTATAATTATCATAATGGTGTTTGGCACCTTTTTTTTTTTTTTAGACTTTTTTTTTTAATTAGACTATTGTACATTTCCTCACTTTTTTCTATTTTAATTTTTTTCTCTGGCCATTGGTAATGGAGATATCAGACACTCAGTTCTGCACCATGACAGCGCAGACCTAAATATATGAATATAAATCTTCCAGCTGGATGGATTTGGCGCTGTTATTTTTAACGTCTAAATGCTGAATATGAGTGACTGTGCTTTGTGATAACTGTATTCTTCTCTTCTACCACCATGTGTTTGACAGTTTCATTTTTAATCATTTTTATATTTTAATAAATGCTGAATGAATTGCAATAACATTTTTGTTGACATATTCTTGAATATAGGTCCTGATGGACGTGTCTAGGAGAGGTGGTAATAGAGTTTTTGACAAGGAAATTCAACAAGATCTTAGAAAGAGAGGATGCCTAAGGAATAGAGGAGAAGTGTGCTGCTGCTGATTTTTAAGAACAAGAGAGATGTGCAGAGTTGTGGCAACTACGGAGGAATAAATCTGATGAGCCACACAATTAAATTATGGGAAAGACTAGTGGAAGCTAGACCAAGGACAGAAGTGAGCATCTGTGAACAGAAGTATGGTTTCATGCCAAAATAAAAAGCACTACAGATGCAATGATTGTCTTGAGGATGCTGATATAGAGGTGCAGAGAAGGTCAGAGGAAGCTGCATTGTGTCTTTCTAGATCTTGAGAAAGCATATGACAGGGTGCCAAGGGAGGAGCTCTGGTATTGTATGAGGAAATCTGGAGTATAAGAGAAGTATGTTAGAGTGGTGCAGGACATGTATAGTAACTTTGAGACAATGGTGAGGTGTGCTGTAGGTGTGACAGAGCAGTTCAAGGTGGAGGTGGGACTGCATCAAGGATCAGCTCTGAGTCATATCTTGTTTTCTATGGTGATGGACAGACTGACAGATGAGGTTAGACAGGATACTCCATGGAGTATGATGTTTGCAGATGGCATTGTGATCTGTTGTGAGAGCAGGGAACAGGTGGAGGAAAAGCGAGAGAGATGGAGGTAGGCCTGGCAAAGGAGATGAATAAAGGGTAGTCGCAGAAAATCAGAATACATGTGTGTGAATGAGAGGAACCCCAGAAGAACAGTGAGGCTACAGCGAGCAGAGATAAAGAAGGTGGATGATTTTAAGATTTTAAGTCAACAGATTAGAGCAACGGAGAGTGTTAAAAAGAAGTGGAGAAGCATGTACAAGCTGGTTGGAATGGGTGGAGAAAAGTCTCAGGTGTGATGTGTGATAAAAGAATCAGCAAGAATGAAAGGTGTACAAGACAGTGGTGAGATCTGCAATGTTGTATGGGTTTGAGACTGTAGCACTGAGGAAAAGAGAGGAAGCGGAGAATAACATTTTGAGGTTCTCTTTGGGAGTGATGAGGATGGATAGGATCAGGAATGAGTACATTAGAGGGACAGCATATGGTAGATGCTTTGGAGAGAAATTCAGAGATGCCAGACTGAGAAGGTTTGGACATGCACAGAGAAGGGATAGTGAATATATTGGTAGGAAGAAGATGAGGTTGGAACTGCCAGGCAGGAGGTCAGGAGGAAGACTAAAGACGGGAGTTATGGATGTAGTGAAAGAGAACATGAAGTCAGTTGGTGAGAGAGAAGAGGATATGGGGGACAGAGTGAGATGGAGGGTGGAGATGATTTGCTGTGGCGACCCCTGAAGGAAGAAGCAGAAAGGAAAAGATAATTCATTTGTCTTTTGACATCTCTTTACCTCTAACTGCCAGCATCAGGGGCCTCATCTTTGAGCCTGATCTTGTTATAATCCAGCTATCCTCCAGTCCATCTTCTGGGCCTGCTTATAAGACACACAACAAGCTCGCACTGCAAAATGACATCACCTCCCAGCATTGTTTACCATATGCCATAAGTCATCGAGGCAGAAAAACCTGGCAAAAGAATGTGAAATCTAGCTCCAAGGGAGCAGTATAATGACGCTGAAGGGCAACCCAGTGAGTTAAAAACTAATGTAAACAGTCCCACAACTAGCATCAGTAAGTAATGAATCAGAGTGTGTTGAAATACAATGGTAAATATGACACTAGTCTGTCATGCCATGAACTTTGACCCAATCCCCAACTGTATAGGCTTCAAATACAGATAAATATATCTATCGCTACCTTTTCCTTGCCCACCCAGGCAGTGTTGCATCTCCTTCAAGCTTGGGTCGTCTACCAGAGGCCTGGGCGCCTGACGGTTCTGCGCAGGATCTTAGCTGTTCCTAGCAATGCGCTCTTCTGGACAGAGATCTCAGATGTTCTGCCTGGTATCTGCTGGAGCCACCAATCCACCTTGGGGGTTATAGCTCCCAGTGCCCCGATCGATCGCTATTGGCACCACTACTGCCTTCACACCCCACATCTTTTCCAGCTCTTCCTTCAACCTTTGGTATTTTTTAAACTTCTCATGTTCCTTCTTTCTAATGTTGCTATCACTCGGGATGGCTGCACCTACCATCAACCATCAATGTCAAGGTGATTAGCCATCACCAGTGAGTCAGTCTGGATCTGGAAGTCCCACAGGATATTGACTTGCAAGTTCTCAATCACCTTTGGAGGTGTCTCCTATCCTGACCGTGGGACCTTCAGTCCATACTCAGCACAGATTTTCCTGTGTTATATGCCTGCTACCTGGTTGTGGGGCTGTGATGTGCTACACTGTTTCAGGGGCATCTTTGCACAGCCTGCATCTGGGGTCCTGTCTGGTGTGGTAGTCCTCAGCCTTTATAGATCTTGTGTTTAGGGCCTGTGGTTATGCATCCATGATCAGTGCCTCTCTCCTGTGTTGCAGTTTAGCTTTTTCCAGCTATTGGTATTATACACACACACACACATACAGTACAGTGCCTTGCGCAAGTATTCGGCCCTGCTAGAACTTTTCTACCTTTTGCCACATTTCAGGCTTCAAACATAAAAGTATATAATTGTTTTTGCCAAGAGTCAAAAACAAGTGGGACACAATTGTGAAGTAGAACAAAATTTATTGGATATTTTAAACTTTTTTTAACAAAGGGGGCTGAAAAGTTGGCAAATCTCATAAACCCATATTCTACTCCTACTAGAACAATAAATTTGTCAGATGCTGAAACTAAGACTTCTCACAATTCCATGGAAATTATTAGCTCATTTTGACTCTTGAGATAAGTTGCTGCCATCGGGTGATGTTTACCATTCTGTAGCATCTTTATCATCTTTTAACAACTATTTGTAAATATCTGGGAAGTGAGGAGTCCACTTGCTAGAGTTTTAGGAGAGGAATGTTGTCCCAATTGTTGTCTGATGCAGGATCCTAGCTGCTTAACAGTCATGGGCCTTTGTTGCCAGATATTTGGTTTCATGATGCTCCAAATGTTTTCTGCTGATCAAAGGTCTGGACTGCAGGCAGGCCAGTTCAGCACCTGGACTCTTCTCCTGCAAAGTCATACTTTTGTGACAGATACAGTAGTTTAGCATTGTCTTACTCAAATATGCAAAGTTTTCCCTGAGAGACGTTGTTTGGATGGGAAAAGCATGTTTCTCTAAAACCTCTATGTACTCTTCAGCATTGGTAGTGCCTTTCCAGATGTGTAAGCTGTCCATGTCAAAGGCACTCATGCAACCCCACTCTGTTTTAACACTTGCAGTATAATCCTGTTACCAAATGTGGACAATCTGTAGATCAAAAAGAAATCACCCCCAGGTCACCTGGTGGCCCAGTGGTGAGGGCAGGCAGCTCATATACAGAGGCTACAGTCCTCAACGCAGCGGGTTCAACTCCTGGTCCATGCGACTCTTTGCTGCATGTCCTCCCCATTCTCTTTCTGCCCCCCTTCCTGTCTGTCTTCATTGTCAATAAAGGCCACTAGTGCCAAAAAATATATATATTAAAAAAGAAATTACCCCCCTACACACAGTGTAGTTGCCATCTGACATGTTGTTCTCTCTATTCTATTGAGAAGGTTTATGAGATTTGTAAATCATTGCTTTTCCATTCTTTTTTAATTCCATACAGTGTCCCAGCATTTTTGGAATTGGGGTTGCAATTCAATAAGGGAGTAGTCCACCAATAAACTTAAAAATTGCTAACATTCCTTAAGCTGTGACGGCTGATTCTGGTTGGTGGTTGAAGTGCTATCATCAACATGGCTGAGACAAACAGTCAAAATCAGGGCGGCATGTAGACAAGACAGCACAACCAGAGTAAGGGCCAGCACAAACCAGGAATGCACCCCTCATGCAACTAAACAAACAAAAATAGGTGAGTGAGAGGATGAAAATAAGAAAAAAAAAGTGAGAAAACTGAACCTTGTTGTGTTGTATATTGATCATGTTTTTGTCATTTTACATTTTTTTAGATTAAAATAGGCTAACTCTTATATTGAAATATAGCATGTTCACCAGACTTAGGCAATTTGATAGGTCCAAGTTTAAATGGATTAATGATCTATGAAAATTAAAAACACATGCATGGTACATGTTGTCTGTAATTTATTTATTCTTCTCTAGGGCTTGGTTGAGATAATTAGTTTAGTAGAATCCATTAGACAGGTATTTCCAATATTTAAAAAGCTTTCTAAAGACCTATTTTTGAAGCTCTGTCACTTGCAGTCTCCAGATACCCAAACTGTTTCAAATTTATTGTCTTGGATGGTCAGGCATGGTCCATGGCTAGCTAGAGATGTTTTTGGCACTTAGTGCTTAGCACTTTCTTAACTTCTGAGTTATGAGTATAGTTATTTTTATTTTACAGAGGATACATTTTATTGTGCTGCTAATTGGACAAAGAGACTGCCATGACTGGCTGTGGGTTGGCCTACAAGGGTCTGAGGAAAAAGTTTAGCTTAGCAGTAAGCAACTTGTGTTAACTGAAAATGTAGCAAAATGTAGCAGCCATTTCAGATGTAGCCACTGAAGCGATATTCAAAATGTGAGGTCCCTTTGGGGATGTCTGCTGGCAGGTTAACAGCTCCTCCAGCGTGGCTTGCCTGAAGCAACTGAGAGACACTACAGATCCTTTCAGGATCCTTCCAAGCAGAAGTCAACTGGAACCCATGGTCAATCATCCCGGGAATCACTAACTCGGGTGTTGACTGTGGTAGATTTGCCCAATAGGAACTGGTCGAACCCTGCAAGCAGCAGACTGAGCATCTAGAGCTCTGCTAATCCTTGCTTTAGATGTCATTTCAATAGCAACACTTGAAATGAGGAATTTTGGACAGATGTGATCAGAATGGATGTAAGGTTATATATCAATTAAAATCAAAGGTAAACCAGTCAAGCTAAAATAGCTAACTGTGACTGGTGGGTTTGACCGTCTTATCATTGCTGCTTGTTACGCCCATTTGCTCTATTTAGTTAAAAAGAAACATCCTCCAAATGTCATCATTCCACATGACTGGCAGTGAAGTGTCTGGTTTAGGAAAATATTGTCCCGCAAACGGAAAGGGAAATTCTCAGAAATACGTAGAAAAGAATGCCTCAAAAAGCTAAAGACTCAGTGTGACAGCACCTCTCTAGCACTTACATGTTAACTAGCGCTGGTGTTCAAGTCACCAGTCTTCTATTTCACATCTCGCCCTTATTACCTCTTTGACCTTTATGTGATGACACTTCAACACTACTGTTATAAAAAAATAATGAATTCCATTCAGATTAAGGTGCTCTTTTTAACCTCTTGATTTAAGTTTTATCAAAAATGTAGTTATTGCCGTAGCGATCAGCAAGCCTTGATTCAAATGTATTTTCTAAATGACTGTGTCTAAAAAAAAAACTGATACATTTGTACTTTTACTAGTTTTATTTAATACCAGAGATTTTTTGAAGAGCAACAAAATCCATTTTAGTCAATATGGTTTTGATAAGCATTCAACAACTACTGAGATGGTTTATTGATATTCATGTCCTGCTTGATGAATGTATGCCTGAACAACTATTACTAAAGCTTTATTTATTAACAAGATTCAAGATTCAAGATTCTCTTTATTGTCATTGTCACAAGTACAACGAAAAGTAAGGTGCAGGCCTTCAGTAGAGTGCACTATAGACAATATAATATAAACAATATAATATATAAAACCGATATAAAAAAACAATATAAAACCAATATAAAAAACAATATACAGACTTACAAAGTCTAGGGAACAACAGACATATTCAGTAAACATGGTTTAACTAATGCGTAGTATAACGCCAACAGGAAGGTAAGTGTGCAAGTGTGCAAGTGGATATTACACAGAGGTAGTGCAGTTGTAAATGATGGTAAAGAATAAAGCAGTTGCATTAGACAGTAATATAAAATAAAATAAAATAAAATAAAATAATGCACATTATTCAGTTGTGCTCTTAGAACAACTGAACAATGCACAATATTCAGTTGTTCTAAGAGGCATTTATGGCTCTAACAGCTGTTGGGAAAAAACTGTTTTTCAGTCTGTTAGTCCTGGATTTGATGGCCCTGTACCGTCTGCCTGACGGCAGTGGCTCAAACAGGGAGTGGCCCGGGTGGGATGAGTCCTTCATGATGGTGTTGGCTCTCCATCATCAACATCAATGACAGCAAAAGGATACAGTTAAAAAGAATGAGACTGACCGTCCATTATCACATAAGTAGTCAGTGTTTTTTCTCTATACTTTCACCCTCCTACTTTCAAATTTTCATTAATAATTTTCTAAAAACCTTCATCCATATACCTGCCATATACTATATATCTGCCCCTCCTAACCAATATAAACTACTTTTAGTGACTAATTGAAGATTTGTTGCACTTTCAACATGAGATAAAAGGCTGTGTAAAGAAATTTAAAATGTAGTCTTTTCTCTTATGATATGATTAAAAAAAACAAAGAGAAAGAAAATGCTGACAACATAACATGTTGAAGTTTGCATTTAATTCACTGACAGCAAACTTTTTACCTAATGTTTGTGCTCTGTGATCATTTATATCTGCAGTTGTTCTATTTATTCAGAATTACTCCGGAAGCCTAATCAAAGTCCCAGTCGTTTTTGTAGCTGTCCTCAGATTCAGCCTTAGATTATCTTAAGTATTTATTTATTTTTGACACACTTGTCTGCAAAATCAGGAAAGGGTATTCCTCAAATGCCCATCCATATGAAATCATAATTCAATAATGTTGCTATAAAATTATGGCAATTATGTAGTCTGTTTTTTGTTGATAATAGAGATTAGGGCTGTAGCGATACACTAATCTCACGATACGATACGATACGATACGATACATCTGGCTCACGATACGATATTATATCGATATTTTTCCAACAATACATTTACATCATTTTCTGAAAGATTTTAACAGGACAAAGTGATTTTGGTGACATCTTGTGAGTGTTCCAGTTTGTTTGAATTAACTGAACTGAAAGGTAGGTGACTGCAAACAACGTCGCAGAGAGGAGAGAAAGGAGACCTCTGATTGGTCAATTCTACATCCACGTCATTGAAGAACTGAGGAAGTACCCACATGTGTACGATTCTTGTTCTCCACACTACAAAGACAGCACATATTCTAGTAATTCATGGAGGGAGATTGGGATGAATGTGGGTCTGGATACGGCCGAGACGGTGAGGAAGTGGAAAAACACAAGAGATACGTTTAGTAAGTTTAGCTAGTTCGTGATTGTCCCTCTCCGTTGTGGCGTTGAATAACAGCGCAGACGCGCTTCAACATTAACATATATCAAAAATAACTGCGGCATACCGGGGACAAGATAAATGCGACACGTTGCCACGAGAGTAAACACAGCCCTTAAAGCCGGCATTTTCCACCACTGAATACGGTCTCAAATCCTGACAAATAAAGTTTGGCTAGCTCTCAGTTAGCATTACCTTGTCCGGGTGGTGACGTTTCAGGTGGGCTCGCCTCTCAGGTTGGTGGTATTTCCAGAGTACTTTACGTTTGAGTGACACAGCTTGCAAACCGCCATACTTTTGTCTAAATCTTCGCTTTCCTTTTTCTTTTTCAACCCGAACTTCTCCAACACATCTACTTTTAAGCACTCAGGCGCTGCGTTTATACTCGCCGCCATCCTCCTGACTGGATCAGCTCTAGCTGGAAGAGTAAGAAGCTGCTTCTGGATACCCTGTTAGAAATGCTCTACAGCGACACTAGCGGCCGGAGGACTAAATGGCACTTTGCAGGAAGAGCACCCGTGCGAGACACGGGGGTTTTGAAGGGAGCTTAGAATATCGATACCCGCGGCTGAAATATCGATACTCTCTGGGAAATAAAATATCGATATATATCGCCGAATCGATAAAATCGCCCAGCCCTAATAGAGATTATAGACATAATGCCAACTCTAAATTATGTATTCAATGATATTCCTGCAAAACCACGGACTTTTTATCCTGGTAGCAGTATATATTTCCCCATTTATTTTAATCAACCAATTCAGATCAAACATAAAAAGTAAAAATGCCAGTGAAAATACTGGGATGGTTGATGTTTAAAAGAGGCCTGGGCTATTAATTTTAAAATTATAGGAAACCGATATTCAGAACTGATAAATAAATACCGTATTGGCCCAAATATAGGACGACTCTGAATATAAGACAACCCATATTTTTCAAATATCATTTTGGTAAAATAAAAAATAATGAAGACAATAAGGTTATTCATAAAACAAATTTTTAATGTACAACTACTATAGAAAAAAATCCAACAGAGATAACATTCTGCTGTATTGTTAAACATTTTAAGGATTTTATCTTTTTTATAAGGTATGGTATCATACTTAAGGTACAGGTACACGCAGGTTTCCATGTTATTTAAGGTCAAGGTACAGTACTATTTAATAAACTGTATTCTCTTAAAAACTGAGACTATGACTCAGTGAATAAGCAAGAACCATGTAGTTCAGTAACTGCATTAATGATGTAAATAACTGCAAAACCATCAAAGTTGAGTTGTATTCAATTTCCAAAACAATTTTTACAACTCTGTCAGTTGTGACCAGTACCAGTAACTCTGGTACTGGTCACTTCAGTACCGCCTACATCTAGTGGCACAGATGTGTAATGTCAATAGAGAAGTCTATAGCTCAATTATAAGACGAGCCCTATTTTTAAGAATATGATTTCTAGAAAAAAAATACCATCCTATATTCGGGGCAATACGGTACTTTTCTGAAGTTGACACTGAACAAAGAGAAGCTAAATGTAAACACTGTAGTACAATCATGCTACCAAATGTGGAAGCTACATGGATCAAAAAGAAATGACCCCCCTAATCACTGTGTAGTGAACGACACTGTGAGGCTACCATTTTGCAGTGACATCCAGATATGTAGTAAGAATTTTTGGCAGTCATTTCCTTCTTTCTTTCTTTTTTTTTGCTTTCAAACTTTCTCTTCATTTATTTTAAAATCACAAAGATATGCATTCTTTCAATTGAAAAATATCACTGCAGCTAGAACCACAATCCTTAAAGCTATTTTTGTGCATATCGGACCTGGGAAACATTGTTTTTGAAGATTCAAGAGTTACAAAGCATAGCCATGTAACAGTTTAAAACAGCCGTTCTTACAATCCTCTTATGTTGCAGTCTGTACATTCACCAGGCCATTGTAACATCTTGTTTCTTCTTGTCTTCCCCCATTCTGTCATAGACTTCCTGGTATGTTTTGGATGACTTAAGTTCAGCCCAGCTCTGCAGTCTCACATTTGACTCTACAAGACTTTGGTGAACAAAGAATTTCATACCTGACTCACTGACTGATAGGAACCCAGCTCCTCTGACAAGCCCAAATCATCAATTCCCCGCCACCATGTTTGAGAGTTGGTATGTATTGTTTTGCTGATATGATGTGTTTCGTGTGTCAAACATGGCATTGCACAGATGCAGTTTTACCATGCTACCATTGCCTTTTCTATGAGAAGAACCTCATGGGAAGATTGCCATCAGTTCTAATAAATCCTGATGGATTTGTTTGGAAATGCCCTTATAAATCTTCCTAGATTGCTTATATAAGGTCACAGCTGATGCCTCTCCTCCTTGGCATTGTGTTAACATAACTTCATAATTTCAAGACAACATAACTTCAAAATGTATGCTTCCGTACAGTTCGTCATGCTTGCTAATTTGATCAATTATTCAGGCGAATGTGACAAGTAACACTCAGCTACAGCTTACCCTCTTAATTCATAAGGAAGTATTGTAGTATTTCATGTGCTGCTACTCATCTGATGTTGTATTGACATAACTGTGGGACACTGTAAGGACTAGATTAATGACTTATTTATCAATTCTTTTTATTTAATTGTGAAAATTGTGACAACTATTTTTCACATGACTCTATATATGGTCAAATAGTAACTAAATCTTGAAGATTTAAATAACTCCAATAACTCCATGCCATCCACTTTAGATGTCAAAGTAATTGAGGTGATTGCCGTTTCACTTGGTCTTTGAAAGGAGGTGGGCTCTGTTAACTTAGATATCTGAGTGAAGGCCAGTTAGTTGTAAAAGTGGGAAAAGAAAGGTGACCTTATAGGGAGAGCTGTCAGCTCCAAGAGGAGGAAGATAGGGGATAATGTCTTCTCTTGAGTGCTTCTTCCCTGTACAAGACAGCTGTTGGCTATCTTCTGGGAGATCTCTCTTTAATTCAGTCTTTCTTCATCTGTCTGCCTGTCTATCCTCACCACACATCTTTACCTCCATCTATCTATCTATCTATCTATCTATCTATCTATCTATCTATCTATCTATCTATCTATCTATCTATCTATCTATCTATCTATCTATCTATCTATCTATATCTCTGTGTGTGTGTATTTTAATTTTCTCAATTTCTGTTAAATCTGATAGATCGCCGGCATGTTTCCTTGGTGGAGTAGGATTCACTGCTGCCTTATGCCCCGACACAGAACCTCTCCCAATTTACTGTGCAGTAATTCATCCTGGGACCCAATATCTACTAAAACCACATTTATGCATGCGAGCCTTATGGTTATCCTATATATCATACCTCTGCATTAATTCACGGGTGTGATTGAGTACAAATGTCACTGTCTGTAAGCATATAAAGTCTAGCAATATACTGTCCAACTTCATCCTCTGCCTACAGAGCAATGGATATATTACTCAAGCAACCAATTTGTGATTATTCTGCATTAATTTACCCCAGGAATTTTCACGTAAGAGTAAATATATTACCTATGAATCCGATTCCATGTCTTACCTGCTGTATTACGTGCATTACTTATTCCCTGGATGCTAAAACTGGCAGCTGCTCTCCATAAACAGGACCTTTCTCAGCAGGATGGAAATGACCGCCTTCAACAATTTGGACCGTTTATTGTCCTCCTCTAAAAATAGTGTGTATGTGTACATACATACACACACACACATATATATGTATATATATATAGTGGAGGAAATAAGTATTTGATCCCCCGCTGATTTTGGCAGTTGTCATACTAAGAAATAAATGAACAGTCTCAGACTTCTATGGCAGCTTTATTTTAACAGTTATAGAAAGAATATTGAAAAAAATTGAGAAAATTACACGAAATGAAAAATAAAAATTAATTTGCAAGTCATTGAGGGAAATAAGTATTTGATCCCCTAGCGAAACATGATCTAATGCTTGGTGGCAAAACCCTTGTTGGCAGCACAGCTGTCAGACGTTTCTTGTAGTTGCTTACTAGGTTTGCACACATCAGGAGTAATTTTCGTCCACTCCTCTCTGCAGATCATCTCCAAATCCTGAAGGTTTTGAGGCTTGCGCTTGGAAACTCGAAGCTTCAGCTCTCTCCATAGATGTTTAATAGGATTAAGGTCAGGAGACTGGCTAGGCCATTCCATGACCTTGATGTGCTTCTTATGGAGCCACTCCTTTGTTTCCTTGGCTGTATGTTTTGGGTCGTTGTCATGCTGGAAGACCCATCCATGACCCATTTATAATGTCCTTGTGGAGGCAAGGAGGTTGTCACTCAAGATTTTGCGGTACATGGCCACGTTTATCTTCCCATCGATGTGGTGAAGTCGACCTGTCCCCTTAGAAGAGCAACACCCCCAAAGCATAAGGCTTCCACCGCCATGCTTGACAGTAGGGATGGTGTTTTTGGGGTCATATTTAGCATTTCTCTTCCTCCAAACACATCGAGTTGAGTTGAGGCTAAAAAGCTCAATTTTGGTCTCATCTGACCACAGCACCTTCTCCCAGTCTCTTTCTGAGTCATTAATATGTTTTTTGGCAAACCTGAGTCGGGCCTGTATGCAGTGATGTGCGGTCAGGTGAGGCATGGGAGGCCGTGCCTCACCTGCCATCATGGAAAGAAAGAAATGAAAAAATATATATTTATCAATTGATTTGTACTATAAAGTAATTTTCCATTTAACTTCACCATTTTTAGATTATTTTTAATTCAAAATCGCCGAATTTTCACATTTAACATTCAAATAGTGAGAAGATGCGGGCGGTGAGGCAGCACCCCGCTGAGCCTCACCATGGATTGCGCAATAACTCGGCTAACTGTGCTGCCATGCTATGTAGTGAGACCAGATCGCCGTCTCTTTGTATGTCACTATTAAAATGTTCAAATACGTTTGCTATATGAAATAAGTTTCCATAGTTTAGCTGATTTATATAATAAACAGCAACTATATGTGTGTAATGTGTTTCTTGTGCCGGCGCGATCATAAAACGGCTGAGAAGAGGCACGGGGTGAGGCACGCACTTCTCCTGCCTCACGTTAGGGGGCACTAGTGAGCACAGGGATTCTTCTTGCGACACATTGGCTGCAGAATAAGTGACAGCATTAATTAAAATGTGCTTTTTTGTGCGCTACAGTTTGTATGTGTAAAGCATTTATATCTGAATGACGATAGGAGGTTTTAAACATAAACAGTTAACTGCTGCCAATCAAATGGTGAATAAGTTGTTCTAGAGGGTTCATATGCTTGTAAATCTGACTGATAAAGTCAGTGCCTCACCAGCCATGAATCTCACAGCACGTCACTGCCTGTATGTGAGCCTTCTTGAGCAGAGGGACCTTGGACCACTGCAGGATTTTAAACCATTGCGTCTCAGTGTATTACCAATAGTTTTCTTGGTGACTGTGGTCCCAGCTGCCTTGAGATCATTAACCAGCTCCTCCCGTGTAGTTCTGGCTGATCTCTAACCTTTCTCATGATCATTGAGACCCCACCAGGTGATATCTTCCATGGAGCCTCCAGCCCAGGTTGATTAACAGTCATGTTGTACTTCTTCCACTTCCAAATAATTGCACCATCAGTTGTCACCTTCTCATTCAGCTTCTTATTTATGGTTTTGTAGCCCATTCCAGCCTTGTGGAGTTCAACAACTTTGTCCCTGACATCTTTTGACAGCCCTTTAGTCTTGCCCATGGTGGAGATGGTGGAGTATTACTGAGTCTGTGGGCAGATGGCTTTTTATACAGGTGACTATTTGGAACAGGTGTCTCTCATGCAGGTAATTACTTCAGTGAGATTAGGAGTATGTCAGTGGTCTGTGGGAACCAACACTGGTCAAGGTTGGTCGGGGATCAAATACTTATTTCCCTCAATGACTTTCAAATGAATTTTTATTTTTCATTTTGTGTAATTTTCTCAGTTTTTTCAATATTCTTTCTATAACTGTTAAAATAAAGCTGCCATAAAAATCTGAGACTTTTCATTTATTTACTAGTATGACCACTGCCAAAATCAGCGGGGGATCAAATACTTATTCAAATACTTATTTCCTCTACTGTATATATATATATATATATATATATATATATATATATATATATATATATATATATATATATATATATATGGACCAACATATATATATATATATATCTGTTGGTCCATACATTCCTGCTACTCTCAGCAGTGAAGATTTTATGAGCTTTTTTAGCGGGAAAATAATCAAAATTAGAGATGAAATAGGCCAGGCCGAATTGTCGACGGCTGTGGACGTCCCTGCAGCTTCGCTGATTTCTTCTGTTTCTGATTTGACTCTGGACTGTTTTTCTCCTGTGGGCCTCACTGAGTTGACCTCAACTATCAGTAAAGCTAAACCATCTACATGCCTGTTGGATCCCATCCCTACTCGGCTGCTCAAAGATGTTATGTCCTTTTAAATCAAATCAAATCAAAACAAATCAAACTTTATTTATATAGCACTTTTCATACATTAAAAATGCAACACAAAGTGCTTCACAATGAAAATCTCCAAGACAACGCCCCTGCAAGCAGACCAGACACAACTCCCAGTGTGGAGGGCCCCCATGAGGAAATAATGGAGCTAAAAACTAAAAGATTAAAAGACAGTAAAACAGGATAAAAACAGACAATAGATACAGTAATGATAAAAATGTATTAAAATGTGAAAATGGTTAAGAATTTAAAAATAAAATTACAATTTGAATGATAATGGAATGCACAAAGACTTAAAATACATTTTAGAGACTGGATTATTGCAATGCGCTGTTAGCAGGATGTCCGAAAAGCTCGCTGAATAGCCTCCAATTGATCCAGAATGCAGCAGCGAGGGTGCTGACAGGAATCCGTAAGCGAGATCACATCTCTCCCATGTTAGCCTCCCTCCATTGGCTCCCCGTGAAATTTTGAATTGAGTTTAAAATTCTGCTTCTCACATATAAGGCCCTTAATTGCCTAGCTCCCCGCTATTTACAAGACTTGATAGCATGTTATGCTCCTAATAGAGCTCTCCGCTCTCAGAGTGCAGGATTAGTCGTCGTTCCTTGAATATCCAAAAGTAGACGGGCCTTCTGCTACCAGGCACCTTTATTATGGAACCAGCTACCATTTTGGGTTCAGGAGGCTGATACCATCTCCATCTTTAAAACTAAATTGAAAACATTTCTGTTCAGTAAAGCCCACAGTAAGTCAAAACTATAGTGTGTAGGGGCTAATAGTTATAGCCATAGTTGTAGGAGCTCAGACTAGAGTAGCTCGTTTTAATCACAGCTTCGTCATAGTTATGCTGCTATAGGCCTACACTGCAGGGGGACACCAACATGATCTGCTGAGTGGTGTCTCTACTGCTCTTCCCCCTTTCCTTCCCTTTCCCTCCTCCCTTCCTTCTTCTCTAGCTCATTCATAATTAATTGGGAGGGCCTTGTTACCGTAACTGTGCTTTATATTCTTTACCTTCCTGTGGTTTGTTGTGCTGTTTTGCCCCCTTTTTTTTCTCTGTGTATTTGCAGGCCAGAGTTTCCTGGGGTTCATGCTGACTTGCAGTTCCATCCTCTGGCCATCCCGGGGTTTGCGTCCACTTGTGTGTGTGGATGTGTTCGGGGTGCTGACTGGCGTGGTGATCAGCGACCTGGTCCTCTGGCTATCTCCTCTCATTGATGCTACCTCCATCTGTTTATGTTTATATGGTCATTATATTTAGTAATTTGTGTGCTCTCCTCTCTCTGCCCTACATCCTCTCTCTGTCCTGTCTCCCCTCTTTTCTTTCTTTATCCAGCTGGCCTTCGGCAGGAAGGTCCCCCCGTATGAGCCAGGTCCTGCTCAAGGTTTTTCCCTCTTAAAGTGGAGTTTTTCCTTGCCACTGTTTGGCTTAAAGGTTTTTTTCTCCCTCTGTGGGAGTTTTTACCTGGTATTATCCTTGTTTAGGATTCAATGTTATTTTTTAGTTAATGATATTTGCTCGGGGGTCATGCTCTGGGTCTCTGTAAAGCGCCTAGAGACAATTAACATTGTAACAGACGCTATACAAATAAAATTGAATAAAAAAAAAAAATATATATATATATATATATATAGATATATATATATATACATACAGTCATGGAAAAAATTATTAGACCACCATTTTTTCTTCACTTTCTTTCTTGTTCATTTTAATACCTGGTACCACTAAACGTCATCATGTGACTAAAACAGACAGAAAAGAAAACACTGAATGCATAAAAGCAGCGTTTTTGGCAGTACAAACGCCATAGCTATTGATGTAAAAACTTAAGTGATTTAGGTTATAATCAAGAAAACCATGGAAAATGGTAAGATATCAGCTCTTAAATAAAACTCTTATGAGCAATCTTTGTGGTTATCGTTATGTTTGTCCAAACAAATGTACCTTTAGTTGTACCAGGCATTAAAATGAACAAGAAACTGAAGAAAACAAGGGTGGTCTAATAATTTTTTCCATGAGTGTATATATATATATATATATATATATATATATATATATATATATATATATATATATATATATATTTATAAAATGATGACCTATGCACAGTCTCAGGAGTGCAAGTATCAGGAAGAACACCATGCAGGAAATAATCGTCATCCTGTTTTGAATTATTAGAAGTCCCAAGATCCCAAAATGGATTTTCTTTGGAGCAATGTGTGTCTGTGCAAGCTGGGCATCGGGCTATTTTGCTCTGTTGGTATTTTTTTCACCCTCTTTCATCGATTTTGATATTACCTAGGCCTCTATAATCCTACTTATACAATTAAAGTTATCTTCACTCCTCCGGTGAAGCTAAACAGCACTGATTAATTGAACCTCTATTGACAGGTCTCAATTAAGTGGACAACACACTGAATACTAATTGTGAAAAATTCATTATTAGACTTCTCTATATCAAATATATTGCACTGATGGATTAGTGAGGTCTATCTTTTTAAGGAAAGTACATAGCCGACCTGAAATTATTGTGATATTTCAACCCAAGCCCTTTTTTTTTTGTTTACAAATTGTCTGTGGATGGAGAATACTGAAAGACACTCTACCATATCACAGTGACTGCCTCTGTTCTCACAAGCCCTCAAATGTCATCCAGGAAAGAACCAAGTGCTCTAATCATATTTTACTGTGAAAATTGTCTCAGTCTAGCCATATTGTAGCTGCTGCAAAATAAAGCTGTTTGACTGCATTGAGACTAAGGTTGAGTCTCAAATTGCTTCTGTTTCATGGAGACTTAGAGGTGTGATACTCCCAAGACAGGTTCAGTTTACAAGTCTTTTTTTTTTTTCCCCAATTTCAAATGATTGTGCTATGGCATATGAGCCTCTTCAAAGTGTGAGTGGCATAAAGTTAGAAAGTACTCTCTTTACATTGTTGTCCTCAAGCCATTACGGTGAGTTTTCTTCTACAAGTAAAATTAGCAAAAGAGGATGATGTGAAAGTGCCAGTAATTGATACGTTGACTTTGACAATCAAGAGTCTAGTCAGTGCTTAATACCGGGAGTGCATAGATTAAAAAATGTGGCTCAGTCTTTCTTGATAAGACTCTTTACCACCATTCATTCCACACAACATGTTGAAGGTGAAGGTGACCCTCCAGAGCAAGAATCTCAGTCCACCCCACTTTTTGCTGTAGCTCTGTGCTGTCACACAGGCCATCAGAAATCCAGGCTCAATCCACTCTTCTAAATTGCTGCTATTTAATCGAACACCTTTCCCTGACTTCCCTCTCTGCCAAAAAAAAGCCAAGAAGTGGTTGGTGAAAATGAAGCATTTCGACTTATGTGAAACCCTTGAAAAACAGAACGCAACAAACATTGCTTTTACTGAATTGCTTGACATGTGCTTTTCTTCAGAGATACTTGATAGGGATAAAAGAGGCGTAAAGCTTTTTGTCTGTCTGTTTGTTCCTTTGATGACTGTATTTTACTTTTCATAGGCAAACAGATGAGGTATTTATCTAATACACTATATTGCCAAAAGTATTCGCTCACCTACCTTTACTCACATATGAGTTTTGGTGACATCCCATTTCTAATCAATATGATGTGGGTCCACCCTTTGCGGCTAGAACAGCTTCAACTCTTCTAGGAAGGCTGTCCACAAGGTTTAGAGTGTGTTTATGCAGATTTTTAAACATTCTTCCAGAAGTGCATTTGTGAGGTCACACACTGATGTTGGCTGAGAAGGTCTGGCTCTCAGTCTCTGCTCTAATTCATCCTAAAGGTCTTCTATCAGGTTGAGGTCAGAACTCCACACCAGACTCTGCCATCCATGTCTTTATGGACTTTGCATAGTGCCAAGTGTAAAGTTTGGTGAAGGGGGGATTATGGTGTGGGGTTGTTTTTCATGACTGTGCACCAGTGCACAAAGCAGTCAGACAAGTACCGTTCTTCTGGCAACCGCCAAACTCAGACTCTACCATCAGATTGCCAGATGGAGAATTGTCATTGTTTACTCCAGAGAACGTTCCTCCACTGCTCTAGAGTCCAGTGGTGGCTGCTTTACATCACTGCATCCAACGTTTTGCATGACACTTGGTGATATATGGCTTGGATGCAGCTGCTCAACCATGGAAACCCATTCATGAAGCTCTCTGCACTGTTGTTGAGCTAATCTGAAGGCCACATGAAGTTTGGAGGTCTGTAGTGATTGACTCCGCAGAAAGTTGATGACCTCTGCACTATGCTCTTCAGCAGCTGCTGACCCCGTTCCGTCAGTTTACGTGGCCTACCACTTCATGCGTGAGTTGCTGTCATTCCTAAACACTTCCATTTCCTTACAATACAATTGACTGTGGAATATTTAGGATTGAGGAAATTTCACAACTGGAGTCGTTGCACAATAAATAAATAAATACAACTACATTTTTTCAGCTTAGTGTGAAGCAGTAGGAATTTTAATCTCCAACTCTGAGACCATGGTTTTTATTCAGTCTACTCCCGTTTATGAATTGCAGCCTGAAATGATGCAGTTCTACTAACTCTGGGTCTTATTCACAATTAAGGATAGCATTGTGTCCAGAGATTGACAAGCGTAATAGTGCACGGAGGATGTTGATCAATTAGATCCTTTTAGAGATAAACTGAAAGACAAAGCTTTTAATCTACCAGTTGATCTTCATTCCAACCCTCACCAATGGTTGTGAGCTTCTGGTAGTGACTGAAAGAATGAGATCATGAGCATAACCTGCCACAATATGCTTTCTCCAAACAGTGGCTGGGTGGATCCTTAGAGTTAGGGTAAAGAATCCAATCATGTGTCACTGTCACTGTTTCTATCCTTTGAAAGGAGCCAGTTGAAGTGTATAAGCATCTGGTCAGGATGCCTTCTGGATGCCACGGAAAGATGTTTTGGACAAGTCCCATTGGGAGGAGTCCTCTAGGGAGACCCAGGACTCACTGAAGATTTTACATCTCTATGCAATCTTGGGAATGGTCAACTCCAGAGGAGAACACAATTCATCTTGGAGGTTGGTTTCAGAACCCATGTTTTGCATTGTGATGAGCTACACTATGTATATCTAATCACTATCTCTCCAGGAGTATGGGACACTGGATTTGTTGCTACGGAGCAAGATGGTCTGCATTGCCAGTAACAAGCCAAGACTTTAAAATCCCACTGAAGCAGTTCACAGCCAAGTGTAATGCGTTGGGGGATAAGAATCAATACCTTAGGTCTAATACCATGGTTCTCAGTCAGAAAAGGGTGGAATGCCTTCTCTGGGTTGGGAGTGAGGTTCTGTCTCAAGTAGAGGAGTTTCAGTAACCTGGGTTCTTGTTCATGATTGAGGGAAGAATGAAGCAGAAGTTTAATAGGCAGAGTGGTGAGGCATCTGCATTAATAATGACTCTGCATGGGTCTATAGTGGTGAAGAGAGAGCTGTGTCAAAAGGGAAGGCTCTCAAAGTGTGTGATACAGATCACCAGGTGATCTTTATTTCTACCCTGACCAATAGTCATGGAATGTGGTTAGTAATCAAAATAGCATAATCTTCAGCTCTTTGTGGGAACAAGCGGCCGAAATGAGTTTCCCCTTTAGGCCAACTGGACTGTCCCTTAGAGTTAGGATGAGAACCTCTGTCATTCAGGAGAAACTTGAAGTAGAGTCGCTGTTTCTTCACATCAAGATTGGCTAGTTATGGTGGTGAGTGGCACCTCTCTGCTTCATGCTTCAGGCATGTCCAACTGGGAGAGGGCTTCATGGCAGATCCAGGACATGCTGGAGAGACTAAGGGCCTGATCATACACTTCCTCTTACCCTTTAACACTAGCCGCTACCCTCATTGCATTTATAGGAACCTCTGCTAACTGCTAATGCAATCTTCTGCCCACTATAGCTGCTACACATTTGAGTCACATTACACAGACTCTCTTACTCACTTTGTAGGTGTGGCAAAAGGCGTGTCTTTTGCCCTTTCTTCAAACTCTGTATTTTGCCATAGCAGGTTTAGGAAAAAGCATTTTGGGTGGCCCGACCACCCGCTACCCCCATGTTGGCGCGTACAAGAGCACGTCGAAATGGCATCAATGTGCGTCCACTTGGTCACATGTGGACGTGCACAAACGGCTCTACCTCCTGAATTAACTTGTATAAAAAACGTGATTTGGCTTCAGTTGAACCCCTGAAAAAATGGTCAAGATCGTCTTAAATGGCTTGCTCGTGAGTTAAACCATAGACAACCAGAGCGAGTTTACTGGGAGGGCACCAACTATCTGGGACTTTCAGGTAGCTGATAGGAATTGTCTGTGTAAAAATATTTTTATGTATATATCAAAGCAGAGGAGGAGGAGGAAGGAAGAGGAGGAAGCTCTACAGCAGAGTCCCTGACAAGCTGCGCACGAGAGCTGCTCCAATCTGGATGAAAAGATGCTCCATGACGGGTTTGGGAGAGCGGATTGCACATAGGGCAACCCCGCTCTTAAAGGCAATGGCTGCTGGTGCGCTGATTGGTTTAAAAGTGAAACACCCTAACCACTCCTATGCATAATGCAGAGGGTAACGCAGGTGGGATAGTAGATATGGCAAGGGTGGAAGATAGTGTTCTTTTCGGGGGATCGCCTCTCCTGCTACACATTATCTCTAAATAGCAGCTATAGCAGATCTGGCCGAAGATCAGGCCCAAAATTTCTCAGCTGGTTTGCAAATATCTTTGTATTCCCACACTTGTTGGTTGGGGAGAGAGAAGTCTGGGCCTCTCTGGTTAGCTGCTGCCAATGCAACCTAAATTTTGATAACTGGCAGTTAATGAATGGATGGATGGTTGGATTGAGAATTGCTTTGTGCCACCTCTTAGAACTAGAACAGGTGGGTACGGAGAGGCAGGTCTGGGGGTCTCTGCTTCCATGACCAGATATGTGGTAGAAAATTGATAGATGCAGGGGTGGATTTTTTCTTTTTTTTTTTTTTATTTCAAGCCAAAATTATTGAAACTTAATCTCTATTATTTATTATAATTATTTTACATCTAATGTAAAGAAAACAAACATTTATGCACATTATAACCCCATTAATTGAATACTGTTTTGGGGGAAAAAAAGTTGAAGAAATTAAGATCTAGAATCCAGAGAATATAGAAAATAAAAATGATCACTTATGTACTTTAATATTATACTACATCAAGTTGGAAGATGCCAATTTAAGATTTTGCAGTGGTCCTCAAAAACCCCTGATCATCTCTGAAAATATGTGAATGAGCTTCAGAAGAACAGTGCACACAAGATTGAAAAATCTTATAGAACAAGAAAACTTTTGGGGGATGAAAAGACAAAAAACCCTTTTACATTGAGGAAAAGAATTAGATCGATTTGATATATTAATTTTTGCTATGAGACAATGAATCACCAAAATGAAATATCTGACATATATACTTTAATGTTGTGCCTTTTGGAAACCACCTCATCCTTTATTTTTCATATCTACTCAATGTAACAAAATATTTGACCAAACCTTTGCATAGTGTATTTTAGTATGTGAGAGAATTAAATGAGAGAATTGCTGGCTCTTTTCAGTCTGGTTAACAATAATTCCCTCAAATCTAACATGCTAAGTCTTCAAATTTACCACGCTTTTTAAAGCAAATAAGTTTAAAACATTTTTTGCTCTTGAGGTTTAACACCTCAGTGGACTCTGATGAGTCGTTAAATGTAATTTTCTATACAGCGTCCCGCACATTAATTAAGCCAATGAGAATCTAATTAGCAGTGAGTGCTGACTTGAGAGACAACTTGTTTATGTAATGCATCAATAAGACACGGATGTTTGCCAAAACCAAAGGGATAAAAACAAAGTCCCTGTTCTTAGCCAGTGGCTTTGAGGGTACAGCAAACTCAGTTGCAAAGAAAGAATATTTCATCAACACCAAGCAGCATTCTGCCTGTCATCAAAAATGCAATCATCACTTTGTCTTCAAAAAAAAAAAATTATGGACACAAATCTGAGGGAAAGGGGGGATGGAGGGGAGCCGGGTCTTGAGATTATCCAAACTGACAGAAAAAAGAAAAAGGAACAAAAAACAACCAAAAAAAAAAAAAAACAACTAAATAAATAAATAAAATCTCTTTTATGTTTTGATAATAGTAAAACAATCAAACTAAAGGTTTTACAACAAGTAGGGATGAATTTACTGGAATCATATCCAAATTTTGCAAGAGGTAAGATTTCAGTGTCATCCACACAGGTCTGCTCATTTCTGTTTGGAAGTAAGATGAACTTCATGGGCTGAGAACACAACAGTGCTAGAGTGAACCTGCCTGGAAGCCATCTTTTTTTCAAGGAAAAAAAATAGAAACTTTTTTTTATTTTATTCAATGTAAGAGATGTAAAAAACAAAATATTTTCAGCATAAAAACAAGAAATGTCACATTTTTTTAAATGGAATGCAAAAGTGAATAACTTTTTTTTCCCAATTTAATTTACGTAATAAAACTGATATATAGTTTCAAGATAACAGCTTTTCTATGAAGATAAAGAATCATCCCATTTTGATGACAACAGCTGCCTTCTGAAAAAATAGTCATGTTAGAAGTCTCATTCTTTAATTTCAGCAAAGCAAAGAAACTATGAATTACAATGTAAAACTTAATAGTAGTTTGCCTCATTGGCCACGGTTACATGATGTTTTTTTTAAATTCGGAATGAATTATTCTGAATTAAATAATTCAGAATTAAACTATTTTTCTTCGCGTTTACATGGAAATAGTAATTCAGAGTTAAGGTTTACATGGAAAACACGTTTGATCGGCTTTATCCAATTCTGCTTAAGGTCTGGGGGTTGGGAAGGGTTCTGATTGGATAGGGGGGGCGGATGTCTTTACGTATTTACGTCTTTACGTCTACCGGAAGAAAACAAACTTACTCAATTAGCAACAACATGGAGGGTTAGTTTTATGTTTCCTGTCATCTGTTCTTTTAATTATTTCCAGTTCCTCTAAGCTATTTATTAAATAAATCATCTCTGCTCTTGACCACCGTTTACTGCGTGCTGCCATCTTGAAACTTTGTTTCGAAAACAAGCCCAGTGCGGAACATATGCATCATCGCGACTGACAGGCAAGGAAACGAGCATGCGCAGAAAGACGGGAATTAATTTAAAGCGGAATGAGTGTATACATGACCGTGGTATTATTCTATTCCAATTAAAATCAGAATAAACCAACCACTTACTTCGGAATTGAGTTTAATTCAGAATGGACATTTTCCTTCGGAATTAGGTAGTTTTTTTTATCATTTTAAATCGAATTTAATTTTAATTCTGAATTAAAGAGGAAATAAACTTCCCATGTAAATGCACTGATTGTATGAGTGGCTCAGACCAGAGAAAGTTTAGACTAATTTATGCTTAACCTACCCTCAACATGTTTTGGTACTGATCTTCAGCGCAGACTGTCAATGTTAGCGATCTGGAGATCCTGGCTTAAAATCCTGAACTGCTTGAAACCCCATCAGGTCTAATCTCATTTTAAAGAGATTTGTTATTCGGTCATTACAGTCTGAATATTTACAGTCTCAGACAATTGAGCAGAGTAAACATTCTGTCTCTTGACGAAAAATCTGTAAGAACAAAATTAATTTTGAATGTATGCAACCAAAATGTTCAGCCTTTTTTAACAAGATGGTGCATAACCTCTGGAATTCTGTGGTGGAGAGTGCCTTTCTACCTAGAGTCAACTGTGGGGGCAGCAGCATCAAAGCCAGTAACTCAAAATACTGAATAAAAGGATGCAGAAGACCAGCTTTGGGCTAACTGCTAATGAACCCCTTGAGCTGATATAGATGGCAATGGTTGCATTTGTTGCAAAACATATGGGACAACACTGCTCATCCTCTCCACAACGCCATGATTGAGTTCACACAGTTGGTCCCATTCATTACATCTTTGTAAATCTGTGAACAGATTTGCACATAAGTCACCTCCCTACTTAAAATCTTCTCTGGATCAAAATCCTCGTAAGACTTAAATTTGTTCATAAGACTGTGTATGTTCCTAAACTCCATTCAAGTGGCTGAAGAAAAAATATTTTACTGTCCTCTTTTTGTGAGCTCTTTCTGGAGGTGATCTGTCTAATGATGCATTCGAGAGACAAAGCTAAAATGGTCTGATGTAAAGTTGGACTGAAAAAGAAAATGCATTTATCTACATGAGCTAAACTTTACTACTTAAAACAGTGAGGCTGCTTCTCTAACTGGAGAGACCTCTTTATTAGGAATATTAGCCAATGGTAATAGGGGCCTCACAGGAGTTGAGAGCAAACTCCCAAGTGAAGCTTATACATTTTGTACTATGTATTTTGGCACCCAAGGAAAGTTTAGCTTTTTTACACACATTTTAAGAAATAATGGGTTGCAATGAAATTTATAGTTCACTAGTTTCCTTAATAGTCGGTTTTTTAAAGTTTACTGGCCCACAGATGTAATACTTCTTTTGTAGCTCCAATAAATCAATCTGCAGCAAACACAGAAACATGTTCTACCTTTTTATGAATTACTTCAAGTGTTTAAACTGGTCGAATTGAGCCACTCAGTGTGATTACACATGATGCCAGCATGTCCAAGTAACTCCATCGGGGGCGTCGTGAACTTCTTCTGCAGGCATTCAGGTGTGTTAGGAATCACTGGTACGAGAAGGCGCCATTCCATGGCCATGTTGTTCTGGACACAACAAACCAATATTGTTTGCACACCCTCTTGGGTTTATAGAGTAGGGTGTTGCCATTTGCATCAAATCACAACCACCTTGCCTTCAAGACACCATTGGTGTGCTGTATAGTGGCTCGAGTTTCTGCACAGGGGCCAATTTAATCCCCCCACTGACACTTTAAAAAAAACACAGTCTGCAGCTTAAATATGTAAAACAGCCAGTTTATTTAGTCAGTAGGCTTCTTCAGTTTCATTGTAATACAGACCGCCACTTTCCTGGCAACAGTTATGACCTTCTACAATGACTCCCATTTTACTGAATGACTTTCTCACAACTGCAAATGTAATTTCCCTTCAGCTATTAATAAACTTGAATTGAACTGAACTGAATGGAGCCTCCGTAAGTACCACAAGAGTGCTGCTATTTTTATTAACATCAGGACACAACGTGTTACATTTGGGGCTTTTTTGCAGACACATCCACTTCCTGTAAATAAAGCAACAAGCAATACAGATAATCCATTTTATGTTATTTTCTACCTTAAAAAAACAAACAAAAAAAACAACCATGGTGTACTATTGAGATACTGTTCACATATGGCTGATATAACATGAGTAAAGTGGATGAAAAGTCTCTGCACAGAGAAGATGGTAGGCACTGATTTGGCATGAGGGGAAGGAAAAGACAGGGAAGAATGTCAACATGCTGGACCTCACAAGAAATTCCATACTATGTCCCCATCATTTAGACCAGGAAAAGACCAGCATTGAATGCACTTTCCCTGGAATAACTGGAGGGAAGCCACTCGTACCGGGAAAAAACCAGAAATGCACAGATCCCGGATGAGCATGAGAACTGGCACCTAACCTGTCATGTTTCATGTTCTTTGGGTAAGCGCTGTTGAACTGAACCCTGTAGTAGACTGGTGCCTTGAGTGGTGCCTGGACTAGGAAGGTGCTAAACAAGTACATAGTTATTGTTGTTGTGACCTGATTGAAGAAACTGAAGACTTTTTTGCTAAAATTTACTTAATGTGTGTGATACAAACTGGTTGAAAAATCATTAAATAATGGAGAGTTCCTTGTCATTTGAGTTTAACAATCAAATATTAGCCAAGCCTATAGGCTTTTTCTTAATTTTGTTTTTCTTTTTGGTTTGGGAGCTCAAGAACAATTATTATTGCCTTAGTTCAAAAACATGTGACTCAGAAAAACAGATATTTCCATGTTTTAAAAAGCAACATGTGCTGTCACTTTAAAATTGCACCAAGCCACAGTCTTTCAATTTAAAGTGGGATGTTAAGTTGTTTTTTGAGTCTTCCACACAACCGCCTCCTTAAGTATACTTCAAACAAAAAATCATCCATCTCCCTTCTTACTCTCATTATAATTTCCATGTCAACTACAGGCTTTTGTCACTTGAACATAAGCACTTGCCAGTTTTCTTGGGAGGGATAGTCTCATGTGTCATGCCAGTGGTGGTATGTTTATTACTTCAACCAGTGTGGGAGATCTGTTGGATTTTACAAAGTGAATTGGGCTGTTTACACATACATGTTAGTGTGAGATGGGTTGCTCTCCACAGGATGCAGCCCTGTGATTTCTGTCAAATAAATCTTTTAGTATGAAAGGAAGAATTTGGCACAACAGTCACTGCATTTCACTTGAGGGAATTTCTGCTATTTGTGAAATTTTCATATCACTAATAGTATTTTATCACAGCTACTGAGTATTATTCAGTTGAAAAAAATGATTTGTGAACCCAGTATTTTTCCAGTTAGGAGAAGCTGGATAGATAATAAATATCTATGAAAACCACATATAAATGGTCCACTCAGGAATTCCAGTGAAGAAGAAAAAAAAAAAACAGCTTGAAAGCAGCACAATCAATAGCAGGTCTTTTTCCGTTATTATTTTCTTTCTTGGTCTCATCCACTTTTGGCTATCCTGTTAGCAGCGTATAATCTGTCTCAGTATGGCACTTCTCTTGGATGCAGCCTACTCGGTTTATGGATTACTGCCTTTTATTGGCGGGAACAACAGAACAAGGGCACGCTTTAGTCACAATCGGAAAACTATAAGGAAGCATGCCTTGCTGCTGTAGATGAGACACTAAACAGAATACAACCAGGACACACGGACTAAACATCTCACGTTAAGCCTGCTCGTGCTTTATAGCAGCTTGAATAGAGGATTGAGGATGGACCAGGCTGTGCATACTGATTTAGCAGAATTATGCCCCCAAGTCTGAGAACCATAAAGTGTCATAAAGCATGTGAATAAGGATACTCATTTTATAGACAAAGGAGACATTTTATATATATACACACACACACACACACACACACACACCACATATATATATAAATTTTATTTTCAGTGGGTTTTTGATACACTGAGGAGCTCCTAAAGAAGGAAGTTGGAGCTAACTGTTAATTAGGTACATTTGAACCAAACACCCCCCCCCCCCCCCCCCCCCCCCCCCCCCCCCCCCCCCATTTTGCAGTTTTAACAACCATAAAAGCCAACAAGCAGATAGGGGACCACTTAAAATTGTCTAGCTCCTTCAAAATTATGTTTACATCTGCTTTGCCACTCACATTACATGTTGGTCATTCACCACACAATAAATAAACATTTGCATCAAAAACAGTGTCCCTCATGCTCAGAAACTAACAAAAATTTGTGTTAAATTCATCTTTGTATGTTTTTTCAATAAGCAATTCATACTCAAGTACAATATATTATCAGTATTATTAAAGATGAGGATTCTTAAGTAATAAAACATCAAAACATCTGTCATCTCCAAATCAAACCATGAAGAAAAAAAATCAGATTTGTTGCTGTTTACAGAAAGTGAAGAAAAAAAATTAAAAAATTATTAGGATGTTCAAAAAATTAGCAGTGTCTGGATTTTTCTTTACCAACTCAAATATCTACTGTATAAACTGAGAAATGATTAAAGATTTATCTTTCCAGTGAATCACTGAACTAATGTTTAGTTTACCCTTTCTGGGAACTGCTTCACCATCTGTGTTTCATGGAGTTGACCATCGCAATCCCACTTCATTTCTTGGTTTTTCATCAGAAACAGAATTTGATGTCACCTCACAAGTTTACTATTGGATCAACGTCTGGGGATTGGGCTGGCCACTCCATAACGTTAATCTTGTTGTTCTGGAACCAAGATGGTGCTGCTTACTGGGGTGTTTGTCTTGTTAAAACACCCATTTCAAGGGTATTTCCTCTTCAGCATAAGGAAACAATGACTTCTTCAAGTATTTGGATGCAGTTGTAACCCAGGTTATCTCAATGTTCCACTATCTGATGGGTGATACCCCATAATGGGTAGCACTCCCATCTTGTCTGTGGGCTTTGGCATGTTCTGATTTGCATGTATTTTGTCTTGATCTGGTTGAACTCCACGTGCAGACAGCTTGTCTCCAAGGCAGAGGATCTCTTCCACACAAAACTCACATTTACTCTTGTTGAGTTTTAGTCCATAATGTTGAATACGCTCCATCACTCTGTACAGTCTCTCATTGTGTTCTTGAGCCGTGGAACTCAATATGATGATGTCATTGATGTAGACTCGAACTCCATCCAAGCCCTCAATGATCTGTTCCATGGCTCTGTGAATTATTTCAGGTGCTGACTTTATTCCAAAAGGCAGTCTGAGAAAGCAGTGCCTGCTGAAGGGAGTTGTTAAAAGTACAGTACCTTGTGCTGCTTTCATCCAATTTCAGCTGCCAGAAGCCTTGTGAGGCATCTAAATTTGTGAAGTATCTTGTACCTGAGATTTCATTGATGATTTCTTTACATGTGGGTATTTGATAGTGGTCATGCTTTTTCTTTTTCTTTGTGATGACCATTGAGTTGACCCATTCTGTAGGCTCATTAACCTTTTTGATCACTCCCAACATGATCATTCTGTCCAACTCTTTCTTTAAGCCTTCCTTCAGTGGAGCAGGCACTCTGCGTGCGGCATGCACAACTGGTTGAGCACCTTCCTTCAACTGTATTTTGTATGTAAAAAGGGCAAAACACTAAAACGTTTGAACATGTTGGAGAAGTTCTGGACTCCTGTGTCCAGAGAGTAATTTATCGGGCTCATGTTTGGTATGATGCGGTACACTCTTGTTTCCATTCCCAGTTCTTCACAGGCTCTGTCACCTAGAAGTGATTCACATCCCTCATTTACAACAAAGAAGAACAGTTTAGGTACATTTCCTTTTACGGTGGCACTCAGCCAGCGTGTGCCCAAACATTTAATTGGCCATCCATTATACCTGTAGTCTTTCAGTCCAGATTCTTTTCGTTTTATTTGTGGCTTACTTTTCATTTCCTTTATGTCACACATGCTTATGAGATTTTCTATTGCACCCGTGTCCAATCTCATGGTGACTATAGTCCCACTTAGCAGTAGTGGAGCCAGCCATTTATCTTTTCTAGTAACATTCATTTTCATTGTTGCCACTCTTTTCTTGTTCGGTTTCACAGTTTACCATGCCAACAAAGAAGGTGTCGCTGAGATCAGCCTCCTCAATTAAGTTTACAGTTTTGTCCTTCTTCCCCTCTTTCCTCTTGTAGAAGCACTACTTAGCAAAATGATTCTTGCCATGACAGCTGTAGCACTGGTTACCGAAGGCTGGACACTGGGCTTGTCCTGCGAACCACAGCGCCTGCAGCTAAACATCTCTGACTGCTGTGCAGGCCGGTCTGTGTGCGTTTCTTCTGCTGATACGACACCGCTCCAACCACTGCGCTGTCGCTCACCTGCGCTGAAGCACCTGTAGACATCTCGTTGAACGTCTTCACATGTTTGTGGGACAACTCACTTGCCTGGCAGATCTTAATGGCTCCTGCCAGCGTCAGCTCTGTCTCTCGTAGTAGCCTCTCTCTGACCTTGTTATCCTCCACGCCGAAGACAATCTGGCCCGGATCATGGAGTTCTTCAGCACTGCAGAGTTGCAGGACTGTGCCTTTAGCCACAAATCCGTCAGGAAGCTATCAAAGGGCTCGTGTTGCTGCTGTGTATGACACTGAAACACGTACCTCTCGTACGTCTCATTCTTCTTCGGAGAACAGAGTGTCAAATTTGCTCAGCACTATATCAAGTCTCTCATCCTGACCAGGATTGTCAAACACGAACGTTTTAAATACTTCTATGGCCTGTGGCCCTGCTATCGTTAGCAGCAGTGCTACCTTTCTTGCCTATGGCTTCGTCTCCAGGCCCATAGCTGCAACATACAGGCAGAACTGTTGTTTGAAGGTGCGCCAGTTTTCGTCAACATTTCCCGTAAGCTTTAAATTCCTTCCAGCAGTTTCAAATCCATGTCCTTTCCAATTTACTCCTGGTACCATGTCATGTTCATGTCTTGAATGAAGAGGCTGTGTTCCGAGCCATGTAACTTATTTTATTAACTTACTTAACAGGCTGCATACTTGAGATTCCCGTTGCAGTTCTACTTCTACTTCTTCATGTAGTGCAATTACACAAAACACCAACTGATGCTGCCACCCTGTGGTCAGGCTATGTAATAGCATTCAATCACAACAATGTCCTGGTGAGTTGGTGACTCAATTTGGTCCTCTAGCGCAGAATATTTGTAGTTCTGTCAAACTTTGTTTTTGAAAATATTTTTCTAATTTAATTTATATTAATAACATCAGTCAGGATACAGTGTTTAAATATAGCTAATGAGCTGTAGATGGTTTAATGGAGTTGTTAACTCCTCATGGTTGCTAGCACAGCTGAGTGCTAGAGCCAGGGCTAAGATCACATGTTGTCAGCCGCAGGAGCCATACTCGCTTCTATGTTGCCTTTTAGACAAAAATTATAGTGATTCTAATATTGTTTTTATTATTAAATGGGGTCTGTTCAAGTTGTATGTCTTTATTATATATGTTTAAATGTATTGATTCTAAAGTAAAGAAGCTCAACTATGGACTTGTGAAATCAGAACTAAAAAACAGGGACTGAGAATGTTTTGAGTTGTAATATAAAAAACATCAACTTCATGTTAATAGTTGACACATTTTGGCAAACATTTCTTCCCTGATGCACCACTTATTTATTTATTTATTTATTTTTGTACTCTGCACAGCTTTCCATAAAATGTTTTTCTTGACCCATGTATGTGGCATGTCATGTTGTGCAGAAGGATCAAATAAGGCAGGACTTATTGTTCCAACTATCAAATTTTGAACCCATGAAATCAGTCCGTTCGCTGATGCAAAACCCATTTCTCTGTCATCCCATTGGCCTAAAGTAGTGCAGTTTCTTTCACCTGCCACACTCTCATTTAATTTATTTATTTAACATCCAGAAAGAACCACACCTGTTACATTCACCAAGTTATTTGTGCAAGTTATTTGACCATTTAAGGGCTGGAGTAGTACGGACTGTTGAATGGAGTTCAGCAAGGAACAATGCCACTACATAGTCAAGTGACAGGAGGATCAAATGCTGCAACTTTATCTTTTTTAGAAGAGCCGACCATTGGTCTGCAAGACACACTGGATGCACGGACTAATGAGAGAGGGAGAGAGGTCAACTATATTACATGGCAGAGTGTGCTGACTTCTGTTTAATTATTACCATCTTGTGAACTTTTAGTAGTGTTGCACATTTTAAGTTTCACTTTTCTTCAGTTTCAATTTCATCCTCCATGTTGTTTTCAGTTGAAAAAGGAGCAGTCTACGATGTTTATGGTAAGCAGTTTTCTCCTAACGTTTAAGCCTGGGAGTAGATTTGTCTTAAGTACAGTTGTGAAATAACGTGCAATGAGAGTTTTATGGAGAAATAGTTCAGTAAAAGGAAAATATTGTTCCATTGGCTGACAAATGAACAAATGCTGATTACTTGTAACTCTTACTAACTAACCGAGAAGAGCATGAGTGTGAGGCCTATATAAAGCTAATGGTTGTATAATTTGTATCCCTTTTTGACTACAAACCTGTGCTATGAAGATGCACAGTTAAGTTTTTGAAAGTTTAAAAGCAATCTAGATATATTTCAAAGAGCATTAGAGCTATAAATATTTACTTTGTCATTTTTATTTATTTATGTAAATTCATTCAAAATCGTGAATGTAGAAAATTGATAAATGCTTTTGTATTGTGTTTTTCAATTTTACAAAAAAAGGAAATTACCAGTAAAACACGGGTTTCCTGGTTTTTTCTGTTCACTATCCATTTAGCCTTGCTTAGATTCTGTTACCAGCACACTCCCACAATCTCCAGATCTCTCATCGCAAAAAGAGGATATACAAAATCCTCATGGTATAACAAAATGACACAGACCAGATGCATAGCATACATGAGATCATGTCACAAGTCTCAGACTCCAGGTCATCATCAAGATCAACCAGTGCCAGTGCAGCAGCAACCAAAGCAAGAGCTGCAGCTGAAGCAGGTCTTATACAGGTCACCTATGCTGAAAAGGAAGCAGCGGTGATGAAGTAGAGCATCAAAGGATATTGGCTGAAGCAGCGCAACGCAAAGCGGAGCTAGAAGTCAGTCTATATGTCCTACAAAGAGAGGAGTGCTAAAGCAGCTTCAGTTGAGGCAGCAGTTTACGAATCCGCAGCGCAATTAGAAGATAATCTCCTCAGAGATTTACATCAAATTGCTCTTGAAGATCATGCTCAGCGCATTCGTGAGTATGTGCAGGCCCACTCTGTGCCACCACAGACTCAGCAACATGCACCAGTTTAACAGCAGCCATCGGTCACTCCCTGAAATGCAGAAAGACTGCGGCCAAACACAGCTCGCGCTGCTTCACCTTCAAAGGCAGAAAATCTGCTATCTGAGATGCGCAATAAAGATGAGACATTTAATAACATTATGAGAAAGACAATCCATTTGCTTCTCCACCAATGTCTCCAGCATCCAGTCTTCATGACTATGCTTGTGAAGCACCACAAATAACAGATTTAACAAAATATTTGGTCAAAAATGAGCTGGTGAGTTCTGGCCTGTGAAAATTTGATAATGGCCCAGAGAAATACTGGGCTTGGAAAATTTCTTACAAGGAAGTTACCAGAGAACTTTATTTGACAGCCAGGGAGGAGGTTAAACTGATTAACTACTGATTAACTGGCTGGGCCCAGAGTCATTCACACAAGAAATCCAGATCAGATAGGTTTGTGTGCACAATCCAAAAACAGGTGTGAATATGACTCGCAGTGATTAGAGGACAGTTACTGAACATGTCCTGTTACAAAGACTGGAGAACTTTCCAAGAATCTCCAACAAAGGCAACCAGTGTCTCAGAGAGCTTGGAAACCTGCTTTTGGAGATAGAGCCTGCAAAGTTAGGAGGTCATTTACCGGGTCTAATATGTCTAGATGCTGCTGAGGGTGTCAATACTATGGTGGAAAAGATTCCATGTGGCCTGCAGGAGCGCTGGATTGAGCAAGGCTCTAAATATAAACAAGACCACCATGTGTCTTTTCCACAATTCAGCTTTTTTGTAACCTTCATTTGTACACTGGCAAAGACCAGGAATGATGCAAGTTTAGCATTCTCCACCACCAGTAGCTTGAGCCATTTAAAACCAGATAGATCTGTAAAGTACAACATTCAAAAACCTGTGTCAGTCATATCTCTAGTTTCCCAGGATGGTACATCTGAAAAAAGGGCAGAGGAGACTAAGGATAGGTGTCCCATACACAAGTCACACCCCCAAGGAAAGTATTGTGGATTTAGGGGAAGGATCTTGTTAAAAAATGAAAAAAAAAAAAAAAAAAGCTAACTTGAAGTATATGTCTACATGTTTTCGGTCCTGTGCATCAACAGGATACATTGCTAAAGACTGTAAAGCCGCATAATGTGGTACAAAATTGATGTCAGTTGTTTCTCAAATCATTAACTAGCATGATCAATTTGAAGGAGAAATACATTTTCCCCATACACAAACATCATGAAAGTCTCCCACTCGTCCCCAAGGAAGTTGCTCTTGTCACCATCACAGATGACCTAGGAAGCATTGTTTTCTAAAGAAATCCACAAGATTACAAACCCACTCTGTCAGTCGAAGATGGCACTTTCCCTTGAAATAATGGACGGAGAGCTTTACATCAATAAAGAAAACCACTGGGTAGCACTTCTGCCGTTTTGTGCCCCATCTTTCTCTCCCAAATAACAGAGAGGAAGCATTAGAGCATCTAACTATCCTGAAATGCACACTTCAGAAGAAGCCAGATATGCAAGAAGAGTTTTCATGAAGAAAAGTGTAATTCATGAAGAAAATCTTTGATAACGATCAAGCAGAAGCAGTTCCACCTCTAAAGCATGGTGAAGACTCCTGGTACCTGCCCACTTTTGGAGTACAGTGATCCCTCGTTAATTCACGCTTTAAGTTCCGCGGTTTTAGTTATTCGTGGATTTTTCAGAAATATATAATATAATAAAATATCAAGAAAAAAATAACAGAAATTCCACGAAAATCCACCCGACAGCAAACGAGAGGCCACAGCCGCCAGCGAAACATCAAACGATGACCTACAGCCTCCTGTAAGCAACACAAGAAACGCGGACGGCCCAGCACTCTAGAATCTGTGTGCTGATTGACTGAGATAAATCACCCAAGCATCGCAGGATGTTGTGTGTTCTCTCACAGCCAAGAAATGTTGTAACAGAAAGACCACAGTTGGGCCTTTGTCTTGATTTGCTGCAGTGCCTCACTACTTTTTGCAGTTTTTAAACATATTTTAAACACATTATTTAGGCTCGTGGGGCTCCAGCTCCAGTTCGTAGATTTTGATTTTCGCAGGGTGGGGGTAGGGGGTCCCCATTAACCGCGAAAAGTAAGAGATCACCGTATATCACCCCCAGAAACCAGGCAGGATTTGAGTTGTTTTTGACTCAAGTGCTCAGTGTGATGGCCTGTCCCTAAATGTCACACTCCTCAGCAGTCCAGACCTAAATAACACACTGCTTGGTGTTCTACTGCGGTTTCGTAGAGAGCAAGTGGGAGCTACTACAGATGTTGAGCAAATGTTTTACTGCTTCAGGGTCAGAGAGGATTATAGGAATAATCTAATATTCCTGTGGTTCCAAAACAATGACATCAGCAAGGAAGTCACAGAGTAAAGAATGAAGGGTGCGCGTCTTTGGTAACAGCCCTTCTGGTTGAAGATGAACATGGCTCAGACACAAAGCACTTTGTCTTTCGTAACTTTTATGTAGACGATGGATTTATCTCTGTTCCCAGTGAAGAAGAAGCTACTGACCTCCTGAAACTTGAAGTCAGAGTCAAATATAAGGCTTCTTAAATCACCAACATGTAATGAATGCCTTTCCACCGCAAGAGAGAGCAAAGGACCTCAAAGACTTGGTCTTGGGTGTCGATCTACTGCCATGACCACAAAGCTTTGGGTTGAGTTAGGACTTAGAGTACATATGGACTAGGGCTGGGTTAAACGATTATTTTTGTAATCGATTAATATAGAAAATAGTTTTTCGATGCATCGATTAATCTAACGATTCATTTTTAAATCTGATTCGATTAGATTTCGATTCGATTATCGATAATCTCCCCATAATTTGACCTATATAGCAATTAATGCTAATTTATCTCCATGAATAAAACACAAATTTCTTCTTTCAAGTTCAAAAATGAATTGTATTGAACAATACAACAATAAAGTGCACACAGTTGTAGTGCTATGGAATCCTATAATAAAAAAATAATAAAATTAAACTTTCCTTCAATAAATAAAACTGCAAAAAACACAATCTGAACCAAAATCTTATCAACCTAAAATAAATAAAAAAAATAACAGCAGCGGTGACAGCTGCAATTTACAAAACAACACAATGTGTGACAGCAGCAACTTAGCCTAATCATTTAAATCTGTGAAATAAATAACAAATAAATTCAAGTATTAGGCCTATTACAGTTAAGGGAACAGTAGTTTAACTTTTTTTTTTTTTTTTTTAAGATTTTTTCTGGCACTAGTGGCCTTTATTGACAGTGAAGAGACAGGAAGGGGGGCAGAGAGAACGGGGAAGACACGCGGCAAAGGGTCGACGAGCCGGGAGTCGAGCTCGCGACCAGCCGCACGAGGACTGTAGCCTCCGTATATGGGCCGCCTGCCCTAACCACTGCGCCACCGGGGCGGCCCAGTAGTTTAACTTTTAGTAGTTACTGGAGCTCCCAGGACTTTACAAAGAATAATAAAATAAATAAAAATTTCTTTCAATAAATAAAACTGTTGTGCAAAAAACACAATCTGAATCAAAATATAAAGATAAAATAAATAAAAAATAACAGCAGCTGTGTGTGTGTGTGCAGCCTCCTGGGGGGTGCAGGGGGTGTTTTTTTTTTTTTATCTGATAGTACAAACTTTTCTGCTTATCCCTGTCCCTGAAAACATAAATCACAAACACAGTGCACAGGTTAATAAAAATATACACTTCTAAATGATCTGCCCATACCAATAAAGTATTATCATAATAATAATAATACATTAACCTAAAAGTTGAAAGTTAGAAAACAACAATGAATGTTGTATTAAAAAAAAAAAAAAAAAAAAAAGAAAGAAAGAAAGAAAAAAAAACTAACTTTAGCGTGTATTTGAGGAGTGTGTGTCTGTGTCAGTTAAGGCGCGTGTGTGTTTAAGTGGACACATGTTCTGTGTTTGCGAGGCTGGAGCACACGTTACGTGGTGCGGTTTGGATGAATGACGGGGTTAGTCATTGCAAACAAGGAAAGAAAAAAAAGTTGAAAACTTACGGCGTCTTCTCCTCCACACGAGCAGCTCCTGGGTGCCTCTTCTTAAGGTGCTGGTGCATCGCGTAGTGCTTTTATGATATGCCATCTCTATTTTGCACAGGTCACAGACCATCGAATCGTTACCTTTAGGTGTAAAATACTCCCATACTTTTGACATCCCGTTACGAGATACAGTAGCTTCTTCTCCTCCGACTCCCTCCTACTTGATGCCGCGGCTGCCGCCATTTTATGATTCTGAGTGACGACACATCGACGTGCAGTTCTTGCGTCGACGTATTTTTTACGTCGATGTCATCGATGACGTCGACGCGTCCCAGCCCTAATATGGACAGTTTCACACTTCAAGTGGCACAGGAAGCCAAGCCCTTCACAAGGAGAGGAGTTCTTTCTGTTGTGAATAGTCTGTATGATTCACTTGGATTTATTGCCTCTGTTACAATCCAAGGAAAAGCATTGCACAGAGAACTTACATTAGAGCAGCAGGAATGGGATGATACTGTCATGTTCTGCCAGTAGTAGAGGAAGGACCTAGAAGCAGGAGTTCAAAACAAGAGGGTTTATTTCAAGAAAACAAAAAAAATCCCAAAATCCACAAATACAAAAATACAAAAAGGTAAACTTAACTGGGAGCCTAGAAAGACGACGAAAGGGGAAACAGCAGAACAGCATGCCACAAAGACCCACAAAGGACAGGGGAAAATGGCAAGACTTAAATACACAGAGTAACAAACGAGAGGCAGGTGCAGGGAATCAAGGTAACAAGAGGGAGGAAGCAAAGCAGAACACAATAGAGACAAGACAGACCTTTCAAATTAAAACAGGAACCACTAAAGACAGGGAGAGACGCCAATTTGACACAGACAAAAACACACAGGGCTTCCATGGCCGACCAAGCCATGACAGACACAGCTGGATGTAGAATCTGAAAATTGAAAATTCCTTTACAGCAATACTAGCACCAGATCTTCCAGTAAATTAACTGGTGAGAGAAAATGGCTTTTATGTAACATGGAGGGGAGAAGGGGCAGTGGGTAATGCAGGAAGGAATAAACTGAGCGAACAAAGCAAAAAAAAAAAGTTAGTTCTTACCTCTTTCAGGCCTTTCTGGTGATGGGGGTCTGCTACTCCGTCTGGTCAGCATCCACTCCAATGAATCTGCATCAAATTCATTGAATCCATCCGAACTGTCTCCAGAGCAGGACTCAGGTGAAATGTGTCATGAGCGAGGTGGACAGTCTTCATTTGGCCCTGGTCGCCTGCAGCTTGTGCTCATCTCCTTTGCTCCAACTCTTCTCCATGATCTCTTTTCTCTTCAGTCACAAAACCCTTTGAACTACCACTGACACGCTGATTGAGTGTGAGCTGTCTGATTTTTTTTTTTGTACGAGTGGCCTTTATTTGACAGTGACAGAGACAGGAAACAAGGCAGAAAGAACACAGAAGACACGCAGCAAAGAGTTACACACAGGGAGTTAAAGCTGCCATGCAGGAGGATTTTAGCCTCTGTATATGGGCCGTCTGCCCTAACCACTGCACACCATCTTCCCTCTCAATCTCAACTTATCATACATGGTCGAATTTAAAGAGCATGGCGGTGCTGTCATCTAGAAGATCAAAACACTAAATATGATCTTTAGGAAGCTGATATTGATTGAGAAGCTCCACCAGAGTGTTTCCTAGTAACCCCGGTTAAAAAAAAAACATATTTGATGCAACTGACGTCTATAGATGTCAATGGCTGCCAGTGAGTTAAAGATGATTGAAGACGGCTCCTGTCTGTTTTACCTATTATCTCTGATTGGGGAGTTTTAGGTCTTTTTAAAGCAAAGAAAGCCTGGCTTGTCACAGATGCTTCCTGTTACATAATTCTAGGTAGGGATTTAGGTTGAGATTCATTGTCAAATATGATCAAGACAACTTGTTCATCAATTTTCTGTTCTCCTTGTGCGTTTCTTTCTGAGAATTATATGAAGGAACAACAGAGTGTTAGAAAATGGATGAATAAATTATTCACTGATGCAAGTACCCGTTTCCTGTCTGAATTGAATACATTATACGCTGAGTTGTTTGAGTTGTAGCTTTTGTGAGGAGGCATTTTCTCAAAGCATGTGAATAATAAAGCTTGTACCAAGGGTTAAAAGGCAATGAGGCTCTGCACATCACTTATTCATATGCATATGGCCACCACACGTTCTGTTTATGAGCAAGTATATTGACTCTTTAACCAATTAAGTAGTCAGGAAGATGCACTGTGCATGATGTGCATTCCAGTGGGCACTCGGGAGTTAGCCTATAATACGATGATAAACTGGTCTTTTTACAACAAAACAGTTTGGCAACAAATGAACAGCGGACACAATTATGTAGTGATTTTCTTAAACATTAAAGTTTTTAAATCATATTTTATGAAATGGATCCTCTTAAAAAGACCCTTTTTACACTGTAACGATCAGCGTGTTAAATCTTATCATTAGCACTCCTTACTGACATTAATTGCAACACTATCATTTTCTCTTTGACTAAACTGCATCTTTGCCCTGACAGCCCAAGAGCAGGTCTGAGTCATAAACTACAAGCATTGTCCTCACAAGCCTGTTTTCGAATCCTTCGTGAATGCCTAGTTTACTTCTTTTCATTATCACATCCACCATTTCTTGGCAGATTTTTGGAGGGAAATTGATAAGGCATGACTTGCTGGCATGTCAGATAGGTTGGTTGCTGGGAATGGATGACTTGCTTTGATTAAAGCAGGCCGGTTGGCTGGCTTTGCACATCATAATGTAAGAATAGATTACTCTGCCGCAATGTGGGTCACGATATTTAGCAACAGGGCAGGTTTAGCCACTGCAGTGCATGGGAGACAAAAGTCACAAGAAAGATTACGATGAGATGCAGATCTATAGTGTGTGATTAAATTGTGGGATCTCACCACCCCTGCGAGAAGTTAAAAGGTGATTTTCCTTTTAAGGGTAACTGTATCATTCATTTGCTCCTGCATCTGAATTATAAAGCTTAATGCCATCAAGGCTTTGCAGTCGCTGCATGCACATACCTATGATTGAGTGTGTCGAGTTATTGACCTCTGGTGAGGGAGGAGCATTAATGTCCAGTGTTCCGTAAAAACGGGCCTGCACCCCGTGTCCAAGGTGACTGGCACTGCCCTGTCCCATGACACACTCCTGCTTCTGACGGATTGAGTGGGCCTTGGAGCTTACAGTGTCTTTTTTGTGAGTGTGGTAAAATCCCAAAACTTAAAATCGTCCACAGAGAACATGTTTAGTGTCGGCCACTTCCCCACATCTCATGTAAAGCCATTGTTCTCTCTGTAACTCCTCAGGAACATTTATCAAGACTCTACTTCCATGTCTCATGCTAATGAATCCCTGTACACTTTCTACTCTAATGATCCTCAGGAAATGCTCTCCTCATGTCTCCCTTTTATCACTATCTCCAGTGCTTCTTTCATTTATCTAATGCACTCTTTCATTTAAGTTACAGATAAATGAAATGTGCCTGCAACATTTTCTTCCCATCATGTTCACGTTATCTTCCTCTCTTTTTTTCCAACACCACACTTTCTCTCTTTGTGATTAAATGGATGAGCTGAATACCCGGAGGATGGTGCCGAACTCCTACACAACACTGTTCTGTTCATGCCAGTTCCATTTATAGGATGAGTTATAGATTTCCCCTCATCCTACGTGGAGGCAGGAGTGTGGACACACTGCTGACAGCATACCTATGTTAGAGATTTGATTAGCGGGTGCCACTTGCAGCTCTGCCAGGAGACAGCTAATGAAAGCTTTGACTTTTGATGTTTATTGCAGAGAAACTCCGGCAGTGATTGGCTGTGAACAGAAAACATGTTAATGTTGTTGTGCACACCATCACCTCTTATGGAGCTGCAGAGCATCAGTGGTTAACTTTTTAACTGGAAGATCACTGGTTCGATCCTCAGGTCCTCCACATGTTAAAGTATCCTTGTGCAAGACATTAAACCCTCACACTGCACTTTATATGCTCACTTTCACAGACTTGACAAACCCAGGAGCCAGAGTCATTTCTGCTGATCTAAGAGAGCTAACTGTCATGCAGGAATGTGTTTTGTTGGGGTGTAACAACGAAAACATTCAAGAGGTGCTGGGTACAAGAGAATTATGCATAGAAGTGGCAGATAAGTGAGAAGCATTTGAGATTGATAACCGTGCTCTTCATGTAATAACTTGTCCTTAAATATCGGGCTTCAGCACACTGGTGTACAGGACTGAGGGTCTGATACTCCTGAGACATGTTGCCCAACAAAGGCCAGGAACTGCTCACTCCAAATGTTCTCTTCAAATTTAAGAGTGTCTTTTTCTAACTGTATTTACCCTTCCATCTACTGCTCCACATGTTTCTCGCAAACAATATCTAGCATTCCCTTTTCACAGAGACCTGTCAAAGTCCGTATTTGGATTTTAATTTGACTCTTGCTCAATTTCCTTATATTTGATAGTTTTTAATCTTGGTTTATTGATGCCCTTTTGCTTTTGTAAGCAATTTTTATGAATGACCTTGATTCCCTGGTTCATGTTGAAAGTGTTTTCTGCGCGCGTGTCACTGTCTTTGTTGGTCCGCTCTGTCTTTATTGTCTACATCTGTGTCTCTATACCTGCGTCTCATCTCTCTGTATACAGTTTCTGTCTTCCCCGTGCCAGTTTATATGTTGTGTTCCCGTTGTGCCTCCAGTGCTCCAGGGGGATGTTCCAGAAAGTAGTTTTATAACTTATCTCGTTAAGTAAGCTCTGAGTATGTCAGTCACCGTGGCAACATACCCTCTGAACATAACCTGGTAGGGGGTAGGTTTGGTTCAAGTTATGCTGAATATTTTATTTTAAGACACCGTGAGAGGGTGGTAGAGTGCTATTGTTCCTTTCATCGAATCTTTAAAGTATTTAAAGTACAACATTCTGCGGCCTGATGTTTTAAATCTTTTAAATCATAGAGCTGTCCAAACATGTATGCAAAAACTGTCCACAAACCAACACAGGTTATGCAGTGAGAGCCATAAAAAGACATCTTAGACATGAATTTCAAACGTAAATGAATAATCTAAAATGTATTTAGATCATATTTGTATATTTCATGCAATTCACATGAATGATCATGCACATGTGGTCACAAATTCTTTGCCAAACCAGCTCAGAACTTTCTTGGCAGACATATTGGAACTTTCTTTTTTTTTTTTTTTACTTTTTTTTTTAATGCCTTTTTTTCACCATTAATATTGTGGTTCTGAAGCTCCATAGATAATGTGATTAAATAGGTCTGCCGTGAACGTCAGGGTTAACTAACACAGAACTAATACATAACCATTGTAGCAGAACTTATAGCGTTTAGAAGATACAAGTCTAACTAAAGTCATGCTCAGGGTTTATCTGAGGGGTTGTAAACCTTCTTCCTGGAATACTTTCATTCTCTCCAACATGTGATTATTAAGTGTTTAGTATTGTGAAAAACAAGTTAGAAGTCATTAGCTAACGTCGGTAACTCACCAGCACATTGGCTCAGTAATGACTGAACCTGTATGGTGACTTTGCTGCGCTCTGACAGTGTGGACAAACATACCTTTTACAAGTTTACCTCCTCCTTCATCTGGTTCACATTCTCTGGTTGTCATCAGAAATCATATGCTTGCACTTGTGAGAACAAAGTCTAGATTTTCACCCAGTAAATGTTCATTCCTAGTGTACTTCTCAATCCAAACATTTCCCTTATTGATTCTTATTGGAGAGGTTTCCAAGCAGTAATTTGATAGTGGATAGCTTGATTGGCACCGTCTTTGATGAGCAGTTGAGGGGGTAAATGTCTCTGCTGGGTGCTAATCTGAGGTGACATCCACTTGCAATTATTCAGGCTGGTAAATCTAATGAATTTATGCTCTGCAGCAGAGGTAATTTCCAGCCTTCAATTTTCTCATTGAAGACGGTTGCATAGGCCGAATAACACTCCAATGTTACTGACATTTTCTATTTTTGTATCTTAAAACATAGAAGATATATTTTATTAAATGTGTGATCCCTACGTTTTTGTCTTTCATTCTTTTTTAAAAAAAAACATTAATTTACAATAAAGTGAATTTCTTTAATTTGACAAAAACCCAATGCTGTTTGGACAGGAGAACTCATTTTTATGATTTTCAGGTAAATCTTACACACGCTTCATCTATTCTTCACTGTATAGTTTTCCAGCAGTGATGACTGAAAATTAGCTTTGACCCTGAGTGTCCACATGTCTCTGCAGTCAATGGAAATGATGATCGATGTTTCAAGTGACATTTCTTAGCTAATATCCTCTTATCCCATTGATTCCCTGCCCAGATGTCCTGCTCTACTCACTTTCAACAAATGGATTGTCCCTTGCTGTCCTTCTGAAGACCCATCTTCTTTGCTCATTCCATTTTTATAGTCCATCAAATGTGGACATTTAAGGATTCATTTCCTTTTTATACCTCACATTGCACACCCCATGCCCAAACTGGGTGACAGGTTAAGACACAATAATATTTTTATTATTTTTTTATTTGACTTTGCTTTGTTTTAACAAAGTGGCTCAGGTCAGCAGTCATCTCGTAGATTAGGGTTTCTCAACAGGGGCGGTACCACCCCCCAGGGGGCGTTCTGAACCTTTAGGGGGGCGCTGGAAACGTCAGGGCTGAGAGGGGGGCGCTCAGACACAAATGAGCGGCGCCACGCCTTGAGAACTCTATTTTAAACTTCCATGGTTTCCCAAGGAGTTCAAATCTATTTATGTTTCAATAAAATGTTCCACTCAGATTTCCTTTAAAAAAAAAGCTGCAGTCTGAGACCAAACCCCCGAGTCCAGAGAAACCCCTTTCTAACACATTTCACGGGCTTCATTCAACAACCAATGAAAACACAGAATCAGGACTACGTAATCACGTTTAATCACAAACATTTACAGTGCAATCAAAAATGGCAGAAAATAAGAAAAATTGCAGGCAGTATAATATTAATTACATAAATAATTCTTTTTCAATGAAACCATTTTTCTCATTGCCGGGCCAGGCCTTGTCAGTAGCCAACTCCGAAAATTACCGTTTGAAATGTTTAAGGTGCATTATTGTCGCACAAGTGGTTCCAGGTTTTGATTGGTTAATTCACCACTGTCCATGTGAAGTGTGCATGTTGTTGGCATCTTCAATTAGCCTACCCATAAAACAGATTTCAACAAATTCTCCTGTGGTGGTATTTTTTCTTAGTTCCAAGAATTTCTTTTACAAATGTTGGGATGAATTCAAAAATCATAAAAGGCGGTGTGGGCCTTTCTCTCTGTAGAAAGATCAATTTTATTTAAATTGGGTCTCGCAGTTCAATCTCAGAAATCCAGCCTCCCATTTCCACAAATTGAAATCCATGCTTACACACACACACATTTTTCTTTTTTTTGTGTGTGTGTGTGTGTGTGTGTGTGGGGGGGGGGGGGGGGGGGGGTGTTAAGAGCATCATGGTGGCTCAGGGGGGTGTTTGTTCAAAAAAGATTGAGAACCACTGTTGTAAATGCACAACTGTCGTGACTGTTACTGCAGTTATAACACATCTGGGAGCTGGTGGAGAAGACAGTTGAAAAGAACCCTGCCAAAAAATGCAGGCAATTCACCAAAGTCTTTGACGAGGTTCTCAAAGGAAATGATGTGTTTCTGCACACTCATATCACAAAGGCAATCACCACACACACACACTGACATCTTAATTAAAAAGTGTGGGCTCACAGTGAATTTTCATTGTCCTGCCAAATTTCATAGAAGCATTGTGACTTGTCTTACTAGTCTTTTTCATACGTTGAGATTATGTGTCTACACAAAGTCAGCGTGAAAATTGGTAGAAATATGTCATTTGGCCACTGAAACAGAGAAAAAAGAGATATTTGTCTGTTAAAAAAATTAGTCAGCTTAATGTCGAAGCCCTACTGTTGTCAAACTTCATTACATGCTTCTCAATGTGCTTCTGCCCCTGGAGCAGATAATAACTGAAAACGATATGCAGTGTGGAACATTTAGGAAACAAAGAAAAAACAGGGGGTGGAGGGGAGGGCTGCTGACAGAAAACTGAAGAGAGAATGCTTTGATTTCCTGTCCACTGGTCTCTGTGCAAATGTTGATTACAGCTATTCTGACAAAACAAGCCTAAAGCCTGTTAGAGCGTAATTCCATTTACTCCAATGATTAATTACTCATTCACAGCATAATGCTGATTATGAGTGTATATAAACCAACTATCTAAATGGCCCCGAATGGCAGTAGCATTTAACTTGACAGTTCATAAAAGACCAAGCATGAACATATTATAAGATTTATGCCCCTGTATCTGTTTCTTCATGCATGTCTTTGTGTAATTGTGAAATTGCATCTTCTTCTCAAGAACATCCACTGCAGAAGGAGTGGAACCTTTTCTTGTTTCTTCTTGAGAGGAGCATCTTTGCGTTACATCTTCAAAATGACGCCCTGGGTCCACACCTGCTCTTAAACCAACACAACCCCCTTTTGTCATTTTCAGAGACACTCTCAGACACCGGCCCTGCAGTGGCACTAAATCTACATAAACCATTTTCCAAATCCAGCGTAACACACCAATCCGGGCTGTGCTCTGTTATGCATACATACAGGGGCTAAATAAGGAGGAGATTTGTGAGGAGGGGGGGCCCTTTTTTCCAGAGAGCTCAAGGGTCATGGGGTATAGAATAGACTTAAAAATTTCACTTTCAGTAAACATTGCACACTTCTATCTGATCATAGATTCATTTGAGTGTTTAGGTCAATGCTGTGAGCATTTTAATTTTGAGGTAGTAATATGTTGGCTCTAGAAGCTACTGTGCAGATGAACTTGCCCCAGACAGGTACATGGAGCAATCTATGTCACACCTTTTTTTTTTTGTTTTTTTTTTAAACCTCCACAAAGGAGGTTATGTTTTTGCTGGCATTTATCTGTCTGTCTGTCTGTGTTCAAGATAACTCAAAAAGTTATGGATGGATTTTGATTAAATTTTCAGGAGTTGTCAGAAATGTGAAAAGGAAGAACTGATTTTATTTTGGGTGTGATCCAGAAGAAATCCTAGATTCTGGATCTCTTTCAAATTTTCGATAACATTGTGGTAAAAGGGGCCAAAAATTTGTTTTCTCAATATCTCTTTTAATTATTGCCCAAAACTCAAGAACTTTCACTTAGGGATTGACAATGGGAACCTCTATCAAATTTCAGAGGCTGATCCGGATCTGATCCAGAACACGGATTTTATCGTAATCTGTAAATGGCTGTATGGGAGAACTGTTGTGCTTGGACGGAGGTCTGCGCTCTCCGAGTGCTTTTCTAGTTTACAACTGTATTAAGGTTCAAAATATCAAGTTAGTTTTTATTTTAAAAAGCTGCCAAGGTCCAGACAGAAGTAATTTACTTTTTTCCCATACTGCCCCATGTTTATCTAAATAGTTTTAATGTGGTCACATCTGCCCATTGACTCTGCTGCTTTATATTTCTCTGTTTTTCTTGACCTTTGTTTTCATATTTTCTTCTCCTCTTGACTCTTCAGCATTGTGTCTGAAGTTGTTACATGTTACCTGACTGGCTAGCCAGAATAATTTCTGTTCATGTTTTAATGAGGTCCATGTTTATTTTCAGTCCCTGGGTGAAGTCTGTGTTTGCTTCTCAGAGAAGTCAAACTAAAGACTGACCTCTCTCACTCTTTTTTCTTCTCCTTTCCATTTTTTGCTAAAACAATTAAACAAACCACAACAACAACAAAAAATCCAAAATCATTTGACTGTAGTGGATCTTACAACACATTACTTTTTTTTTTTCAGTGTCATTTTACCAAAATGCAGCACATAAAGAAAACAAAATCATGTTGCAATAACTTGAGGTAGTTGTTTCCACTGATGGAGGAATAACAGCCCATCCTTCTTTACAACATTTATTGAGTTTATTAGTTTTTTTTTTATTTTTATTAATTCCCGATGGCTAGCTCTCTTGAGGTCCCACCAGCATTTAAATTTGGTTGAGGTCTCGACTTTAATTAAAAAATGTTCCAAAACATTGATTCTTTTTTTCCTGTCTTCTACCATTTTACTCTAGAATACTCTGGTGTACAGAGGAGATGGTTTTCATGGTTGAGTCAGGGACTGCAAGGTGTCCAGCTTGTAAATGATTTATCCCCCCTCCTCCACCGTGCTTAACACTGGGAATAACATGCTTCTGCTAAAACGCTGTGTTTGGTTCACACAAAACAGGGTATTAAGGACAAACACCTGCTTTGGTCTCATCTGTCTAATGGACGATGTTCCAGAAGACTGCTGTTAGCTTAGATGTGATATTTGCGAACCTCAGTTGTGCTTCCATATTGTTTTTAGATGGACAAGGGTTTCTACTGACAACTCTTCTGAGAAAACTGTATTTGTCCAGTCTTCTAATTGTGCCGTCAGAGGCTTTAACTTCTAACAAGCTCATGAATACCTGTAGGGTTTAAGATGTACCTTTTTTTTTGGCACTAGTGGCCTTTTATTCATAGTAGGGAGATGGACAGGAAAGGGGGTAAACACTGGGGGAAACACGCAGAAGAGGGTCCTACAGACCAGAAGTTGAACCCACGGCCAGCTGTACGAGGACTGCAGTCTCTGTAGTGGGGTGGGGTTTTCCAAAACTAAGATATTTATTTCTTTTCTGCATTAAAAAAAAAAAAACAACAACAACTTGTCAGAGGCAGATTTTAGTATCCAAGTGCAGCACAACACCAAGTAATAATAAGAAAAGACTTTATTAACAGAGTTCTAAGCAGGCATTAGTCCTTGGAAAAGGAGGTGTGGCAGGGAGGTGAGTGACCTCACTCACCCCAGCATGAGAAACCAGGGCGGCGTGTGACACAACTGGGTTAAAATCATGGGAGTTGCTAACCTTTTGGTGACTGTATTGCATGGATATGTAAAAGCCTATGTTACTACACATATGAATGTAAATGTAGCATGCTGTGTCACTAAATGTATATGTAACGCCGCATTAATCTCCAGGTTTTGCGCAAGGAATATCAGTAATAAGATTTAACCTCATGCTTTTGCATGATCTCTATATAGACCCCTCCTTGTGCCTTGGGAAGCTGCTGTCAGCAGGACACTCACCCAGGCCTGACAGCAGGCTTAGTTTAAAAAAAAAAAAAAAAAAAAAATTGTGTCCAGAAAACATCATGACTTGCTTTAAAAAAGATGTGCCTTGAAATAGACTCTGTCTTTTCTATCTAACGAGTGATAGAGTCTTGTATCATCTATGAAAACAGTACGGGGGGGGGGGGGGGGGGGGGGGTGGGGGGGGGGGGGGGGGGGGTGGGGGGGGGGGGGGGGGGGGGGGGGGGGGGGGAGCAGTAGAGAGTCACTCCTTTCACATATGTCTACATCATTTTGTGAGGTAAAAGTTGTATCTCTTCTTTATAACATTTGATGTGTAAAACAGCTATTATAGGGACAGTTGGTGACTATGTCATATTTATTTCATGAGGTAGAAGTCAGTTTGTCTAAATGAAAATTGACCTTGTGGTTTTATAGCTGTAGGGAGTTTCTGTGTTAAAATTGTCTACTACTACTAAATTACAAAACAAGCTGTATAAACAGGAGTTGCATAAAATCACGTAACCTGGAGCAAGAACAACGTGTGTTCACACATCTGTGTCATGTAAGCGTTATATTGTAATTAGGGCTGGGAAAGTTAACGCGTCATTATTGCGTTAACTCATTAATTTATTAACGCCGCCATTTATTTTATCGCGCATTAATGCATGTTGCTCACATGCTTTTGTTTTTAAAAGTCTGTTACTGGCTGCTGCGGAACCAGAAGACAATTGGCAGGTAAACATGCAAAAAAGCTAAAACAGACATGAAGAACGGTAAAAATCCATGTACTTTACAGTTCTGGTAGCAACTCAGGTAGCAATATTAATAATTTTGTCTGAAAAAAAAAAATCTGGACTGCAACAAAACTTTTGCATCATTCCTCCATGTTACGTCAGATCTGCTCCATGTGTTCACTGTCCTGCTGTTCTCTAGCTGGTTACTTCAGTGTGGCTCCATCTAGTGGCACAGATGTGTAATGACAACAGAATGTCCAGTCCTCCATTATAAAACAAATTCAGTCCTGTGGCCCATTTTTTCATTTCATCCAAGTCTGAAATAGAAATATTAAAAATACAGGCATTTTTAAAGTTTTTTTGTGTTAGATTAAAAACCGAAAAATGTAATACAATGTTACTTTTTAATTTTTTTGTTTTTCTTTTGATTGATACACAGATAGGTAAGGTTACTGGACTTTAACATGGACATTTTCATTTTAAAGTTCTCCCAGACGGAGAATTCGACAGAAACAAGGTTATTTGTAACCACTGCCTGAACTCCCCATTCATTAAAAGTTTCTGCTGTTACCTCAGAAATGACCTGTTTTAATGTTTTAATTGTGCTGAGCCACAATCATTTTGTTGGATTTTGTTTGTAGACTTTTTTTAAATTTTAAATAAAAACAGGATGACATTGATGCCCTGGCAGTAGCAGTAAGCTTTATTTTATTTTACATTTTTCAAGATGAGATTTACACTAAATATGTGATACTGACAAGTGCTAATGTTAAAAGTGTTTAAACAACAAATGTTATAGCACTTTAGTTCATATGGCAGCAGAACATTTAAATAAAAGTGCATTTCACACCACTTTTGAATTTATTATTTGATTTTGTGCATACAATGCGATTAATCGTGATTAATCAGGGAAATAGTGCGATTAATCACAATCAAAAATTGTAATCATTGCCCAGCCCTAATTGTAATATCTTAATTATGCAGTACATATCATCATATTACACTTACATTGCAGGGACATCCAATTCCCATCTTAAAATTCATATAGCCGCTACTCCAGGCATATGACACAGGTTTAGTATATTTTTTGTTACTTTTATTTTCTAAGAGAATACAAGGTGAGCTATCAAACTCTTAATGTCTCTTGAGGACAAACAGTCACATGTTGTCATAAATAGGGGCACATTACAATAACGATTTGTATGCATACCCGACATTTAATTACTTTTAAGATACATTAAACACTGCTGCAGAATGCACAAACATGTGTAACTAAGGGACAAACTAAGGGCTGTGATGCAGCTTCAGTCCTCCAAAATGGAAAAAAAAGGGGAAAAAAACTGTCACACGCAACAAATTGCCCTTTTGATAGTTTTGACAAATGGCAAAGAATGAGATGGACAGGCAGGGATCACATTGTGTGTCCTGTCTGTCTTTGTTGTTGAGCTGTGACTCTTCAATAAACTTCACATGCCAGAAAAATGGTTTGCAAATTTCATGCTGCTGTCAGTCTCAGCGGCTGTGTACAGCAGCAGAGGATTAAGACTAAATTAATTTACAACGAAGTCTGTGAAAAGGAGGCTTTGGAACATCCAAATTGCTTAAATGCAAACATTACCAAATGTAACAATCATATGGATTATTTACATTCATTGCTTCAAATTAAATCTGCAAGAAATATTTTCTGCTCAATTTTTTTTTCAATCTTTTTTTTACATAGTCCTTAAAAATAGCAACTACATATGCACGGGCCTGTGGAAGCCTTTGAGCTGCTGACTGCTGAGCTGTCATCCAAAGACACAGTCGACCTGCTGCGTCCTACCTCCTTTAATGGCACATGAAGCTGCATGGGGTCAGACTCTACCCTTTCTATCTGTCATCCAATTTCTATTTTCATTCCTTTCTCAAGATGCATGTACAGCACTCTGCCCCCCATGGCCCTGTTAAACATTGTATCAGGACGTTCATTTCCATCATCTTAAATAACACAGAAGAAGAGGAGGATATTGTAGGATGAGGTCATGGTAGGAAAGAGATGGAGGGAAATGTAAGGAAAGGACTGAGAGGTGGAAAGGTTGAACTGCTAACATTTAATGAGCTCAGACGTGAATATGTTTGTCACCACTAGATTTTTCAGGCTTTTAGAAATGATAGTAGGCTTTTAGGGCCGGGAGAGGAGAGCGTTGTTTTATTGGCGATTTAATAAGCTTACTTTAAAATAGTCAACAGAATAATTAACAAAAGAGTTTTTTTTTTTTTTTTAGATTAGATCAAATTACTTTATTAATTAACTAGTTTGAAGTTCAATTCTCCAATTTACATATCTGGGGTTAAGGTTGGAATAGAAATCAGATCTGAATGACTAGAGTTGCCCCCCCCCCCCATTTTCATTGACTCATCTTGTACTGAGATTAGAGCAAACATGATTATCTGCTAGGCCTGAAATGTGTCTAGTTACTAATTAGCTTCCTAATTTTCTGAATAATAGGATGGTGATGGAGTTCAGAGAGGTGAAAACACAGTGATTAAGGTGTTATTTCCTATTATTTGGCTGTCTAAACAACACATATACTCCACCCTTAAAGAAATATTTCAAAGGTTCAGTTTTGTTCAAGAGCATAATATTTACTACATCTTTGCTGCACAAGTGCTTATCATTCACATCTCCAGATAGGGAGAAGACATGATGCACAATTTGACTTTTGATTTTCTGCAGATGATGTGAACCAGACATATTCAATTTTCGTTTTTGTCTCGCCACTGTGATTCCATTTCTAATCTACATCTTTTGCATTTCAGACAAGCGACACTTGGCAAAGTCAGTAAAGGAGCAATTTAATGCTAGTAAGAAGGTGAAAGTCAAAATAAATAAATACATTTGTTATTTTAAACAGGTGATGTCAATTGATTATTGTGTTAATGATTTGGTAGAAAAGCATTATCCATGAAAGGCTGAGTCTTTTTCTTTTAGACGGGCTGATTTCTTCTCCTTCTGCAGTGGACGTCATGACACGATTCAGGGAATCTGGAGGAAGCAACCCATGCTGGACACGTGATCTCAACCTCCTCAGATGGTCCTGCAGCAGGAGCCATCATGCACTTTATGAATGAAGTGTTGGGCATGAGATTCCTTTGGAAACCTTTCTAACGTGCCATAGCAGGGATGCCTGCACCGTTAACCTCCAACATAGCCTGGCGTACATCTCAGAAATGTAACTGCGCCTCAGTTTGATGCAGACCACAACAAATGTTATTGGTTCACTCAGTCACATTGTATTCTGTTCTATATGTTGCAGCTACTACTTTGTCATTGTTTTAAAGCCAAATAGAAAGACATGCTACTCTAATGTAAGTGTAAGTTTTTATGAGTACCACTTCACATAAGATACACTTCATTTGCTCTACTTCTATGTCTGAGATGCATAAAGGCAGAGAACAACTGGAGGGTCAGAACTGCAAAACAGCTGAATGTATAGTTTCTAAGAAGAAGCATAAATCAGGGTTTAATATTAACCTTGTCCTAGAGGTTTAACACCTCTGGTTCTCTGAAGCATTTAGGATGGACCGTTACATAGTGGAAACATGTACTTCTCTTATGTTCCTTTTCTATATTTGCTCTTTTGTAAGTGTTGAAGTGAAGCAGAGGTAAAAATGTAAAAATAAGTGAAAACAAGGGTTAACAGGAGAAGACAAAGAACAGAAACAAAGGAAAATAAGCCTTGAACAGCCAGGCGGAGGAGAAAAGAGCTTGCACAAAGTGAAACCAAACATTCTGTCTTCTGTTTCCTGGAGCGGTGCATGCCTCTGCTTCCATTAACCTCGACGATGACAAGAAGAAAACAAACTGATACTCTCCGCCTATGTGCACCCAATGGTGCATGCGCTGCCGAGGTGAAGAAGGGATCAGAAGCAACACAGATTAGAAGTCAACAGGATTCCCTTCATATGGCTGGATGCAGCTGGAGGGCCGATTAGACAAGCCGGGCATGGGTGAGGAAGGGGACGCCGATGCTATCACAGCTTTTCAGATGATGTTTCTCACAGGGAACTCTGCAGACTACTATTAAATTAATTTATGTCTCTGAAAAGAAGTTGCAGTATGTGTCAGTGACATGTCACAAGAGGGAAATTAAGACAACTGCTATGTGAGGATGGCTGCAGGTCATGAAAAACTTTTGAATGTTGTTATGTTATGACATCATCGTCTATTTCAAAGGCAAGCTGGACATTATGTTTTACCTCACCACAACCGCCTAATATTTAATGCCAAAGCCGAACCACTTCAGTGGCTACACAGTAGATTTTGTAAATGAGTCTACTCTATGGCAGTAACTTTCCTCATGCCATGTCTTTCTTGCCTATTCTTTAGCTTTTCTTCTCAGTTTTTCTTTTTTTTATTTTTCATGTTGTGAACTTTTCTTCCTTCAGTTTCCTTGTGAACAGTATGTGTTATATCGGAGCTAATGCATTGGGGGCAGAATGCAGAATAATGTAAAAATAAAATGATATACAAGAAGGCAACAGAGGAAGTTATTGTTATGTTGTTGTGACCTATTAAGTCAGTGTTGTCAGGATAAAGTTTGTCTCATTTTACCGATGCAGAAGATTGATGACGAGAGATACCAATGTCATTATTGTATGTCCTCTGCAATGTTTGACGACTTGCTGCGTTGGATTGCTGCCCTTGTTCAACACATCACATCCAGCGAACTGCAACAGTGCTTCCTGACCGCTGAACCGACCGACACAGTTGCTCTAGTGTCCAAGTGAAGATTCAGTCTCACGTTTGTATCATGTATGCTTTTAAGGATGCGAAAGTGATCGTTATTTATTTTTTAAGGCACAAAAATATCTGCAAACATTAAATCAATCATGTTGAAACTTTGCTTTTAACTGTGGATCGAACACCAGTACATTCCTTGAAATGCTATCAATATGAAATAATAATTTAACCATATAAAATGTAGCAGGATATCCACTTTCAATCTTTACAGTCTCTGTTTCACACTCTCAAGCTGCTCAAACAAATCCCACTCCATCCATCCATCCATCCATCCATCCATCCATCATCTATGCCTGCTTAATCCTATGCAGGGTCTCCAAACCACTCCATCCATCCATCCATCCATCCATCCATCCTTCCATCCATCCATCCATCGTCTATGCCTGCTTAATCCTATGTAGGGTCTCCAAACCACTCCATCCATCCATCCATCCATCCATCCATCCTTCCATCCATCCATCCATCATCTATGCCTGCTTAATCCTATGTAGGGTCTCCAAACCACTCATGTATGGCAAACAGTTAAATGGGTCAATCAGGCTTTTTTTTTTTTTTATGTGAACATAAAACCTCTTTCCACATAGCACTACTACTAGCACTTGTTTATAAACATCACAAAGAAATCCTTGCATTATATAATATTATAAAAGAAAAATATGTAGCAACAATAAGCAAAATTTATGCTGTTATTACACCAGTGAGATAAATTATCATTGCATGAGTACAGAATTAACTTTGCAGTTCTCTATTGATATGCTTGTTGAACTGTTGAAGTTTAAACCCCAGTCTCTGTGGATTGTCAAATAATACCTCCTCCTATTGTTGAAATAGCATTGTCAGCCTTGGGTCCACGCTGTGTCATGTCGTAGCCTCGGTGATCATGAGCATGGCTGTATCAATAGCCTTATTGCCACAGCAACAGCCATGTCATTATCATATCCTGTGGAGCAAAAACAGACTATTCTATTTCTAGGAGTCAGTAATGAAAGAAATGTATGTATTTACTGAAGTCATATTGTACATATATACATAAAGATGATGTGAACCTTTCACATTATCTGGTGCTAAATTTATGTCCATTTTGAAAAAGCAGCTTCTCAATTTGTTATTATATTTCCTTCAGTGTGACTCAGTGTTGGAGATGACAGTGACAGGTTTCCAGATTAACCATTCATTCTGTGTTGGAATGATTTGCATGTGAATGTTTGTGGCTTGAATCAGAGGAACAAATGGACATGGAAATCCTCTATACATCACAGATCCTCCTCTCAGAATCATTTATGCAGCCCACTGAAGGAATACTGAGCCATCGCTTAATAAACTGTCATTTGCAGGTACCGTTATGATCTTAGAGGCCTGATTGTACTGCAGTATCGGTATAAAAAACCTTCAGGCATTCAACCCACTCCAGGAAAGACTGATAACCGTAAGAGGTGAATGATGACTGAAACAAACACAATGTGAACTGCATCCAAGGCATTTGTCATTCAAGCAAAGGAAAATACACCCAGAGTGCTTTTTTAGCGATACCAATATAACCGTTTTTCTCCAATAGGACAGTGTTGTACCTGAACGCGTTCATTGAACGAAAGTTCACAAACTAGTTCATATTTTGTGCGAAAGTGAACTGAATGTGTCTCCTTCACGAGCGTCGGCTGTGAACGAGTTCATTTGGGCAGTTGTGAACGACGCTCTTTCAAAGTTCATGCGCGTCAAAACCGTTCCAGGCTTTCCAGCAAACCCCATTTAAATTACACCACAAACGAGCCTGATTTGTATCTGAGGAAATCAATCAAACATGGCAACATGGGCTGTCGCTTCTGTCACGCTAACAATTGCGTCATCAAACGTTTAAAACAAACATGGAGGAAGATGAAAGCTGCAGTCGCCCAGAGCTGGAGGAGCGGCTCGACTCTCGGGGGAATTGAAAAAAAAAAAACCAATTGTACCTGAAGTACCCGTTTTTGTCTTATAATAAAGAGCATTTGGCAGCAGGTTTTTCCTCATATTTTTAACATACTGTAGAGCAGTGATTCCCAAAGTGTGGGCCGCGGCCCCCTGGTGGGCCGTTGAGGTACTACAGGTTGGCCGTGAGAGGTCATTAAAATTAAACAAATATGTTTTAAATTATCGATCTTTTTTAAATATGTTTTGAATTACTGTAAAACATTTGTGACATTATTAAAAAAACATTAAGAAGTAATAAAACATTTTAACTTAATGTGACAAGTGTCACCTATTTGTTGACCCCTTACATTAATATCAGAACACAGCTTCTAGTCCTGTCTGGTGATCATAGTTGTGATTAAGGGTTTGGGTGGACTGCGTATATTTTTCACATTTCAAAGTGAGCCTTGGTATTCTGAAGTTTGGGAATGGCTGCTGTAGAGAGAAACTGAAGCAGAAATTGCAGTTTTACATGGGCTGTCCTTTCAATGTACATAGTTTTTGGACAGATAAAATGGATAAAATAATTGCCGTTTGTGGTGGGGTAGTATATGGACAGTGGCAATAATTTTGACAAATAACTGCTTGCACAACATTTAAAAAGAATAAGAAAAAATAACTAAAAATAAACTTTTTAGCTAATTTTAGTTAGTTTAATTAGTTCATTTTAGTAAAAATGAACTATTTAGTTCATTTTTTCAAATGGTGAACTGAACTAGTTCATTATAATTTCTGTGAACTATGAACTGAACTAGTTTGTGTAGAAAGTGAACTTGCCCAACACTGTAATAGGATACAGTGTCAATGTGGATATAGAGGATGGGTGCAAACTTTTGACTGCTACTCTAATTTCAGGTGTAACTTGACTAACAAATAAATGAGAAAAATGAAGTGCAACCCCCCTTCCCCTCCAAAAAAAAAAAAAACTAAAAATTAGATAAATAAAAAGAATCAACTGGAATGACGAGCTTCGAAACAGAAGTGGCACAGTGAGAAGTGTCTTGCCAGCAAGATTAATCTCCCACAGACTCCTGACATGATCAGGCCGGCTGGTTCCTAGGATGGAGCTCCGAGCCAGCATTAATAACATTTGAAGCTTTTTAATGTACCCCAAGCTACTTTGACGCGAGACAATTTTAAGCCCGATTTGCAAGTTTGTTGAGCTCACCAATCGGTCACAGACACATTTTTGAGCGACTGGAGCCAAGCTGGCACTCAATCAATATGTATGAACAACTCAAAGATGCATCAAAGCCGGTGCGGATGGCCGCAGAGCATGTAACACGCTAGATAAACAGAGGTGTCTTGCATCTTCCCGTTCTGAGCTGTGGTCAGTTAGAGGCCATGGTACGGGTTGATATCACAATGGAAAGAAAAACCCGCGAAGGGAGTCGGGGAAACGCTATTAACATTTGAGACAAAAATATTGCCATGCACCATACCACAATACAAGCAGGCAGCTCCTGTTGATCTTTTTATTACACACTCACATTTAGGCACCTACATCTTCTCCTGTTTCATGTGGTTATGCCTGATTTTTTTTAATGTGTGTTTTGTTGACAAAACTGGTTTGGAGACCAGTTGGTTGACCAAGTTGCTGTCAGATCATGTATTGTGTGTTCCTCATCACCCATCAGTAATGTAGTGTGAACACCACAATAACTAAAAGACTATTACTACAGCTGTAGATACAATGTCCATGCACAAGAACAATCACTGACTTTTACAAACTGTCAACAGGCCCATGATGTTCAGACTTTGCTGTCCCAGCTTCATGATACTCATCTTGCTTTCCCAGGACCCAATACTGGAGATGGTTTTTCTCAAGTACAGTCATGGAAAAAATTATTAGACCACCATTTTTCTTCACTTTCTTGTTCATTTTAATACCTAGTACCACTAAACTGTCATCATGTGACTAAAACAGACAGAAAAGAAAACACTGAATGCATAAAAGCAGTGTTTTTGGCAGTACAACGCCATAGCTATTGATGTAAAAACTTAAGTGATTTAGGTTATAATCAAGAAAACCATGGAAAATGGTAAGATATCAGCTCTTAAATAAAACTCTTATGAGCAATCTTTGTGGTTATTCGTTATGTTTGTCCAAACAAATGTACCTTTAGTTGTACCAGGCATTAAAATGAACAAGAAACTGAAGAAAACAAGGGTGGTCTAATAATTTTCTTCCATGACTGTATTTTAATGTCTCTGTCTTTGCATGTTGTCCATGGTGAAAGTACATGGGAATCTTACATCCTCATGGGTCACAGGTGAAAACAGATGCTTTTAACCAACCGTTGACTTCCAAAATAAGTATTTAAAAAGATAATTGGAATTAAAAAGACATTTGTCCCTCAGCCTGATCAAAAGTAATTACAGGAAGTGTAATTTCAGTCTTGGCATCTGCAGTAGTATCCACATCCAGGTCCCTTTACCAGCTGACCCAACCACAATCTATAATTTCTGGTGACTTTACATGAAGTGAGAAGACTTTCACAGTGGAAAAATATTCATCTGTAATAAACTGATAAAAAAACAAAACAAAACAAAAACAACAGCAGTACAGTAATAGTGGACAGATTCTTAATGAGAATGACCAGTAGCCCCCTTAATGAATAAGCAAGGCTGACTTGATTTAATCTGAAAGCAAGCAGCTAGTTAAATCAAAACGAAGCAGAAAAACAAATGAAGAGGTAGAGGCAAAAAGCCAAGAAGACAATAACAACCCAGAAAGTGGTTTTATTCCCACAGTCCCTATCCTCCTCAGGTGATGTAACGAGTGCAGCTACACAGGTCATGACAGGGTCTAGACACACGCAAGCACACACACACACACACACGCAAGCACACACACACACACACACACAGATATATATCTATATCTATGTATGTCTGGTATTTCAGTTGCAAATTGACAGGGTCATATAAATTCCTTGTTTTTGGCCACATTTCTCTGGGCTCTGAGCTTTGTTCAAACATGTGGGTAAAATGCTCATGCTCCTTCTAAAATGCACATTTGGCTTCTGCGTTATCATGGCAACCTGTACTTCATGCACTCATGTTATGAGCTACAGAAAGGCATCTCCTGATCTAGGATTTCAGAATTCACAAGGTTTCTGCAAATTGGAGTGTTCCCAGACGTGTCCCTGACAAATTAATTTGAGATATGAATATCTGTATTCTGGAAAGTGTTTCACAACTCAAATGAACTGGAATAATGGAGTGAGGGAGGCTGCACCTACTGTTAACCTCTACATATGGTAAACCTGTAACACAGCACGTTAAAAAAAAAAAAAAAAAAAAAAAAAAAATCAGCACAGGAATTGTAGAACATTTAAAGCCATCTGCAGTTAAACATTTTATTTGATCAAATGAGATTCAGAATCGCAGCGGTCATAGAAACATTGATTTGAATATACCTGGGAAGTTGCTGAGGATGTCACAGCTAGAGTTTTGCCAGACGTTCATTCAAATGGACTCAGGGGATGTGCATTTTTCAGGAGTTTTGACCTCAACTGTGATGTGGTGAGAAGCATCAAAAAGATAAAAAAAGCCTTTTTGCTGTTGGTGTTTTCATGTTTATATTTTTAACAACAGCATGTCAGACTTGATAGAGGGGAGATTTTGTGATGTCTGATCTTAAAAACATGTTGGCAGCAGTTTCCTCGATGCTGATGGTTTTTGATGACAACAGCTCTGTACATGATGATTTGAGGCTACTGACTGTGAGGAATTTGTGCTGATGCCATTAAAAAGTCAAATCACTCAAAAGCACAAGAGGAGTTTGCTGTTGTGATGATTTGAACACATCTGTTTACTGCACATAATTTAAGTAACAGTTAAGTAATTAAAGCAGGCTAAAGTTGTTGTTGTTGTTGTTGTTGTTTTTAGTTTTTATGGCTTTCCACTTTACTTTAGTTATCCATATTAAGATGAAGCATGGGAGGTAGTGAAGAACACTAAGGATATTCAGGGGAAAATAACTCTCCTTGCAGTAAAGTAGAGCAGAGGTTCTATAATGCTTTTGGGATGGTGTCAAAGAATCACAAAATCAGGAGATTAACAAAGCATTTTAAAGCAAAATGAGTTAACCAGAAGATTAAGTTTGAAGTGAAAATCTTATGTCTTTTAACAAGATGTTAACACAAAGTAGACAGGAAACACAACCAGTATCCAGTAGGAATGACAGGGACTGATCAAAGACATCTGAACAGCATACACAGCTGATGAAAGTCTGTTTTGAAATAAAAAAAAATGTAAATACAGCTAAATGAGATGAAGATCATAAAACACAAAAACAAGGCAAAGTTGAGTTTAAAAGAAATGAGCAAAGAACATAACCAAAACCGCAGAAGCAATGGAACAGATTCAGACCTCCCATAACTCCTCCCTTATTTTGTACTTCCAGGTGACACTGTTCATTTTATTTATTCTTTTCAAAGGCAGGGTATGCAGTTTCTGGATGAAAGGAGACATGAACCAAACACAAAGAGCTAGCTTCTTCCTCTACCTGAATCCAGTTCTGTCTGAGAGCACCCCCCCACTTCATGTGCATGAGCACGAGCACGAGCCTTCGGCCGGTCGATGACTGGCTGAAGTCATTGTTACAGTGGATTCACACGTACATGTTGTGAGCTTCATCTGCCTTCGTCTCCAGGGACTTTGAATGAAGTGACATCATCTGTTGCTGAACTGAATTGTGGGTCACGTCTTCAGCGTTGCCTCTGTCAAAAGCTGTGATTCTAAGTCTTAATTAGTCAGAGCTTGAAGAAGTGGAACAACAAAAAATTCTCAATGAGAATGATTCTTCCACTTTAATATTAATTTAATATAATTATGATTTTAATATATAAATAAATGCAGTCATGTTTTGGTTTTTGTTCAACACCACTGCTGAATCTTGATTCATTGATTGTTGTCAGCTACAGTTATTTCCTCTGATCTGCTCATTTTTATTTTCTTCTTCGGTCTTCTGTTTCATTTCTTTCTCTGTTGGGACTTTCTGGTATGCAGTGTTTTAATGTCATTATTAATTTAGTTATTAAAATAAATCGGTCTCAGCTATGATCATGCATCTGGTTTCTCTTCTCTACACATTCCTAACATGATGTACTAACCTTCCAGGTACTTCTGGTTCATAATTTCATGCTCCATACTCTGATGCAACCACCACCAGCTGCAACTGGTGCACATCAAGTAAAATCTGCTTTTCATGACTCCTGTCTTTTTTTTTTTCTTCTATCTGCTCCCTGTGAGAGGCATGCAAAGGCAATAAGCCAAAGAAACCCATTAGCTCACCAAGCTCACCAAGGCTTACAGAGTAGGCGAGTGATTTCAAACTATCCCTGAGAGCTCACACTTTCTGAGCCTTCGGTACTGCTCTGCTCACCTCACTTTTCTTCTGGCCTCAGACTGCCCTTTGAAATGCAACAACAGCTTAAATCTCCCACGCATGTTTGAAGCAGATGTGGAATAGTGGGCAGCATTAAGTGAGTATAAAAATGCATACAGCAGAGGTGTCCATGACGTTGTCAGATACTGTACCATCATTGGACACATGAATTACATGAATTACATGATTCAGGCAGCACATGAATATGTCTTTGAAATAAATGTGCACTAAACTCACCATTTTAAGGTATGAAACAACACATTGCTGAATTCCTTTTTAGAAATGAGCAGTGATCTCTGTTTTGATATGCTGGCAGTGTTCCAGTTGAGGGTGATGATTAATCTTTAAACCTGATTTGATTCCACTAACAAGCTAAGCAGAACTATGAGTTGTTTTTTTTTTTTTGTCAGTTTGTTTTTCTTTTAAACCTAACCATACAGCTTGGACATTAAATTGCAAACTACACACTGTTGACATGATGCATTTTAGTCATTGGGTGCATTTACATGGGAAGTTTAATTCCTCTTTAATTCAGAATTAAAGTTAAAGTCGAATAAAAGTTACCATGTAAACACTTAATTCCATATGAAAATATCAATTCCAAATTAAACTTAATTCCGAAGTAAGTGGCTGGTTTATTCTGATTTTAATTCCGCATAGAATAATACCACGGTCATGTATACACTCATTCCTGTTTAAATTAATTCCCGTCTTTCTGCGCATGCTCGTTTTCTTGCCCGTCTGTCGCGATGACGCTTATATTCTGCGCTGGGCTTGTTTTCAAAACGGCAGCACGCAGTAAACGGTTTTCAAGAGCAGAGACGATTTATTTAATAAATAGCTTGGAGGAACTGGAAATAATTAAAAGAACAGATGTCAGAAAACATAAAAATTGTGAGCTTTTCAAAGCAGCCAGGTTAAATGAAGGAGGTTTCACAGATAGAGACGCCACCCAGGTCAAAAATAAGTGGAATGTTGTTGCTAACCAGTTAGCTAAGTTTGTTTTCTTCCGGTAGATGTAAAGACGTCCACCCCCCCCCCCCCCCCCCATCCAATCAGAACCCTTCCCAACCCCCAGACCTAAAGCGGAGTTGGATAAAGCCGAACAAAAGTGTTTTCCATGTAAACCTTAATTCGGAATTACTATTTCCATGTAAACTCAAAGGAAAATAGTTTAATTCGGAATTATTTAATTCTTAATTATTAATTCCGAATTAAAAAACATCATGTAACCGCAGCCAATGTCCAGCTGTGCCAAGTTACTAACAATGTAAACCAGATGCACAAGGCACCTTACAGTTACTGAAAAGCCCTTTTTTTCATTACGAGCAGGGCTTCGTCGTAAAATCCAAAAATATATTGACTATCTCAATCTGGCACTCCTTTGATTGCAGTAAAAAAAAGTATAATTTTAAGAGTTTTTTTAAGCCTTTTTTTTTTTCCTCCCATAATCTAATTCCACTTGAGTAATATGCAGGTCATGGGAGCTTTTTCTTTTGTTTTCTTTCGTCTTCCTTTTCTATTTTTTTCTCTCTACATTAAAAACTGATTTTGGATCAGAACCAACTCAGATATTAGGAGTTAACAGGATTCCTTGATACGACTGGATGCAGCTGGAATGGCCGATTAAACAAGCCAAGCATGAGAGAGGAAGAGGACAACCGTTGCTATCACAGCTTTTCCTCACAGGGAACTCTGCAGAATACCATTTAATTAATCTAGCTCCGTGAAAAGATGTTGAAGTATGTTTCAGTGACATGTTAAAGGAAGGGAAATGAGGATAACTTGGAGATGCCTGCAGATCAATTAAAAAAAAAAAAAAAGACAAAAACCCTTTAAAACTCCATGTGTCCAAAAGTCCATGTGTTGATGAAGAGATATTGAGGAAGTAGGGCAGAAGTAAAGATGAGGGCAAGGAGGGGAAAGTTTAAACCACTCCTTCGGTGAATTTTCATGGAGAATGTGAGATCAAGCTGGCACATAAAATGGACGAGCCTGGAGCTCTGATGAAAACGAAGCGAGACTGCTGCGAAATAAGCACTACGTGCTTCATGAAGTTATGACTGCAGCTGCACATTTTGCACTCCAACACCCCTGTACCTGGTTTTCATACGTCTGGAATGAGACTGCAAAATAAACAGTAAGACTAAATGAAGGAGGGAATGCACATTTGTTAATAATCCTGGACATAATTCTGTGCATAATTCTCAACGACTGGATATTAAACTATTGGGTGACGTTCTCTCCATGTTTTCCACTGAGAGTTCAGGTGCATTGCCACATTTTTTTTTTTTTTTTGTTGCTTTTGAATAAAATGTATTTTGTTATTTATGTATTGTCTTGTTTTCTCTCTCAGTTTATAAAACAACAAGACAATTTACTTATTCAGGATTTAGTTTAGTGATAAAATGATGTTCAGAGTAATATTAGCTTCAACCTCTCTCTACCTTATCTAATGATGGCCCTACGTGGCTCTATGATGAGGGGAACATGGGAGGTGAAGTCAGATGCCATCAGGGTCATTTAATGCCTCAAGAGACCACTAAATACAAATCAGGATATAGACAGTCACTTTTGATATATGTGCTGTATTTTACTGTTAATGTTTGACATTTGATTGGTATCAACAGTAACTTTTGTTCAGTCCAATATCGTATTTTTTTAGGACTGAGAGGTGGAGTTCATGCAGGGAGATTCTTTTCTCTGGAACTTGTTGACAATTCTTCTTATGACATGGCTGAAAAAGAGTTTCATTTAGTATCTTGCTAAATGTGTCTTAGTAAAGAATGTTTTCTAACTATTAGTTTAACAGTGTTGTATTACTGCATAGCCCTGGATGTTTATCAACAGTTACTAAATGATTTTCACCTCTGTTGTACAAAATCGCTGAGCATCCCAATGGTATATTATTTTCTCTGGCATCACTACTCATTGCCTTGTATTTTTCCTTGCAGAGGAAGATATTTTTCTGTGCGGTGGCCAGTTGTTCAGCAGTGGACTAGCAGGAGCGAAGCTGCTTGCTACAGTGTGTGTGGCGATTAATCATGCTGTGACTCCACATCTCTCGGGCCTGTCAGCTACTCAGGCCACATGAGGTCCAAGAACATCTGGGGATGTCTGGGGACATAGCAGGGTGACCGTGGTCCATTTGTCTCACGGGGACAGCAACCAGACGTTCTGCTTCAATCTCACGTCAAACCCCCCCCCCCCCCCCCCCCCCCCCCCCCCCTCCATACCCCCAGGATCCCTGCAGACTCATCCTGGACAAAAAGGTGTACACTCTTATTACATGACACATAAAACTCAGAGGAAGTGTGACTATAGGAAGGCAATGTCTCGGGGGCTGTACATCAATGACAACAACAACAACCGTGGCTGCTAATGCGCCTGTTGGTGAGCTATCATGAAGAACAACAACCTGCTGGGTGTGGGAATACGGTCTGCATGTGGTTTTTACTGGAAGCAGCTGAAGAACTTTTCCTGTGCAGGCAGATTAGTATTGCTATAAAATAACTATATAACAATACAAACAAGCCTTGTCCAAACCAAAACTATTATACAGGATGTTGGGATATACAAAGCTCTTGCACTGTTTGCTTTTCAATTGTACAATGATATAGGATTTCTTCTTTAAACCTACAGTTTCCATTAAACATGCTGCTAACAATTTGAACGTAAAATTTACAATTAAGATGAGGGACGATGTATTATTTAGATTACTCTGGAACATACAGAACAGTTGCACCAAAAGTCCACATTAAAATGGTCTCAACGCAGGCGACCTAAATATTACATTATGAAATATGCAAAGCTAGATATTTATAAATAAATTCTTCCTGTTGGCTGAATGACTCCTCAGCCATTAAAGGGAAGCTGCTGAATTACTCTTTGAATTTGCCGGATGTTTCTCTTCAGAAATCGTGTCTTGCATATTTTTGTAAACATGAACCTGATGACATCATGGTTCATGATACCTGGTGATTCATCCTAAATCAATTCAGCCAAGATAAGATAAATCAGCTGCGATGAAGTACATGCAGATGAGATATTCTGGGCATAAAAGAACCAGCTGATTATGCAGTGGTAACTGTGCTTGTTCCAGGAAGGTGCTGTACAGCAGTGATACATGAACTATTCTCCCCCTTGCTGTGTATCTGACGGCATGATGAATGATCACCACGGGGGAGAGCAAAGGAAAAGCAACTCGGTCTGGTCTAACATGAAGGAATCATGGGATATACATGCAATGGCTTTGTTCACAGAAAAAGAGGCGGTGTGTCTGCACAAAGGCTGAATTGGGCATGAGCAATGCATACTTTTTATCAGTTTTTAAAGCTGGGTCTCTTCTATTCATCTTTGTCATTCATTGCATATGCATATAAGAGTCTGACTGTTATTCAGATTTATTCCCATCTTAAAGTTACAAATAGCTGCAATATTAATCTTAATAATTTTCAAATTTACAACTCAAATTGCCAAAAAGTCAGGTCTGGTGTGTAAAATGCAAATTCAAACAGAATGCAATGATTTGAAAATCTGAAGCCAAAGCCAAATAAAAGCCAAAGTTTATTCACAATTGAACGCAGAAAACATATCAAGTGTTGAAAGTGAGAAAATGAATAAAATAGAGAAATAATCTAAAAGTAATTTTGAACGTGATGGCAACAACACATCTCAAAAGGTTAGTGCAGGGTGATGTTTATTATTGCATAGAATTCCCTGACCAGTACAACATTTATCTGGGGATTGTGGAGAGCCATTGTTGCAGGTTAAAGAAAGGAACGTTGTCTCATCCGTGTCTTATAAAACACTTAAGCTGCTCAGCAGTCCTTTGTTTTCTTTGTAGTATTTTTCATTTCATGATGTTCCAAATGATTTCTACTGATGAAAGCTCTGGTCTGCAGGCAGGCCAAAAAAAGAAAATGGATTGTGGCTCCTCCATTTACCTGGATGACCAGGACTTAATGCAGATTGAGTTGAGTTTCATCATTTAAAAAAAAATTCTGTCTGTTTAGCTACTGGAAAGTTATTTCAGGGAATATGGATACACAGAGTAAATGTCTTTCATTTGGATTGCATGACTTGGTCCATTTTAAACATAAATGTTTTTTCCCCACCATAATAAGTAAGGAACAGTTAAAATAAGAGCTAACAAATAAAATATGTGGTATGTTTAGCTCTGAGAGCGAAACATACTCTCTACCCATGCCTTCGGCCTGGTGGAGACAGTAAATCTAGTGAGATGGGTGGCATGTCTTATCCTTTGCAAGCTTACTGAAGTCGGGTGTATGTGCAGCCAGTGCGATGTGCATGCAATGATTGAGGTATGCACGTCTGTCAGCCTGTTGCGCTTCTGATTCTTGATCAGATTCATCGTGGAAAACCCTGACTCACAAATATAGGTTGATCCAAACATTGTCAAAAGGTAAATAGCAAGACTCTTGCTGGTCTTATATGGCTGCGCAGAACAAGTCCAAAACACCTGCAGTTCTTCATCCTTGAACTTGTCTTTCAGCAGCTCATCTGTTTGAAGCTGCGTCATTTCCAGCTGGAACAGACCCTCGCTGATACCTGGCCAGCAGAGCCTTTGCTTCGGCTGGGCACGGCCCGGTTGCACTGACGCTGAATGGGTCGTGCAGAAACCGGAGCGCTTCACTCAGGAGTTTGAAATACTCAAAACGGGCCTTAAAGTTATCTCTCAAGCACTTCAGCAATTCTTCCATTTCGGATAGTGAAACAGCATTTTTAGCAGGGTCCAGGGGGACATCGCGCAGAGTCAGGAAGTGTAATTTTCTCCCCTTTAGATCGGACAGAAACACATCCAAATTAACTTGAAATGCACGCACTTTGTGGATTAGTTCTCCCACACTCGCACCTCCACCCTGCAGCTGCAGATTAAGCATGTTAAGGTGACTTGTGATATCGCACAGAAATGCAAGGTGGGATGTGAACTCTGGATCTCGAATAAACAACAACAACTCCTGTGATTTGGCAGATTTCTGACCGGAGAGAAAGTTAGTTACCTCGATACGCAGTGCAAAGAATCTCTCCAGCACACGCCCCCTGCTCAACCAGCTCACGTCGTTGTGCTGGAGGAGGTCAGTGTATTAGGCATCCTGCTCCTTGAGCAACGTTTTAAAAAGCCGGTGCTGCAAACTTGAAGTTGAGCGGATATGGTTCACTGTTTTAATCACCGTGTCCATGGTTTCTTTCATCTTGCCAGACAGCTTTGCACACAAAACAGTCTGATGAAGGATGCAATGAAGTGAGTGGACAGTGGGGTAGTCCTTTCTTAGACGCGACGCTAAGCCCCTGTCCTTTCCAATCATGGATGCCCCCCCGTCGGTAACAACGAGGTTGATTTTACCGAGGTCCAATGAATGATCAGTAAAAAACAGCTACATAAATCACCTCTCCAGTTGTGTTAGTTTCCAGGGGAAACGGCATAGTAACTCCTCTTTGAACACATGTCCATCAAAGTACCTGACACAAACAGATAGTTGAGCTGTATCCGTTTAGTCAGTTGACTCGTCCACTGCAATAGACATGCACTCTACCTCCGCTGATTTCAGATGTGACATCAAAGATGAAAAGCTGTCCTCATATAAATGTTCAACTCTGCGCATCACGGTTGAGTCTGATAGCTGGACGGTTTTCACTCGGTTAATGATCTCCTCTTTCTGTTTCTCCCCAGCATACAATCCTTCCACCATGGCTATTGTGCAGCGCTTCACCAGTTCAGCATCCAAAAATGGCTTGCAATGTTTAACAAGTTCCCAAGTCACCCGTAGTGAGGCTGCAGTGGCCTTTTGTGTTAGCGTTGCTGTTTTTATCAGGGCTGTGGGAGCCAGCGTATGATTTTTTTCAGTTGAGCAATCTTTTCTTCTCTGGCTTTGCTACCAGGTGGAAAGTCGGCGTGGAATTGTGCATGTTTACTTTCATAATGCCGCTTTATATTTTCGATCTTAACAACCGACACTGTTTGCACGCAAATTAAACATAGTGGTGTTCCATTTGCATGACATGGCAAAATAAAAGCAAAATCATCGGTCCATTTTGGGTTAAAGTGCCGGTTCTCAGCATCAACCTTACGGCGCTTGTTGAGGCTCATGTTGCTGCTGCTCTGGGTGGAGACAGACAAGTGAGTCCGTGATGTCTTGACATACCTCACCATGGTTCCGCTGTGTTGAGTTATTTTTGTTAAGTAATAGTACTACTGTAATATTATTATATTAGTAGTATTACTTATTATAAGTAATACTACTAATATTATTATATTAGTAGTATTACTTATAATAATGTAATTAACGATAACTTAATTTAGATCCCCCCCCTTTTTTTTTTCATGAACTGATTGGCCGGCCAGAAGTGGCCCGCAGGCCGGAGTTTGAGTATCACTGCACTACAGTATTGTTAAAAAGAAAAAGGCTGGATTTGTGAAAGAGAAATAATATAAATAAAAAATAAGTAATTTTCCAAGAAGTCATTCAAGAATTTAACACGATTATTAGAGCTGCTTCTTTCCATAAGAGATGAAAACCCCCAAGACTGCCATCTTAAGGGATAGGGCAGCCATTGTAGAACAACAGCTCCTCAAACAGCCACATTCCAGATCTGATACAGAACCAGTGCTCTCAACCAGTGGAAGCCAGACCAGGAAAAGTAAACAAGAAGCCTCTAAACCTCTTCTGGAAGGCCCAGTGGTGGTACCAACACAGCAGGTCTGTGCCAAAAAGAAGAGGCAACTAGGTTAGAGCTCTCCCCCCGTAAGATAGTTATGGTAGCAGCCATTTCCACTTTGACAACTTTGCACACCCTCCCAATTTTGTCTTTGAAGCAAAGCAAAGCAAGTTTATTTATAAAGCACATTTCGTGTACAAGTCAATTCAAGGTGCCTCACAAAAACCATCATTCCCCTAATGTAATCATAAGACATTAATGCCCTTCTTCTCCCAGTGTAAATCCCCAGGCAAACAAGGAACATCCTCTGAGTTCCACTCACCTACTAAGCATACCTCACCATTACTCCTGTTAACTTCAGTTGGAAATGCACCCTCATATATTGTAGGACAATCTTTCAAATTCTCAACATCTGCCTGATCCAGGACAAATACATTAAGTCATCAGCATATGCCGCTACAACAACCAGAGAGCCCCAACAGACTCTGGCAAGTGAATACAATTTAGATAAATGGGAAGATAAATGTTATATTTCAAACATATTATGTTTAAAACACATGGCTTTATCAAAATTCCCAGCATATTGTGAGAATAACAGTCTATATCAGGTATTAACATTGTAAATTCCAAGACTAATCATGATATTTTTGTGCACCTCATTTATACAAGCTCTACACATGGTCTGAGGCAAAAGCAGATTTTTTTTTTCTATCACTCCAAAAAGTTTGGAACGGCTAACATTGTCATGAATGCTGTAATATGCATATATTTCACTTTCCTCACAGTTTACACATCATTCAGTTCTGCTCACATTTCATGAATTTCACTGTCTGGATGGGAACATATATCGCGTTAAAACCTGTGTGCGTGTTCCAAAATTGACGTTTCCTTTCTGGATGTGCCCATTGGCACTAATTCACCCCCATACCATGAGAGATGCAGGCTTTTGAACTTTGTACTGGAAGGCAACGCATCCATGCTTTCCAAGAAGAATTTTAAATGTTTGTTCATCTGGCATGAGACCGTTTTTCACTGTGCATCAGTTCATTTTAAAGGGAGTGGGGCTCAGAGAAAATACGCCATTTCTGGATCATGTGCACATATGCCTTTTTCTTTGAATGATCGAAACTGCGTTTGTGGATGGTGTGGCGAACTGAGTTCTTAGACCATGATTACCAGAATTGAATTTCCATTACCGAATCATTGCTATTTTCAGGCAGTACCACCTCAGGGTTTGAAGATCACAGACACCCAATATTGATTTTTATCTTCATCCTCCTGCACACTCTTGAGGTTTCTCCAGATTCCCTGAAGCTTTTGAAGGTATTATTTACTGCAGATGACAAGATATTAACGGCCTTTACAATTTTATGCTGAGGAGAATTTTTCACTTTTTTCGCAGACTGGTCAACACCTGCCCATTTCCACTTCACAGACAATGGCTCACTGTATAATTTAGGTTAATTGGAAACAAGTCAGTGACATGGTTGGGTATAAAAAGAGGATATCAAAGTTCACACAACTTTGTGGGGATGCATATTAGGTAAGTAACACACTTTTTGGTCAAAGAACTAGCATGCCAATTTTTTTTTTTTTTTAAGGCTTTAGAGAATTTGTTCAGTGAAATATTAAATAGAGCTACAGCCACTGAAGGTGCAAAAGAAGGTGTGAGGGGACACAGGAAAGGGAAACAACAAACACGCATACATCAACCTTTGTAGGCAGTAGGCAGCATGGTGAGGGGAGTCGGGGGTCTGCTTGGAGATTAACAACAGCAGAATAATTGAATACCTCTGCTTCAATTATTTATAGCTTTTTTCTTATTGTTTTTAGACCACAATCATAAATAATATTCAATATGTACAAGAATGCAGATGATCATGTCCTGTAATGTCTTGACAGCAGTCACATGGTGTAAGTCAAAGCAAAATTGTTAAAATTAATTACAATCTTTTTTTATTTTTCTGTGACTGTGAGTGTTATGTAACAGTTATCAACCTAATGAAAGACTCCTGCTGTACTCCACAGGATTAATAAACAGACTGCACAGTCATGATCAGTCGTGTACATTTTGAATCCATAGCTCACAAACTGATTCAAAGTTCATGATCCAGATCTGATTTTTTTTTCACAATGTTAGCAGACATCCTTAATAAGCAGAAGTTTACAAAACAATCCAAGCGTAAATAGATAAAAATATAAGAACCACCCTGGCTTAAATAGTCACACTTTAATAAAAAGACAAACCTCTGAAATAGGAAAGCAGGTCACTGTATCTAAATAAATGTAATGTCCAAACTGCAACTCTGAGAGGTGCAACAGCTCTATCATCCATACAGTTATTGTATACAGATATGCAAATTACAATGTCTGAAATATGAGTCAAAACTGACTCTGCACGAAGAAGACAAGTGGTGAATTTGGAAAATACAAATAGACTTGGATCAATTTCCCACACACTTAGTCTGCTTTCATAAAACAACCTCCTCACCTCTTATTAGTCAAATTTTTGTACTGCAGGAATAAAAAATATAAATAATAATAATCATAATGATACTTGTGTATCGTTTGTTTTATAACATAGCAATTGTATGTGGATTGGTTGTTGCCATGGTAATTCTATATGTTCCTGGTCTGTATCTCTCTTGTTGAGTACTTAGTCTGAGAGCGAAGCACAGCGACAGTTGGAGAACAGGAATGTTTTAATGCACTGGAGTCGCTGAGGGCACACAGCAAAACATTCCAAGTGGCTGTGTGCATTAATCATAGTGAACTGTGAACTTGGGGGTGATTTCGCTTAATGCTAATCCCACAGCAACTAAACTCTACAAACCATGCTCCATTTCATGCAATTTTCAGCTTTTGGTCCAGTTTTAGTCAGGTGTGCTTTTTTTTACTAAGAGGATAACATCAGAGTTGCCATTTGATTGAAATCAATACCGCTTGTTCTGGGGGAGAAGGGTTCTTGGTCCTGTTGTTTTGGTCTGCACCTAAGTGTGATTGCTGTGTTTAGCCTGAACACAATGAGCCACAACAAGCAGGTTATGTATTTCAACCACATGTCTCCTTTTTAAGTACCACACTAGTTAGGGGGGGGGGATACACACTCACACATAGTTTTTATACATCCATCCCTAGACCTTTTTTAGTGCAATGGTGGCAGATTTGAGGGTCTTAGCCCCATGTGATGTTTGACAGGTGGTGCTTTGTTTTTTAGAGCCTAAGATTTTACATTTTAAATCCTACTTCATGTCATTACCATTGGACAGTTCTAGGCACATGCACAGACAGGCACGAGCATCTCTCAGTGTTATAGCTGAGTGTGATGGGATTAGCATGGTTGTGGTGAAACCTCAGCAGGGCTTGCATGGATATACTCAAATCTCTGATGTGAAGGTCACTGTATCTCACCATATAAAAAAATCTCAAACAGCAAAAAGAAAAACACATTACACAAGCACTCAAAGGTTCGCTCAACTTTCTATCCCTGTCTTTGTTTTGAGGATTCCATTGACTTCCTTTCATTGTAGGCAGCACAACCCTAACTTTGAATTTAAATTCCCCTTACCTAAATTCACATCATATGGATAGACCAACCACATTATATTTGAGCTTATTAGGACTCAGATTTGGTACCTAGAAACATCAAACATCTAACTTTCAGTTGAACAAAAATAGCTTTTTATTAGATGCAGAAATAGCAAAATAACAAAGAGCATTTTGAACTTGAACTGGTGTTGGAACTGGTGAAGTCATCAAGACAAATATGCATTAAAATCCATGCAGGTGACCTTTAATTACAGCTTCAGGATCTCGAATATCAAAGTGAAGATAAAATTCTGAAAGAAAAAAAAAAAGAATTATGTTTCCTTCTCTCATTAATTAATAAATTAATTAAGTGTTTATTATATAATATAATACTTTGTATTTTTTTATTATTATTTTTTAAATAATTCTAAAGTTCTCCAAACATTTTTACGTTGGCTGACTATATCATTATTAGGCAGGTTTTTTTTCTTCTTCTATGGATAGAGTATATGAGATATGCAAGTAGCTTGATGTCTGGTGGAGAAGAGTTGAGGATGCAGAGTATTCCTTAGAGATGTATTACAGTACTAGGGAAAAACAGGTCAAAGATCAACATGGAACATTTTTGTGTCCTTTTGTCTACCTAAATAAGTAAATTTAATTAAATCAATAAAATCTTTATTTATTTATTAATAATTAATTATAAATTAATTCTTTATCAATCCCCAAAAGGAAATGAATTGTTGAAAGAGCTGCCATAACTTAAACCCTTTCAATGATTCATTATAGATGGTTATTGGTGTATCCAGAAAGGATCTCCTGTAGAGGTCTGTGCAGCAGAAGATCTGAAGACACTGTTGCTCAATCATTAGGTTGTGGAGAGGATGTGCAGGGTTGCCTGTGATGTTCTTTATTTTAAGAAGATCTTCCTTTGCTCAATCAGCTCCAGAACAGAGCCAGCCCTTTTATATTACTTTGTTCCGTTTCTTTAAGTCACTGACTGATGCTGCTCCCCCAACAGATGACTGCAGGTAGGATTGCACGATAGAAGACATGCAACATCGTGCTGCAAACACTGGAGGACTTAAGCTTCTGAAGACGTAGTCTGCTCTGTCCCTTCTTATAAACAGATCAGTGTTGCGTTTCCAGTCCACTCTGTTGTCCAGGTCCTTGAGCTGTCAACCATTCATCCATCATAATTGTTATACTAGTCATCTGTGCATCTTTGTTTATTTTTTTCCCCTTGTTCTATATTCTATTCAGTCTGTTAAATCAAAAAAATACGATTTATTGTTATTGCTATTGTGTTATCATAAAGGCTTATTTTATTTTACTAGGATTCAATCTAGTGTAATTTCAAAGTTGTTGTGATAATTTAAATACAACTACCCATATATCTGTAAATACAGATGAACCTCGTACATATAGTCACAAGTAAAAATAGAAAATTAGATAAATATAATGTCGTATGATGATCAATAACATTTATTACATAACTGTTGACACTTATAAGGTCACTTAAACACTTAAAAGAAGAAAACATGGATATTTTGAAATGGCAAGTGTAAAAAAAAAAAAATAATTTTTTTGAAAGTATTGGACAGAGACAACATAGATAAAATAATGATAATTAGAGCTACAGCAAAATATTGTAGATAACATTATTTGAAAGCATCAGAATAAACTCAAAGTGTCAGTAAGCCCAGACAGACAAGACAAGCACCAGAGTTAATGTACCTAAACATCCCTGTGTGGGACATAAAATATATAGTTACTTGAAGAGTTTCAGACACAGATGTCTTTACATAAAAAGATACTTTACATTCTAGTTTAGAGAATATACCGCTTTGGAATGCTTCTGGTAGACGGTGAGAGTCTGCATTACTCTTAAAATCAGTCTGCAAAGCGAATTAAATAACATTTTTCTGTTAGTGATTTTACATAGATAAAGGATGATATGCTCCATTAGAAGACAGCACGCATCACTGCTGAGGAACTAAATATTCTTTAGCCGAATATGCCTGTACACACATATGGAAAAACAAAGACTTGAACCTCTGAAACAGTGTCCACAGACAGTTGAACATTAAGATTAATGTGGCACCTCTACTTTTATCACACCCTCAAATTTGTCATCACTCCAAGGTCTTAAGAAAAAAAGAGAACATTTTGGTGACCATTAAGGGACATCAGGTGTAATTTTCTGAGGCAAAGTTGATGGCGGTGTTGAGGGAGACCTGGGAGACTACCTACCAGCCTTACCCAATTAGGCTTTTTTAGGGATGACGGGGCCAGACTCTTTACTGTATGCTGCAGAGGATTGTAGCTCAGGCTTCATAAGCAGTAGCAGAGAGTTTTAATAAATAAATAATGTAAGAGAGAAGTAGAAACCGTTTTCAGTTGACTATATATTTTGTAAGATAGCTGGCTATTTTAGGGTTAACCACCCGTTTGTGAGCCACCAAAGTCATAGCCAATTGTGCAGCAGTTACTCACAGCACTCAGAGAAACGATAGACTGCACTGATTGGTTCTTCGATAGGAAAAGAACGGCGAAAGTTCATAAAACCCAGCAAAACTGTTGGAATATGTCCCCAGCCAAATCTGGGGGGGCTGCACTTGATTTTGACAGCTCAACGGCCAGGTTTTTTTGTTTTTTTTGTAGAGAGATTTGAATCATGACAGTTGATGTCGATAGAGGCATCAGCAGATTGGGAATGACTTTGGATCTATTCCTCCAACGTTGCTGGTCTTTTCCCTTCAGAGATACAAGTGGTGAGCTGGAGCTGAAGAAAAGGGAGGACCACGGAGATTACTTCCTTACCTGTGGTGTGGTAGGACAGAAACTACACTCAGCTTAAAGGGCCCCAACAAAAAAAAAACTGAGCTCAGTCTGAAAAGAAATAAAAAGGAAAAAAAAACACAATGAGAAAGGTCATATATTTTTTTTGGGGGGGGGGGTTAATTTATTTTATTTTGCAGCCACTTTATTTTATTTTTTCTTCTCGTCGAGAAAATTTGATCAATTGTATTGAGAGACCAGCTGACCAGATCTATATATAATTATAAAAAAACAACAACTTTTTTTTGCTGGCTGACATTAAACAAGAAACAATTTTTTTTTTTTTGTTTTTGGTGAGTTAGTGATTACCAATTGATTTTTTTTTTTTTTTGAGAATTTTGTTTCCATACATTTTCTGATTATTTGGCAACATTGGTTGTAAACTTGATGACTTTGGTCAAGTGTTTTGGATTTCCTTCAAAAGGTTTTTACACAATAGTTGCTGAAATTTTGTACCATTCCTCCTGAGAGAACTCGTATAACTGAGTCAAGTTTGTGAGCCGCCTTAATCGTATGTCTTTTCAGTTCTGCCCACAAACCTTTATATGATTGCGATCAGGGCTTTGTGATAGTTACTTCAAAACATTGACCTGTTGTCCTTAAGACACTTTGGGCCCGATCTTCCACCAAACCTCCTAAAGCCGCTATTAAGGGATAGCAGGCTGCGCTACCCGCTACCCGTAAACCGCTATGGAGCGTATTTTCATCCAGATCGGAGCAGCTCTCATGTGCAGCTTGTCTGGGACTCTGCTGTAGAGCTTCCTCATCTTCTTTCCTTCTCCTCGTCCTCTGCACTGATATATGCATAAAAATATTTTTACAGAGACAATTCCTATTATCAGTCTGAAAGTTCCAGATAGTTGGTGCGCTCCCAGTAAACACGGCCAGGCAGAGCTGCGGGAACATATTCTCAGCAGGGGGTGTTGGGAGTCTGAGACAGCTGTGCGTCTTGCCACAGCTGATGTGCATTTTACAATACTGCAGAATGGATCATTGGATGTGCATTAAAAGATCATGAACAATTAATGTTCCTGTTCCTCCTCGACCACCAACAGTTTCAGACATATCGGAAATAAATTTCGGCATCCAACCTTTTCCAGCTTGACACCAGAGCCACGGAGCTCTATTTGATGATCTGACCTGTATGAAAACAGAAGTGACTGTGATGTAGGCCATCACAGATTTTGAGGGGAAATGTCCCAAAGATCTCCTTGGTTTCCTTTACAGCAAACATCTGGATGAGATCATGCCACAGCTGTACAGACTGATGTGTCTGGCCGTGACTATTCCCACATCCACCACAACTGCTGACCAGACATCCTCTGACCTCAAGAGAATAAAAACATATGCAAGTAATTCGGTGATGCGTAATCGAGAGGTAGAGCTGTTTTTGCACGTCCACATGTGACCAGGTGGACGCACATTTATGCCATTTGGACGCGTTCTTTTACGCGGCGACATACGGGTTGCGCTTTCGGCAAACTCAGTATTTTTTGCGATCCCGGGTAGTGGGCGCTATCCTAAACCCGCGATTGCAAGATACTGAGTTTGCGGAAAGCGCAAAAGACACGCCCATTGCCAGATCTACAATGTGAGTAAGGGAGTAGGCATAGCGGGTAGCGGCTTTAGGGAAGCAGCAGATTGCATTAGCGGTTAGCGGAGGTTCCTAAACCCGCAATATGCGGGGTAGCGGGTAGCAGCTAGCGGGAGGTGTACAATTGGGGCCTTTGTGCGCTTTGGGTCACTGTCCATTGTTGTGGCAATTTTTATAAATTGCACCATATAGAAGACCCATTTACACCTAAGCTTTAATTTCCTGACTGATGTCTTGACACATTGCTTGAGTATTTCTACAAAATGTTCTTTACTAATAATGCCGTCTATTTTGTGAACTGCAGTAAAACATGCCCACAATGTGATGCTGCCACCCCTGTACTTCACAGTTGGCATAATGTTCTCAGCTTTGCAAGCTTTCCCCTTTTTCTTCCAAATATAACAATGGTCAATTATGGCCAAATAGTTCATGTTTTAATTTCATTAGACCACAGGACATGTCTTCATCCATGTGTGCATCTGCAAACTGTAATCTGGCTTTTTTTTATGTTGGTTTTAGAGTAATGGCTTCTTCCTCTTCCTTAGAGGCCTTTGTGCTCATGTCGGTACAGAACTCATTTCACTGTGGATAACGACACTTTCTTAGCTTCAGCCTGCACCTTCATAAGGTGTTTTGCTTTTGTTCTGGGGTTGATATGCACATTTCACACCAAATCACATTTATCTCTGGGACACAGAACATGTCTCCTTCCATATGTATGACGACTGGACTTTCCCATGGCATTTATGATAACGTATAAGTGTTTGGACAGATGAACATGGCATCTTCAGGCATTTGGAAATTGTACCAAAGGATCAACCAGACTTGTGGAGGTCAACAATTCTCTTCCTGATATCTTGGATGGTTTCTTTTGATTGTCCCATGATTTCACAAAAGGAAACAGTATCTTTGAGGTGTGCCTTGAAATACACCCACAGGTGTGCCTCCAATTAACTCACATATTGTCAATTAAACTCATCAGAAGCTTCTAAAGCCATAACATTATCATCTGGGATTTCCCAAATTGCTTAAAGGCATTGTCATTTTGTGTATGTCAAAATGTTTGTTTGTTTTTTTAACATGATACAATGAAGTTTCATTTTTCACATCAGCTCAACTTCATTTGTATGGCATTTATTAAAATACAAATTGTCTTTAGGCATTTTTTAGAGACCCAGGGCATGACCCCTAAGCAAATATTAAATAGGTAAAGAAACAATGGCAAGTAAAAAACATTGTTACATTGTTAGTACATGCACTACAGAGATGACTATATAAAGAGGAGGCGGGCAGCAAACACTGAAGTGGTCAGATAGCTGCAGCTATGGCTAAGCCATCATGAAATTGGCTAATCTGTTCCTAAGGTGTTTGGGATGAAAAACAATAACCTAATTTTTATCAGAATTTAAAAGCAAAAATATTGTGGACATGCAGGTCTTAATATACCTAAGACATACCTGAAGTTTGGCTAACAGTTCTGTTTCATCTGCCCTCATAGATATATACAGCTATGCATCATCAGCATAGCAATGAAAATTTATGCCGTGGTAATATTTCCTGCGGGCAGCATGTAAAGAATGAAGAGGAGCGGCCCTGGCACTAAACCCAGTGGGACGCCATAGCAGACCCTTGTCTGTGCAGAAGAAACTTCTTTAACATGAATGAACTGGAACCTGTCAGCCTTGTGCTGGACTTTGAGTTAAATGTCAAATCTGCTGAACATGAAGTTTATATGATAATGAACTCTAAATCAACCTTTAATTCTACTTTAACAATTGGTAATTTTAGGCCTTTGTCTACATGCTTTTGCTTTTTATCTTGTACGTCATTTTCAGGTCTGACAATGGAGCCAAAGTTTAGAGTTGAGCCTGTAAAAAAGATACATAAAAACAAAAACACATTCCTTTTCACATTTAGCATTGATGATTAACTCTGACTCTTCACTCTGTGTCAGCATAACACACCCAAACCTTTCCTGTTTCATTAAAAAAAAAAGTAGGTATAAAATACTAATAATTTTAAAGTTACGATATTGTTGTTAAAAAATTACTAATTGTGCATATTAGTTTACACATAATTGATTGAGGCTCTAGTGAGGCAGTTATACAACACTTTAAAGGCACTTGACAATCGGACAAGGATGCAAGTGGAATTAATCTCCATTTGTATACAAGCAGAGACGGTCAGGTAACTCACAGCGTACAAGACAGCCATTGTCAGCACAAGACAATGAGCAGAGGAAATGCAGTCATTCTTAAACACTGTTTATCAACACTTTGATCCTTGAGCTAATTTCTTCCGACAGCTACGTGTCCCAAAAATCATAGATGATGCCTGAGCAATATCCCACATTGGATTAGATATTCCACATTAGATATTAATATCACTTGACAAACAGGCCATGGTGACCTGACCCTGTTTTTTATACAACACTATGGGACATATTTCTTCATGCTTTTACTTTGTGTTTCACAGGAATGCAGTAATAACAGTGGAGCCAACTTTAGAGTGGTGTCTGCATTGGAAGAGACCCTAGAGTAAAGGCCTGATGCCAGAACCCTAGCGAAAAAATTGATTCACATTAATCCATGATCTGAGGTTAACTCTGCAGCTGTTAATAACAAGTAGACACATACACTTTCAGATAACTGAAATTTGATCTGCATGTGAGGCATGGCATATAAAGGCCTTGAGGCATGGCATATAAGAGCCTTTGGGCATGTCTCCAAATAGCTTCTTTACTGACATTATATATTATATAAATGATAAAGACACATTTATTTTTACTGCCTACGTACAGCTTCAGCTTTTGATGCTGTTCCCATGGTTCCAGGCAGTACAAAAGCCAAGACCAGATCCCCCCCCCCCCCCCCCCCCCCCAAAAAAAAAAGACCCAAAAAAAAAAAAAAAAAAACAAATGAAGAAAAAAGTCAGTGCAAGGTGAGGGCTAGAAAATTATCTGAAAGACCCTCTATTCTTTCTTTGCCTCACAGAATATTACTCATATGACTACCAGGACAAGCCAGCCATAAAGTGCCAATTTTCCACCACACCACTCATGTGACTGTTGACTATTCAGTGCACACTGAATAGAAGCTCTCACAATAGGATATTCAGCCTTTGCTGCGGCTGTTTATGTCTTATATATTGTCTGAGAACAAGTTGAGATATATAAAAAGGAGGAATTAGTGCTTCACTTCCATTTTGCTAGTTACCAAGGTGACAGTTTCTTCCCATATAATTGGCTATGATTGGCCCAGCTGAAATGGAATGACAGTGACATAACCAGCTTCTTTCTGATAACATCATGGGATTTTCACTAGAATGCATCAGGAATGGGTGCACAAAATTGGAAGTGTTCCAGATGCACTGATTTAAAAATTGAAAACAAAAAATAATTTATTTTCTTTGAAGAAGGCACAGCCTTCATTATCCAGAAATAATAGTAAATGTATTTACATGTAGCCTTTCTCTCATCTTGAATTGCTTCAAGGCAGTTTACAGTCGAAGCTACATTCGAGCATTCACAGTGACATTGCACAGCACTCCTTATGTTATACATTAAGCACATTCCTCTGCCTTACTTACACTCACACATGGATGAGCACAGTGGGGGAAAATGCCGTACCTTATCTTGCCCAAAGAAATGTTGATGTGTAGGGAGGAAAAGCCGATGAATGGACCAACAATCTGAGGGACAGATGTTACTCCCTGGGCCACAAATGCAGAAATTTTGAACAGAACTACGATTTGTCAGTAAACATATAGACAAAGACCAGGCCTTTTGGAAAATAGTGCGAAAGAATAAAGTTAGTTGTTTGAGCCTAATAGTTTGAAAAAATTCCTTTGTGCCACTTTAAACATTTACAGTGGGATTCTTGAATGTTCTTATTTAAACAATCACAAATGCATGGGGTGGAAGAGTGATCAAAAAATTGTTATATATATATATATATATATATATATATATATATATATATATATGTATATATATATATATATATCCATCCATCCATTTTCTATACCCGTATAGGGCTGTCAAGGTTAACGCGTTAACTTTTGATTAACGCAAAATGATTTTAACGCAACTAATTTTTTTTAAAACGCGATTAACGCGAGCCTAAGCCTGGCTTGACCAAACTATATCACCCTGCATTTATATAGCCATTAATGTACAACAGTAGAGGGGAGAGGAGGTGTTGCCTCCAGACTACATGTGCCTTGGGCTCCTCCGTAGTTTGTCAAAACAGGAAGTTATGCACTGACGTCGACGTCCATGCCGCAGGCAGACAGACTTAAACAAACCTCCGTTAGCAGTAGCTGGGATAAAATGGATACAAAAGATACTATTTTGAATGGTAAGATCAGCTTCAAAACCTTGCCTGATGGCTAACTCGACAAGACAAAAGTCGTTTGTGTTTACTGTCGATGTGAATTTAGTTACCACCGGAGTCCTGACTACTCAAGTATCACTTGTCGGCTAAACAGAGCGCTGATGCAGAGAGCCCTGCACCGCCTCGTTTGAAGCAAACCACGACAATATTTTGTATGAAGAACATAAAAGAAAATATTGAGTATAATATCTGTTAAAAATATAGAAGGCAGCTAATCCTTATTTTGTCTGTTAAAAAAGAAGAGATTGAGGCTGCTGGACGCTTTTTGTTTATTTTGCATTTTTAAAATAAGAGGGAAAAGATCAAGCCTGATGTTCATTTTTATAAACTACAAGAGGTGGAGGCTTTTGGAGACCTGGTGCTTAGTTTATTTTGTCTATTAAAAAGGAGAAGACGTGGAGGCTGGGTTATTCAGCCTCTGTTGAACAGAAAAGCTGTTATAGGCTTGAATACACTATATCATTTGAGTATTCTTCTGTATTACAGTCCCCACTGTTTTGCACACTTAATTTACTTTAATTGTTTTACATTATTGTTTTCCGTTAAGTTATTTTGTGCATCAGTCTTGTTTAAAGGTCATCCTGGCTGCTTAAAAATGGGAATGAATAGTTCAGTTTGCAGTCTGCACATGTTTATGGACAATGGATTTAGCATTGTAGCAGTAAATAAACATGCATTCTTTTTTATAAGGCAAGCATTTGTGTACTCTCAAGGCAAGGCAACTTTATTTGTAGAGCACAATTCGTACACAAGGCAATTCAAAGTGCTTTACAGATGCATAAAATCCCAAGAAGGCAAATAGAATCATTCCATACTAGCATAAAAATAATCAATAATAAATAAAATTAATTAATAAAAAAATATTAATTAATTAAATTAAAAATGAAGAGTGCAGATAAAATCCTTCCAGTCATCATCTTCACATCTAAATAGAACTGTTTTCAGTCTGGATCTGAACATTGTCAGAGTTCAGGTCTGACTCACATCTTCTGGAAGACTGGTCCAGATTTTAGGAGCATAAAACTGAAATGCAGCTTCACCTTGTTTAGTCCTGACTCTGGACACCAGCAGGAGACCACTACCTGAGGTTCTCAGAGTCCAGGTTGGTTCATATGGATCTAACATGTCAGAGATGGACTTTGGGCCATGAAGAGACTTGAACACAAGTAGAGCTGTTTTAAAGTCTATTCTCTGAGTGACAGGAAGCCAGAGACCTCAGGACTGGACTAATATGGTCATATTTCCTGGTTCTAGTCAGGACTCGTATTAATAAGAGTAATACAACTTGAAAAAGATCTGTATAAGGTAGATTTAGAACACAGATAAAAATATGTGATTAATTTTGAGATTAATCATGATTAACTATTGACAGTCATGCGATTAATCTGATTAATTATTTTGAGAGATTGACAGCCCTATATATATATATATATATATATATATCTATATATATATATATATATATATATATATATATGATCAATATATATATATATATATATGTATACAATTTAACTCTGTTGTGAATAGGCACTGTTAAAATAAAGTCATCTTGAGGCACTCTATACAAAACGCATTCTAAGTTTAAAAAGTTTAATATAATCTGTTTAAATTCAAACTGTATTCCAATTCACTCCAGTTTATGCATAATCTCATTACTTCCTATTCAGAACCCAGTTCAATTCAATCCAATCCAGTTTGTAATCCAAATCATGATTCTATTCATCCTAATTCATAATTCAGTTGATTCCAATTCATAATCTAGTTATTTCATGAGAACAAATTTCAAAAATATGAAATCCATGTAATTCAAATTCATAAAAAAAAGACAGATAATATGAACAACATACCAGAGGAGTACACACATCATCAGTGAAGTTTTCCGTTAACTATAAATTTCATCAAAAAGAACGGTTTTAAGCCTAACCTTAAAAGGAGAGAGGGTTTCTGCATCCTGAAGTTATGAGTTGGTTCCACAAGAGAAAAGCCTGATAGTTGAAGGGTCCACCACACATTCTGCCTTTGGAAACTATATCATCTGTAAATAAACCTGCAATCTGAAAGTGACGTGCTTTAGGGGCAAGATAGGGAACTAGAAGTTCTTTAAGATAAGAGGCAGCTTGCCCTTAGGAACTTTATGTGTGAGGAGAAAAAATGTGTCCTGAATGGGAAGAATGAAGGGAAGCTAAGACTGGGGAAGTATGATCTCTCCTGCTAATCCTCATGAGAACTCTGGCTGCAGCATTTCGGATTAGCTGTTGACAGTCCTGAGTCATTTTAGAGCAGTCTACAAACAAGGAATTGCAGTCGTTCAATCTTGAAGTAACAAATGTATGGAATAGTTTTTCTGCATCTCTCTGGTCACACAACCAAAAGAATACCAATAAGGCAATGTGAAGGTTTTTTTTTTCCAATCTACACTAAAAGCTTGAGAAATCTATGCTATACATTTGTGTGCAAATTCTGTTCACAATAAATTTGTTTCCATGTTCTGACCATCAAAAAAGTGCAAGTGATAACTTTTCCTCTAGATGCAGTCGTGAATCATGTGGCGCTCGAGGGGTGAGCGGAGGCGCTGTATATTTTCAAAATCTCACTTGAGTTGGATTGCTGGAACCGTTTTAATACACCACCGCAAGCATAAAGTGTGCTTTCTTTTGGTAACAGTATCTACCAACAAACATAACACATAAAAAAGAAAAATGAAAATTCAAGACAAAAAAAATGGAAAGAAAAGAAAAAATCCATTTGAGTTTGATGGGTACTTGAGGAAAATAATACCTTAAAATAAACAGCTAACCATTGTGAGCGCTGTCCTCTAAAAGCCCTAACTATAATATTCATATATAGAGATAACACGCATACACTGCAGGTGTTCTAAATGAGTTTTTTTTTTTCTTGTACTGTAACTGAAGTGCAGATGGACAAAAACACATGAACATTCACACACAGTATGGCTCCGCTTAGTTTGGCAGCACTTTCGTCACTGTGAAAGACCTCTTGTCTCTCGGCACCAGTGGAAATGACTGCCCTTTTCATTAATCTCCCTGTCCACAGAGCAGACCTCCCCTAATTACAGACGTTGTTTACCTTTACATTGGCACGCCCATTGAATTATTGATGTCTGCCCTGACACAGTTTCAAGGCCTCTCCAGTGGGCACACACCAGCCAGCGCATATATCCACCAACACAGACATTGAATATCTTGTATGACAGTTCACTTTTGCGTACTCAGCATCCTGCAAACTCAGCTCACACACATGCGCACACTAATTGGTGTGTCGTACTCTGCTGTACATCTAGTTGGTTATATGATAGACTGCAGTTTGATTAAATAAATGTGCGGTCAGGCAACTTTTAAATGCCTCGCCGATATATTTGAAGGGATTTCTGAAAAACATTACCTCTAATATTCCAAATTCGTCAAGGCTCATTTCTACATTTACTGATTAAAAGAAAAAAAAAAATCAGCTCTTGGAGTTATTCAAATCAAAAATGCTAACACAGATGATCATCTTTACTGCTTATTGCATAAACTGAAATGCTTCAGTGGCATAAAACAAGTCACATCCAATTTACAAAAATCTACCTTCAGTGGACCATTATTACCCTCTAATGACATGCATACCTAAAATCCCTCTATCTTTACTGCTAATGAAAAAAAAGCAACAGAGACCAAACCAAATCCATGAATGATTACCCCCAACAATAAGTAAATCTGCAGAACTAAAATTCAATTTTCAGCAATCCCACAGTCCTAGTGCTAGATGCCATTCAAAGCTCATGAGGATTTGGACTTAAGACGACTTAGAGGTGATTTATGCAGTAAACCAAATGGCTATACGAGGGAAAGAATAAGCAGCGAAGTCTTCAGAGAGAAAACCTGTCTCTGTGTCATGACTCACTGTTGCCTGGCGCTGCATGACAAGGTAGGGTGCTGACTTGTATCAGATTGCCAGGGATTGTGCTCCACTGGGTGTTTCCAAAGGGTAAACAGACGTATGTCACACAGATACCACCAATCCTCTCTCACTGCTGGTTCCAGGAGAATAGAAGGGAATCTTAAATGGCAAACCTGTTTGAGATCTCCCCAGTGTATAGTTACTGTCATTGTTTAGGCCATTTCCACTTCATTATAGCTCTCAATAGAATATAGGATCACAGTGAATAATATAGCCCTTTTGTAAAGTGAACAGCGATATTTTGTGTCAGTACAACAGTACAGAAGTAGATGATGAATACCATGGGTCATTTCACTTTAGAGGAGCATATATGTGTGCATATACAGTCTACATTTTTAGACCTTCTCAGTGAGGACATGCCTTTAAAGTAACATTTCAGGGTCAAGGTTAGAAGTACGTTTCATTTATGCTGACATTAGCAGAAAGACTAAGCATTCAGCTGGACAGACTAAATAAATTCTCTACAAGGAAAAAAGCCACAGCAATTAGTGTGGACATGTGTGGGAGTTGAGTTTGCAGGATGCTGAGTATTTCACTAGTAGCAGTGGACTTTAACAACTAATTTATACAAAGACCATTGATAAGATCATTTTAAGTGCATTTTTTTTGGAATATGCTAAATCACAAAAGATTTATTAGTCTCTATTTAGCTAGGTTAATCCCATTGAAGATCAAGATCTCTTTTACAAGGAAGACCTGGGCCTCCAAGGGCCACATATAGACAAACATCCACACACTGACACTCATTGTTATGGGCAATTTCAAGTCAGCAATTTAACCTGACTAACACATTTTTGGACATATTCTTTTAACATGGAGCATGAAGTAAATTCAAAAACATCAAAAAGCGGAGGTCAGTTTTGCTTTGATCATCCGCCCCACCCTAATTATTTTGCTGGCAAATTAAAAAAGATCAAATACAGTTTTTACTCAACAGTCCAACTCTGTTTTGAAATTGACTCCCTCATAATATTTTTGAAGGAATATGACATGTAAGAACTTCTGTCTCTCACTGAATGACTGATAACTGATAAAACATGAGCAAATTCCAGAGATAGACATGCTAGCGGTTGTTTGGTCAAGGATGTCATTTTTCAGTGGCAAGCTATTCAAGCATGTCTTAGGATGGAATGCATGCATGACAATTAGAGGTGTTAAATTTACTAATTTGGGAGGTTCAGCTGGGAGGTTTGGTATGTTTGTGAAAGACAGCACAGGAGGGCACAGGCCAGGAATGAGGCATATTATTATTTGTAGCTCAGTCCCACTAGTAAATGTGTGATAGGTATGTTTGTCCATATGACAAAAATGTAATAACCATGCAGAATTTTTAAACCCTAATCGACACGATGATTCTCAAACCTGGGTGCGTTGAACTCCATCTGTTCCTTTCTACTTAATTTAATCGGATGTCATCATTATCATTATCATACAGTGAGGTATAGCCTCTCTGGGAGAACAAGTATGCAGAAAATTTGAAATGCCACAAGATCCAAATCATACAACTTCATCTGTAAAACATGCATTTAAGTTTGATGGGATGGACGCGGTTGGTATGAATAGCTTCAACTAGCATAGGTCATTAGTGCTTATTGATGATAAGATATGAAAACTCTGAGGTGTGGGCTGCTGGGTAGCTTGTGGTTTCAGAAGGTGGTCCATGTTCAGAGTCTACAGTCCTCCTGCAGCAGTCACAGGTTTGACTCCTGCCCTGCAACTCCTTACTGCTGTCACTGTAAATAAAGACCACCAGAGCCACAAAATCTTTAGAAAAAGAAAATCCTGAGGTGTGTGGGTAACATACTTCCTATTTCGCTTCAGGCAAGTACAGCAAAACTAATCTGGTGTTCTTTCACAGTATAGATGGACATTGATCATTTTGATGGTCCCTGTAGCTTCCTTTAGGCAATTATCATCTCTCTCTGTCTATCTATCTATCTATCTATCTATCTATCTATCTAGTTACATAAAGTAGTCCAGGTTACATCAAATTTGAGCCCCCGAAAAAAAAAAAAGGTTTAAGTTGGTTTAAGTTGTAAACTTGGATAACTCATAAATTGGAGGGTCTATATTTTAAACCTCTTTAGATTAATATGGGTAAATACAAGTGGTACAAAAAAACTCAATAAATGTGACAAAGGACAGGACAGACCAGACTCATCAACCATCTAGACCAGTGGTATTTAACCTGGGTTCGATCGAACCCCAGGGGTTCGGTTGAGGTCAAGACACCCACCTGACTCATATGAATCATGATGACACGCCTCGCTTCACTGGCTACAGGTACAGGTACCACGTTACATTGCTTGGCTGATCTGTGCTGCACTCTGTAGTCGACTTATGACTGTCGTGACGGTACATTGTATAGTTTCTTTAATCCATACTAACTATGTCAAGCACAAAAGGAAAGTGATCGGACAACTTTGTACAATATGCAGTAATAAGTAAGCTATGTAATTCATGCAGTCCATGCATTGTATTGGTTTTGTGTTTTTCAACACAGTGATTGTTAATGCACGGTTTATTTTGTCCACCAGTAAGACCTATAGCTATGTCTTGATTTTGAAAAAATATATATTTTATTTTTCAATAAAGAAGAGTTCGGTGAATGTGCACATGAAACTGGTTGGGTTCAGGACCTCCAACAAGGTTAAGAACCACTGATCCAGACTCACTTCACTTTCACGCATGTACGTTGGTATAGTACAGACATGAAAGAAAATTTCCCTTTCTTTTTTTTTTTTTTTTTTTTTTTATAATTTCCTCTGAAACTCATGGAACAAAGGGGGAGAGAAAAAATACCACTGCTGATATTTTCTTTGTGATTATAACAGCACTTAAAAGACATAAGATTGCTGATATGAAATCGTACTGTGGTATCATGGCCTCCTCTCCTCATCAGCCTGCGCACAGAAATCCTGTTTTTTTTTGGGCACTCATCAAGGATGACATCCACTTATCAAGAATATGCTCCTAGTGTGGAAAAGGGAAGTGATGAAAATATGTGGCACCTCTTGCAGAATTGTGTTATCCGTCTGTACGGGAGGTATGTTACACTCTAACAGTGGACAAGCTCACTCTTGTTGTCACGAACAGCGGGGGAGGGGGGAATAATGAGACAGCAATTTCAAGATCGTGTCAAGTGGCATTCAAGTGTCACTTTTACATCTATCGAGCAAGAAGCTTGATAGATTCTTTACCACTTCAGGGGAAGTTAAAACTTGCTCATGATAGGCTCAAGATAACAACAACCATCCAATTATTTTGTCCAAGTGAAATATCTCCTCCTCCAACAATTACTGTGATTCACAAGGTGTCCATCATGATACCAACAAATGACCACTTGTAGACATATTTAAAGAGCAGAAAATGACCAGCATGGTTTTTGGTTTGTTAATGGCAGTCTGTTTAAAATGTGCCTAGACATAAACATGCAGACAATTCTGTTTTGCATGTTCAAACATTTGTGCAAAATACTGAAGGCTGTTGCAGACATTTAGAGAGCAGTGAAGAGGAAAGATAATAACATGAAACCGATGCAGTGTGCTTCTCAAGTACCATTTAAGTGTCATTTTTAGACTGTCAATCATCATGACATCGCTGAGGGGTCTCAACGGGTCGCATCAGGATGGATAGATCCTCAGTTGTTTGACACCACAGGTATGCTGATCCATTTTAATCATCAAGTAACGTTTCTTTTTTCTTTTTTAACTTTTGAGTTCTTCTTATCTCCCACTTAACCACCATTTTATCACAATTCTTTCATTTCATTTTCCAGGATTTCAAGCATTCCATTAAAACCATAAGTATAATGATATACTTTATACACATGTACACAACTGCACCGGACCAGTTGCTCTGTCAGTTAGCACATGGCTAACTGCTGAGATTAGACCTGTCGGAGGTAAATCATGAAGAGTGTTTCTTGAGGTGCGGCCATGTTTCCATGATCTCAGTCATTGTAGATTAATCAGAGCAAGTAGGAGGCAGTCTGTGTCTCAGCTTTACAACAAACATAGTATTATTTAGTACGACTGCAAAGACTGAAGTTTTGTCTCTCACAAACTGTACCATGGCTGCCAATTTCATGAAATCTTCTATGACAATGCTAAACAACTTTTTTTTTTTCTTTTTTCTTTTACTATTTTTTTTTTTGCTGTTGACTCTTGTTTGCTTTTATCGGTAGATTGGATGAGTAAAGTCTGAAGAAACAAGACATATTGGTAAGTTAGCAATTTCAAATTAAATTCTGCAACCATTAGCAATCCCTTATTTCCACAGTCTGAGACCAAACTCTGTCGTCCCAGATAACAGCCCTCGCTCTCATAGAACATGGGGGTTCATCAGAGACTACCTCTAGAATTTGGGAGTAGAGAAGATGGAATAGCCTGCCAGGAGTCCTGACCTCAAACGCACCGAACACCTTTGGGATCAGATAGGGTCTGCTATTTGTCCCAGAGTGACCACACAACCACGCTGGCCAACTTCCAACAAATGCTGGTTGAAGAACGGGATGCCATCCCATAGCAGTGTATGACCAGCATGAGGAGGTGTTGTTGGCTGTGTATGGTTCTTCCACATGCTACTGAGGCTCCCATTTGTTAAATGGATACATTTAACCTTCCTCCTGTGTTAGGGTCAGCACCGACCCGTTAACACCAGGGATGGTAACAGAAAGCTAACACAGGAGGAAGGTTAAATTGTTATTTTGCCAATATGTCTTGTTTTTTCAGACTTCAGTCATCGGGTTCACCAAACAACAACAACAACAACAACAACAAAGCTATTTGGCAATTGACAGAGAAGATTTGTCAAATAAATCTTTCCTGCGTGCTGCTGCTCATCTCGCACAAATGCATGTTTCTTTTAAATTCAATGAAAGTGGTGATCAGCAATTATATATGTTCAAATGGCTAGTATGGAGGATATCATAAGGCCCTGAGACAATCAAATGTAAAACACGATATTTATGATTGATGAAAATAGGAAATCTGTCAGATTTGACCCGAACACGACAGAAAGGTTAAACAGTGACTTCGAGTGATGATGTCAATCCTCTGATCTGGCCAAGATAATACTGGGATTACTTTTGGCAGACTTGGGCTACCTCCTTCCAGCTCCACTTTACTGCTAAATAGATCTTTTGTGCTGAATTTGGAAAATTTCTCATTTAAATTATACAAAAAATGTAGAACAGTTGTTTAGAAGAAAAATTCCTATTCATAATTATAATATTTGTCATCACACACAAACACCCATTCACAAAGTCATTGGTTGTAGATATGACAGAATTATATTTATTGTTGTCTTTTCTCTTCTTGTAGATTGCACGACTTTTGCATTTGACAGGAATGGCTGAGACCATTATGTGAAGAATGAAATAATTTTATTTTGGATTCAAAGCAGACCAGGGATGATTCCCAATTGGAAGAAATTGTATGGGATGACCCAAAACATCAAAGTTTAAACAGCTGTCACAAATTACACCTACATTTATTGCTACAGGCTTGTCTCTGACATCCAGATATTTGGAATTGATTTAGCAGAGTTGGGGCTGTTCAAAGAGAACTACTTTTGATCTGATTTCATACACTTGCAGAAAACTCAGTGACATCCATTGCATTTTATCTGTGGGGCAGTTTCTTAGCCTGCTGCTAGAACCTTGAGCTTTTATCGCAACACATAACTGTGTTGTCAGCACTATAATGAAAATTTATAGCGTGTTAGTGACAGTCTAAGTTTAAACGCGGATGCTGAGAATGCCAAAGTGCAGCATACGCTGAAGATTACAATGTACGACATGAAAGGAAGAAAAAAAGGCCTATAAACAAGCAGAAAGTGAAGGCCTGGGAAAGCATCACTAAAGGGTATGCTCACAGTTTGGTGATGTCCTATGGGCTCTAGACTGCAAAGGATTTTCATCCAAGCATGAAGAAATTAAATTTAAAAGTATATCACTTTGTCCAAAACCCTTGAACCTCTATAAAAGGAGGTACTTTTTTCAAAGTGGCTGTAATTCATGAATGTCTAATACCATATTTTTTAGTGAAATCGATGTTGAATTAAAGCTTAAAGTTTAGAGTTTAAAGACATCTTGAGTGATTTATTTCAAATCCATTGTGGTGGTTAATAAAGGCCAATTCATATAAACTCTGTCACTGTTTCTTCTGGGGGATCCTTTATTCATTTATTTATTTATTTTAACAACTGTCTAGTTAGTGCCAGAATCTGGAAAAACCTGGATATGTACAGAATTTAATCTTGCAGCAGGTGTCAGTTTTCTCACGCAAAAGTGTAACTGGTAGTGAGTGTGTCCTTCACCAGTTCTCTTTGACAGTTGAATCTAATATGCTTTATTAACTCCTAAAACCTTAGGAGTTAATACCTTATAATTCTGTCTGTGATGACTTAAATCACTGACAGCGGAGTAAAAAAGAACAGATGAGGACAGATAAAGACACTAAACAAGAAGACACAGTACAGACAGTGATGATGCGGTGTGTGTAATATGTGTAGTCTAGTATGTGTGAGTTGTGTGGTGCATAGAGATAAATGTGTTGGTGGTTTGAGTTGTAATAATGTTTGTTATAGTGTTTGTCTCCAGTATCCTCCCCAAAGATAAAGCAGTCCAGCAGCCAGACACACAACAGTGAGCAGTGATGTTGGCCTCCAACGCCTCTTCAGCACCAACCAGTGACCACAACCACATCTACAGGCTGGACCACAGTTGGTGCTGGAGTGTTTGGCCAGTGTCATGCAGCAGAACTCCACCAATGGACAGGTGCTACCCAGTCCATCCAACCCTCCCACCGCCATCAGCCCAGACAAGGCAACAAGCCCCCCCCCCAATCCCAGGGGTAGCAGAAAGGAGGAGTTATCAAAGTCACTGGAGTTACCCATCAGGATGGTAACACCAGTGACGGTAACACCAGCCAGTGACATCTGTCATAAAAAAATCTATTTTACAAGATGGCTGCCACAGAGAATCAAACCACATGTTGACATTCATGAAGTACTCACTTAATTGTACATAATTTAACAATTTTTATTCTTCCATGTTCATTTCCCAAAGATTAAAGTAGGTCATACCAGTGACTTACAATAAAGCTTTGAAGAAAATCTTAGGGTAAATTATTCAAATTTATGAAAAATTATATTGAACTCACCATGTGTCTCTCTTCCTTAATCCTCAGAGAGGAAGCAAAATGACTTCCTGTGATGTCATCACCATGTCGTTGTATGTCGAAATAATAGTCTTTTGTCATGCAGTAACCCCAGTGACGTGAATCCAAGGGACGTACACATTTATTATGTTTTTTATAATATTTATTTGCAATGTTGTGATTTTTTTAAAATTGTGTGATATATTGGACAAGTATGAACACATACCTGCATTTGTGCTAATAAAGTATATGTTTTTCATTTAAAAATAAAGCCCTTAATTTCCCAGCATGGCCGAAGGGACAGCCATTTTGGTCATACTTGAAAAAACATTAAAATGATTAAAAAGAAATAATGACTAATTAGTGGTTCAAAAAGGTATAATTGTTCAAATATCATATTGTTTTGTCTGAAAATATAATTAAATCCCTAAATTTAATTATTTTTACAACGCAACTGGCCTGTAAAGTCTAGAGACAGAAAAGTGGATGTTTCTGTAGAATGACCCGGAAATAAAATTATCAACCTACAGAGGGCTGAATTCAAAGACACCCCAGAAATTACAGTGAAGGCTAGTCCATTTAGCTGAAATTTCATTGCAGCAACTCAAAATGGTATTCAGTCATTTGTATGGCCCCCACGTGCGTGTATCCATGCCTGACAACGTCAGGGCTCCTAATGAGAAGACGGATGGCGTCCTGGGGTATCTCCTCCCAGATCTGGACCACTGAGCTCCTGGACAGTCTGAGGTGCAACCTGGTGGTGGTGGCGTCGGATTGATCGAAACATAATGTCCCAGAGGTGTTCTATTGGATTTAGGTCAGGTGAGCGTGGGGGCCAATCAATGGTATCAATTCCTTCATCTTCCAGGAACTGCCTGCATACTCTCGCCACGTGAGGCCGGGCATTGTCGTGCACCAGGAGGAACCCAGGACCCACTGCACCAGCATAGGGTCTGACAATGGGTGCAAGGATTTCATCCTGATACCTAATGGCAGTCAGTGCCGTTGTCTAGCCTGTATAGGTCTGTGGTCCCTCCATGGATATGGACCAGACCATCACTGACCCACCACCAAACCGGTCATGCTGAACGATGTTACAGGCAGCATAATGTTCTCCACGGCTTCTCCAGACCCTTTCACGTCTGTCACATGTGCTCAGGGTGAACCTGCTCTCATCTGTGAAAAGCACAGGGCGCCAGTGGTGGACTTGCTGATTCCGGTGTTCTGTGGCAAATGCCAATCGAGCTCCACGGTGCCGGGCAGTGAGCACAGGGCCCACTAGAGGACGTCGGGCCCTCAGGCCACCCTCATGAAGTCTGTTTCTGATTGTTTGGTCAGAGACATTCACACCAGTAGCCTGCTGGAGGTCATTTTGTAGGGCTCTGGCAGTGCTCCTCCTGCTCCTCCTTGAACAAAGGAGCAGATACCGGTCCTGCTGATGGGTTGTAGACCTCCTAAGGCCCTGTCCAGCTCTCCTGGAGTAACTGCTTGTCTCCTGGAATCTCCTCCATGCTCTTGAGATTGTGCTGGGAGACACAGCAAACCTTCTGGCAATGGCACGTATTGATGTGCCATCCTGGAGGAGTTGGACTGCCTGTGCAACCTCTGTAGGGTCCAGGTATCGCCTCATGCTAACAGTAGTGACACCTGTGCAACCTCTGTAGGGTCCAGGTATCGTCTCATGCTAACAGTAGTGTCACCTGTGCAACCTCTGTAGGGTCCAGGTATTGCCTCATGCTAACAGTAGTGACAGTGACCCTAGCCAAATGCAAAACTGGTGAAAAAGAGTCAGAAAAGATGAGGAGGGGAAAAAAATGTCAGTGGCCTACACTTGTAAAACCATTCCTGTTTTGATGGTCGTCTCGTTGTTGCCCCTCTAGTGCACCTGTTGTTAATTTCATTAACACCAAAGCAGCTGGAATTGATTAACAACCCCCTCTCTACTTACCTGACCAAATCAATATCCCATGATGTGAAGTATGGGTATATGATGAGTGATACTTGTAATGTACGGAAGAATAAGATCATGTAGGTCTATATAATTAATGCCACTGCAGAAAAACAGTAGGCCTAACGTTCTCTTAAAAAAATTAATCCAGTATCATAAATAGTGATGGGTGACTTAACCGCAGTAACTATTTCGTTCATCAATACACTTTCCCGTTGCAAATGTGACCTGTCACTGTTCAGACATCTCCAAAAAGCAGATCACCACACTAACAGACTCAGAGTATGAGTTACCTCGGTTTCTGAAACCAGCTCAGCTGAGCCCTCTTGATCGAGGTTAAGTAACCTCGCTTTATAAAACAGAAAACTCAGTTTCTCTGAGTTCTGGTTCAACATACTCAGAGTTTCTACATAGCCCGCTTTCTGAAGCAGACCTCAGAGAGCTGTTGCACAAAACCAAGATAAAGGATTAAGGTGGGATATGTCTGTTATGCTGGCTGACTTTATCCTCCAGTTGGCTGCATGAAAGCAGGAAATTATATGTTTCCTTGAAGATTTATTATGTGGAGGTCGCCTGGTGGGGACCAGGCTAACGAGCAGGATTTCTTGATCCTGCTGCTCTGGTCTCTTCTGTCAGGCGTCACTCTGATTGGAAATTCATTTAATGAACCGTTATGTGTATGTTACCTTATTTTCATAAGCCTGCGATACAATTTTACAAACAAATTAACAAATCTATAAACAGTGGAGAAAAAAGACCACAAGAGAAAAGTTAAGTTCCCTTATTGCTGTTGCAAAATGTACATTTAGAATCCAAATTTGATTTTTACATCTTCATAAAATACTTTTCATAGGGTAAAAATTATGAATTCATTTAAATGAGACTTTCTCTATTTTATGACCAGTAGATTGTTATACTAGGGGAGGACCAGAGCAAAGCATAAAACCCCCACCCTACTCTCCCTGCTCCCAAGGGCAACCATGCAACAACTGAATTTGTAGTCCAATTTAGCTCATTATGAGCAATAGTAGCATTAACATTGGGGAGGATCTGGATTTACATCTTACCTGGAAAAGAAAACAAACAAATGACATAAACTAAACTTCCTGGCAAAAAACAGGAGAAAACCCACAAAACTTCTTTTTTTTAGGGAGTGTAAACACATCTATTTTTATTGTAAGCTGTTTCTCATCTGGTGAAACATAAGAAACACTCACTCTCTCTCCATTTCTGAATCAGTAAATCTGTGGCCTCGTGTTCTGCTGAAGAAAGCTGTGAACGCACTCATACCAAGATTAGTTACGCCTGGCTCGACACCTAGCTATCATGGTTTGGTGTTCCTGAAAACAAATAAGGCAGGATGACTTTGGCAGGATAGGTCAAACCTGCAGTGAACTCCACTGATGATTACAAAGTAATCATCAGTGGAACTCTGCTACTGCGATTCACCTCGGCAACGCCGAGTAAACAGAAGAATTAGTTTTTATTTCAATCATGCGGCTTTCTGCAGAATGAAGAAAGAGGAAGGAATGGAAGAAAAGAAGGAATGAATTAATAAAGGAAACTTAATTAAAAGAAGGAGTGTTGAAGTGGGAGAAACTGCAAAGCAAGTGAATGGTAATTTAAATATTTAGTTTGAAAAAGAAAAAAAACATTGAATCAGTTGATTAATATAAAAACATATTTCAGACAACTTGATGTAACTGGATCAGCTGTTCTCACTTTAACATTGCCAACATTTACAAAGAAAATAATAATTTAAAGAGCTTCAGTGGGAATATGGATGCATTCAATACGTCCAGTCACTCTGGTTAACCTTAAAGGATATTTTCTTTACTCACAGAGGTTGAAGCGGGCTACAAGTTATTATAAATAATTAATGATATCAATCCTCCAAATCGTGTAGTTTTCCCAAAATTCTTATTTAAAAAATGAATTTGAAATTTAAAAAAAGGCTTTCTGTCAGCAACAAAGCATCCAACAAGAATGTCTACTGGTCAGTTAATGAAGGGAGATCTTATTTAAGAGCATTTACAATTGTTAGCCAGTACAAAAAAAAGAAAAATCATTACTAGCGTATAAATTGAATTTGTATTCTAAATGAACATTTAGTAAAATCAATGACATAACTTTACTTTTCTCTTGTGGACTGATATGATTGATTTTGCCTTTTTTTTTCTCCACCAAACATGTCTTATTTGGTGGAGAAATGTGACCTCAAAATATGGAAATGCTGTCTTGGCCTATGGTTAATTCATTCAGCATCTATGGGAAATACTGTATCCACAACTCATACCAAACCTCAATACACTGTTCACTTCATTTAGCATTTACATAGAAAGCATGAAATTAGCAATCAAAACTCTGGCATTAGGGCAGTAGGGTGGCTTGGTGGTTAGTCCTGTTGCCTCACAGCAAGAAAGTTCCTGGTTCAAACCTCAACAGGGGTCTTTCTGTGTGGAGTTTGCATGTTCTCCCTGTGCTAGTGTGGGTTTCCTCCGGGTACTCCAGCTTCCTCCCACGGTCCAAAGACATGCTTAGGACCACCAACCATCATTGGTGGTTCTAAATTGCCCATAAGAGTGATTGTGAGTGTGTGTGGTTATTCATCTACATGTGGCCCTGTGATGGACTGGTGATCTGTCCAGGGTGTACCCCTGGCTTTTCCCCAAACAGAGCTGGGATAGGCTCCAGCAGATCCCTGTGATTAAGCGGGCATAAGTAATGGATGGAACTTTAAAAATGTCCTCAAACACTTGAGCATTTGTTCCATCCATCCATCCATCCATTAACTCCCGCTTGGTCCGGAATCGGGTCGCTGGGGCAGCAGCTTCAGCTGAGAGGCCCAGACCTCCCTCCCCTCGGCTGCTTCCACCAGCTCCTCTGGGAGAATCCCGAGGCGCTCCCAGGCCAGCTGAGAGATATAATCTCCCCAGCGGGTCCTGGGTCTTCCCCGTGGTCTTCTCCCAGTTGGACATGCCCGAAACACCTCCCCAGGGAGGCGTCCGGGGGGCATCCTAACCAGATGAACCACCTCAACTGGCTCCTCTCTATGTGAAGGAGCAGCGGCTCTACTCTGAGTCTCTCCTGAATGACTGAACTCCTCACCCTATCTCTAAGGGAGAGTCCAGCCACCCTGCGGAGAAAGCTCATTTCCGCCGCTTGTATCCGCGATCTCATTCTTTCGGTCACTACCCACAGTTCATGACCATAGGTGAGGGTTGGAACAAAGATCGACCGGTAAACAGAGAGCCTTGCCTTTTGGCTCAGCTCTCTCTTCACCACAATGGACCGGTACGGAGTCCTCACCACAGCAGACGCTGCACCAATCCGTCTGTCGATCTCCCGCTCCTCTCTCCCATCACTCGTGAACAAGACCCCGAGATACTTAAACTCCTCCACTTGAGGCAGAACCTCACTCCCGACCCGGAGGAGGCATTCTACCCTTTTCCGACTGAGGACCATGGTCTCAGATTTGGAGGTGCTGATTCTCATCTCTGCCACTTCACACTCGGCTGTGAACCGCTCCAGTGAGAGCTGCAGATCCCCACTTGATGGCGCCAACAGGACCACGTCATCTGCAAACAGCAGAGACGAGATCCCGACACCACCGAACCGGAACCCTTCCGCTCCTTGGCTGCGCCTAGAAATTCTGTCCATAAACGTTATGAACAGAACCGGTGACAAAGGGCAGCCCTGGCGGAGTCCAACTCCCACCGAAAACGAATCCGACTTAGAACCAGCAATGCGGACCAAGCTCCCACTCCATTTGTACAGGGACTGGACGGCCCGTAACAACGGGCCCAGCACCCCATACTCCTGGAGTACCCCCCACAGGACCCCCCGAGGGACACGGTCAAATGCCTTCTCCAAGTCCACAAAACACATGTGGACTGGTTGGGCAAATTCCCATGTTCCCTCCAGGACCCTAGTGAGGGTATAGAGCTGGTCCAGTGTTCCACGACCAGGACGGAACCCACATTGTTCCTCCTGAATCCGGGATTCGACAATCAATCGAACTCTCTTCTCCAGCACCCCTGCATAGACCTTACCAGGGAGGCTGAGGAGTGTGATTCCCCTGTAATTGGAACACACCCTCCGGTCCCCCTTCTTAAAAAGGGGAACCACCACCCCGGTCTGCCAATCCAGAGGTACTGCCCCCGATTTCCATGCGATGTTGCAGAGACGTGTCAACCAAGACAATCCTACAACATCCAGAGCCTTAAGGAAATCAGGGCGGATCTCGTCCACCCCCGGAGCCCGGCCACTGTGCAGCTTCTTAACTACCTCAGCGACCTCGGCTCCGGTAATGAACGAGTCCACCCCCAAGTCCACAGGCTCAGCATCCTCAGCGGAAGACATGTTGGTGGGATTGAGAAGGTCCTCGAAGTATTCCTTCCACCGCCGAACGACATCTCCGGTCGAGGTCAGCAGCACCCCACCCCCACTATACACAGTGTTGGTGAAGCACTGCTTTCCCCGCTTGAGCCGCCTGACGGTTTGCCAGAATCTCTGAGGAGCCGATCGAAAGTCTTTTTCCATGGCCTCACCGAACTCCTCCCACACCCGAGTTTTCGCCTCAGAGACCACCGAAGCCGCCGCCCGCTTGGCCTGCCGATACCTGTCTGCTGATTCCGGAGTCCCACAAGCTAACCAAGCCCGGTAGGAGTCCTTCTTCAGTCTGACGGCCTCTCTCACCCGAGGTGTCCACCACCGAGTTCGAGGATTGCCGCCACGACAGGCACCGACGACCTTACGGCCACAGCTCCGGTCAGCCGCTTCAGCAATGGAGGCGCGGAACGTGGCCCATTCAGACTCAATGTCCCCCGCCTCCCCCGGGATGTGGTTGAAGCTCTGCCGGAGGTGCGAGTTGAAGATCTTTCTGACAGGTTCCTCTGCCAGACGTTCCCAGCAAACCCTCACTACACGTTTGGGCCTGCCAGGTCTGACGGGCATTCTCCCCCGCCACCTGATCCAACCCACCACCAGGTAGTGATCAGTTGACAGCTCAGCTCCTCTCTTCACCCGAGTGTCCAAAACATACGGCCGAAGATCAGATGATACGACTATAAAGTCGATCATCGATATCCGGCCAAGAGTGTCCTGATGCCATGTGCATTTATGGACACTCTTATGCTTGAACATGGTGTTCGTTATGGACAAACTGTGACGAGCACAGAAGTCCAACAACAGAACACCACTCTGGTTCAGATCAGAGAGGCCATTCCTCCCAATCACGCCCCTCCAGGTACCACTGTCATTGCCAACGTGAGCGTTGAAGTCCCCCAGCAGAATAAAGGAGTCCCCATTAGGGGCGCTTTCCAGCACCCCCGCCAAGGACCCCAAGAAGGCTGGGTACTCCGAACCGTCATTTGGCGCATAAGCGCAAATGACAGTCAGAGCCCGTTCCCCGACCCGAAGGCGCAGGGAAGCTACCCTCTCATCCACCGGGGAAAACCCCAACGTACAGGCTCCAAGCTGGGGGGCTAAAAGCAAGCCCACACCAGCCCGTCGCCTCTCACCCTGAGCAACTCCAGAGTAGAATAAGGTCCAGCCTCTCTCGAGAAGATTGGTTCCAGAGCCCAGGCTGTGCGTCGAGGTGAGCCCGACTATATCTAGTCGGTACCTCTCAACCTCACGCACAAGCTCAGGCTCCTTCCCCGTCAGAGAGGTAACATTCCATGTCCCAGTAACCAGTTTCGTCAGCCGAGGGTCGGCACGCCAAGGCCCACGCTTTCGGCTGCCACCCATACCACAAAGCACCCGACTCCTATGACCCTCCCTGCGGGTGGTGGGCCCACGGGGAGGCGAACCCATGTAGCTCCTTCGGGCTTAGCCCGGCCGGGCCCCATGGGTGAAGGCCCGGCCACCAGGCGCTCCCGAACGAGCCCCTCCCCCAGGCCTGGCTCCAGGGTGGGGCCCCGGTGACCCTGATCCAGGCGAGGGACATCGAGCTCTTAATATTGTCTTGTTCATAAGAGTCGTATGAATCGCGCTTGGTCTGGCCCGTCCCCCAGGACCAGTTTGCCTTGGGTGACCCTACCAGGGGCAAATGCCCCCGACAACATAGCTCCTGGGATCATTCGGGCACACAAACCCCTCCACCACGTTAAGGTGGCGATTCAGGGAGGGGTTGAGCATTTGATATTAAAATATCAAAAAAAAAAAAAAAAAAAAAAAAAAATTGAGCATTTGTTTAATTTTGATATTTTAATAATTACATTTCCTTACTGTTTTCCTCTTGAATTTAGTTTATAGCGTTGTTCCTTTTTTTGTATGATGCCTGATTAATTAAACTGAATTAAAACAAAGAAAGCTGAATCTGCTCAAGTGTCCAATACCATCACTGAAGAAATGCCAGGGGTTTCCAACCTGCCCAAAAACACTCTCTAATCAGAAACTCTATCTAAAGAGCATTGCTTTGTCCAAACCATCATTTAGAACACAAGTATGACATTAGCAATGACACAAACATGACATAGAACCTTTTATGGTGTAGACTATCGCCCTTATCACAGACTCTTATTTAACAATCCTAAATGAGAAAGAGTTGAGACAATATGGAAAAGACAAAAAAAAAAAAAGAGAGGAAAAAATGGAAATTCTTGTGTTTACTTTACAATATAAATGATTCGAAGGAAAGTTGAAATCTTTCTCACAACACGTAAAAAGTGTTCAGGTATTGAGGAGACCTAGCTGTGTAGCATATCAGTTTGTATTTCCTACAATTCCTTCTATGAATATGTCTTAAGGTGTGTAGCAATACAGGGTTTTTTTTCATTGTATTTCTTCCTTTGAATTCCTCCACACATTCTCTCGAGGGGACAGGTCAGAACTGCAGGTGGGCCAGGCCAGTACCCAGATCCGGTTCTTCCTCAGCCATGCCATTGTACTATTGGGAGACTGTGACATTGCATTGGCTTTTTGAAAAATGCATTGGAATCCCTGAAAATTATGGTGTATTGAAGGCACCATTTGTTAACCTCAACTGTGCACTAATGGTATCATCACTGGCGTGTTGATGATCACTGCTTAAGACACTGATACAACCACTTACCATCAGAGAGCCTGACAGGCGGAGTTGTTGATTACAACAACCTGGATGATGCTTTTCATCTTTGGTCCAGCGCACATTTATCTTCCAAAAAGATATACAATGCTGAATGATTTGGCCTTAATACAGATTTCACAGTGTGATGGTTCATCCCAGATACCTCCATTCAAATCAGCATTTAATGCTTTGCAATCTGGTGGATTCTGATCGATGGTGTTCAGCGTCCTTAATCTTTATATATTGAAGTTTATCTAAGATTCAGTATATTATGCGCTGTAGGAGAACACATTTCTGGATTCCTTCCAATCATTCCTTGAGGAACATTGTTTTTAAACCTTTCTATGACTTTCTCACACTGTCATGGCCCGGGTCAGCCCTGACCGAGAATTTGTATTTTCTGTCTGTTTTGTCAAGTTGGCGTCTCTCCATGTCTGTAGTGCTTCCTGTTTTACTGTCTTGTTGAAGGTCTGTCTTGTCCTCGTGGTGTTCAGCTTTTCTTCCTCCCCCTTGTCAGCCTGATTGTTCACACCTGCCTCTTGTTTGTTCCTGTGTGTTTATAAGTCCTGTCTGTCCCTTTTCTGTTTGCTGTCCATTGTTGTCCTTACCCCTGCATGTTGGTCTGTGTGTCTCCATGCTCTTCACCCTGTTTTCATGGAGTCAAGTTAAGTTTGTATTTTTGTATTTTTTTGGATTGTTGGATTATTGGATTTTTGGATTTTGTGAATTTTGGAGTTTTGGATTTTTGTACTTTTGTTTAATAAAGACCCTTTTTGTTTCTTGAACCTCCTGCACTGGGGTCCTCCTTCCACTCCCCTACCACCCGTGACACACACATTTGTTGACAAAGCTGAGATCTTCTCCCAAAGTCTTTCCTTAGTGATAACATTGATTTTTGAACTTTTTTTCATCGTGGTTTGGTTTCTGTGTTGCTTGGAGGATTTTTCTTGGTTACTTTTTCATTTTTTACCACCTATTATGATGAGTAGCCATAAAAACGAGAGAGTTGTTTACAAGCGGTAGCAGCTGATCGAAATATCAAGAAGCCAAATTATAAGGAGTTAAGGAGGAGACTCCGCGGTTGCAGAGCAGGAGCAAAGCAAAGAGAGAGAAAGAAGAACGTGAGATCTCCCGCTAACAAGGCTCCAGCATCTCTCTGCCCAGATTTCAGACAATAAGGCCAGACAGAGATATGAAGAAAAGCGGAAAAAGCAAAGGCGGTGGAATTGCAGTACTTGTCAACAACAGATAGTGTAATACAGTACATACCACTGTGAAATATCGTTTCTGCAGTCTGGATATTGAACTGTTAGCTGTGAGTTTTCCTCGTTATTATTTACTGAGAGTTCACCAGTGGTATTGTAGTGACAGTTTTTATCCTGCCATCAGCTGTAGCCAAAGCTGCATGTGATGTCATCAGCTGCACTGTTGCTATGTCACAGACACACTAACCCAGTGTGTTCCTGGCCATTACTGGTGATTTCAAGCATGTCTCTCTGTCTGCCACATTCTCAATGGTTCAACGGTTTATCAACTGCTCCACCAGAGAGAAAACAATCTTGGATATGTTTTATGCAAATATCAGAGATGCATACAGCTCCTCTGCATGACCTGCTCTGGGCAAAGCAGATCAAAATCTGGTCTATCTCTCCTCAACCTACAAACTCATCATCCAGAGGCAACAAGTGACAAAAAGGAAAGTGAGGAGGTGGTCACAGGAAGCTGGAGAAACTCTGTGGAGACGTTTTAATGGCTGCAGACTGATATATACTCTGTGAGCCACATGGAAATTACATCATTGCCATGATTGAGTGTGTTACTGAGTTCATTAAAAAGAAGCTCAGCATCCTTCTCTCCTGCCCCCAGCTAAAAAGACCTCCCACCCCTACCATAACCCACCACTTCCCTGTCACATCTCAGCTGTCTCATCTTCCACCTCAGTCATGCTGCTCCATTTTGTTGGCTCCACCCACATCAGGAAATTCCAGGCCCCCGTCCACGTTCCCATCTGTCTGTCTCTAGCAGTCAGGTGAAGAGGCAGCTGGAGAGACTGAGTAGCAACAAGGGTGCCGGTCCAGATGGTGTCAGCCCCTGAGTTCTGAAAGCCTATGTGAACCAACTATATGGGATTCTACAGGTCTTCTTCTTCAGTCTGAGCCAGGAGAAGAAGGTTCCACAGCTGTGGCCAACATCCTGCCTTCTTCCAATTCCAAAAACATCTCATCCATCTTCTAATGACAATAGACCTATGGCCCTAACATCCCACATCATGAAAGTCCTGGAGAGACATTTATTGGGCCACCTGAATAAGCAAAGAACCACCTTCCAGGACTCACTGCAGTTTGCTTTCTGTCGTGGGGTTGGAGGTGAAGACGCCATCATACGCCTGCTTCAACAAACCCACAGTCATCTGGACAAAGCAGGCGGCTCCGTGAGGATCATGTTCTTCAATTTCTCCAGTGTGTCCCTAACCAGCCTGCTTTACTACAAAGGAAACTCCAGAAGACACAGGTGGATGCCTCCACAAACACCTGGATTACTGACTTCCTGACCACAGTTTGTGAGACTAACTACTCACCAGACCCCTCAGCTCATCTGGATCCGGTTTATTATCAGTCCCCAGAGTCAGAACCAAACATGGAGAAGCTGCGTTCAGTTTCTATGCTCCACATGTCTGGAACAAACTCCCAGAAAGCCTCAGATCAGCTGAAACACTCAGTTTATTTAAATCCAGGTTGAAGACTCACCTGTTCTCAGCTGCCTTTAAATAACATTTTATTCAGGAGCTCAAATCTGCACAGCTGTTTTAAAACTCTTCTTACTGTCTTCTTTGTTTTTATGGTTTTATTATTTTACTTTTTAATGCTTTCTTTCTTTTCTGTGATGCTTTTAATGTTTTATGTAAAGCTGAATTGTTTTGTACATGAAATGTGCTATAAAAATAAACCTGCCTTGCCTTGTCTAAATGGTTGTGTGTCTGAGTAGGTCAGCAGCACAGGAGCACGACAGGGGACTGTACTATGAACATTCCTCTTGGACTTGGTGGACTACTTTCTGTCATGGTAACAATCATCTCTTCTTAAATGTCTACAAGACAAAGGAGATAATTGTGGATTTTAGGAGGATCAGGAATAAGTCAAACTGTATTTCTATCATGGGAGAGGAAGTGGAGGTAATAGAGGAGTAAAAATATCTTGAGGTTCACCTGAACAAAGGAGTGGACTGGAGATGCAACATTGATGCTGTTTATAAGAAGGGACAGAGCAGACTTCTTTTTTTGAAGAAACTTTAGTCCTCCCAAAAGTCCGTCTATGAGTCTGTTGTGGAGAGTGTAGTCTCATCTGCAGTCATCTGTTGGGGGAGCAGCATCAGAGTCAGTGACTTAAAGGTATGGTGGGAAATCTTTGAAAAAACAGCTACAGCAATCCAACTCAAGTGAGATTTTGAAAATATACACTTCCTCCCTCCTTCCAAAGGCTCCTCCTCCTCCTCTTCAGCCCACCCCTCGAAACCACGCCTTCACACGATTCACGACTACATGAAAGCGCACGCTGTCTCGAGCGGTCACGGAAGTTCACGAGCATTCGATTTGCCAACAACAAGTAGCGTCAGAGTGGCTGGCTAACTTCAAGCCATGGCATCTTCTCCGTCAAGGATAACAACAGCCTAGCTAACGGTGTCACACATAGTACTGTAGCCTAGCTGACAGAGTTGGTAGCTTAGCGAAACATGCTGGAATATGTTCGTCATGTCACTCGATGGACAATAATTTTGTCATCATCTTTCATTTTCTCACTGACTGAGTGAATAAGCCTACAATACCTGTAACCAATCAGTATCTTGAAATATTATATAATCAGAACGGCATCATCTTACCTATCCAGTAGAAACTGGGCCACCTTGGTATTGGTCTGGAGCCCCTTTTTTAATTTTTTAGCTGGCGCCAGCGCTGGAAAGCCGTACTGATAACCACTCTTGTTCTGTTTCGTTCTTCGGTTAGCTTCCGCATGGCTGTTGCTTTTTCAACAACAGTTTTCGCTTTGATTTTACTGCCATTGACGTCTTCTTCTCTGCCATTGTTGCAACGAAATGATCTGTGCGAGCTAACTTGATTTCTGGCTTTCAAATAGCAACGCTGTCTGCTCACCTGATTGCTAGAGCTGAGGGAGGTCCTCGAGTAACGAAACTGTGACATGCAAGATGGGGGGTTGGGGGGGTTGGGGGGGGGGGGGTGCATTGATATTTGATGGACATATTAGGCAGCTAATAAATGTAAAGATGATCAGTACATTGATTGGTCAGAGTTTTACTCTGACCGGACCAAAACTTTTGTTTTTTTTGCAAACCTTTTATTTCAGTGGGTGCAATGGGAATGTGAAAAGGTTTTCAGGCAATATTGTAAAAAATGCTGCAAAAAAAGATCTCCCACCATACCTTTAAAGAAACTGAAAAAAACTGATGAAGAAAGCTCTGTTCTGGAGCCTCTGGAGCAAAGAAGGATAGTTCATAAAACGAAAAACATCATGGACAACCCTGAACATCCTCTAAACAACACAGTGATTCAGCAACAGAGTGTCTTCAGTCAGAGGATTCTTCAGATCTGCTGCAACACAGACCAGTACAGGAGACCCTTCCTGCCCACAGCAATAACCTTCTACAATGAATCTTTGAAGAGACTTAAATCATTACAGTTACTGCAACTATTTAATTTCCAATTGAATTGAATTGAATTGAATTGCCCAGTGGCTTGGTGATCAGCACTGTTGCCTTACCCTTACTGTGTGTACTACTGTTCTCCCCGTTGCTTGTGTGGCCTTTCTCCAGGACCTCCAGCTACCTCCTAGAGTCTAAAGACGTGCATGTTAGGTTAAGTGGTGGTTCTAAATTGCCCGTAGGAGTGATTGTGAGTGTGCGTGGTTGTTCATCTACAGTGTGGCCCTGCGGTGGACTGGCGACCTGTCCAGGATGTACCCCTGCCCTTTGAAGAGAGCTGGGATTAGACTCCAGAAAATCCCCATGACCCTGTATACGATGAAACGGGTATGGATAATGGATAGATGAATTAAATTGTTGCTCCTTTCTGTATACTCCTGTACCAAATCAACATTATATACACTTGTTGATATCACCTGTTTAAGACTGCATAATTTTTTATTTTTCACCTCTTTACTAGCACTAAATTCCCCCATTGGGGTTGTATTCATATGTGTCACAACCATTATACTTGAGGGTGACAGGTCCCCCCCCCCCCCCCCCCCCCCCCCCCCCCCCCCCCCCCCCCCCCCCCCCCCCCCACATTTACCATGTAAACATATTAGTCCACCTGGCGCTGTCACTTCACCAAAGAAACAATTCTGCTTGTTCGATAAAGGAATATTCATACCATTAAATGTTATCGCCAGGTTTTCCTGGTTACCTTACAACAATTCACCACAGAAAGCATTAACAAATGCAGTTTAGAACCAACTGTTCATGAACTGGCTCTGGTATAAAGTTCATGGTCAAGGTGAACCATCAGAGCAGGCTGCTGAAAACTGGAGGCGGTGATGTCAGCGCAACAACGGACATAAGGAGATTATTTAAAAAGCTCCAGAAAGTTAGTCACAATTTCTCAACAGGGCAGTTCAGGGATTTTTTTTCTTCCCTATGGGAAGTATAGCACATTTAGCTGGTAAGTGTTTGAATCAAATGCTTACTTGCAGGTAAAAGTAGGTGTGTAACAACCTGCTCAAATGCATCAGGATGTAGGAACTGGTATCTACCTCATTAAAAGTTTTCAGGGGTAACACCCCCAGACCTCCCTGCCAGTGGAACTCTCCCATTACAAATGCCTTCAGCGCCTCTGGTTTTATTTCAACTAAGTTCCTTTTCTTTCTGCAAAACCTGTTTGCAGAGATGTACACAAGGTTATGAGGGTGCATGAACAAAGCTACGAAAAACTGCAAATGAAAAGAGATAATATTTCATACAACGACCAACCTTATTTCAGGTTTATATTGTGTATGACAGGTATATACACAGCATACTGCTGATCTCATTTGCACATTCATAAACTGACCTAATCAACAGTAGCACTGTCTTTTTATCAAGCCGAATGTGCATTCCACAACTGGGATTTAGCATTTTTACATATTCAGTCCTGTTCATGTCATCAGGGCACCAGTATCCTTCAAATGATGTGCTAGTTATTTCACCAACATTAAAGAAATTCAGATAAGTTTAATAAAACAGAGCTTCTCAAAGATGATAAAATGAAATGAGCCACTAAAAAGCAGTGTATTTTTCAGAAGCATTGCCTGCCATCTTTCCCTGGACGATCTTGAACACTTAATCTCTGCATGGCATTTGGCAATAAGTAATTCATGATACTGGCTGACTTATACTGCATTTATATTCAGTCCTTTAACATTGTCTCATAGTAGCCCAAATATTATCAACTGAGAGTGGGAAAGGTACATGTTATGAATAATTATGAGTGTTTCTATTCTAAAGAGGAGGGTCAAAAACAGTAATTATGTTAAATGAGTAAGAAACTTCTCAGTTTTGAAAATAATCCGTGGAACGTTTGCAGGTTGCAGTCAGAGATGATACAACCCATCTTGAGTTTGACTTTGTAAACTATAAATAATATGAAAGAAAAGCTCAATAGCATTTGGAATCACAGTCTGGGCTGCCAGACAGGCAGCAGGGATTGATGTGAAGAGTCCCGTATACTATTAAAATATCATCAGACATAATCAAAGTGAAATCATGAATGATTTCATGGTGTAGATGTGGCAGTATATCAATCAAGGCACAAAGCAAAGCAGGCTAGTCGTTCTAATGGATGCTCAGTGACTCAAATCAGTAGTAATTATGAAAATATTTAGCAAAACAGCCAAAGATAGTTTCTGAAAAAAAAAAAAAAAGGGAAAAAAATGCATTAACAACCCTGAAATGCACCTTCAGTTGATGGATGAATATTTCTGTTTTGGGAAAAATGGGGACAGTGGCAACAACAGTCCGCAATGTGTGTGTGTGTGTGTGTGCTTCATGCATACTTTAGAGCATGTATTCACATGGTTTTTTTAGAGCACGTCTGAGTTGGCCCTGTGGAGATAAATTGAGTTAATAAACAAATGAAACCCCTTTCCAAAAAAGTAAGGACGCAGTATGAAATGTATAACGTAAATGAAAACAGAGTGCATAGATTTGCAAATCTCATAAACCTTTATTTTATTCCCAATAGAATCTAACTTATCAGATGTTAAAACTGAGACATTTTAACATTTCATGGAAGATACTTGCTCATTTTGACCTTGATGGGAGCAACACATCTCAAAAAGGTTGGAAGGTCGATGTTCACCATTTTAACAATTGTTTGTCATTTGGGAATAAAATTTGGGTTTATGTGGTCTGTATTACATTGCATTCTGTTTTTGTTTATATTTTACAAAAAACACCACAAATCCAATTACATTTTTTTTAATTGTCATTTAAAAGAGTATACAAGTTACAAGAACAACAATGAGAGGTGGAGAAATTGTCTCAGTGAAGTGGAGGTATCTGTTGACAAAGTTTTATAGTGGAGATATTTCAGAAAAGCAGGAATCACCAGGTAACAGAACTGTTATGCAGTAAAATGTAAGCAGGTATTTACTATATCAAACCATAGTAATGGTTTGGGCCTATTTCTCTTCCTCTCTGTATTTCATTCACTCATTCAGGAACAGGTGAAACCTTAAGAAAAAAAATGTTTAAGGGAAAGAATCAAAGCATATCTTTGCCTTCTGAGTCTCTTTCCCATCAGCAGTTCAGAATTTCAGTTTTTATGCTGAAGAACAAACTGTGTTATCTGTTTTAGTGAAAAAGAAAAAAAAAAAAAAAGATAAATCTGCTTTTTTTTTAACCAGGTCCTAAAAAATAAGTTAATGCACACACCCATATATATATATATATATATATATATATATATATATATATATATATATATAGCATTTAATCGAAAGATTTTCATAGTTAACTAGTGATTAATCGCATTTTTTAATGTTTTGTTTATCCATCCATCCATCATCTATACCTATTTTGTCCTATACAGGGTCATGGTGACCTGCTTTTTTTTTTTTTTAAGCCTTAATGTGAAAACCTAAAGTCCACCAATGCTGCCATACTTTTTGGGGGCTTAATTCATCACGCTTGTTTGTATATTTGTCGGTGCTGCTGCTTGACTGCAGTAATTTGCTGACGGTCCCTAAGCTCCACGGCAGAAGCAAGGTACTCTTAACAACATTCAGCGCTGTTCCTTAGAGTTTTTGCCACACTCACTGAGCTTAAAGGGTTATTGACACTTGTGAAATGTGTGGCAAACTTATATCTACAAAATGATACCAACCTGGATGAAATCGGTGCCGTTTTCATGACGCTATTAAAGTTTAAAGAGAAAAAAAAGAAAGCGGATGTAAAACTAACTTTACCGCGTCCTGCAGTGGTGACTTAATTCACAGCTACAGTAAATGCAAATAACCCTTTTCTTATCAACAGATCCATCTGGCAGCACCTTAAGGCTAAACTTGCCTTAAGGTAAGTGTAAATACACTTATTGGCCGAGGGTCATATAGAAACCTGTGTGCATTAATCTCGGGTTAAAAAAAATAGTGGCGTTAAACAGGATTTATGTTAACACATTATTAACACGTTATTAATGCGTTATTATCGCGTTATTAACAGGCTAACTCTGACAGCCCTAATATATATATATACATATATTAGGGATGCAACAGCACTCGGTAAAATATGGTACGGTTCGGTACGACCTACACGGGACACGGGACAACACAGGCTTTTATGTCCCGCGGTATTTATGTTCCAATAACTTTGCATTGGACTTGCACGTGAGCGTGCGTGCCTTTTAGGCAACAGGCATGTCAATGTCCACTCGCCTCCACTCACTCACAGTGACCAGCCGATCACACTTTGTCCGGATGGCTGCAGGTCATAGAGGCAGAAAAAGAAAAAAACAAAAAACAAGCAGGCATGGCCAGCGGTAGCAGAGAAATTGGGAAAAACATTTTTTAATCACAGGTGTGGGAGCATTTTGGTTTTGCTGTTGAATACACCGGTGAGGGAGTGAAAACAGTTAACAGTTAACAGAACTCAATCTTCCACCTCCCTAAACCGGGATCTTACCTGCATAAGATCCAGTTGTTACCAGTTGTGCGTCTTGGCGCAGCTGATGTGCTTTTTAAAATACTGCAGAACGAATCACTGGATGTGCATTTAAAGATCACGAACAATTAATGTTCCTGTCCCTCCTCGACCACCAACAGTTTCAGACATATCGGAAATAAATTCCTGCATCCAACCTTTTCCAGTTTGACACCAGAGACAAAGATCTCCTTGGTTTCCTCCACAGCAGACATCTGAATGAGATCATGCCACAGCTGTACAGACTGATGTGTCTGGCCGTGACTATTCCCACATCCACCACAACTGCTGACCAGACGTCCTCTGACCTCAAGAGAATAAAAACGTCTGACAGTAATACGGTGATGCGTAATCGAGAGAACTGTCTGTGCAGTTCTTTTCTAAGTTCACTTTCTACACGAACTAGTTAAGTTCATAGTTTATAGAAATCAAAATGAACTAGTTCAGTTCACCCTTTCAGAAAATTAACTAAATAGTTCATTTTTAGTTCATTTTTAAAAAATTATTTTTTAATGTTGCTGCGAGCAATTATTTGTCAAAATGATTACCACTGCCCATATACTACCCCACCACAAATTATTTTATCCATTTTAACTCGGAATCCTTAACCGGGGTTCATATTAGCGAGGATTGTCAGAATTGTTTTATATATATATACATATATATATATGGACACTGTAGCGAGCTGTGGTTTTTAAAAGATGACAAGAATTCAGCACACATCCAATGGGAGCTGATGAACAACTTTTTGTACGCCGATGCATGAATGAGAAATTGTCATAGTTGGGGTTGGGCATGACATTGTCATGTTTTCTGGCTTTTCTTCATTGTTGCTTGTCTGGTCTGCCTTTCTTGAGCTCCTTGTGTTCTCTGTTAACTTTACTTCCTGCTTTACTTTGAAGCTCTGTCTTTATCTTGTTGTCTTTTCTTTACTTCCTGTTGTTCATCTCCCTGGTTGTTTGTTCCTTGGGTTATGTTAATCTACTCTGTTGTCCAGGTAAACCTCGAGTTATGTGTACTCTTCCATCACCTCCACTTCTTCTCCAATGATAGAAATATTGTTTGACTTATGCCTGGTCCATCTAAAATCCACAATAATCTCCTTTGTCTTGTTGACATTTAAGATGAGGTGATTGTTTCCACACCACAAAGCAGCCCACCAGTTCTCTATATATACTCAGAGTCATCTGAGTATATATAGTCCCTGTGTCAGAAGAAGATATGATCCCTATGGCACCCCATAAAAAGATAAAACAGGTATAGAAAAATAAATGGATGGAATAGCTATGATTTTTAGGTCTTCAGATACCACTGCATTAAAAACAGATACCATTCAGACCATAGATAACAACACTTTGGAAAATGAATATCAGCAATATGGCTCATTGCTGCATCCACAAATGCAAATTAAAACTCTACCTGCAAAGAAAAACATATTGATGATACATTTACACATCTTATATATGTGTGTATATATATATATATATATATATATATATATATATATATATATATATATATATATATATATATATATATATATAGATATATATATATATATATATATATATATATATATATATATATATGGAAGGTAAATAAACTCCACTGTAAAGCATTGCAGCCCCATTTAGTTATGTTCACTAACTGTTTCTCTTTAACTCGGCTGTTCTAGTTTGCGAAAGTTAAACTTACATTGATTCATTGTCTTGACTATTTCAAATTTTTGTAAGTTCCATCCAAGTTGACTTAACTTGCCTTTGTAATTTATCCATAGAAAAAAGACAGACAAAAAAAACCGCGGGAGAAGGGGGTATGAGCTAGAGGGGAAAAAAGGGGGCGTGGCCATATTTGAATTTGAAATAAATTTTCCTTTAAAGTGATTGTATGGTTGAAGCATGGACATAATTGTTGTTATATCTGGAAGACAAGTCCCATGTTTGAATCTCTAATAAAATAGGGTCACTTTGAGGTGAATAAGAAAGGACTGCCACCGGCGGAGGGAGTCTGTGTCAGTGTAACGGCCTTTCAATTGAGGCAGAGCAATACAAGTTAACCGACTGTGTGCACGGAGGAGAGGGGAACGTTACGTTGTGGATTTTATTTCTGCTGTGAGGCAGCGCCAGGAGGTGAGTTTAAATTAATGTTATATTAAAATGTTTAGTTGTCTTTTTTAATTTTGGATGCCGTAACTTCAGTAGAGTTAACAATGTGTGTTAACCTGACGTCGTGCTTATTAATAGCCTGGAAAGGCTTATACTTGGCCTTGATGTTAGCTTAAAAATTTTGTACATGACTCATGGTGGACTCTCTTAATGTTAATCAGCCATGCTTTTGATAGATGCAAAAAAACTGTGAAAATATAAGCACTCAAGGTTAGTTTTAAACGTGTCCGCAATATTTGTTTTTCCATTTGTGGGCCGCTGAACTAACTACGATGGTTTGCTAGCGGCCATTAGCATTAGCTTAGTAAAGCTAGCTGGTTAGACAGCTAAGTCAAGGGCAAAATAAGCAATACTGTGGCTGGAAGATTGACATTCAATGGCTTTGCTCGCTCCTTGCGTTTATATCGACCAGTAAGTAGAAAAGTTAATTCATTAATGTTGTTTAATAATTATTTACATGCTGATAATTACTTGTGACCCTAATCATTGTGAGCATGCTGCAGAGATAAATTACAACTCAAATTGAGAGCTGACATTTTCTGCCTTTACACCGATCTGCGTGTATGGTGCAGACACGACAGATACATTGTGACGGATTTCGTGCTTGGTTTAGCCTGTAACGTCAGCACATTCCAGGGCTGGATAAAAAAACTATTTTTATCAGTGTATTGCAATAAACATTTCCCCTGTTGAATACTGATTCAGAAAATCCTGAAATTGATCGGAAAAAAATTCTGTTGTGGAGCACAGACTCCAGCTTAAGGACCTCCCGTTGTCCCGGCCGATAAAAATAGGATGAGGGAGGATGTAACATTAAATTAATTCTGTGAAGGGAGATATAAACATCCGCTACCGTTACAATGAATGAAAATTAAACTGAAATAAGTTGCAGGCTCTGAGGCAGCTTGCATGGGTATTTTGCGTAAAAAGCACATGGCTCATTTGCATATAGGCTGCTTAATGTTGCGTCACGTGACTCAGGTAGAGTCTGTCTGTGTATGCAGTCTGTGGTCTGTGTCTCCGCTGGAGTTGTCACCCGTCCGCTTAAAGGTGGTGTAGGTGTTGTTTGAAAAACGGTTCCAGCAATCCAACTCAAGTGAGATTTTGAAAATATACACTCCCTCCCTCCTCCCAAAGGCTCCACCTCCTCCTCTTCAGCTCACCCCTCGAAACCACACCTTCACACGATTCATGACTACATGAACCGCAGGGAGGGAGGGGTGGGTGGGAGTGCATTGATATTTGATGGACGTATTATGCAGCCAATCAAAATAGTGATGATCACTATTTTGATTGGTCAAAGTTTTTCTCTGATTATAACCTCTTGACTGGACCAAAACATTTAGTTTTTTTTTGCAAACATTTTATTTAGGTGGGTGCAATGGGAATGTGAAAAGGTTTTCAGGCAATATTGTAAAAAGTGTTGCAAAAAAACAACACCTACCCCACCTTTAAATTTCATGATTAAATAGCGTGTCCCGTTTTGAATCAGGGTGGGACGGGGAAGTTGAGGTGTGCAGACAGACATAGGCATTTATTTAATACACTGATCAAAATGTAGAGCTAATGTCAAAAAATAAACACTATGATGTGTTATTATTTTTCAAAACCTGTAAAATTGCATATTTAAATTATAATGGTTTATTGTATTGTATAGTATTGCATCCTTCAATCCTATGTAAGACAGAATAGAAGAAAATTCAAGTAATATTTTAACTGCAATTAATCGTGATTAATCAGAGTAGTATTGCGATTAAACAAGATATTTTTTTTAATTGTTCGACAGCCCTAATTAAAATGATTAATTATAGAATTACAACAGTCCAGCGCAATAGAGAAAGAAAGCTACAAGGAATTTTTAAAACACCTGTTGAACAAGTTGTGACCACACCCTCCGCAGTCAACTTGTTTCACCTCTGGTAATATTTTATGTAACCTTGCACTGTATTTTGATGTCAGGAATATGATTTCATTTACTGATTTGATTTTAGATAGATAGCACTTTGGAAAGCTCAGAGAAGCCTCATGATTACAAGATTTAAAAGAAGCAGACAAGTCTTCTAGCTCAATCAGCATGTCATTATTTATAGTTATTTATTTAAACATTTAGACTTTTCAAAGACATAGGTTAGGAAGGGTCTGGCAGTAAATATCATAGTAGCAGGTAGTATGCATTTTAAAGGAGTAATAATTTAAACACTTGAAAAATAAATGTATAAGTATTTGGGTGTTATTTTTGTAACACATTGTCTTTTACCTAAACATGCAATTCGTTTTTATTTTCAGGTGTCAACAAGCATTTCCAGTTATGAAGTGGAAATGTAAGTTTTGCAAGGAAGAATAATTCAACATTACAAAGAGCGTCACGGACATCATCGGAGGACCTCAGGACCTGTCTGTATTTATGAGGACTGTTTGAGCACATTTCAAACTCAAGCTGAACTTAAAAGTCATTTGAAAGAACATGTGAAAGAAGGTAAAAAAATTGTGACTAAGTTATGCTGTGATTTGTGTACATTCTCAGAGCCTAGTGACATTAACAAATATTGTGCTCACTTGAAAACACATTTAAGAAACAGGGAAACAGTTAAATGTCCATTTGCAGATTGCTCTTTCAAGTCTAGTATACTGTCAACATTTACTGTCAACATAGAAGTTGCTGTCATAAGTTTTCCACCCTAAATAATTTAAGACCAGAGCTTTGTGTAGAGCATACCCTTACAAACAGAGTAGTAGGGGTAGGAGAGGATTCTGTTTCTGATACTGAGGAATCCCCTTCATATGATCCTATACCGGCGGCTGAACCTCTTTTTGAAAATGGAGAGGCCATTAAAAATCAGTTGGCATCTTTATTGCTCCGCATGCAAACCATTTTACATGTTTCAAATTCAGCAATACAGGAAGTAATTGATGAGTTATTTGACATTGGAGAATTTGCTAATCAAAACATAAAGAAAATTATACAGAAAGTATTGGATGCAAATAACTGTGTAGATGATGCCTCTGTTGTAGCATCATTGTCTGATAAAAAAAACAATATTTGAACCCACTGAAATTTCTTTCAAGGCAGGGGCCTTTAGGTACAGAGCGTAAAAAACCGGTCGAGTATGTGCTAAATTCTCAAGAAAAAAAACATTCATTTGTTTATGTTCCTATTTTAGATTTGTTAAGTAAGTTGTTGGAAAGAAGTGAGATTCTTCAGACATTACAGACCTCGAGTCAAAGGGAAGGTCATTACAGTTCATTTCAAGATGGTGAATTTTTTAAAGAAAACAAACTTCTCACTGAAGAATTAGGAATTACTCTTGGCTTATACATAGATGATTTTGAACTTTGTAATCCATTAGGGACTTCAAAAAAGAAACACAAAGTGTGTGGCATTTATTGGGCCAACTTACCCATAAGAGTTAGATCAACATTATCATCAATTTATCTAGCTGTACTGTGCAAAACTGTACACATCAAACAGTATGGTTACAGTAAGGTTTTGGAGCCACTTATCAGAGATCTCCAGCATTTAGAGAACATAGGTGTATTTGTACAAAGTCTTGGGACTTATGTCAAAGGTACTGTTCTATGTGTCTGCAGATAACTTAGGTGCACACTCACTTGCTGGATACCAAGAGTCTTTTAATGTCGAGAAATTTTGCAGATTTTGTTTGGCTAACCGTGTAGATATTCAGGAGCATGATGTCAGAAGTGGGAATTTTACTTTGAGAACACCACAATTGTTTGATGAAGCTGTTACTGTCCTTAAGACAACTGATGCCTTGTGTGTTGATGGTTTGAAAAAAGACTGTCCTTTAAGAAGACTTGCCCACTTTCATCCTGCAAAAGGGGTTTCCACCGGATTTTCTGCATGATCTGTTGGAAGGAATTGTACCTGTGGAACTGTACATATGTCTTTCAGATCTGATTGCTAAAAAGTATTTCACATTGACGGACCTTAATGAAAGAATAGCATCATTTCCCTTTCAGTTTTGTGACAAAACTAACCGACCTCAATCAATCCATACAAACTTTTCAAAAATTTGAACTATTGGTGGCAATGGACACGAGAACTGGGCACTTCTGCGATTTCTTCCACTGCTGATTGGCCACCGAATCCCAGAACGTGAAAAAACTTGGTCTCTGATCCTTGAACTGAAAGACATTGTGGAGCTGTTATCCAGCCCCTCATTCACAACAGAAACCCTGTGCTACCTACAAGCAAAAATCTGTGACCACAGACAGTTGCTTTTAGAAATATTTCCTGGTACTAAACTACGCCCTAAACATCATTATCTTGAACATTATCCTGTGTTGATCAAGAAATGTGGTCCACTCATCGAGTTCTGGACAATACGCTTTGAGGCTTTAAAAAAGTGGCTGGGAATTCAAAAATTCTTTAAAAAAGTGATGTTCACAACACTGGGAACTTCAAAAATGTTCTGCACACTTTAGCCAGATTTTGGGACAGTACTGGAGATCTGTGTAGTGGATGGTTGCATCTCATTCATTATGGAACTATTCACAGCGGCCTTCCTGGAGCATTTCAGGTGTTACCAGCTGGCCAAGAGAGACCCTGAAGTAACTGTGGTTGTTGATCCTCACAGTCTGAATGACTGCACCCCCCTTGCTGCATACCCTGTTGAAGGAAAGCTGCTCGTCACTCCAAGGATGTTCCTGTTACATTAAGGTAATGTTTGATTAGGGAGGGTTGTTTAAGTACATTTAAATACACCCTTCCTCTCTGTAGTATATAACAGGGTAGTAACCGTTTGATCAACACAATCACATACACTTAACTGCAGTAAATGTACCTGTTTTATCCCTTTAATGTCCTCACTAAGAAAAAAAAAGCAATGGAAAAATTATTTCTGTGCATTTTTTGTTTCCTTGGAGCAATTATAAAAACAATCAAAACTTTTTTTTTTTCCAACAGACCCCACCGTTTTTAAAATACAGGCCTCTACCAAATGGTTGAGATATCACTTAATGGTAAATTAATTAAAATACAAACAAATACCAAAAAAGTAGAAAAAATCAAATAAAATGTTAATTATGGAAGGAATAAACCGCATAAATGTGTTTTAGGCATTAGAGCCACTTTACAATTCCAAAGTCTGGCGGTATGCTACAAAAGAGTTTTGCTTTTGTTTTTTTTCCATCCAAACATTTACGAAAACATCTCAAAAATGGTCATAATAATAGAATTTTTCATCAAATATTTAATGGAATAACATTAAATATTTGATTTTAACAACAATGAATGTTCATATATATTTCTTTATCATCTTAGAATCACGACTTTTACCATAAAGTGACAAATCAACCATTTGGTAATGCATGTTTTTATACAGAAAAAAAAAATCATATTTCTGAAATTATTTTAGCATATATATGATAAAATAACATCAAATGTATCATATTTACAAATGTTATAACAAATTATGAGAAGGTTTTTATTTCATAGCAAATAGTGAATTTTATTTCACATTAGCTAAAGTGACAAATCAACCATTTGGTAGAGCACATTTTTAGAAAATTATTTCACCCTTATTAGATCTTTTTTTTTTTTTTTGAATCAAGTTACGTAATTCTGTTTAGGAAGACCTCAGGTGCTGCAATATGTAAAAAAAAATTGCGCACTTTTGAAATTTTCCCTAACTAGTGTCCAAATATCTGGAGAGAATTTTTTTCTTGCTAACTTCCTGTGATGTGGCAAGCTAAGAAGGCATACTATTTAAAGACACAGTGACTTCTAGTGGATTTTTTTTTAGCACAAGATACCTCAACCAAGTGGTAGAGATGGCTCAATCAGTTTGAGTTAAGTTCAACACATTTTTCAATAAGAAATAGTGACTCAAAATGTGCTCTATCCATTGGTTGAGCAGGACATTAAAGGGTTATCATCTAATTTAAACTTTATGTAAAACTTCTTTTAGATTCACTCAAAAAGAAAAAAATGTCTGTTAATTTTAATTGTTTTCTTGTTTGTTCACTGTGTTTCAGCTGTTGGTGACACCTCAATGATGCTTCTCCGAGTTATCGTCTCACCTCAGGAAATAAGGCGTGTCACCCTACAGGATGTTCCCTTGTCAGTTGAAGAACTGTGTATGGTACTGCTGCGCAACACTCTGGGCCTCAGAGGGAACTTCATTTTACAATTTGAAGATCCAGAATTTGGGAATGAGCTCTGTAATTTGACAGACATCAAGGACCTACCAATGGAACGAGCCACTCTGAAAGTTTTGTTCTCATCCTCTGAAGTGGCTTCTGACTTAACATTAGACACCGCAAGCCTTGGTTCCCCGACTAGTTGTGATATAGCTGAATGGCCTGATCCCTTTGTTATCCCAGCCTTTTCCCATGATGTTGAGTTTCAACTACGGGCAGCAAATGATGCCTATGCCAACGATGGAACTGTGATGGTCATCTCAAAGGGTGTGAAGAGTGAAATACTGGACAGACTTGCTGATATCATATCCAAAATCACAGCCTATCCCAGCAAAGACCATTATGAAAGCGTAGCCAAAGCTCTTGTTGCAAAGCACCCTTGTCTCAGGGAGCCTGGGTCAGGTAAAGGATGGTATTGCTGGGTGTTCAGCTTGAGATTCAAGATGGGCAACTACCGTCAGAGAATGATGGCAGCTGGATGCCCTGAAGTTCTTGTAAATAAAAGAAAAAGAGGAGAGGGACGCTGCAAGCCAGTCAAGAAGTCAAAAAAGGGAGAGATCCACTACCTGCCAGAGCCACCTGATGGACAGACTGCTGTTAAATCAGAGAAGGATCGTGAGACAATGCTTCTAGAAGTGCAGAAGAGATATCCAGATTTACAACTCCTGGATGAACTGATGATTGCAACACTCTCACAGCGAAGACAGGAGATCATTGGTGAGGAGCCACTCATCTCTGAAGTCATGGACAGATGGCCTGCACTGTTTTGTCAAAGACAGGTAATCCTTTGCCAACTCAGTAATGCATACAATTACTGTATTTTGTTATGTGTAGTCAAAAACAGTAGTGGAAGTGAAAGTCATTTACTTAAGTACTTTATTCAGTTACAATTTACTAGGTACAAATTATAGGTACTTGTACTTAACTGGAGTATTTCTTTTTTGTACAATTTTTTACTTTGACTCCTCTACTTCTCACGGCAAATATTTTACTTTGATTACAATTTGTCATCCCCTTCCTCTCCAGTGAAACCATGTATGTCCAGATGTTTTTAATACATTTGCCTTACATTTGCCGATGATGCTTGCATACTTTACGCAAATAATATTTTGAATGTAGGACTTTGACTTGCAGTGCAGTATTGATACTTTTACTGAGTTATCTGAATGCTTCTTCGACAACAAGCATGTTCTCTTTCTTGCAGTGATATTTGTGATTTCTTTGTTCCTACCACTACAGCGTTATGTTGCTCTGATTTTCCCTCACTCATGTCATTTTCGCTGTTGTTTAGTTATGTCTGTCTCAGCTAAGCGCTGAGTTCCACAGAATTGTCACTACAGACCTGCTGGAGTCATTCCTGGAAGGACTCGATTCCATGGTGCCAAGTCTTTTGCTGTTTGTCTTGTATTGTCCTCTTAATGTCATAATTTTCAAGCTATTTGTATATTGTTTTACATTTTTAAAATTACAAACAGGAGATGTCAGTTGAGATGTGTATGTCTTTGTCATTTGGCTCATGGAGAAACCCTCGATGTGATAATGAAAGGAATGCAGGTCGGACTGCTTCTTGGACACGAAGGCCCTCTCCATGATGCATTTCCCCTGGAAGTCTTTAATGTGGCTCTGTAAATCAACTTGGACAACTTAAAAAAACAATGTTGAGAGTACTAGAATATTGTAGTCATACCAACTTGATGAACTTCAACTTTTAAGTTGAAACAAAGATTATCCTCAAGTTGAGTTACCTTGCATTTTCAAGGCAGCAGGTGAACTTTCATTTGCGAGTTGAACCAGCTTGAAATGTCTTACAGTGTACCACAGATTTCTCTGGGCCTGAGCTCATTTTATTGTGCTCATTTAACCACCTTGTAGTCTCACTGATCAAAATGTATACATTCTTTTTGGAAATCATTGATTCTATCAGAACACCGTTCAAAAGACAGAACATGGCATGGGAAACATCTCTTAAGGCCATTTTATTCTGTTAGACAATTACCAGAATAATTGCATTTATCTGCTTGTTACTTTATATCTCCTTTGTTAGACACCATGGGCCCTATTTTGCGCCAAACCTCCTAAAGCTGCTATTAAGGGATAGCAGGTAGCAGGAGGGGCGTTCCCCCGCAAAGAACACAATCTTCCACCTCCCTAAACCCGCTATCTTACCTGCACCAACCACTATATTATGCACACATTATGCATGGGAGTGGTTAGGGCGTTCCACCTGTTTAACCAATCAGTGCGTCAGTAGCCATTGCCTTTAAGAGCAGGTTGCGCTACCCGTTAACCGCTAACCACTATGGAGCATCTTTTCATCCAGATTGGAGCAGCTCTCATGTGCAGCTCGTCTGGGACTCTGTTGTAGAGCTTCCTCCTCTTTTTTCCTCCTCCCTCTGCACTGATATATACATAACTAGCTCTAACTAATGTGGAGCAAATGATTTAATAATTTCTTTTGTACTCCAAGAAGTTCCAACAAACTGCTCAAAAAAAAATAGAGCCAGTGAGCTTAAAGGAAAGCATTTCTTAACTAGAAAAGCACTCAGAGAGCGCAGACCTCCGCCAAGCACAACAGTTCTCCCATACAGCGATTTACAGATTGTGATAAAATCCGCCTTCTGGATCAGATCCAGATCAGCCTCTGAAATGTTATAGAGGTTTTCAGTGTCAATACCTGAGTGAAATTTAATGAGTTGTGGGCAATAATTAACAGAGATGTTGAGAAACAAAATTTCCAGCCCCATTGAGCGCCTGTTACGGTCTCAAACCAGATTGTGAACCGCAACCTTCCACCTCTGGGGCTCCTGCGCACAACCCACTGCGCCACCTTCAACCCTCTACATAGACACTCAGATCCACCTATGTTTCACCTTCCCAGCCGACGATCAGCCCAGGTGTGGCACTGCACACCTGTACCTATTCAGTCATCATTCAACCAGACTCGTCTCCAGATCTTCCCATAGAAACGCCTGATCCAGCCATTCGCAGTGCCACCTCCTTGCCTTCGTCGTCCCCTGGATTGTTGGTTTGGCTGCCAACCTTTGAATCCTCCTTTTTTATTTCTGAGAGAATTAAACTCTTAAAATTCCAGAACTCCCTTCCTGTCTCCATTGTGGTTGCTTTAGGGTTCAAGAAACAACTAAACAGCGCAATGTTATCGAAAATTTGAAAGTGATCCAGAATCCAGGATTTCTACCGGATCACACCCAAAATAAAATCAGCTCTTCCTTTTCACATTTCTGACAACTCCTGAAAATGTCATCAAAATCCATCCATAACTTTTTGAGTTATCTTGAACATATCCCCTGCGCCAAGACACACAGCTGCGCCAAGACGCATAGCCACTGGAAGCGGTGCTTTTTAAAATACTGCAGAACGGATCACTGGATGAGCATTGAGCCAGATGAACACGTATGATGACATCTACCTTCTACCAGTGAGCGCATCTCAGGTGCTCCAAGCTCAAGGAGAGGGTGAGAGGGATACGAGCACAGTACAAGAAACTCCACAACAGAGTTTTGTGATCTCCTCGTTTCCTCCACAGCAAACATCTGAATGAGATCATGCCACAGCTATACAGAAATCACCTGCCCTTAAGAGAATAATAACGTATGAAAGTAATACAGTGATGCATAATCGAGAGGTAGAGCCGGTTGTGCAGTCCACATGTGACTGGGTGGACGCGCAATGACAGGATTTGGACGCGCTCTTTTACGCGCCGACATGCCAGTTGCGATTTCCACAAACTCAGTATCTTGCGGTACTGGTATCTCACAGATTTTGGGTATTACCCAAAATCTGCGAGATACAGGTACAGCAAGATACTGAATTTGTGGAGCACGCGAGACGACACGCCCATTGCCGCGCCCACAATGTGCTTAAGGGAGACGGCAAAATGGGTAGCAGGTTTTGGGAGGTGGAAGATTGCGTTTGTGGTTGGCAGAGGCTCCTAAATCTGAGATTTGCAGGTAATGTGTATTGGGTATTGGGTAGCAGGAGGTGCAAGATAGGGCCCTATGTGTTTGTGCATACACAAGGGAACAACGTGTTTAATCTGTAAGGCCTCCTACTGGAATAGTTCCTTTTAGTCTGGTCCATGTTGACATGTTGACTACATCACAGCTTTTGCCCACTGTTGCTTCTTGGCTGACAAGAGTACAATCTGATGAGATCTCCTCCTGCTGTAGTCCATCCGCCTGAAGTTACAGTTGGCTGCACAATCTGAAATGCTTTTCTCCTCATAGATGTATGGAGCGGTCACTAGCGTTACCATAGGCAACCTGAAGCAGTCTGACTTCCTGACATATTTCATCAGCAATACATTTCAATTCACTGAACCACTTCTATTTAATTTACTTATATTTTCTGAATTGCACATGTTTACATAGAAACAGGATAAAAGTACATTGTCTGGGACTTTAAGTTGCTCTGAAACCTCTATATCCCTTTCAGCATTGTTGTTTTTTTGTTCCAGATGCGTAAGCTGCCCATTCCACAGGCACTAATGCGCCCCCTGACCATCAGAGATGTAAGCTTTTAAACTTAGTGCTGATAACAAGCCAGAGGATCCCTCTTCTCTTTAGTCTGGAGAACACTCTAGTCCATTTTAAATGAATTTGGCGCAGAGAGAACGGTAGCAATTCAGAATCATGTTCACATCACTTAACGATTTTACGAGCAATTTTCAAAGTCAGAGGCAAATGTCCACAAACTGCAGTCATTAATGAATATCTTTATAAAATATATAATAATGCATAAATCAATACACACTGACACATGTGCATAACCATAATTTAGAAACATATAGAACCTCTTGTAAATAAATTGAAATATTAAGTGGACATATTCCCCCAAAAAAGAAAAAAATAAATAATAAACAAAATTCATACCCAATGTTTACACACCGACCTATATACATACAAATACATACCAATATGCAAAACACATATCTGGTTTAACATGTCTGAAAAGGGTTGCTGCAATCACATTTCAAATCACCTAATATTTTGCACAAAACAGTAAAACATTATTTGATACACTTTTTATGTTCTATTGTAAACAAAATGTTTTTTTTTTCTCTGAAACTTGCAAATCATTATATTAAGTTTTTATGTTTGGTATTGGGGCTATAATTGCATGATTTTGCATGTTTTGCACTGCTGCACATGATTTGCTGACTAAACAAAAGAAGCAAGCAGGTCAAAGCTCGGGTTTTGGAAAGTGCTTGTTGCATATTTAACTAAGTTGAAAACCAGTTATAAACTGCTACAGGGAAGCACAGCAGATCTCCACAGTCTTTTCTCTAACCTTTTTGCTTCGTGCGGCGCTCACCAACATAACTAGAGGTATTTATATTCCCTCCTCGCTTATATGTTTGTATTGGCAACCTGCCTGCGCTGCACATCTGAAAATCAAAAGTCTCCAGCCTGTGGGCAGTGGTTCAAGCTGTGCCCCTCTGCCTCCAATCCATCCCTTGGCACACGCAAGTCTGTGGTAATTTAATGCTTACCGCCCAGACCCCATGATCCTCTGGGAGTGCCTGTGCCCCTGTAAGTGAGGCTGAACGCTTTATCCTGTGGCATTAGTCGTCCATGTTTGAGTTAATACCCTAGAGTGGAGCTTCTATCCAGAGGCATTAGTGTCTGACACTACAGCTCAGAATGGGGGAGGCTCCCATATCCTCCCCCTGTACCAACTCTCCCCCCACCCTTCTATGTGGTGTCCCTTTCATCCTTGCACTTATGATTTTTTTTTTTTTTCCAAGTTGGCAAACTTAACTCACACGGGTACTTTCCTTAGATGAAAGATACATGACGAGGGTTGCTGCTCCAGATGTCCCGCTGTTTATCTTTGAGTTTAGGAAGCAGCTCTGCCGTTTGTCTTGTCAGACTTGTGTTTATCAGAGATGTACACAGAGAAGGAAGATTTGCACACATCACATTGAAAATAACCTGTGCTCTACTGTTTGTCAGCATGTCTGCTTCTTAATTTGCAAGTGCACAATATTTCCGGAGTCATCCTCAAGTTTTCTTTCCACATCTCCATGTGAAGCGTCATCAAACTGCTAAAAGGGAAACACAAGCAGTTTAACCGTCTTAAACATCCTACATCTGACATTGTCTTGTTAGTAATTTAAGGCATTAGGATTCTCATAATCTGCAGCATTTGCATGTCTGTTCTACTAGTTTAATGCATGTTATTTTTTGATGCCTCCTCCCGCAATAAACATTACACTAACACATGTGCACGCACGCATCCATGCCTTTGAATCTGCTGTCGTAGCCCTGCAGAGGTTTTAATGCTATGTACAAGGATTAAAATTGTTTCTGTCATTATGATAATGAGAGACAAGCACTGTCTCCTGTCATCTCAAGCAATTAAAACAGAAAATCCTTCTACTTTAATCAGTTCTTCGTGTGTTTATGTGAGTCATTTATGGGCTAATTAATTATTCTATAATCATCTTACTTGTTTCATTTCTTTAGCTTGTGAGCTGTTATTTCTCTTGCAACATAGAGTGGAAGGGAGGATGGTGGCGGTCCATGCGGCCAAGACACATATATTATAGCAATACAAACATGCATTAAAACAAAAACACTGTCTCTAGATTTGTGGAGGACAAACTAGACAGTGTGATTTGCAAGGAGTAGGTTTCTTCTTCCTCTCTGCTGCCAAAAGGACTGATAGAAGTAAGATGTAGATATAAACATTATGATTCATCCTTTCACTTTATCACATTCATTTTAAAACCAGTCTCTTAATTCTTGTGATAACCTCAGGTAACAGAGGCTCTTGCTGTTTGGTATGTGCACCGTGTTAGAGAAAAAAATAGTTGTATACAGTTGTGTATAAAGCTAAGCCAATTAATGTTCAAGGAAAAGTCAAATTATAACAGTCAGCCTGACTAGGGAATGGTCTGAAAGCAGTTATGGAAAAACTATTTTGTTATTGCAATGAACTGTGTATTAGTTTTAATTACTTTTTGTCTTACTTTTTTTTTAATTTTACTGTTCTTTGCGTCCAATGTCAAACCAAAAAATGGTTGGCAGGATGTTGCTCGTCAGTTGTTTGTTTTAAATCAGTTCAGTTCAATTCAACTGCTAAGCACCAATTCACTATAAAAGTTATCTTAGGGCATTTAAAGGAAAAGAGTCAAGTCTAATACAAATTAGTACAACTCCAGCCTCCACAGGTTCAGGTAATGTTGATGTAGAAATTGGAGCCCACTTGTGCTGTTTTCTTCGAAAATCTAGCAGATTCTGAATGCCATTTTAATATCTGAGGTCCTGTCAGCTCCAGGGCCGACTCTGGATATTTTGGTGCCCAAGGCAAGATAAGGATTGGTGCATCCCATGTGTTCATAACTGATGTGAATAACTGTCTTTTTTTTTTCCTGAAATTTTACCAAAAATGAGTCTGAATTCATGGCAGCAACATCGTATGAATGATATGAGAGATGACATCAAAAAGAGAAGGAGGTCCTTCTTCATCCTTCAGCGTGTGCTGCTCCAGGTGACCGCCTATACTGCCTATGCCCAGAGCTCTGGCTAGTTCAATCCCCTGTGTGTGTATTGGAGCAGTTTAATAGCAGTCCAGCACCGAAGTAGACTAAATACTTATTTTTAGTATGCACACAGTCGTTTCTTTGACACTTCTAAACTGCTCCATGGCTCCTCTGGTGCGACTATTCTCATTTACAAGGATGGGTGTGATTCACAGTGGCTGGAGTAAAATATGACTCAAAGACCAGATGGGAGCCCCCAAACCATCCTAACCTGGCCATCTTTGAATAAAAATGATGAGTTAGAAAAAAAAAAAAACTGATCACCACAACATGCTTTTGTTTTCAGACGTCATTGGAGAGAGAGAAAAAAAGTGATTGATATATGTGCATCACCACCAACTGGGGCCTATTTCTTGTGTTCTTTCTTAAAATTATTATTTTTTTCTAATTGACCTGCCTCTGACCTGGCTGCGTTTGGTAATGTGACGAGTGTGCAGCGAGCAGCAGTGCATTTAAAGTTGCTCTGTGGATGTGTTCATGTAAAGTGAAGGATAGAGAGAGATGAGTTGAGTGACGATGGTCAAACGTTTTTATAACAGAAAGGTCAGAGTCCTCAGGTGCACAGTTCAGAAAATGAAGAAAAAAGAAAACAAATCAAAATATAAACTTATGCTGTTTTTTTTCTTTTTCTCTTTCATTTTGTCCAAAGACGTTTCATCTGTACTACTAACTAGCTTAGTTTAAATCGGGCAAAGCAATTTAATAATGCAAGATAATGTTATGATACCTGCTGAGGAACTAAAAGATGTTCATGAATCATCTCAATGTGAAGTCGATCATCAGCTGCTGCTTCTGTGTTATTGTGCTCCTCCTCCTTCCACCTTCTGCTGAAAATCTCTGACCTGTTTTCCTCATGTCATGCTACTGGATGTGTCTAGCTGTTGAAACTGCAGTGCTAGCTAATGAGACGTGATAGGTAATAAAAATGTTTATCTTATCTTGATTCAAGTAGGGATCTACATTCTGCTGCATGTTTTTGCTTGAACAAAAGTGAGATAATCTATTCTGTCGCTGTCCAGATGTAATCAGGACTTTCAGAAGCCCATAGCAGCTGCTGAAGGTTTTCTTCTTCATCACAATACTCTGAAGCAAGTAAATTGAGCCAGTTAATTGTGTTCTCTGATACACGTCTATGTTTTCATTGAAGAGCAGCGCCACTCATGGTGGCAGCTTGCTGCAGCAACACCGTCGATTTGAATTGGCTTCGTGCATATTTTTGAGTTTTTCAACCAAGTCATCTCAATAACATTGGTACTTTTAACTATTTTTCATCCCAGTTTTAGATGCTGTGCTGCTTGAGGTATTTCCTTGGTTTATTTTTATTTTTATTTTACCACCTGTTATAATACATAACCACAGCATCAGGAGAGTTGTTTACAAGCAGGGGCAGTTAATCAAGATATCAAGAAGTCAAATAATACCCAGACTGAGACCCCAAATCTCTTACAAGTTAAAGAGGAGATGCTATGGATTCAGACCAGAGGTAGAGAGAGAAAGAAAAGGAGGTTTAAGCCAGCTCTTTCCTCCATTATCTCAATGGGGAACGTTCCGAATATAATGGATGAGCTTGAAGCACTGATGAGGACAAATCTGGAGGTTTGGTAATTCAGTATAATGTGTTTCACTGAGACATGGTTGCAGGAGCATATTCCAGACAACAACATTTCTTGACCAGGCTTGTTAATGACAGATGATGTCATCTGATACATGGTACTGTGAAATATCGTTTCTGCAGCCCGGATTCTGAACTGTTAGTTGTGAGATTCCATCCATATTATCTAACGAAAGAGTTCACCAGTGTTATCATGGTGGCGATTTACTTCCTGCCTTCAGCTGGAGCAGACGCTGCTTGTGACATCATCAGCTCTGCTGTTACTGAGCTGCAGACACAACAATCCAGCAGGTTCCAGGCCATCACTGTTGATTTCAAGCCACGTCTCTGTCTGCTACATTCCCAATGTTTCAACAGTTTGTCAACTGCTATGCAAGAGAGAATAGAACATTGGATTTGTTTTATGCTGTATGCATCTCTAATGCAAATATTAGAGATGCATACAGCTCCTCTGCACAACCTGCTCTGGGCAAGACTGATCACAATCTGGTCTTTCTGTCCTCAACCTATAAACCCATTGTCCAGAAGCAATCTGTGAACAAAAGGACTATGAGGAGGTGGTCACAGGAAGCTGAGGAAACTCTGTGGGTGAGGCTACAGACTGGGATGCAGTCTGTGAGTCACATGGAGATGACATCGATACCATGACTGAGATACGTTACTGAGAGAAGATCAGGAGAAGATGGGTGGTATATTACAAGAAAAAAGAAACATTTATTTTACTTTTGCTACAAGCTCTTTCCAAAAAAAAACAAAAAACTACAGTGTTCCATAACACTGCTCCAGAGATCGGTTGGTTAAAGATCTGGGTGAAGATGGGTGCCAGCTGGTCAGCACAGACTCTCAGGCAGGAGGGGGGACACACCATCAGGTCCTGGAGCCTTCCTGATCTTCTGTTTCTGAAAGAGCCGACACACATCCACCTCACAGATCCTTAGTGCAGGCGGTGGGTCTGGGTGGAGGGGGGGAGGAGAGGGTGTTGCAGGTAGTCCTTTTGTGTGGTTGAGAGGTGTGAATGGGGGATTCTCAAACCTGCAGTAGAAGCCGTTCAGGTCTTCTGCCAGTCTGGGGTTTTCCACCGGGTGGGGGGATGGTCTCCTGTAGTTGGTGAAATGTTGCAGGCCTCTCCAAACTGACGCAGGGTCGTTGGCTGAGAGGCTGTTTTTAAGCTTCTCACTGTAGCTCCTCTTAGCTACTTTGATCTCCTTTGTCAGCTTGTTTCTGGCCTGCTTAAACAGGGCCCGGTCCCCACCTCTGTAGGCCACCTCCTTGTTCTGGCGCAGCTTCCTCAGATTTGGAGTGAACCAAGGTTTGCTGTTGTTGTATGTGCAGAAGGTCTTGGTCTGCACACACATGTCCTCACAAAAACTGATGTAGGATGTCACAGTGTCAGTGAGTTCGTTGAGGTCTGTGGCTGCAGCTTCAAAAACACTCCAGTCAGTGCAGTCAAAGCAGGCCTGTAACTCCAGCTTTGACTCCTCCGTCCATTTCCTCACAGTCCTTACAGCAGGCTTGGAAATTTTTAACTTCTGCCTGTAGGTCGGGATGAGATGGAGCAGACAGTGGTCAGAGAGTCCTAAAGCTGCACGGGGGACAGCGTGATAAGCGTCCTTTAACACTGTGTAGCAGTGGTCCAGTGTGTTTGTGTCCCTGGTGGGACACTTAATATGCTGCCGGTATTTTGGGAGTTCCTGGGCGAGGTTTGCACTGTTGAAATCCCCTAGAACAATGATGAGGGAGTCCGGGTGATTTTTCTCTACGTCTGTTATCTGGTCAGCTAGCTGTTGTAATGCCTCTGTTACACCGGCCTGGGGTGGGATGTAAACACCGACCAAAACAAACGAGGAGAACTCCCGCGGTGAATAAAATGGTCTGCAGTTGATAATAAATGTCTCTAAGTGAGGGCTACATGACTTCTTCAACACTGTGACATCCGTACACCAACCTTCATTCAGGTAGAAGCAGATTCCACCTCCCTTCGTTTTCCCCCAGAGCTCTGCGCTGCGGTCCACTCGGAAAAACTGGAAGCCCGGCAGCCACAGCGCGCTGTCCGGGATACGTTCACTGAGCCAGGTTTCAGTGAAACACAGGGCAGCGGATCTGCTAAAGTCCGAGTTCTTTGAATTGAGAAGCAGCAGTTCATCCATCTTATTTGCCAGGGACCGGACGTTCGCAAGGTGTATAGACGGGAGTGGAGCATGGAGCCCCCGCTGCCTTAGTTTAACGAGCGCTCCCGCGCGTTTCCCCCGTCGGCGTCTCCGGCAAATCCCATAGAGAGCAGCTGCACCTCCGAGTAAGATCTCCGCGAAACTTTCTGGTTCAGTGAAAACCGGAGAAAAAGTTCCCGGAGAGAACACTCTGATATTTAGGAGTTCCTCTCTGGTGAAAATAATCCCAGAAGGGCAACAGAAAACTAAATAAACGCAAAAAAACACGCAAAGTACTAGAGAGCGAAGCACCGAGGCAGCCATCCGCGGCGCCATCTTTTCATAATATAGACAATATAATATAGACATATAATAGACACTGTCCGGAAGAAGGCCCAGCTGAGGTTGTACTTCTGCGACAGCTCAGGAAGTTTAACCTGCCACAGGAGCTGCTGACCATCTTTTACACTGCCATCATCCAGTCTGTCCTCTGCTCCTCTATCACTGTCTGGTTTGGATCAGCCACTAAGAGGGACCGGGCCAGACTGCAACGGACAATCAGGTCTGCAGAGAGGACCATCGGTGCTGACCTTCTCTCCATCCAGGACTTGTACCAGTCCAGGGTCAGGAAACGGGCAGCTAACATCTCTGCAGACCCCTCACATCCCGGACACGGACTGTTCCAGCTCCTCCCCTCTGGTAGGCGTTACAGAGCTCTGTTCGCCAAAACCAGCCGACACAGAGACAGTTTCTTTCCCCAGGCTGTCGCTCTGATGAACTCTTAACAGTCACAGAGTGTCAGATGAACCACAAAATTGCACAATGACATGTTAGCTTGTCAGGTTGTATATATTGTTGTATATTGTTGTATATATTGTGCCAGTAATTGTTATATTTTATTTAATTTTATTCAAATTGTACAGAGAGCTTAGTAACCGGAGTCAAATTCCTTGTTTGTGTGCACAAACTTGGCCAATAAAACTGATTCTGATTCTGATTCTGATTCTGATAATGGAATCAGTGCAGAAAAAAAGTACCTTTATTGTTTTATAGGTTTGGAGTAAGTGTGTGTTCTTTGAAGATTATACACACACAATATTGCCAAAAGTATTTGCTCATCCATCCAAATGATCAGAATCAGGTTTTCCAATCACTTCCATGGCCACAGGTGTATAAAATAAAGCAACTCGGCATTCAGACTGTTATTACAAACATTTGTGAAAGAATGGGTCTCTCTCAGGAGCTCAGTGAATTCCAGCGTGGAACTATGATAGGATGACACCTGTGACAAATATAACAAATCCAGTTGTGAAATTTCCTCTCTCCAGTCAACTGTCAGCTGTATTATAAGGAAATGGAAGTGTTTGGGAACAACAGCAACTCAGCCACGAAGTGGTAGGACACGTAAACTGACAGAGCGGGGTCAGTGGATGCTGGATTGCATAGTGTGAAGAGGTCACCAACTTTCTGCAGAGTCAATCACTACAGACCTCCACACTTCATGTGGCCTTCAGGTTAGCTCAACAACAGTGCAGAGAGCTTCATGAATGGGTTTCCATGGTGGAGCAGCTGCATCCAAACCATACATCACCAAGAACAATGCAAAGTGTCAGATGCAGTGGTGTAAAGCAGCCACCACTGGACTCTAGAGCAGTGGAGGAACGTTCTCTGGAGTGATGAATCGTTCTTCTCCATCTGGTGATCTGATGGAAGAGTCTGGGTTTGGTGGTTTCCAGGAGAATGGTACTGGTCTGACTGCATTGATCCAAGTGTAAAGTTTGGTGGAGGGGGGTTATGGTGTGGGGTTGTTTTTCAGGAGCTGGGCTTGGCGCCTTAGTTCCAGTGAAAGGAACTCTGAATGCTTCAGCAGACCAAGACATTTTGGACAATTCCATGCTCCCAAGTTTGTGGGACCAGTTTAGAGCTGGACCCTTCCTCTTCCAACATGACTGTGCACCAGTGCACAAAGCAAGGTCCATAAAGACATGGATGGAGGAGTCTGGTGTGGATGAACTTGACTGGCCTGCACAGAGTCCTGACCTCAACCTGATAGAAGACCTTTGGGATGAATTAGAGCAGAGACTGAGAACCAGACCTTCTGGTCCAACATCAGTGTTTGACCTCACAAATGCTCTTCTAGAAGAATATTCAAAAATCCCCATAAACACACTCCTAAACCTTGTGGACAGCCTTCCCAGAAGAGTTAAAGCTGTTCCAGCTGCAAAAGGTGGAGCCACATCATATTGATTAGGAATGGGATGTCACTAAAGCTCATATGTGAGTCAAGGCAGGTGAGCGAATACTTTTGGCAATATAGTGTATATACTTACATACGCTTATACATGGGGAATAGGGGAGGGAGCGAGCAAATCCTTATCTTGCCTATAGGGCACCAAAATAGCCAGAACCAGCCCAGCTCTTCACAACACAGTTATTCTTAAAATATTCATCAAATATTATTCAACTGAATTGAACTAAAAAAAAAAAAGATTTTAAAAAAAAAAAAGCATTTTGGTAAAGATTCCTCAGGTCATTCAAAACAAATAACATTATTTGCACTTACACTTGACAAGTGAGCATTCAGACTGGACTAATAACTTTTTCTCCAGTGACAGGTCAATAATGCAGCAGTGTCAATGGCAGAAGCACCCTTGGAATTAATGTTTAAATCTGTTTCTTTTCTGAAACACTCACTTTATTCACTATTTGTCATATGTATCAAGATGCTGTATACAAGATACTATTTATGCAGAAAATTTCCACAGAACAGCCCAGCATCCAGAAATTAGGAGTAACAGTTTACTATCATATGAGCTTGTAAAATGGAGCAAGCCTTCATCTTCCAGTAATTTTTTCAAAAGAGTTGATAGAACTGAGTCCATTTTTTTAATTAAAGAGGACAGAAAAGAGACATAATTACCAAGACATTAGGTCAGGGATACTTATTATGAGACAAATAAAAAAGAAAGACAAAGAAAGTCATTGTTCCTGTCTGTTCAGCAGTATGAGTTGAGCCAGTACAAAAATACAATATTTTTATCAGGAAATTCTATCTTAAATCTTAAATGTGCAGTGTGTATTTTTAGATTATGTTTCCTTGCTGAGCTGCTGTGGAGGGCAGTGACACAGAGAAATAATTTTGCACTGTGAATTCTAACCCCCATGTGAAGTCACACCAGGGATGATATTGGGCTATTAAATTCAGATGGAAATGACAGCAGTGAAAGAAAAAAGAAAATAGCTAAAAATATATTTATCATATATTTATTGTGGACAAAAATTCTGTCATTCTGCCTGTTTATCTTTCCAAATAATTTTTGAAGCAAAAGAGTCATATCCAAACCAAATTAGATCATGTTTAACTACTTATAATGAAAATCAGTGTTTTTATGATATATAATGCATAATGAGTGTTGTGGAGCTTTTTGTTTATACAGTCATGGAAAAAATTATTAGACCACCATTTTTTCTTCACTTTCTTGTTCATTTTAATACCTGGTACCACTAAACGTCATCATGTGACTAAAACAGACAGAAAAGAAAACACTGAATGCATCAAAGCAGTGTTTTTGGCAGTACAACGCCATAGCTATTGATGTAAAAACTTAAGTGATTTAGGTTATAATCAAGAAAACCATGGAAAATGGTAAGATATCAGCTCTTAAATAAAACTCTTATGAGCAATCTTTGTGGTTATCGTTATGTTTGTCCAAACAAATGTACCTTTAGTTGTACCAGGCATTAAAATGAACAAGAAACTGAAGAAAACAAGGGTGGTCTAATCATTTTTTCCATGTCTGTATTTCCTGCCGATTCAGTCAAATGTAATATTTGTTTATTTGTGCTGAGGGTTACATAGAAATCCTTTGAAACTCAGTCTCTGGGGGATTTATAACTGACTCAAAAAAAAACGGACATATTTTGATGACAATGAATGTTTTGTTTTCCAAAACAAAGAAGTGTGCTTCCGGACCGATCCGTACGTGCCTTTTTAAAGATGATCAAAAGCTGGCGTCTGACTTAGGCTTGGTTTGCTTCATGGTTTATTGTTCTAGGGTCAGAAATTTAAAAAGGGAGTACAATCAAGAGAACAAAACTTTAATAACAATAAAGAGGCCATACACCACACTCACAAAATTCAGGTCATTAGCTGACTTCACTTAAAAGGCTGGAGTTATAAAAGTGTAGACATCAATAGAAGCAGGCAGATGCATGAGAGGGAAACAACAACAGCAACAACAAAGTATTTAAAGAGTTGCATCCTCTCTACTTTATTTGATTCAAGGTTATAAAAGTTATCCAAAAAAAGGAAAAAGACAAGACAAAAAAACAGTAACACGCTACCTTTTTTTCCTGACATTTTCTGCCGTGGCATTTGTAATCTGAAAGCAGCGTCGGCTGCTCAAGCACCAGTTTCACTGATTGGATTGCTGAAAGAAATGTGCAGGCCACATATTATCATTTTGATAATCAAGTGACATACTAATTCAAATGCAGAAAGAGGTTTCCAACCCTGGGGATGGTGAGGGCCCTTTGAAGTGGAGGAGAGAAATCTTTTTTAGGTTGGCAATTGGGCCTGTAATGAGTGACACTTAGCTGTGTAGGGACTTGACCAAAGACTCACCCTTTCAATTAAGACAAAAAAAAATAAAAATGATGATAAACTTGAAGAATGGAGCTCTGTCATGTTACATAAAAGGGGTAAAGAGAGAGCACATTAGATAACTCCATATATTAAAAACAACTATGAGCAAGACTTTGGGCCGGACCTTTCGTTTTATATTAAAAGTAGAACAGGCTTATTTTAGACTGTTTGATTTATAATGATGAAACCTGTTGCTCATGTTGGTTGTTGCCTTTCTGTGTTCAGTTAAAGAGCAGGGATGTTATAGCAAAGTAAGCCTGTAATTCTGTAAGAAGCCTGATGCAACACCATCGTATTTAGTTCAGCTTCTTTCTCCAAAGGGTAAGATTCTGTTATGCCCCTTTCAGATAAAGGGTGAAGGTGCAAGGTGGGCTATATGAATGTGTTCAAAAGGGCTCCAATCCCAGCAGCCCCCCCAGTATGTGTAAAGAGTGTAGAGCCTGAAACAAAGCCGGTTGTTTAGCGTGTTGTGACCTGATTGTGCAGTAACGTAAATGACGAAGTCGTATTGCATAAACACATCACAGTACATCAGAACGACGATTTCGAGAAAATGTCAAATCTGGAAAAAAGACACGAAAGGAAAATGGAACGTCAACAAAATCAAAGCACAGCTGACTGTTGGTGCTGAGGATGAAGTTTCTCTGCAGATTAGTGACACTGAACAGGGTCCATTCATCTGAGGTATAATTGTTGAAACTTCACCCAGACAGAAATAAATCAAAAATGATAAATATTAAGAAATATTGTGGGATGGTGTGAGTAGGGAGTAGCAGTAGGTAAGGGCAGCTGTACATGTTTAGAAATGTGGAGATCCAGAAGGGTTAGTCAGTAAGCCCTGGAGCTCTGTGAGCAGTTTGGATATAGAATGAGGAATTAAGAGCCAGGTGACAGGAGCAGCCAGCTGACTAAGAATGAAGAAGAGGCTCGAAGTTCCCAGGTATCCTGCTTAGTACAAATGAGTCTGAATGCTGGTGAGCAAAATGTAAATAGTAAATCTGAATAGTGACATTTTCTCTTAAAGTTTGTGCATGAAAACGATGTTAGTGTGGTGGGTAGCGGGTGGTCCTGCTACCCGAATGTCGGCGCGCACAAGGGCGTGTCTGAATGGCATTCAATGTGCGTCCACCTGGTCACATGTGGACGTGCACAAACGGCTCTACTGCTCGAATTAACTCTTGTATAAAATGCATGATTTGGCCTCAGTCGAACCCCTAAGAAAATAGCAGAGATGTCTTAAACGGCTTGCTCGCCAGTTAAATCATAGACAACCTATAGCGTGTTTACTGGGAGCGCACCAACTATCTGGGACTTTCAGGTAGCTGATAGGAATTGTCTGTGTAAAAATATTTTTATGTATATATCAGTGCAGAGGAGGAGGAGGAAGGAAGAGGAGGAAGCTCTACAGCAGAGTCCCAGACGAGCTGCGCATGAGAGCTGCTCCGATTTGGATGAAAAGACACTCCTTAGCGGTTTGCAGGTAGCGGGTAGTACAACCTGCTCTTAAGGCAATAGCTACTGACACACTGATTGGTTTAACAGGTGGAACGCCCTAAGCACTTCTACGCATAATGTAGCGGATAGCGCAGGTGGGATAGCGGGTTTAGCAAGGTGGAAGATTGCGTTCCTTAGCGGAGAATGCTCATCCCGCTACTCGCTATCCCTTAATAGTGGCTTTAGAAGATCTGGCGGAAGATCGAGCCCAAAGTATATAAACAGGCCATTGCCACAAGAAAGTCCGTAACTCCAAAATCAATAAAAGACAAGTGATCAAAAAAAGATCCAGAATCAATAAAAGTGTAATGTTTTATACTGACTGTTTTTGTACTGGACTGCATTTATATAATGTGATGCTGACCTGTAACCATGTTTTAGTACTATCTTAACACTATCTGTGTCTTTTATCCACAGCCCTGAACACCCACCACTGTGAAGTTCAGAAGTGTGAAGTCACTGCACAACAGTGGGTCAAACAGGGCTTGAACTTAGATCTGCAGCAGGACAATCCAAGGCTGTAACAACCAAATCCACTCTGTTCCCACCTGTTTAGAAGCATCCTGGACATGTTATAGCGTGTCACAGTTTCATATATACATGGAGTAAATACAGTATGTTAGCAATTTACATGCTTGACATTACATGCCTAAGAAAATTCAGACTTGCAATGACTGAAGCAGACAGTTTCATATCATGCAAAGCAAGCTGTGTTATTATTTAAAGTCACATTTAGTGATTGTCGAGCCTAAGAAGTTTTTAAACCTTTATTTGGTACTATTATGTTTTGCATTACAGACCAACACATCTGTTTCACTTTCTGGGGAGTCTTTGTCAACTTTGAATATCAGCAAGCAGAACTCTTTTTGTCCCTCAGAACAATGTCTTTCAGTTTTGTGCCTCTTACACACCTTCTAGTGTGCATCCTCCAGGGTCATTGAGTGACAGGCTGTAAGCAATAAACCTGCAGTCATGCCAGCATGAAAACAAAGGACAAAGAATATAAAACAAACAATACAATTAATTTGACTGCTTTCATGGCAGGAACAAAGGAGATTTTCTTCATATTTCTTTTTTCTGTATGACATATTAACATGTCAGACAGCGCTTTAATTAATCAGTTGCCAGTTACTATCAAGAGACACAGACAATGTGTGGTTAAAATGCATTTTAAGAATCTTCTGTTGGAGAACTGTTCCTGCCTTCAAAAGTCCGAATTACATTTTTGTATAAATGTTTAAATACTGTAATAATGCATGCTACAATATTCTATTTCTGCTTTTTTTTTACATTCAAATGGAAAAATAAACACACATTATAATAATAATAATAATACATTTTATTTAAAGGCACCTTTCTGTCACTCAAGGTCACCATTCAGAGTATTAAAACACAGTTAAAAACCAAAACACAACAAATATATAAAAACACAGGCCTAGAGGAGACGGGTTAAAATTTGAAAGAGCAGTGGTTAGGACAGTGAAAAAGCCTGATTTAAACAGATGAGTTTTGAGTGAGGATTTGAACAGAAGGAGTGAGTCCAAATGTCTAATTCCTGGTGGAAGTTGAGTTCCAGAGCCGGGGACCAGAACAGCTGAAGGCCCTGCTCCCCCTGGTGGTGAGACGGGCAGAGAGGACAGACAGGTGGATGGAAGCAGAGGATCTGAGGGCACGGGAGGGAGTGGCGACAGAGAATGAGGTCAGACAGGTATGGAGGAGCGAGGTTATGGATGGCCTTGAATGTTAGGAGGAGAATCTTGAACTGGATGTGGTGTTTAATGGGGAGCCAGTGTAGCTGCAGCAGAGTGGGCCTGATGTGGTGGATGGAAGGGGTTCTGGTGATGATCCGGGCAGCTGAGTTCTGAACCAGTTGCAGCTTTATGGAGGGATTTGTGAGGGAGTAGAGGAGGGAGTTGCAGTAGTCCAGGTGGGAGGTGACGAGACTGTGAATGAGGATGGCAGTGGTATGGGTGGTAAGGGAGGGGCGAAGGCGGTTAAAGTTGCGCAGATGAAAGTATGCAGACCGGGTGACGTTATTGATGTGGGACTGGAAAGATAGAGTTCTGTCAAGAACGACACCCAGACTCTTAACCTGAGGGGAGGGGAGGACCGAGCACTTGGTAATGGTAAAAGAAAAGCTGTCAGTTTTGGATAATGTTGATTTAGTACCAATGAGGAGAACCTCAGTTTTATCACTGTTGAGTTTGAGGAAATTTGATGTGAACCAGGATCTGATTTCTGTGATGCAGTCGGTGAGGGAAGAGGGTGGGAGGTTGAGAGTGGGTTTACTGGAGAGGTAGAGCTGGTGTCATCGTCCGCATAGCAGTGGAAATTTATGTTATATTTACGGAAAATATAGTCAAGAGGAAGAAGGTAGATGATGAAAAGGAGGGGCCCCAAGACTGATCCCTGGGGCACACCAAAGGTGACAGCAGATGGTTGTGATTTGAAAGATTTGAGCTGGATAAACTGAGTGCGGCCTGAGAGGTAAGATTTAAACCAGTTAAACGGGGTGTGGGTGATGCCAATGGAAGATAATCTACTGAGGAGGGTGGTATGACAGATGGTGTCAAAGGCTGCACTCAGGTCCAGGAGGATGAGGATGGTGAGTCGGCTGCCATGAGGAGGTCGTTGGTGACTTTAATTAGAGCAGTTTCTGTGCTATGGAGGGGACGGAAACCAGACTGAAAGTGTTCATAAAGGTTGTTTTGGATAAATGACAGTGGAGTTGTTTTTTCAAGGATTTTGGAAATGAAAGGTAGATTAGAAATAGGACGTATAGGTTATGGAAGTTGGTAGGATCAGCACTGGGTTTCTTCAGTACTGGGGTTATTGCAGCAGATTTGAGTGATGCAGGGACAGATCCGGAGGAAAGGGAGGAGTGGATGATGGCAGAGATGAGGGGGAGCAGAGAAGGAAGGACACACTTTAACCAGAACAGTGGGGAGAGGGTCCAGTTGACATGTAGATGGCTTGGACCTGCAGATGATATCAGAGATTTCTGGGGTGGAGGGGAGCAGGAAGGAAGAAAAGGAATTAATGTGTTTCAGATAAAATACTGGGGGGTGGCTGTGAGCCAAGATGCTGGTGGATCTTCTGGATTTTTTCATTGAAAAATGACATGAGGGAGTTGCAGAAAGCAACTGAATGCAGGTGGGATGGTAGAGAGTCCGGGGGTTGGATGATGTTCCTGAACAGGGAGAACAGTGCCTTGGTGTTACCCTCATTGGAACGGATTATGTCAGAATAAAAGTTGGATTTGGCTTGAGCAATGCAGTCCTTGTAATGTAGTATATGGTTGTTGTAAATTTGCTTGTGAACAGTTAAACCATTTTTTTTTTTTATGGAGCCACTCAAGTTGCCGTCCTTTGGCTTTCATTAGCCGAAGCTCAGGGGTGAACCAGGGTGCAGAGCAGGAGAAAGAAACAGATCTGGTTTTTAACGGAGCAAGAGAGTTAAGGATAGAATTAAGTCCAGCATTATAGTGAGATTCCAGATCTTCAGGGGTGAAAAGGTTGAAAGTGGCAAAGAGGGAAGTCGATACTGGAGGAGAGAGAATCCAGGCTAATGTTCTTAATGTTGCAGAAGGATATGAGACGGGGAAGCTTTGCCATGTCGAGGGGGAGTTTGACAGTGAATGAGAGGAGGAAGTGATCAGATATCGGGAGTTCATCAGTTGTGATATCGAGTGGGGCGACACCTGAGCAGCAAATTAAGTCCAATATGTGGCCCTTTGAATGAGTGGGGACACTAGCATGTTGCTGAAGTCCTGAACCCTCAAGGCAGGCTGTGAAGTCTCCGGTCAGACGATTGTTGAGATTATCCATATGAATGTTGAAATCTCCCAACAGTATGATGTTGGGGGAGAGAGTGGTGAGGTGTGTGAGGAAATCAGAAAACTCAATTAAAAAAGTCACTGTTTGGTTTGGGGGGGCGGTAAACAGTTGCAGTAATGGTGGGAATAGGACCAGACAGTTGGCAGACAATAAATTCAAAGGAGTTGAAAGCAGAAATAGACACGAGCGAGACTTTCCACTTCTCGCGGTGAATTACCAGCGAGACCTTCCTCCCCGGCCGGAGCCACGGGGTTGACAGATGTAAACAAACCCCGGAGGAGTGGATTCATTAAGTTGAGAAAAGTCACTGGGTTGTTGCCATGTCTCAGTTAAACAGAGAAAGTCACACTTACAGTCGATGAGGAGATCCTGGATGAGATGCCCCTTGCTCGTGAGTGAGTGGATGTTTAAAAGACTTAAGTTGACAGCGGTGGTGTCGCATCTCACAGGAATGTTAGCGGACCGGGAAGTGCAGGCTAACACACTGTGGTCAACAACCCGACCAGTGCTACGTGGAAGGCGACGAGAATTGGACCAGAGGGAATTTATTTTTGTTAAGCTATCTACTTGGAAACTCCGGCTGGACCCTCGATGTATATATCTCCGGCGTAGTAGGATGTCCAGGTGGAGCTGCACAGCCGGAGAAGCTCAGCAGCTGAGTTCTGGAGAAGACCCACCACGGGTTGGTGGACAAAATACAGGAAAGACCAGATGATCATGGACTAGATATATATCCAGGCAGGCAGCATTGTAGCCGAGGACGGAGGCAATTTCAAGTGAACAAGGTGAGGCTGAGTGGTCGGAGCAGGCCGGGTAGACCAATCTTAGTGCAAGTGCACACAGAATTGCTGGCCGAAGACGTTGATTCTAGTCAACCAGACTGGGGATGAATTTTCCCAAGCGAAAACAATAACAAAATCGAATAGAAGTGAGCAGAATATCACGTAATAAACAAGCAACTGGTGAGCAGCGGCAGCAAGGCGCGGCAGCGTTCACTCATCACACATGTCAAACACTTAGGGCCTGATTTACTAAAGGTTTGCGTGAAAAACGTAAAAACGTGTGCAAACTTGACATCACCCGCAAACCAATGTGCAAGCTGATTTACTAACAGCGTGCAAAGAGGACTGCGCCTCTCAAATGAGGAAAATAGCACACGCTGTTCATTTAGTACTTTTGCCCTGATGAATAATCAATATGGGGCGTACCCGCCAGAAAGCGCTAAATACTGGGAGGGGAAAATGCAAATAGGTTCATTTACCACACGCAATGAGATTTACCAACCCTGAAAGTAATTGCGGGGATTGTGATTGCGTCTGTATTTAATACGTTCGAAAGGAAGGTGCTAATCTGCCCAGCATTACGCACCGATGGCTGCTGTTATTGTGGCAAGGAGGCGACATCGCCAAAATCAAAGAATACGCAGAGAGAGAGTCTTTCGGACTCGTGTAAATTTGTTTGGAATGAATGAAAACCAGATAGTTGAAACTTAAGGGCTGATTTGGAGCCGGTCACAAGCACATGCAAAAGGAGAAATATTTTATTTGAATGTTAAATCGAGTATTATTCAGCAAAAGGTTGCCACAGGAGGCACATTCATTTTTTTATTTGTGATAATAAATAAATCACGTGTTTTCATGGAGAAAAAAGTGTTTCTTATTGTGCGCCTACCTTGTTCTGCAGTTGGCTCTAGCGTGTCATACCCCAGTATCCCAGTTATCTGCTCCTCCAGAAGGTGAGCTGCACCTGCTGCTCAATGCTGGTTAGAGGCATCTCCTCCGCAGGCCCTCCACCTGTCTTGTTCGCCGAAGTTTTATTAAAGGCCACTTTTTCTTTAGTTCTTCGCCTTATATCTTGCCACCTTCTTTTAACCTCATCTGCCGTTCTTTTTGTTTTACCAACTGCATTTATTCTATCGCAGATTTTCTCCCATATTGCGTTTCTTTTGGTAATGTTTAAATGTCTTTGCTGTAGTTCATGAATGTGTTTATTTGCCTCTTCCACTAATATCTCTAACTCCTCTAACTTTCATTTTGCGCTTGCGACTATCCTGCTTTCCATCCAGACTCTCCATGGCGCAAACCGTAAGACACGCAACACCTCATTTAAATACTGCGGTTTGCACCCGTTATCAATTGCGCGAGCATTCTTAGTTGATCACCCGCAAAACACACAACAACAGCACGCACAAACTTTTTCAGTGCACACGCAATTTAGTACTCTTTATTTAGGATCTTAGTAAATCAGGCCCTTAGAGGGGACAGTATAGACCTTTTCGACTTAAAAATTGTGGACATGCGCCCCCTAGTGGCCCCGCCATAACTGGAGTGTGCGGTGCTCCACCAACTAACCCAAACACAGCAGCGTGGAGCATCTGTTACGGATAACACAGACATGTCTTGGATTGATGATGTTAGGCAGTGGCCTCCAGTTACAGATGAAGGTAGTTTATCGCTGTTTTTAATGATTGATTATGGAAATAGCATGATCTATTCACATAATCAAACACTAAAAACTGTGGAACGCTGCAACGCTGGCTATAACTAACGTCAACAAGCCATAAAGATTATGCTACTGTAACGTTAACGCTAGCAGTAAATTAGGCTATGTGTTAATGTTATATTTAACTTATTTTATCACTCTCCTAATTCATTCATTCATTCATTGATTTTTAGGCTTGTGCTAGTGCCGAGGGCTACAGTAGCATCATACTGCTGTTCTTTCGGCCAGAATCGTCCGGGACTCTCAGCAAGACTATGAGTAGTACGAGATTGAATGTTAACGAAAACTCACCCGGCTGGATTCATTTGGAACAAAGTCCTTTCTGTTGATATTTTTCACCCACGTCTTCCTAACTTCTTGTTCTGCAAACAAGGCAGTCTTCGTGCAGTAAAGGCTTGTGTATTTCATACTTTCTTCTTCCATTGTTGAATTTTCACGCCATTGTTGGCACAGTTTATGACGGAACATGTATTCCCACTCGACCGACTCGACATTATAAAAATATATATTTGTAGAAAGACAAAAACACTGGTTAATCTGTGAGCCGGTGAAAGTGTTGCTCTGTAGCACAACCCAGCAATGGCGGACGGGGTACTTCCAGGGGGCTGGCCCGAAACGGTCTATATATCAGTTAGGTTGAGTAAATGGACACCAACACATAGATCAATTTAATTGATATAAACCACTTACATCATGATCTGTTTTTCTCTCCCTCAGAGAGACAAATACAGATAAAGCTGCATACTGTGATTACAATGCTATATATTTCTGCAATTCCAACTAAACTTTGTTTCAGTTGTTGAAGGAAATGAGGGAAAACAAGAGCTCAGGCTGAGAAAGCGGGCTCACTCACAGCTGGTCAAAGAGCAAATCCATATTAGGAGGCTTTTTAGCAGATCTGACTCACTGCAAGTAATTTCAGCGTGGTGCTCTGGGTAGCAGGCACAGCAGTTCTACTTCTGCCTTTACTGACTTATTTCCTCATGATTTATCAGGTTGAAAGTGACGGTTCAGTGGGGCTTCATTTGTGGGAGGAAAGCAAAAGGGTGATCATTCAGGTTTCTAAGACACTGCAGCTGCAGCCTTTTGGGGTGTTTGGATTGTCACCCAATTGTTTGTAAGGAGATAAAGTGACACTCCAGGTGAAGGTTGCTCACGGCATGAGAGGGCCGAGCTACCTACAAGAATGTCAACATTTCACAGATGTGCTATATTTGCCTGTGTCATGTTTTCCCTGTGATGTTTTTTTTTTCATTAGGAGCTGAGCGATATAGTCTAAAAATAAGTTGTTTTTTCTTTCTATTTCTTTTTTTGAACACTGCATCTGACTTCCGATTCTGAATCTACTTATTCTCTCTCTCTCTCTCTCTCTCTCTCTCTCTCTCTGAATGTATGTATGTGTTGCACTCTTAAAAGAGACTCAGCGTCATCCTCCTTTCGGCAACTTTATTCTCCCCAGTTTAGTGTTGGAGTTTACAAGAATCACAGTTAAATTCACAGCTTACTACAGATTGTTACATTTTTTTTCTCCTCCGACTTAGGTCACAATCTTCTCTCATTTTTTTTTTCTCGCTCTCCCACCCACTGATGACATCATCAGCCCGTTTGAACCTCTTGACTAAAGCAAAAACTTTGAAGAATTCACAGAAATTGTCCAAATTGCAAACGCAATGAAATTAGTATATACTCCTTCCTGGAAATGTAATTTTTTTCAGATTTATGAAATGTAAATTATTAAAACTACTGCTAGGTCACAACATATACTATATATATATATATATATATATATATATATATATATATATATATATATATATATATATATATATATATATATATATATAAAAGAAAAGGAATCAAGGATCATGGAAAGTTTTAGGCACTGGGCCATGAAATCTGATTGGCTCCTTGAAATGTTCCTGTTTACCAGATTTCTGCACTTGTTATTAATACATATGCAGACAGTTGTGAAAAAAAATACTCCTATTCTTTCACTCACCTGTCATTTGTCCAAGAAATACAGTAACACTGGGTTAAAAAATAACCCAACTTTAACCCAACCCCTGGGTCACTATTGGTCTCACCCAACCCTGGGTTGTTTTAACCCAGTGGACTGGGTTGAACCAACAACCCATCCTAGTTGTGTCATTGATTCAACCCAAACAGTGAGTTAATTTTACCCAATTATTGGGTAGAATTAACCCAACAATGTCAGATTGCAAACCGCCATACTTTTGTCTAAATCTTCGCTTTCCTTTTTCTTTTTTAACCCAAACTGCTCCCACACATCTGCTTTTAAGCACGCAGGCGCTGAAATTACACTCGCCGCCATCCTCCTGATTGGCTCAGAGAAAGAAGCTTCTGGATAACTGGTTAGAAATGCTCTACAGCGACACTAGCGGCTGGAGGACTTAATGGCTCTTCCTGCACTTTGCAGGAAGAGCACCCGTGCGGGACATGGGGTGTTTTGAAGGGAGTTTAGAATATCGATACCCGCGGCGGAAAAATCGATACTATCTGGGGAAATAAAATATCGATATAAATTCGCAGAATCGATAAAATCGCCCAGCCCTAATAACACACTGCTTTTTTTTCTTTTTCACTCATTGCATTGTAGATAGACCTAGATCTAGGGACTTGGGACCATTGTCCTGTTATGTGATTCAATTTTTACCAAGCTTTAGCCATTGTGAACTGACCTCACATTCGACCCTGGAATACTTTGGTGCACTACAGAGTTCATGGTCAGCTTAATGACTGCAGGGTGTCCAGGTCCTGTAGCTGCATCACAAGTCCAAATAATTACCCATCCACCTTCGTACTTGATAGATGAGGTGTATAAGCTAATATGCAGCGTTTAGCTTTGCCAGTTCTGCTGCTGGGCATTATCGTTAAACATCTCCACTTTGAAAGAAGACAAGAAAACAGGACTTCTGACGCAATGTCCTTTGTGTAAACAATATCAGTTTTGTTTGTTGATCTATGCTGCCAGGTTATTTTTAGAGAGAAGAGGCTGTCTCCTGCCAACTCTACCAAACATCTTAATTATTTGACCAAAAATTTAAATTGTTGCACAGTTTATACTTTAAGTATTGCTGAAATCTTGACCTCTTAAAAGTAGGGGCCTGCTCCTGGAAATTCTTTCAAACAAGCCATATGTGTTCATTCTGTGTTTCTAAATGTACTGTACTTCAAACCAACCTTTAAAATTTTTAAATTGCTGTCTGAATCCTGTGGAATCAGAGATACTTTTTTCTTTTTGATTTTTATTTTTCAAGTATTATCTAGCCTTATAGGTGAACTTGCTCGGACTTCCAAACCTGGGACTATTGGTAACTTCATCGTCTTCCTTTTGTGAACAGTCTTTATCACTGCAGAATAATGGACTCCACATTCTTGGGGAATCTTTCTAAGATTAAAGAGCGGCCACAATTGCTTTTCTAACATCATCGCTTTTATCCTTGGTATCCTTGGTATCCTGTTAACACATACCCGAATGCTCCACACCAGCAAAATGCCAAAACTCCAGCTTTTATAGAGGTGGTAACACTTTTTGATTAATCAATAAATCAAGCTGCTCAGCAACAGGAAACTCCCCAGCAATCAGTCCAAAGAAATCCATGTAGCTATTCAAAGGGTTTGATACAGGAAGTCAGATAAACGAAAAGGTCAGACTGGGATTTAGCAGGCTGAGGACAACACAGCAATGAGTTAGGAGGTGGATGAAGTTGGAGAATAAAAAGAAATCATAATTCAGGTAGCAGTCTGGGAAGTCACAAACATATCTCCCATTATGAAGTTAATGAGTTGATGTTAACTCAGCTTGTTGATAAGTTAGAGTCTCAATGTCTTTTACATTGAATGTGGGTGTTCACAGAGAAGGAAAACCCAGAGGGCTTTTCATGTGGCTCTCCTCATGAAAAATAACAAAAACAGCACTTCATCTTGCTTATGCAATCACTATTAGCTTGGCAACATGAAACCGCTCGGACTACATATTATTAGAAAATTACCCACTCTTACATAATAGTCTTAATAATGCGAAAGGGCTTATTGGAGTTAATACTGAACAAGCAAAGACTCTGAATCTTGGCAGGTGTTGGGATGATGTTCTAAGATGAATGAAATGGATGTACTTATGAAAAAAAAAAATCATTTTTTTTGTACTAGTTAATTAAATTTGTGTTTATTCAGAACTATTTTGTCTATGTTACAGACCAAACATAATTATTATTTAATGGGATCATATGGATTTAAACTGTTTTAGCACCACAGACAGAAAGAAACAGGCTATGTTTAAGTATTTCAGCACCACAGAGGGATGGAGAGATAGAGACTGTCCCAGTTTAGTTTCTGGATTCCCCAATGTCGACATTTCTAGATCAAGTTCAGTCCAGCAGCCTGTCACAATTCAAAAGCTGTTCCAACCATAGCCAAAGTCAAACCTGTGTCACAATGAGAAAAACATAGTTAGTATGGGTCCTTCCACTTCGAAGCACAAAAAGGGCATGCTTAATATTAAGCAGCTAGTCATAATCTTGTCCATGATCAGTGCACATCATAATCCAGTTGTTTGAATGCAGGAATTCCTTTCAACTACTTTTGATTAACTGCTGCTGACCAGCACACCACACAGTGTGTACACTATATATAAATGTACAATCCCTATTCTAAAATAGTTGGGATGCTGTACTTCAAATTTTATCACTCGAGTTTGGGCACTAGCCACCCTGTGAACCCCGACGCTTGACTTGGCAACCTGGAGGAGCCACTAAATGCTGAGACTGAACCATTTCCCTGTAGCAGCAGCAGAAAGACTGTCAATGCAAGCAGCACATGCAATAATGCAACATTGCATTTATACCGCAATCTGTGTCAGTGGCTATTGTCTTGAGGTAAGATGCCACACCTTCCAAAAGAACACTGCTTGGATTGGAGCATATGGTCCTATAAAAGCCTGTCTATATCTTCGAGCACTGATGTTTGTTTTCCAGATGTGCAAACTGCCCATTTCATAGACACTAATGCATTTGACATGAATACTGATAACAAACCAGATGGCCCCTTCTCCTCTTTCATCCAGAGGACAGTGTACATGGCTCCCAAAAAGAATTTCATGTTCAATTACGGCTTTTTCTTTACATGAAAGAGCTTTAACCTGCATTTATGGATGGTATGGTATGGCTTTCACAAGGTGTTGAAAATATTTTGCAGACAAGATGCACTATTTATGATGAGGTATACAAAGTCCTGACAGCAGGAATGCATATATATATGTATATATATATATATACATATATATATGTATATTTTTACAAAACCTCTTCCCACCTTTACTTCTGTGAGGCCCCGCCTCTCTAACATGTTCTTTTTAGTATTTATGTTAGATTTAAGTGGAACAACACTGCGGTGGATAACAGAGGGAAAAAACTGCAGAATAAGTATTAGAAGCCCAGCAAAAATTTGAGTGCACTTTCTTTGCTTCAGTCCATGCTATTGCCTATAATTAGAACACCAATTCAGGCACATTTTGCGTCTCATTTTTTGATAATTTAAGGTTTAATAAGCAACATTAGAGGCAGCACGGTGGCTTAGTGGTTAGCACTGTTGCCTCACAGCTAGAAGGTTCCTGGTTTGAACCTCAGCAGGGGCCTTTCTGTGTGGAGTTTGCATGTTCTCCCCGTGCTTGCGTGGGTTCTCTCCGGGTACTCCGGCTTCCTCCCACAGTCCAAAGACATGCGTGTCAGGTTAATTGATAATTCCAAATTGCCCATAGGGTGTGAATGTGAGTGTGAACGTTGTGTCTGTATGTGTGACCCTGCGATGGACTGGCGACCTGTCCAGGTGTACCCCTGCCTTTCGCCCGTAGACAGCTGGGATAGGCTCCAGCAGATCCCCGTGACCCTTCAAGGATGAAACGGGTATAGAAAATGGATGGATGGATGGATAAGCAACATGACTTCCTGTGTCATTCAGTTTTATAAGACAATAGCTGTCTTAGCAAATAATTTATTCAATTTGTGAAACACAGAGTTCAGAGTTCCACGCAAGATCCAGCCTCTGAAGTGAAACACATATTTCAATCATAACTTTGATTTTACCACATTTTACTTTTTCAGATATTCAAGGGTTAGACTTTCTGCTGTTCTCATATCACTGGTGTTCAGAACTGTCAGAACTTGCTTCCAGGTTACTTCATGTTGCTTCAAAGCACCCACTTGAGTGCTGATATAGTGAACTCATAAGTTCAGTCTCCTATCTTACAGCTGCAAGCTACAGACTTAATAAATACTGCAACATAAAACACAAGTCGAAACCTCAAGAAACTGAAATCCTTGCAACACTCTAGGGAAGGCACTCCAAGGATAGCCTGCTCACCATTGCTTTGCAAACATAACTGCTCCCTCCAGGGAGCTCCTATCTCACACAATGAGGTCTGACCAAGCAGAGTAGATCAGCAGAGTGGTAGCCAGACCATTTTAAACTACGGGAAAGGGATAATGCTAAGGCAGAAATGAAGTTTTCTTTTTTTTTTCAGAAGCACAAGATGGTGTATCTAAACGCCAGGCAATGCACAAATGTGTACAAAAACATAGCATTCATAAAAAGATAACACACAAAAAGAAACTAATAAAGTTCTGCAATACACAAATGTGGAAACGAGTGAACATGAACAAAAAAAATCAGAAAAAAAAAACAAAAAACATGGATTCTACAGTAAGTTTGGGCTTTCTTTGAAAATATGGTTAATTCAACTATGACTTAATAGAAAAATGCCACTTGTACCCTATAATGGGTTTTGGTGAAGTGGAATGTATTTCTGACTAATTATTATGGATTAAATCCTTGAAGTGGTTAAACACTTCAGTCATTGGTTCGATCATTACCAAAAAACATACAATTGTGTATATATATATATATATACACGCATTTATTTGAATTCAAATAGAAAAATAAGTTATTATTTACACCATGCACATTTTATTGTTTGAGGTGTGAACAATCTCAAATTCTTATAATTCTTATTCTATTAAAGAACAAGAATTCCAGCATGACCCAGTTTTTCCACACTTCATACTTTCCTGTGTGTTCTCTCTCAGGGGCACACTTGTGTTGCCTAAAGGAAATACACACCCACCCCTGGGCTTTGCAGAGGAACTTTCATGACATTAATAAGGATTGCCCTCAGTTCAATCTAAAGACCGAGGAAAAGAGAGAGGGCAAGCATATTACTGGATGTAATTATCTGCTGACTGTAACTTTAATAGTGCACGGGTATTTCAGTGTAGCTGGTCACTTGCTGTCACTGTGGCTTTTGCTGTGAATGTACGGCCTCTCCCTGTTTTAATAAATCTCATGAGGTCATACCGTTATAGAATTTTTCAAAGAAGGACGAGAAGGTGTATCACCCATTAAGCGCAGCTCCCATACACAACCACTGGAAAGATACAGTGATAGTAATGGTCTTGAACAGGCATAATTTGACTTTGATGCATCGCATGAACTACCACGAACATACTTTAAACCGGTAAATAAGACATGGTCACCAATGATAAATGCACTTAAGGCATGTAAAGCAGGTGCACCTTAAAACATCTAATGCTCCTTGCTCTGTTCACATTACCACATGCATTGGTCAATCTGACAAAAACATCCCCCGCTCCTGTGAATCCATAGCTCATTAAGTATGCATGCCCTCTTGGTCTTGAACACTGATGTATAAAGCGTTGCATGTGCACGTACATGTGCATGCTCGAGATGTACTGCCGAGCCTTTTGACTGCAGCCCTCAATCAATACTTTGTACTTGAAATATATGTTTGAATTGTATGAATTTTCAAAAGATTAGGGTTCATTTTGTAAGGCTTTGCTGAGAAGCCATACACAAATCCCAGCTGATTATTCATAAGATATCCCCCACCTCAGTAACATACCAATGTGTGTCCTTTGTGCTGGAAGAGCAATGCCTTACTAGAATTGGACCTGACAGGGTTATTTCATTTGGGCTCTCTGGGTGGACCAATAAAGAGGGAGACGGATGAAATTAATAGAGGACATTCTTTCAGATGCATCCAGTAGAATTTCCATTAGCAAAAGAGAAGATCAGGAAACAGAAGTATTTTTTTTTTTTTTTTAGAATTAGAACTGCCTTTCAAATTATATTAGAAATTTGTTACTTTAAGTCTTACCTGATTTACTGTGATTTGACATGATTAGATAATGGGTGAGAGTCACTTTAGGGGTTGGAATTCAGATTACAGAGGTCAAAGAAGGATCATCTGCCGTTAAAGGTTTATTTAGCACCTAAAAGAAAGGAATTCATTCATGCCCACAAAGTCTGTGAGACATTAATGAAAGGGTCTATAAGAAGTCAATAAAAGAGAAAAAAAAAATCACAATCTTGACTGTGTTTTACTCCACTTGACACCAAATTGATATTACTGCAGCTATATCTCGTAAACTCAATCTATAACCCTAAATGTGCAAATGTCTCTATTTATTTTAGAAAAAAGGCAGACAAAAATGGCCATACACCTTAGGCAGAATAAAAAAGGTGACAGATGGATTAAAATCAAACGCAAGTCTGTTAAATTTGGGATGTACAAATACATTTGAAACCACCCAATCAGTATATTGAAAAAGAGAATATAGAGAAGCATTTGCAAGAGGCAAATGTAGGCCATGATACCTAAACACCAAAGTAGGGGACCACAGAAGAGAAAGGGGGATGTGAGGGAGATTTCAAAGGTGGAATTTACATTTATCTATATCTCAGTGTTGTTTAAGGCACTTTCTTGATGGGAAGGGATAAAACATGTCTTACAACCTAATTTATAAGAACAAAACATATTTTACATGAATTTTAGACTGATATTTGTTCAGATGTGATATCACACCTTGTAAATGACCTTTATTATTTACCAATTGAATAATCTTTTCAGAAAACAAGCATTATTCACATCCCACCATCGTTTGTGGCAACTTCATCAGACACACAAAACAGCATACTGTTTTAATTTGCTCAGGGCAACAAGAATTTAAAGAGTGGAGGACTTAAAAACAATATAAAAGCTACATAACAGTGGTGTTCAGTTAATCTGATAAATACAGATCAACTTTTGTTCTAATTTTTTTTCTTTTTGGAAAAAAACAATTTTGAAATGTGTTTTTAATGACTAGACTATAAAAACTCGTTGATTTGAAAAATAAAACCAAAGGATTAATAAAAGTTAATAACTTTAAGCCATAACAAACATAAACTGAACAAAGAGTAAGATTTTTGAAAATCATTATCTAACATCCACCAGATGGTCTTGACACACTGAAGATGTGAACACTGGAATACAATGCTGTATCATGCTCAAAATATGAATAATAAAGCATCAACATTGTGAATTTAAGACTAGAAATTAGAAAACACACATCTTTATGCCATTAAGACAAGCTTGTAGTCCAACTAACTGATCGGTTTCATCTTGCTCCATGGACAAGTACAGCTGGGTATCATCTGCATAGCAATGAAACTCTATTTTATTCGGCTGGAATATGGAAACATATAAAAAGTAAATAGAGGCACAAGCATTGAACTGTGGTGTGAGCAACAAGAGCAACTCTAGCGTGTGAATGAGTCCTCATTGACGTAAATAAACTGGACTCGATAACTAACAGGATATAGTTTCCTTAACCCCAATAACAGTCATGGTCTGGGTCAGCCATGGCAGGCACTTTTGGTTTTTCCTTTGTTTTTGTTTTTTGTATCAAGTTGGCATCACTCCCTGTCTCTCGTCTCCTCTGTTTCCTATTTTACTTTGAAGGTCTTTCTTGTCCTCATGATGTTCAGCTTTTCCTCCTTCCCCCTTGTCATCCGGGTTGTTTGCACCTGCCTCTTGTTTGTTCCTCTGTGTAATTAAGTCCTGTCTCTCCCATTCTGTTTGCTAGTCTGTTTTCTTGTGTCCCATGTTTTTCTATTTATCTGCCTGGACTTCTGTTTCCATCACCTTTGTGGATTTTTGGTTTGTTTGGACTTTGTGTTTTACCTGTTTGGATTACTTTTGTGGATTTTGGATAAGTTTGGACTTTGTGTTTTTGAAAATAAATATCCTTTTTTGTACTCCGGTGCTTGAGCCCTCCATTTTGTCTCAAAACCTAACAATAACAAGTTCAAGACTAGAATATTGTAATCAATCACATCAAATTTAGCAGTGAATTATAAAAGGACCAGGTGAGAGACAAATCCATTGTCTCACGCCACAAGAAGAAAATAGAAAAATTTCATTGGTTATGTTTCTGTGCTGTAGTGCACTCTGTCCTAACTAAAAAAAAAGAAACATAAGTTGCAACTACTGAGATTCAAAGGCAAAGGTTTTAGCTCAACAAAGCTAAAACTCTTTCTAACCCTGGCTATAGAGTCAAACAGAGACCAGAGGATCTCCTTTGCCATTTCCTTTCCAACTTTCTTGAAGTCTGCTTTAAAGTGGTAAACCAACCTTCTCTTATTGATTCCTTTCTTTTTCAGTGGGGGCAACAGGGTTAAGTATTTTACTATTTGACAATACAATGTCAATGTCAATTAACAATGTCAATGAGACAATCAACCGTGCAGAAAAAAGCCCAGTGGCCAGAGGCCCTCTGCTGCATTATCAGACAACAACGATGGAGCTGTTTCTCTGATAAACACCTAATAAACTACCTCAGATGCTCTGGAAACAATTTATGTAAATGTGAGGGTTATTAAATAAAATAGCCACTTAAGACGTGGTTGTGAGGTAATGCTGTTAGCATTTCATTTTCAATGACTATGGTCAGAACAAGATCAAGAGGAACCATGAGGTGAATGAACAATTAAGTCTAACATTGGATTGAAGGTGATGTTGAGGCTTCATCTTGAGCATCCAGTCCTGCACAAATGTTAAAGCCCTCCACAGGTTCAGTTTATACCTGCAGTGATTTAATGGAGTCATTTTGGCTGACAGTATGCTCAAAATAATGCTGGTTTGTGAAAAAACATACAGCTTGAAGTTTGCAGTCGTGAATTTAACTGCAACATTGTGGTAATAGCACCTTAAGTTACATTACCCCAATACTCCTCCAGATAATACTTCTAGTTAAAGCCTACTTCTAGCTGAACTCAGCTAATGCTGAGTTTGGCACAACAAATGCATTTGGTTTAAACAAGAAAGTCCATAATATAAAGTATCAGTCTGATTTAAGACAGGATTAGATTTTTACACAATATCAATGTGGAGTAACGTTTTTCAACTTGCTGAGGAGTTGGAGTGTGCGATCTGCTGCTGGCCTATATGTCTATATGCTAGAATATGGGTCGGCAACCTTTATTGTTAAAAGAGACATTTTTTGCCCCTCTCCTCTTAATAAGATTCATCTTGAGCCGCAAAACCTATTTAACCCTTAAAATGAAGATAACACACTGTATGAAGTTTTATTTATAGTTATATTATATTATATGAATCTATCCAAAATCAACTTGTTGACACGGAAGTAAATATATTGAATTTTGAATCTTTTGAAAGAGGAGAAATAAAAACACTTGAGACTCTTCTCTGAAGTAAAACAAAGAAGCATGCTGGTCTATTTGAGTCATTCCCTTATTTGATCAATTTCCCTTATTGATTAAATAAAAAGTAGCCCACTTTGAAATAAATAAAATGTATAGCTGCACCCTAAAAGCTTTAAAAATATTAAATATAAAAACAGGCCAGTTTGTATGTAATTATGATTTAAGTCCATTTCAGTGTGTTGTTATCCTCTTACTGTATGTGCAGCCACATACAGCAATCAGCCATCAAGCCTGAACATAAAACACAACTACATTAGCTCAGCCTCGGGTTCTGAAATAAATGTTTTTGAAAAATAACAACCTATTAAAGCAGTGGTTCTCAAACTTTTAATGCTGCCTACCAGCTGAGAAACTATTGAGCTCTCCAAGTACCACCATGATGACCAATTTTAAAATATAGCCATATATGCCTTCTCAATTAGCTTTAAACACACAGGAGAGATGTTTATTCCTTATTGTGGATATTTATTGTAACCTGAATTTTATTTAAAATGTTGTATTTATAATGCATTGTCATGAATTGACAAGTCATGACGTTCCCCCGTGTACCACCAGAGAGCGCTCGCGTACCACCAGTGGTACGTGTACCACAGTTTGCGCACCACTGTATTAAAGGATAGTGTTCTCCCATGTTTAAAGTGATTTCTATTTCTGAACATCACTGCAGAGCTTCTCTATATCATGGCTGATCACATCAGTATGTGGATCCAAAGATTGACAGGACTCCTAATGCGAACAGCTTCATGTTCATATAAGCGTCTGAAATGACATTTATTTTTAAAAAACAAGTTTGCGGGTTTGGGGAGGTTTACAATATTGCTCCATTTGTGTGTTACACCACTACAACACACCAACGTGGTGTGGGAAATATTTCTTTTTTTTTTTTTTACAGCGGTACATGAGGAACATATAAAGATGCCTGGTGCGAGTCACACCTTTTTCTTTTCTTTCCCAGAATGCAACACACAGATACGATTTACTCGTTGCAGTAACCTGGCAGTATTTTGCGCTAAACATATTCATTCTGCCCCCTGCTGGCGAGCAACCTACAAGGCACTACATGTGCTCCAGAGCCAAAATCGCCTTCTCACAATTTTTTTCCCCTAAAGCTACAGGGAGCCGCTGCAGAGGGGCGAAAGAGCCGCATGTGGCTCCAGAGCCGCAGGTTCCCGACCCCTGTGTTAGAATAACAGCTGTTTTCTTCTGTAGATGGATTTTTAGTGAAAAAAAAACCACCAGCTGTAACCTCTTTGACTATCAAATGGCATCCAATGCAAGAGCAAGAGCCAGACAATGTCATAAACCAAAGTGTTTTTGCATGAGCAATAATTTATTAATGCAGTTAAATTGAGCAATGTTGCATCATTTTCTGTGAATACTTTGTGTTTGCAACTGTGTGTGAAGGCTCTTTGAAATCAGCAATGGGAATAAAGAAGGTGAAAACAAACAATTGTATCATAATCTGATCTTAATTCAATGAAAATCTAAATGAGTAAAGCCTCTAGGTTATGGTCTTGGTTCTGCTACGACAAATTGACTTAAAAATGAATTTGACACTTTTATAAAAATCTTATTCCAACCACACTCCTTCCTGATCTTACTACATTCAGTATGCATGGTACAAACATCACCCCCGTAAACTTGATGCTTTGCATCACCGCCATCCAACACAACTACAATGAATATAGATAAAAACAAACGTTCACACATGCATTCCTACATTCCAACAATAGAGTTGTTGCTAGGTCACAAGCATGTTGGAAATGAAATGAAATAGGCAGAGCACAGCTGTAATCTCCTCTGTACCCAGGTATCCGTAACACCTCTCCCATGCAGTGTTTTCCAACTTTCAGATGCCCACTAAACATGATGGTATCATTTCTAAATGACCACATATGCATTGTGAAACAGCAGTTTAGCACAAGTCTGTCCAACTGCAGTCACATGAGTGGACAGTCAGGTACAGTAGTGGTAGTTAATGTCATTTCTGATTGAATCTTTAGAGAAATTATTGTATTGATACATAAATATATCACAGAAATGTCTAAACTTTCTACCTCCTTGTTTTTAGCCACAGCACTTCATTGTTTTTATTTTGTTTTTTTTTTTTTTTTTTTTTTTTTTTTTTTTTTTTTTTAACTGTCTGAGAAAGTTAACAAAATAAAACAGTGCAATAGTATTTTGACTGCAGCTGAAACCATTGCTTTCTAGTTCTGATATTACTTCTTTTGGCTTTTTCTTATGTAAGGGTTGCCGCAGCAGATCATTGCATGCTGCATACTGAATTTATCATGGTCTGGGGCGGCCATGACGGCCATTTTGGGTTCTTCTGTGTTATGTGTTAAATTGACGTCAATCCCTGTCTTTTGAGTTACCTGTTTCCTGTTTTACTTTGAAGGTCTGTTTTGTCTCTGTTATTTTCAGCTTTGCTTCCTTCCCTCTTGTCACCCTGATTGTCTGCACCTGCTTCTCATCTGTTCCCCTGTGTATTTAAGTCTTGTCATCTCCCTTGTCTGTGCTGGTACGTCTTTTCACTTTCCATATTCACTCGGTCTCCTTTTCATGCTCCATAAGTTTGTCGTTTCATACCCTGTCCATGTCTTCTCATGCCCCGTAAGTGTTTTTCTGGTTTTTACCCCTGGATTCTTGTTTTGATTACTTTGGTGGATTTTTTTGGTCTGTTTTGGACTGTGTGTTTTTTTTTCCCCCTACTTTTGTGGTTTTTGGATTTAGTCTGGATTTTTTTGGTTTTTGAAAATAAGCTTCAATATTTTTTTGCACTCCTGCGTTTGGGTCCTCCATTCCGCCTCGAATCCTGACAGAATTGGTTTAAGCTTTATGGTGGATGCCCTTCCTGACACAAGCCTCCCCATTTATCCAGGTCCAGGACCAGCACTATGAATGACTGGGCAGTGGGAGCAGTGTGGGGTCCAATGTTCTGCCCAGGAAGACTTTGCCACATGATGAGATGTGGAATCAATAAGGCAACTTTCTGGTCAGAGGACAACTGACTTTAATTATAAACTAGCATTTTCAATTACTTGTATCACATGTATTTTATTTAACACAATGCAGGATGCTGGTTCCTTTTGATGTGTCTTTAGGAAAAGATTGTGTTTACAAATATGTGACTCATAGCTCCATATCTATCTACATAGATAATAGTGTATATCTATACCCAGTGTTGTATCTGAACGCGTTCATTGAACGAAAGTTCACGAACTAGTTCATATTTTGTGCGAACGTGATGTGAACTCGCTCTTTTTCTCCTTGACGAGCGTCGGCTGTGAACGAGTTCATTTGGGCAGTTGTGAACGACACTCTTTCAAAGTTCAGTTAGCGTGTGAACTTGCCCAACACTGTCTCTACCATTTGGAACAGTAATGGTAATACTACATGTTTTTGAGAAAGCAGTGACTTCATGGCCTCAGGGCATTTATAGTGTGTCTCACTTGTTTTATATTTGTGACTGTCAAATATTGTGCAGGCACAGTGGCTCCTCCCACTGCTTTTAGATACAGACTCTGGCAATCCACAGTAAAGTTTCATGACCACTTTCTTATTAAGTGAATGCAGTTGCCTTAACAGATTGTTGAAGCCATTAATGGTCCTTATCTACTATATGAAAATGGCTATAGTTAGCAGTTGAAATACATTTTTACAGTAGTGTTCATGACACTTGGATATCATTTCATTATTTTTAATTTGACAAAGTGCACTAACACTTCATAAAACTATTTATTTGTGAGCTATATCAGTGATTTATAATGTATTGTGTGCCCTACAACACAACTATATTTAACAGTTAGTTTAATTCAGTCCACAATGATCCGAGGGTATTTCCCTCCAACAGCTTGCATCTGTAAACATAAAATCAAACTTGCAAAAGGAGGAAATACATTATATTTATATCATTAATTAGCCATAAAACAAAATTACCTATCATATATGTAAATAACAGCTGTGAAGGTTTGTTTTGTTTATTTCTAAGAGACGACCCCTTGGAAGCTAGATCAGGAAAACATGTCAAGCAGGTGTTTTGCTAGCTTTCAGCCATCTGCATGGTTCATTCCAATCTCCATTCCATTCATAAGTCTATTTTTAAGGAGCAAGAGGTCCATACTTTCTAATGTATCTTGCCAACCAAAGTCCCACCTCCTCCTCAGCATTCACCTGTAGGCTCGAGTTCTAATATTCCAATATCTTTCTAATATTTCTGTGTTGTCTAATAAGTGGGGATTGATTAGATAGGATTCTAGATGCCAAAATTCATGAAATCCATAAAGAACATTTGAAGACTTCATAATAAGAGCTGACTGACTGAGATACAGCTCAGCCCTGAAATAATATACTGGAGTTTAAAATATGCACTAGTTAAAGACGGCCTTCTGATCAGACCTCAGTCCCATAAAAAACTAAAGTTAGATTTGATGTGTGTGCACATTTATGTATGCCACAGTGTGACAGTGCTTGTTATGACAAGTCGACTAATGGTTGACTTCCAAAGAGTCTTAATGTAGGCACACATCTTTTTTTTTGTTCTGACCTTCATTTAAAAAAAAAAAAAAAAGTGTTTTTTTTGTTTGTTTGTTTTTCCTTTCATAAGCTCTTCTCCCTATCGTTATTGATGGCTAATAAAATGTGGTATTAGAAAGTCATGACACTCTTTGGCTTTTAAATGAGCCATGCTATACCAAGTTTGAGAACCCCTTATTCTTGCGTTTTTGCTCGAACATGTTAGACTTTTCTGTGAATGAAAATGGACAGTATTGACCAGGACGTTTATTTTGAACAAAATGTACAGTGCAGAATCTGCTACTGTCCCCATTTTCCATTTCATCTCCTCTCTGTGAAAAGAGCACTTCATCACTTATTTAGCTTGCTTCTGATTCAGCATCTGTCCAGCTCCTTCTGTCTCTTCATCACTCTCCCACGGTGTGCTTGCAAGCTTGAGTGTGTGCTCTGGAGCGGCTGTTATTCACTAGAAGTTGTCTTTTATTTAGGGTTTTCTTTAATATTTTCTATTTTATGGCTTCAGATCTATTGTTGTTCAAAGGGTTATTTTTGCCTGGTGAGACAATTTTTTTTTTTGGCTTTAGTGGCCTTTATTTGACAGTGAAGGAGAGACGGGAAACAGGGAAGACACAGAGAAAGGGGTAATCCGGGCTGGGAGTCGAACCCACGAGCAGCTGGCCCGCCTGCCCTAACCGCTACACCACTGGGCGGCCCAACAGCTTTGTTTCTGACCACAAAGTTTAAATGATACCTTGCTTCCTCCTTTTTTTTTTAGAAGGATTGAGTCTCTGTCAAAAGAAATCTGTCTTGAACATCCGCCCAGCTTTTAACCCAGCAACAGAAACGGAAAGGGGACATAACATAATAAGCAAATGCAATACTTCATATAACAAAATTAAAGTAGTAAAAACTAAACTGGGAATGATGATAAAAAGTAAGAGGAAAAAAATGTTGATTTGTCTATTTAACTGTGGAATAGCACATTTTTTAGAGTGGAATGTATGTAGTTTATTCAAACAACATTCAGCACTTCAGAGGCAAATAGGGGGTCCATACATTGATCAAGGACCAAAAAATAAAATAAAATAAAATCACAGACAGCAGGTAAGAAAAACAAATGTACCAGTTGTTTACAATGCAAAGCTATTCATTTATAGACAATGCTAAGAGCAAAAGTAGATCCAAGTGTTGTTAATTATGAATAAGAAAAGAACAGACAAGTGCTCCAACGCATTTAACATTTAACAATAGAGAGGGAATGATAGTCCTCCAGTCACGAAATTGGCTTGGCATGGGGGACAGTTTAACTGAATTTGTTGAGATTCCATCTCAGATTTAACAGTTTACTTTAATTCAACAGAAGATGATGTATGCACGATAAATTATGAGTACAGACTTGTTTTCATGACTGCACCAACTTACTGTTGGCAAATTAAAGTTTTCATTGATAAAAGTACATCCTTTGATGAAGTATACCTTGAAATACAGTAACACTGCTTTACTTTTTCCTGTCTTAAACTTTTAACGGTCAACAGGAAACCCAACTGCCCAAGCTGGCCATCCATCATCTATGCCCACTTAATCCTATGTAGGGTCACAGGGATCTGCTGGAGCCTATTCCAGCTCTCTTCTGGCGTAAGGCAGGGGTACAGGGCTACCTGTGATGAACAGGTAGCCAATTCATCATCAACCCCCACACACGGCGAATTTAGAACCACCAATTTACCTGACATGCATGTCTTTGGACTGTGGGAGGAAGCCAGAGTACCTGGAGAAAACCCACACAAGCACGGGGAGAACATGTAAAGGTCCCTGCTGAGGTTTGAACCAGGAACCTTCTTGCTGTGAGGCAAAAGTGTTAACCACCAAGCCACCATGCGGCCCCCAAGCTGGCTATTATACACTATATATGAACCTATAGCTTTGACATCCAGCTTGGATCACATTTCAGAGGACTGCAATACGCCACTTACCAGCATCATCTCTGCTCACTAATCTCAATACATTCAAAATGGCAAAGGTGTGAAGAAGTCAAAGAGGACTGGGTTAGATAAAGCAAGGAACAAAAGAGGGATTTACTAAGAAAGGGACCAGTCAAAGTCGTGGATTGGCTGCAAAAAGAAAAGGGACTGACACTGCACTTTCCATCTCCTTGCTGGTCTGGTAAGTAATGACTTGTCATCATAGCTGGCTTGCTGTGTGCTGTCGCTGTGGTTTCTTGTTTTGATGTACCTATAAAGTGGTCCATTCTGTAATTTTGTCTTTTCCCATTTTCTTGATTGTTATACATCTTGCAAATGTGCTAAATCACACTTATACTGACGTTCGGACAAATGCGAGTGCGATGTGTCCTACTGCGTCGGTTCCTGTCAAGCTTTGTAGGTTCGAGAGAATGAGAAATTACATCATGATGACTTCGCCCTGCATTGGATTTTGGGAAGGTGTCACCATCTTGAAAGGCTGTACTTTCTCTTGCCATGGTTACATCTACAGCAAGACAGTGAGAGAGAGCAATAGAGAGAGAGAGAAACTATCATATATTCAAGTTCATTGCTTGGGCTTGTATTTATGAAAGAGCTGGAACTGTAGCCTGCCCTCAAGAGATAAAACCCCATTTCTCACCAATGTTGATTTAAAGACAAGAGGTTTATCACATACTGTTAAAGCAGCACAAAAGAGTTGTTTTTTCAAGAGTTTTTTGTCTTTGTTACATGTTAAACTATCAGCCTCACTTTAATTTGAAGAGACATTGGGTTACTTTTATGATGCACTGTCTCGTCCTCACAAACCAACATCCCTACTATCACCAAAAGCCATCTGAAGTAACTTTGGACTCCTGTTCCAGTCATCTCTTGTGACAGCTAAATACTTTTTTGCAGCACTCTGTGACACCAACAAAGATGAGACTAGCTGACGGAGCTACAGTGGACGTCATCATATTCTCACTGGAAGATGAGGAAATGAGAGCATGATCAAGGAAGAGAGCGGATGTGAGTTAATGTTGTGTAGTGTTGTCAAGGGGACTTGCCTTCCATGCCTATAGAAGGGCCGTCTGAGATAAAAAAAAAAAAAAAAAGAAAAACGAAGCAAATTCGCACTGCTTCAAATATATGTGTGCACCTTTGCAGATTACAAATTTTGTTCTGTTTGCTTCAAAGCCCATGGAGTAAAGAGCTATTAAAGCTCTTCAGATTTAATACACATTATTTTTTAATTTATGGACTTAAATGAAGGAGATAAAATTGGCGGGAAAAAAAGTAGAACATTGTTATAATAGTAATTACATGTGCAAAAGTTTCCACTTTCCACCAGTGTTCCTGCAAACAATGTGGACTTGTCATCACATTATGATTTAAAAACTATCCACACATTCTCAGTTGCTGACAGGTTAGGACAGCAGGTCAGTCCCATACTCTCTTCATCATACCTTTTGTAATGTGTGATGATTGCAGTTTTGCATTGTCTTGTTGAAAAGTGCATGAACATGACATGTTTTTTTAGGCAGCATATGTTGCTCTAAAATCTCAGTGTACTTTTCTGCATTAATGCTTCCATCACATAATTTTAAATAAATTTTGTCAGTGGTATGGATAGATCCCAATACAAGACGGATTTGTCAATGTTTCCACCATCTGAGATCTCAGATACTTCCGAGCCTGGAGACATTGGGTCTCATACATGAAATAAATCTGAGTGAGTAGATATCACATCCTTACTTAAATTCTGCTCTGAATGAATGAACACTGTCTAAAACTCATATTTTTTGTAAGAACATGTGTAAGTTAATGAATGCTAAATGATCAAAAATGGGAAACATGCTCACAAAGCTTATTAATTAGCATAAACCCCATCCAGGGGGGATCCAACCATATAAGATCATGTAAAGGTGCAGATTACAGGGTAATTCACCTGATCTCAAAACCTTTAACCAAACTTGTGATGTAACAAATCCAACCAATAAGGCAGCACTGGCACGCATTCCACTTTTGCAATCTCCATGTGAGATCTGAGGTCGGAGAAGAAGAAAGAAACAATGCAGAGCACAACTGTCCGGTTCTCTGTGCAACCAGGACCTAATGCAGAAACTTAATTCTATGTCCTTCTCTCCAACTAAGTATTCAAAAAGTGAAGTTAAAGTCATAACTCTGTTACAGACAACTGGAACATTTTGATTATCTGAGAAACCTCTATGAGGAGTCCACCATGGCTTCATGACACCTTTGGTGCACTCTGATGAGGTCTGAGCCGCTGCATCTGTGACTGTCAGTAGCTCACGTCCTGGTACTCAACCCATCAACACTTCAAGAAACATAATCTGAAGCTTAAATATGCAATATGCACACCAATTAAGATGAACCTGTTATAGTTCAGATGTATTATCATGTGTAAAACACTTGGTTTAAAAGTATATTGTGAAAATAATGGTACAGATAAGCACTCTTCATTTACAAAAGCTTTACACATGGGTGGAAGTGGGAGCAGATTTAGTTCGTAGCTACAAAGTTTGGAACTATAAACACTTTCATTGATGTCAAAACTCATGTAAATGTCACTCACAGTTTAAACAAAAAACTTTTCAGCTCACATTTCATGAATAAGTCCCACTCATTCATGAAATTTGGTAAACCAAGAATACTCCCTGGTTCGTCTGGTTATATCAGCTCTTGATAAATAAATGACAGTTGTTAATGAAGTACCACCATTGTTTCAGAACTCACAGTTGCACTTCTTGATTTAATGCAGTATAATGGCATAGCAATAGCAAATTTGCTATTTATTTGATCGATGGTTAAATAGAGGAAAAGAAAATAAGCCAAAAAAGGAGAAGAGCAACAAGCAGCAAATGCACTTTAGTCAATAAAACTACAGCAAGATTCTCTACTGTTATTTCATATCTTTGGGTTTTCAAGAGAATTTCCTTTTAGTATGGGATTTCTTTTCACATTTTTCTCACAGTATTCATCAAAGTTTAATCAATGGAATCAAGATTGCCTGCAAAGCAATTGTTCCAACAGGAGTATTCTTTCACAGCCCAACTATAGCCGTGTCTGCAAATGCTTTGTGGTACATCGTTTTGTTGCAACAATTTGGAAAAGCACAAACAATATCTGCAGTTTCTTTTTGGAAAGCTACGGTTTGTACTCTAACTGTGCAGCTCAGCTCCCCCACATTTTCACAGCACGTCCTTTCTTAGAGCAGTTCTTCAGTATAGTTCTGCTCCAGATCGTTGTCAGACATTTTCTAATAACATTCTTATAATATGGAGGATTTGTACCTTGCCACACATGACTGTTTCATGTTACTGAAGACTTTAATTGTAACCTTATGAAAGAAAAATGATGAAAAAACATGCCAGGCTCTATAATGCAGATGGCATGATTTTTTAAATCTTCCTGCTGAGCTGACAAAATGTCTTTCTCCTTTATTTTGTCCATTATTTTATGGTATCAGAACATCTTCAACATGTTGTTTGTCAATGTTTTACTGACTGAACGATTAAAACTCATTTATTATGATTTATTTGATTTATCTTTAAGTGGTTAATGCCATGAAATTAAATCAATACAGTAAGCACTTCCTTTTGCCTGTGGCCAAATTAGGGAAGCGTAGACAAATCACACAGCTACACAACAACATAAGCCTTGGGAAACTGCTCCAGGAGGCACTCTTCTCCTCTTCTTGGTCTCAGGCGTTTCCTCTGTTTGTCTCCTGTCACAACACTTATTTACCAGGGGAGAAATTGTATCCGAAAAGCCATCCAAAATAAAACCACAAAACAGCTCGTCTGTGGCTATGGACAATAAAGAAAGGAGGAAAAATGAAACGGATACAGAAACAGAGGGAGTGGGGAGGAGGAACTGAGACCTGAAGTGGCACAGTGAGACACAAAAACAGCTTGGAAGGCAGAGCAACAGAGATGCTCCCCCTGGGGATTGGCAAACTCAGCACAATCCTAATTTTCATTTCTCGGTGTGTAACCCCAAATGATCAGGGCGTAATGATGGTTACTCTAATTGGCCCTTTGTTTATCCAATTTCGTATGATCACACGAGTTCCTTGGACACACACGCACACACACACAGAGGCTGCTTTGCACAGATAATTTTTATGCAATCATTGCTGTAGGCTCCAACCACTGAGGTCAAAAAGTCAAGTTTAGTGTAATGCTGAGAATGTACTTCTTCAGTGCTCCGTTGGGTGAAAATAAATCTCTGAGTAGTGGATTTTTCACTGAAATAGCTGCAGTCTCTGGGGTTCACTGTGCCAAGGTTGTCAAACACTTTTGAAAACTTTTCTTGAAGGCAAGCTGTAAATTCACTCAAGCTTTAGTAATGTATGTTTTTGTTTGTTTCTTTTTCCCCTTTAACACTCTTTCTGGATTAGAATACAGCACAGTGAACCCTCACAGTTTGCGGTCTCAGTACATCACAGAGGTTTCAAAAATATTCCTTAAATTTTTTTTTTTTTTTTTTAATGTAAAAAATCGGGGGGAAAAAAAAAAAAAAATTCAAACGAAGCACACAAGGCTGAAGCGAAACACATCACATCAAGAACGAGTCTCAGGAACCAACAAGAGCCTACAGGGGAGGGCCCATGAACGAAAATCGAGGCCTGTGATTGGCTGCTACTATGGGCATTGTGGTGTCGGTGGTCTGAACGCTGATTGGCTGACACGCGTCCCTGCATCTCCCATCGCTTGCTCTTGTGAGACAAAGCCGAGTTTAACGGTGATGCACTTGGTGTTTCTGTTCGTCAGTTCTGAATATCGCTTGCTTATTTCAGTGATTTAGTGCAGTTTTAAAGTTAACTCATTCACTGCCATTGACATCTATAGATGTCAGTTGGGTCTAATATGTGTCACTGGGGCTGCTAGGCAGAGTGTCAAAATAAATATCAGTTTTCGTGGTTAGTGTTCCAATCCTCCAGATGGCACCATTGCCACTCCCTATGAAGCCGCCGTTTGCCGTTTGCATCCCACAGGCACTCACACCTTCGTGGCGTCAGTATGGAATGGGTTAACGGCACCACATCAGCCCCAACTCACAGTTGCGTTAGACGAATGTGTCCCCCAAAAACAAATGAGAGGTGGGAACTAGGAGCCAAATTATGAGGCCTGGAGGTGATTTTGAAGACTAATTTTCTTCCCTTGCTTTTTCTCTTCTGCTTAAACTCTGTTTAAATCTCGCTTGCTTGACTTCCTGATATGGTCCTGACTGTGACCATCTCGTCGGCTGGTGCAGCTGACCATTCAGCCTATCATGCTAGTGATTCTGAGACAAAGGCTTGTATCACATGTTTAACAAAGCACGATTGGCTGGAAACATGTCACATGGGAACAGATGCTTTCAGGGTTAACAAAAAACTCTCCAGCAGACAATTGCAGCAGGCAATATTTTGAAATGTTAAAATTATCATACATTTGGACTTTTTTTGGATTATTGATCGTACATGGTACAGAGAGACAAATTATCGTACAAATATGATAATTATCGTACACCTGGCAACACTGACAACACTGGCAACACAGACTGGAAGCCTGCAAATCTTATGCTAGTTACAGCAGCCTAAGATCTCTCTAATTCCATTTGTTCCCAACACACCACATGTAGCTGTTCTACTCAAACTCACCTATCAAAATCCCGCTAGGTGCACATGCGGGAATTGCGCAAGAATGCCCACTGAACAAGAAAATGTGTCCTGCAACGAGATTCCTGGGGTAATTGCTTTTCATGGCTTTGGATGATACAAGTGTTGTCAAAGGCTACTTTTGTGACTTACATTACTGTGTGATGCAAAGATATTCTTCCCGTAACAATGGCATGGCTTTGGTTGCTAGAAGGTTGTTGCCAAAGGTTACTCATGTTACATTCATGTCTGACTATACAGGAAGTTGCAAAAATGGGGACACAAACACCCCTGTTTCCTGTATGACCCTCCACCCAAGGTTAGAGCCAGTCTGCCTTAACGTTTATTCCCTTCAGAACGCACTAAACATAAACAGATTTGACTATGGCAATCTACGTATCATAGGATATGAAAGGTAAGATAGCTCATGTCATATCTAGCTTGACAAGAAAATGTGTGAGACTCTCAAGCCTATGTAAACAACATGGGTCGAATTTCAAAAGAAATGAAACTTTATTATATTAACACAACGTTTTATTGGCATGCACACACACAAATCAAGACTAGCAACTATGTACAAAATTTACAAATTCCTATCTTTGCCAGGCACTTCAGGCATTTGGCCCACAGATCCTTTGGTGCTGGGGTTATTTAGGCAGAAAGGTCCGAGTTGCGATTGCAGCCTGTGTTGTTCTGCAGATTCGACAGGAATTCCCAGACACTGGCCAATATATTGGCTTCAGGGTTGCCCTTGGCTAAAACGTGATGTGTATTCAGCCACGGCTTCAGACAGTGAAGGATGGTGGATTGCTGAGAACAGGGCATCAGGAACCTTGAGGAATGAAGCATGAAGTAAATAAGCATTCAAAACTTGTCTATGTAATCAATAAACATTGAGAACAATAGAATACTACACACCTGGTTGAAACTACAGTAACCTCTTACGATCTCTGCTCTGGCAGACTGGATGCAATCAGTAACCACCAATACACATGGTTACAGATTGCATGCTGCCACCTCTTGACCACCTCACACTCCTTCTCTTTAGCCACTTTTCCAACTTTTTTAGAAAGACAAGGTGATTACAAAAGGGTCTGTTGAATGTTTGATGCACATCAATTATTTGTTGAACAAAAGTAAGACAATAACTTTTTTTTTTTTCCAAATGGCAAATATCATAATAGTATGTTATCTTTTGCCCTGGCAGAGGTTTTTGGATCTGGGGATGAAGATCAGTGACAATGTAATCGACTGCCACACCCCCTCAAAACCTGTAAGCTGCTTATGAGTCCCTCTTTCTCCATGTTGTGGCTCCCTCCAACCTCTTTGCTCTGTTCACAAGGCACAAATGGAATACAAGTTGTATTTGGATGGATGGATGGATGGATGGATTCAACTTTAATACAACAATATACATCAATAATATCACTAACTAGGGACAGCAGTAGATCAATACAACAGTAAAATAACCAGAAATGACACCCCCCCCCCACACACACACACACACACAAAAGGGAGATAAAAGAAAGAAAAATGAATAAAATAAAATAAAAATGCATTAAAAAATACAAATCCATTTAAAAAAATTTAAAAGTGCAATGTGCAAGACAATATAGCAGCAAGTTAAATAGCAAAGAATATAGCTGCAAAGTGCACTGTACCAGCAAACATGGCAGCAAGTTATGACAGCCTAAAAGAGTGGCTGCAGTTTAAAGTGCAATGTGCAGTACTAGAACTAGTGAACGACAAGACATGACATCAGCAGTCCAAATTAAAAAGTCTGGTTGCTGCAGGAACAAAGGACTTCCTAAGTCTCTCTGTGGAGCATCTAGGCAAAATAAGCCGTCTACTTCTGCCACTTCTCACAAAAAAGCTGTACAGTGGATGGTCATCTTGGGACAGGACAGCTCTGAGCTTCCTCCTAGTCCTCTGCTCTGTTAAGGACCTCCAGAGAAGAAGGGCTCATACCAATGACAGATCCAGCTTTTTTAATAAGTTTGTTCATCCTGTTCCTGTCCTCCAATATTTGTTGGTCAAGTAAAGTTATGCCAGACAGGTTTGTGAGAATGAAAGAAAAATAGACACAGATAATTTGGGATTTGTATAACATTGGCAACTTTTTGTAAATCCTCAACAGTTTTGAACCCATTCACCTGTACCAGTTGAATGTCAATGATGCTGTTTGTTTCAAGATTCATCAAACTGTTACTACCATATTTGGACTGCAAAAACAAAATAGTAATACTACTAGAACTAGGTCATTTTTGCGGGGTGTATTGGGTATTTTCTTTTTTACAATAAATCCATCCATCCATTATCAATGCCTGCTTAATCCTATGCAGGGTCACAGGGATTTGCTGGAGTCTATCCCAGCTCTCTTCAGATGAAAGGTATACCCTGGACATGTCGCCAGTCCATCGCAGGGCCACATACGAACAAACAACCGTGCACACTCACAATCACTCCTACAGCCAATTTAGAACCTCCAATTAACCTAACATGCATGTCTTTGGACTGTGGGAGGAAGCCAGAGTACCTGGAGGAAACTCACACAAGCACGGGACGAACATGCAAACTCCACACAGAAAAGCTCCCGTTGAGGTTTGAACCAGGAACCTCCATGCTAAGCCACTGTGCTGCCATACAATACAATCATAGCAAGCTTACCTGGTGAATCTGCCCACATGTCCCCTCCAGCCTTCACTTTCCTCTGGCTCAGAAGCTGGAATTCAACCTCTTGGTACTGCTTCCATTTGTGGATCACAGCTGGTTCTAGATAACTGTTGGCATGCCTATGGAATACTGAGTAGTTGATATTATGCAGATTCATTGCTTAAAAAAACCTAAGAATGACAAAAGTATAAATGAGTACATTGAAGAGCATTATATCGGCCAGCAGTGTTTGTCGCCAATGATATTTCTCAAAATATTTTTCTGTCTATGAATACTACATATGAGGACATTTAAATGTAAATTAGATTTGGATAGTGGTCGGAGTTTATGTTGGTCTCAAGTTCCCATTGTGTCATGGTCTCCCGGACTCATTGAAAAAGTAAAATTTAGACAAACATTCATAAACTCTTACTAAATTAATGTTTCCAAGAGCTATTTTAATTGAGTAAAAATTGAATGATTGTGTAGAGGAGTTTCAATTAGGTACTGAAGGTAGCCATAGTTTGTAATGTTACTACACAGAGGAGCCTGATACTGTAAGGTTGGGCCCAGGTGAAGTTGTTTCTTGTGCATAAGCATATCTATCAACTCTGTGTCGTACATCACAGAACTAAAATGTATAAATATTCCAAAAAATGTTGAATACAAATACAGTCTGGTTGGTTTGTAAACTTTGGTGTAAAATGTGTTATGGTTTTAACCTTTTGCACTTGAAAATATGAAAAGCTTGTGAAATATATGGCAGCAGACATTTGTATGTTGCCTACAGGTGAGCTCCCAATCACTGGCTGCCTCTTCCATTGCTTGGAAAAAAAGGCAGTAATGACATTTTTGATTGATGGTCAAAAATGTTCCTCACCTGAAGGTCCTTACATCTGCCACTCGGCTGCAGACTGGACATGTTTCAAAAGTTCCATGAGGTTCTTCTCAAAAACAATGTACTTTTGAATCTTTGTGTCCAGTTGAAGACGTATCACTCTAAGACAAATGGCATTGTAGACATCCACAAAGTTATTTTAACAATTAGTTAATTAATACAAGCTTGTCAATTTAAACAGTAAGTTCGATGACATGATAGGCTGAAATACATGTGTAAGCTGCGATGATTCCTATTACGGTGCTCATAGACTGAACTGGATCATAGGTGGAGTCGTGAGGTTCAGAAGTTAGTGTGAAGTCACTTTCATCCTCCTCCTCTTCTTCTTCAACTCGAAGTGTTTTACCTGGTCTTGGATGAACAGACTTGATGGGCATAGAGGTAGCTATGTGAGTTTGTTCGTGTTAGGTACCTGTTTACCTAACATGAATAAATGTACGTTACTGTCACCTTGAAGGGCATTTACGATTTCTCATCAAACTGTAATGACACAATGGAAACCAAAAAACAGTGACTGTGGTAAGGTATATGATAGTGTGATGAAGTAGCATGTTGGAGCCACAGTAATATTGTTGTTTGTTTTGATTCTGGTTTAATATAAGGTCATTTTTTGTAAATGGAGATGTAGTGTTGTCGTTTGTACACAGGGTGGTGCACTAGAACACAAATGCAGGTATATTAGGTAAGGTGCAGGTGTAAACCGGGACAGGCAAACATTTTTTCAACCGTGTGTTGTGGCAGCATGGAAAATGGTACTGTGAACCTGTTGAATGGAAACTTGCCTGAGATTAATTGTGGACATGTTTTACCTGCGTTAAGGAGAGCATAAGTGTAAAATAAATGGTTTGACGCACTCAAAGACAGCAGTATCGGACACTGGTTATTGTTGTTGCCCAGGACAAGTTCAAACAAGTTCTTTTTGATTGAAAGACTTTGCATAGCACATTTTCAAAAACAATAAGCCTATATTCAGGAATATCATATCCATTTGAAATGCATTTGCAAGCTGACCTCTAATAGCAACTTGGCACATTAGTGTATGGACATGCTTGCTTTTCTGTTTGGACTATAAACATGTTATCGTGTTGGGCATCAACAAGGTAGTTGCTAATTATACAATTCGTTGTTTAACGGTCATTTTTGATTGGAAGATTATAGATTTAGCAAGAAGTTACAGAGTGATTATGGACGTTATCATAACTATGGCTTGTACCAATGTCATGCATGCTATAGCCTATTAACAAGTAGAATAACATGCTGTTGAAACAACAACCATAGTTGGGAAAAAAAAGTTTTTACTTACAGCCTGTCAGCTGGTGGTCGATCGTTGTGATGGCACAGATCCAGGTTTTAAGCACAACTTCCTAGTTGTGCTACCGCTACCGTAGGCATTGTAATTTGAATAATCACTTTGGTTGAAATGGTCACAACACACAAGTAAAGTTGCCGTTATACTTTACTTCGTGATGTTCCAAAAATAAATTCCAACCATTTATTCCATAGGTCCTCTTTCTTAGGCAAAACATGCAATGTAGATTTGTTACTGTCGCAAATAGCACAGCCACAAACTTTCTCTGCCATGTTTTTGAATTGTTAACTCCTCTTAGTTCGCTCATTAGCTATCTACCTGAAATCAGCTCTGCTCCCTTCCTGCAGACAGCCTGCAGACTGTAATGTTTTGCCAGGGCAGGCAGGTAGCCATTGCATAGCTAATGTTCAATGTGACGGAGGCTTGTACGGGTTTCACGACCCGCTTGTTTTTCCAACTGTTTTCTATCACAGGCTACTACAGCCTACAGGAGTAGAAGAGCATTTTGGAAGTTGAGCATGCAAGTGCAACTTGGACTGATCTATGGTAATTTTAATAAAAAGTATTAAACGGTTTGTTGTGGAAGGAGACCTTTAAGTTTTTTTGTCCAGTGTAAGGTAGAATCTTATATGACTGCATCATGTAAGCAACATGATTTGCATGTGTACGCCTAACGTGATCTGGTAGGTTATGCTGACCCGACACTTTTGGTGCTGCATGTGGTGTCAGTGATCCTGTTGGAGCAGAAAACGTCACATTTGTCTGCTGGTAGGTAGGTGGCTTCAGTACCAAACAGTTCTCCTTGATTTGCCAAACATAACTATGAAGCGTTGCAATGTATTAAATTCAGCCACTCTCATGCCAGGTCCAGAGGGATGGAGAGCCACATGACTGTGTAGCTGTGATTAATGAGGTTTGCACCCCCGATCAGATCTCCAAGAATCAGATCTGACGAACCCTGACTTGGTTCTATACGTGGACGGCTCAGTGTTTAGGGAGACGCTTCCAGGAAGGAACATGGTGGGGTTCGCGGCCGTGTCAGACCATGAGGTTCTGGCGTCCGGCTCCCTTCCGCATCACTGTTCGGCTCAGGCCGCTGAGCTGGTAGCTTTGACTGAAGCATGCAGACTGGCAAAGGGGAAGAGTGTCACGTTTTACACAGGTAGCAGGTATGGGCTTGGAGTCTGTCATCATTTTGGTGCTATTTGGAAGTGGAGAAAGTTTTTGAAGTCAGACAGTAAACCTGTCCTGAATGCAGATAAGGTGGATGCCCTCCTGGAGGGCATCCAGCCTGCCCAGCTGTCCATAGCTGTGTATTGATGTCCGATCCCATGTTAACGGGCCTGATTTGGTGTCCGCAGGCAACGCTGTGCGGACACGGCTGTGAAGGCCGCTTTGAAAAGCTTCAAAAGAAAAGAGAAGAATAGAAAAGAAAAGAAAATACAAGAGAAAAAAGGGAAAAGAGGAATCTAGAGGAAAAGTCACGGACTTATGAATCAGCATTATACAGTAAGGCCCCAAAATGCAGTTTTAATACAACACTGGGACAGCTTACCAAACTAAAACTCTCGACCAATCAGTTAAAACTGAATTAGTTATTTGGATAAAAGGAAAAAACCTCTTTCCGAACGATGAAATGATGTCCAGTTGTTCTCCATTAGAGCTTGTTAGCATTACAATGATCTGTAGGACTGAAGACCATGTCCAGGATGACTGCATAGTTTCCTTATTCTTTTAGTTTGAAATGTCAAGTACTTTGAGGCATAGTGCAAATTACAGGGGGGTTTCGGGGGGGTTTGACCCCCCCAATTACAACTTCGACCCCCCTAAAGAAGGGACAAATTGTCATTTTTGTCATCTTCGACCCCCCTAGAGATGACAAAAATTGTCATTTTTGTCATCTCTAGAAAATGTTGACCCCCCCAATTGTCATTGTATAATTTGCACTCTGCTTTGAGGGTTTATCAAAGAATGAAGAAACCAGCGATCTATATTCAAAGCACCATCGCTTCTTGGTTAAAATATCTATGTGGAAGTGTCCAATTTGTTAACTAATATTTTTCTCTCTTCTTGTTCAGTTTCAAGCCAGACTATGTAACAATAAGGCTCCTGACTAAAAGGGGGCAGAGTATTACAAGAAGGTTCATGTACCAGCACCCTTGTACAAGACACAATGAGGTGCACCTCAAGTGACATGGTTGAATACCTTCTCCAAGTTCATAAAACAGATGTGGACTAGTGGCGACAAACTCCCATGCTCCCTCTAGGATCCTAGTGAGGGTATGGAAGTGTTTAACTGTTTACTGTTCGCTGATGTCCACTGTTCCAGGACAGCCTCATTGTACCTCCTGAATCTGAGATTCAACTGTCAATGGGACTCTCTTCTCCAGCACCCCACCGCAGACCTTACCAGGGAGACTGAGGAGTCTGATTCCCCTGTAACTGGGACACACCGCTTCTCCTTCTTCGTGGTGGTTCCCCATCTTGAAAAGGTGACCCACCACTCCAGTCCACCAATCTTTTAACTATTCCTTCCATAGCCTGATCCATCAACATCAACAGCACCCCATCCTCACTGTACACAGTGTTGGTGTCACTTTCCATGGGCTCACCCCACTCCTCCCACACCTGGGTTTTTGCTTGAGCATATGGCTTTAAATCCAATGACGAAATGATGAATTTGATCATCGAACCCCAACCCAGAGTGTCCAAGTAACACGTTCACTTATGGACACCCTTGTGTTCGTTGTGGATAAATCATGTTTGGCACAGAAGTCCAGCAACAGAACACCACTCAGATTCAGATCAGAGAGGCAATTTCTACCAAATTGCTGCCCTTCCAGGCAATACTGTCAAATACCCATATGAGCATTGAAGTCCAGAACCAATTGGCAGAACAGTGGGATCCCTTTTAGGAACACTTTCCAGCACCCCCACCAAGGACTCCAAGAAGGCTGGATACTCTGAATTTCTATTTTTCAACAACACGATTCTCCAACGGGGAAACTAGCTGCTCTTTGTATGTTGGAAAAAAAAAACATCAAAGTAATTAGTTAAGTATATTTCAATGCATGTGCAATTTCCTCAATAATTTTTTTTCAGATTGTGTGGATTAATCTTAATAGTTTTTCTTTGAAATATAGCAGGCTTGACTCTTCCCTATGGTCCATTGATTTTGTCTCCAAGTAATAGCCTGCAGTGAGTCATCTGTTCTGATATCTGAGAGGAGTTGTATGACTGTTTTGATCAAACCATGCCATGAACAAGAAAGGAAAGAAGAAAAACAGAGATTGTGCAGATCAATGTAGCCAGACATATCAATCCACAGGCTTTCTTTCAGTGATGTCATTGTTGAGTTTCTTTTTGATTAAATTTAATCTGTTGTCAAGACGACCTCGTGGTCAGTCCGTGCAGCCAGGTTTGTCTGTATATTTCAAGAATTCTTTCAAACAAGATCTAAAAGTCACTGCCGGTGAAAGTTGAGTTCAACCGGTAAACTTAATCCCATCCTGTCAATCAAACAGGCACAGTTTCACATGAAAATATGCATTTAACCTAAAAGGTGGTTGTTTAACCATGTCCATTCAAGCAGCTGATGCACTGCACTGATGCACTTATACACATATGAGAAGATCACTCTGTAAGGTAGAAAGTCTGATATTTATTCAAACCTCTGTATCTTTTACACTGTATTTTTCTGTCCTACAGAAGAAGATACTGCCCCATTTTCAGGAGCAGCTGTTTTTCCTGGGTTCAGTGGTTTTTAATGATGTAGTCCAAAACACATCACCCATGAAAGTGGGAGCTGGAGTTGGCACCGCTAAAGGGTTGCTTTGCAGGCTTTGAGCCCTCCCCCAAAAGTCGCCTTTGAAATGTTTTTGAGCCCTCCCAGTGCTTCATCATGCACAAGGGACGAAACCCAGCAGACTGATGGGAAAGGGAGGCTATCATCAGGGGATGTATTTAATTTCCATAAAGATGACTTTGTTTCCTAATTAATCTCCCAGCTCCGTCTCTCCGCTTTGCTCCTGTCACTTCCTCAGAGTGAAACATGGCTGGCAATTTGTTAAATCAATTATTCCAGGGAGGAAGCAGGCCTTTCGGCAAGCCCAACCATAAAAACACACATACAACAACCCTCTGAGTTCCTGTGGAGGGCAACAGGAATGTACTTCGTTTTTCACATACAACTTCTGCGATTTTAGCTTTAGATCTTATCTTATCTTCATTTATTATCTTTAGATTAATAAATGAAGAAAGAAAAATCTTAGTTCTTGTTCATGCTTGTTTTTCTTTATTTTGTTCATTCTTTATCAAAGCGAATGATCCTGGTTGTGTAGACTGTAGAGCTGTTTTCAGGTAAAAACGGTTAACAGTAGATGAACAGGTAACTGGGAGCTAAGAGAGAGTGACTGTTTGTCCTTGTTGACATGCCGGAGAGCTTTGTAAACACGGAGCTGACCAGGATTCTCCTTGGCTTTGTGCCCTGAAATCCGGTAGAAAAATAGGACTGCTTAGCCCCACGGGACAAGATACACAGAGAGGAAAAGAGGCAAAAGGGCCGAGGGCAAATTGACAAAGAGGGACATGAGCAGGGAAAGGAAGGGGATAGAGACGGACTGCCACAGAGAGCCAAGTGAGAGCTAACAAAAACTAGAGGAAAATCCTCTCGTGTTACATTGATGCTAAAAAGAATGAAATTATCGCCCTCTCTTTTTCTTTTTTTTAAGCACATTAGAATATTGATTTAGGGAAAACAGTGTCAAACCTGACACATGCTCAAGGCGCACCGGAGCAGAATATGAGACTCGGGCTTAAAACAAAAATCAACGGAGCACATTTAAGATCAAGCTTGACTTGTAAATGATCTACAGGTGCACAGAATAGAGGCGCGATTCATTTCAGGCTGAGACGAGGAGAAAGCGGATTGGTTCCAAATGAAAAAGCTGACTTTCAAATTGGAAGACAAACAGACAGAGGGCTGTGATGGTGGCGGCAGCTCTTTCTGGCTGCATTAGGGAAAAGAAGAATCGCGTGGCAGGATGTGTTTAAATCAGAGTGCTCTATCTTGTCGTGGGACACATTTCATTAAGCCCAGCAGCTGGGGCCGCAGCTCCTTGCATCCACACATCTATCATACAAATCCATCAGGCCTGCCTCCTTGCTCCACTGACAGCATGTGTGTGATAGTAGCCCGTCCTCCTGATCAGACAACTCACTGAGTGCCCGCACGCATTCATTTCTACTTCCATCTTCTCCTTTCTGTGTTAAACTTTCTTATTTGTGGTCTCTCCTTGACTCTCTTTGTGTTTCTGCAGTGCCCTTCACCATCCAGCTTTGTTTCATTCCTCTCCTAGTTAATATTCTGTATTTATTTGATCTTTTAGGGGGACAGATGTTAGCTTTGAATGGATTGCTGGCCAGGCTGTTTCTTTGTTTTATTTGACTTCCTCAGGGGTCTCCTAGCTCTCTTTAGATGATATTACATGCAGAATATGAGAGTGGAAAAAAACCTCCAAAAAAACAAAAACAAAATGCTTTATTCTTTTCTTCTTTTCTATTCTTTTCCTGAAATTACTGAAACATATAGCATGTAGTAAAATATTAGCACCTCAGCATCTCGTCCACATATTGCATCCATGACAACAGCATGGTTTCTGCAGGATAAGAGTCCAGGTGCTGAACTGGTCTGCCTCCAGTCCAGACCTGTCATCAATGGTGCATCAATAAAATGAAAAATGTAGAAATGAATGGAAAAAGCATTAATCTCCTTAAACTCCAGCAACTAGTCTCACTTCCCAGTGTCAGTGTTTACATACAGTTGTTAAAAGAATAATATTTCCCATGAATTGGTAAAATGTCTGAGTTTTAACGTCTGATAAGTTATGTTCTATTTAGAATAAAATATGGGTTTATGAGATTTGCAAATTATTGCATTCTGTTTTGATTTACATTTTTACACATTGCCCTTGGGGTTGTATATGGGTTACAATTAAATACCAATCCAGTTGCAAGTAAATAAGACATATAGTCTACTTCGACATGAATTTGAATATGTAAAACATGGACAAAACACTTGTTGCCAGAACTGTGAAATGACAAAGTCAAAGTGTTTTAAAACTTCTTCTCAGAAAGTCAAGACAGTCCCTTATTAATGCAGAACTTTCAACCATTTCATCACTTTAGATACCCAAATACACTTTGTATTTGTACATATCCTCCAAGCCAATATGTGGTTCATTTCTTAATAGTTTGCATTTGGATGTCAGTGAATTAATTAACTGGCCAATTCACTGGAGATTTTACTGAAATTACCCCCTTTGATTTTTCTGACAACACGAACCATCAGTTATAACCACATCATTTCAAACAACTGAACTAACATTATCTTCAACTCTCTGTGAAACTAAAGAGTGAAGAAAATAATATGAACCCCTTGGAATATAATAGTTTCCCATATTAATTAGGCAAAAAATGTGGTTTAATGTTAATCTAAGTCACAATAACAGAGAAATACAATGTGATTAAGCTAATACACAAGAAATTATCATTTTTCTGTCTGTTTTGGAAATTGCTATTAAATTTTCACGGTGCTAGAGGGAAAGGTAAGTAATGCTTTTGAGTTAATAACTGGTTCAAGCTCCTTTGGCAGTTATGGCCTCAACTAAGCACTTTTAGTAACTCAGGATCAGAGCTGAGTCATTTTTGACCATTCCTCTTTGTAGACCGGCTTCAGATCAGACACATTTTTGGGATATCTGGTGTGAACAGCTCTACTGAGGTAGTTCCATAACATCTCTGCGGTATTAGGCTCTGACTCGGCTACTGCAAAAGACAAGTATTCCTTTTCTGAAACCTTTCTGTAGTGGATTCACTTTGTTGCTTAGGGTCCTGCTGCATCATTTATTTTCTTCAGAGGTTCAGCTGGAGGACAGCTGTCCTGATGGTATCCAGCAGGATATTTTGGTTACTTTGGGAATTAATTTTCCCTTTAGTGATGGCAAGTGGTCCACATCTTGAGACAGTAAGGGTGAATTCCAATTCCTCCCTTAACCCTCATTCTCAACCCTCAGTCTCAAAAAAGCGCTCCCGCTAAGTGCAAGTGTTGTCCCGATTCTTAGAACGTCAAATTGAGGGACGAGTTTGAGGGCTGTATCACCCTCAAAATTGAGATTTTCTGACACCACCCTCGGTAGTAAGGGATACCCAGAATGCACTGGGTAATTTAGCCAAGACATCTTCGAAAAGGATGGTGACAAAAAGAGCTAGCTGCAAATGTAAGTATCTTCGTAGTTCTTAAAGATATAAATGTTACAAAACCATCTTATTGTCTTTGTTTGAGATTTTTTTCATGGATTAACATCGTTGTTGCGTAACATTAATTTTTTTACTTTACGATGTTTGCTGCCGGCGGGTCCCGGTCAGCTTCACGTTACTTGTATACCTTGTTGTGTAGCGACGGAGGACTGTGTCAGATCCCCCAGTTTTGGTTCAGTCTCTGACTAGCAGAGTCTGTCACCGGGACCAGCTCTCCGTCTCTTCAGGTAAGAAGTTGCGGTCTAGGAGAGGTTCCTCGCTAGATTTCCTCAACTTATTTAAGCTGGTGTCGAGGAGATACGCCTAGCTCTCACTGCCTACTTCCAAACGTATACCCCGCTTCCACTCAATAACTGTCCTAAGAGGAATAGCCGGGTGGCTCGAAGTCCAGCTATTGGTCACGTCTGTTAACGGCAGCTCTCCTCTTAAGATCTGGGCTCTTGTTACAGGCTAGGAAAACTTTAGTGGCTCGGACAGCAAGCCTCAGGGATAATTTGACAATATTGTGACTAGAATAACCCATAAGAACCTGTGTGTTAGTGCAGAGGCATAAACAAGTCTTCAAAATTCTGGATACAGATGTAATGTCCACAACAACATCTTATGATAGTTTTTATATTTATTAAAGCAGATTAGCAAGGTTAAGCAACAGCATTGATTGGTTATACAAATTCTAATTCTACATAAAAAGGCAAATTAAAGCTGTGGTTTACTGATCGATCCATCTGGTTGGTTCAAGGACAGGCTGGTACGCAATGTAGCACTTTTGCGTTCACAAGGCCGCTGGCAGTGAGAGAGAGAGAGCTCAAACGATCAGGCCTGCAGGTATGCTGATTCGGCCCCTCCTCCTTGCTAGCGGTGAGCTAGGGTAATCCCAAACTCCAAATTATATTCCTCCAGGGTTGGAAAAAATAATGGTTAATCCGTTCTTGCGTCTTCTCGTGCCTGGGGAAATAAATCCGTTAGGTTTTTCCCTTGATGGTCTGGTCAGCTCCCTGGGTCCCAGTTAGTCCTGTTTCTCGAGACGCCCCAACGGAAGAACGACGATTTCTCTTTGTCCTCTCTTTTTATGTTATTCTCTCTCTCTCTCTTTTCTCACGTCCAGCCTGCTTTCAGCCCAAAATGTCTCTCTTGTTGGCCTTTCACATTCTTGATTGGTTCTCTCACATTTGCATATGCATACATAATTTCCCAAAGTAACATGCCACTTCTGATTGGTTATCTTCATGTACAGAGGCGTGCATAATTTCACATATACTCCTTTTACATCATGCATAATTGAGTCATTGGTTTACAGATCAGCAGGGGCATTTACTTCACCTCCTTATTATGACATCACCTCTATCGCCAGTCCAAGACTACCTTGTTTACTTGGCTATACAGCCTGTTAAGCTAAAGCTTATCAGCTAACGCTAACCCTTTTCTAACGATCTACTTATCAATGTATGTTCCAACGTTACATTAACTGATTGATTGATTGGTTCGTGTTTAATAACAGAATTCGGTAACGAACCCCAGTCTGCAGCCTGGGCCCAGGTACCGCTCTGTATTAAACACACAGCCCCACTTTGCCAAGGCCCTTCTGAGCTGAGCTGATGACATCGCCATTTGACCCAGACACCTGGCCCCATTATTGTGTATGGCGAAGTACTGTTAATGTTTACACTTGCCCACTCTCTCCTGCTTCTGTTATGACTCCGTAGCTCTGCCTACAGAATTGTTTGGGATAACCAGTTAATCAACAAGTAGCCTAATTTATCAAAACCTTAATTCATAATTCGTTCAATTTATTTCTCCTCTATTTTAGCAGTATCCTCATGGCTAATTATTATTATCTTTGGGACTTTTACCTTGTAAAACCCCATATAATATTTATTCAGTTTTCATCCATCTCTACTCCTGTTTTGATAAACATATCGATTGTTTTACATTCCAGTGCAGCACACAGTGACCCTCAGTCGCTTACCTCAGCTCACAGCTAATTACGACACAGAGCGAACATAGATCTAAGCTGAGTTGACAACTGAATAATGTTTCCTCTATTGTGTTATTTGCTAATATTATTTGGAGAATATACGGCGCCCTTTTCAATGTTATCCCTGTGTCATTTCAGGAAATACAGAGACAACACGGCTCTGATACATTTCAGTCTGAAGACGTAACTGCACTCGAGGGGTGTCCCATTTCTAAGCCACAAGATATCCCTTACACTTACTTTTGAGGGTTAAGATTGAGGGCCAAAGATTGAGGGTTAAGGGCGAGGGTTGAGATTGAGGGTTAAGAGGGGAATTGGAATTCACCCTAAAGCCACCCCAAATCATGATGCTCCCTCCACCATGCTCTACCATTTGCATGAGGTTTTGATGTTTGTAAGCTGTGTTCTTTTTTTTTTGACACAATGCTGAGAAGAACAATTCAGCTTTTGCTTTACTAGCCCTCCTTCATGTTTTTTTTTTTTAAGTTACAATCACCTTAAACCTTTTCAAACAACATACTTTCTTTCTTTCTCCCCAGCATGCCTGTAGTGTGCTCATGCAAACGTGGTGTGTAATTGGAATGGGTTATGCAGTCAGAGGGAAAAAAGCAGCCAATTAAGGAACTCTGGTCAGGGAGCTCTGGGGTGATGGGGTGATGGGGGTCACGCTGTGGCTCATTGTCCAGAGTTTGCTCTTCTGGCAGTTTGCTGATCCATGTGGGCCACTCCGAGCTTGAAAGAACAGAACTGAGCATACGTGACTCAGCAAGTCAAAAGTCTGTTTTTAGATGAAGTGCATCAAATGTTTGGACCTGCAAACTACTTGTCAATGCAGCTGTTAATGAACCATTATGATCCAGTAATAAGGGTGTTTGTTCAAAGGTTAAGATATCTTGATAGGGAGCTTGGATGTGTTTGTTATCCAAAGGTGGTCTGCAGAGGCTGCTAGTTATAGTTATTTGTTATTATCATTATTATTATTTCTGCCACTGGTGTGATACACAGAGGTGACCTTCATTCTGCTTGCTATCTGTTAGTGCTGAGGGGAAACTCCTCTGAGACTCGATGCCTGTTTAAAAGCCTAATGGAGCTGAGTCTTGGCTGGAACACGGGTTGGTCATCTTTTTTTTTTTTTTTTTTTAGCCACATGAAAACATATACAAGAAAATGTGAAAATAGTATTTAAGAAAATATGAAAATAGTATTTAAGAGGGGGAGGGGGGTCATCAGTGAGTGTAACACCTCCTATAAAAGCAGCTTGCTTGTCAAAAGCATTCTGGTGGGTGTTAACAGAATATCTACAGTCATGGAAAAAATTATTAGACCACCATTTTTTCTTCACTTTCTTGTTCATTTTAATACCTGGTACCACTAAACGTCATCATGTGACTAAAACAGACAGAAAAGAAAACACTGAATGCATAAAAGCAGTGTTTTTGGCAGTACAACGCCATAGCTATTGATGTAAAAACTTAAGTGATTTAGGTTATAATCAAGAAAACCATGGAAAATGGTAAGATATCAGCTCTTAAATAAAACTCTTATGAGCAATCTTTGTGGTTATCGTTATGTTTGTCCAAACAAATGTACCTTTAGTTGTACCAGGCATTAAAATGAACAAGAAACTGAAGAAAACAAGGGTGGTCTAATAATTTTTTCCATGACTGTAGAAGAAAACGTATCAACAGAGATCCTTAGAAAGGTAATTGTTGATGCCTATCAATCTAGGAAGGGCTACAACATTATTAGCTAACAATTCTACACCATCACTGTCATTCTGCAGTGAGAGACATTATTAAGCAGTGGAAATCATTCAAGTTTCCAGGCTTCCCAAGAGTAGATGTGCCAGCAAGTTCACAACATGGTTTGACTATAATGCTCAGAAAAATTATTAAAAACCCAAAAGCTACATCTCTGACTCATGTAGGCTTCAGTTAGGCATGACGCTACACTTAAAAGAACAAACTGAGCGTCACCTCTGCCACACAACTATGGCCTGATCAGAAAGGCTGGCAGGGGAAAAAAATGGGAGCATTGGAACACGACTTATGTTCGCAAAGCTGCATTTGAGCAAACTACAAAAACTTCTGGAGTTTTAGTACTCATTGGAGAGATGAGACAAAAGTAGGGATTGTTTGGCTGAAATGCCAAGATGCATAACAACTGTTAAACATGGTGGTGGAAGGGTGATGATGTTTTTACTTAACTTACTTAACTTACTTACTTTTATTTGGTTCTCTGAGTTTGGTCAAGGTTTACTGGTGCTCTTTTGCTATTGAGCTTGATTTCATGTTTTTCTTTTTTGTTTTTCTCCTGGTGTGTCACTTCCTTTGCTCTCTTTCACCGTCTCTATCCTTTTTTTCTGCCAGCCCACTGCCTGTCTGTCTGCCGTTTGTTCAGTTATCCCTAGAGTTGCCTTTTAGTTTTTATTTTTGGACTTTTAAATGAATTTCATTGGTGGGAAAAGGGCACTTTATTATTGGTTATTTCTGCATTCCAATCTCTTCTGATGATTTCTGCATTTGGGTCTCCAACCCCTAAATCATGGCATGCGTATATTCTAATGCAAGCCTGGTTTGTGTTGTCATTAGTTTCTCCTCCCATGCCACAATGTCACCACCCATCATACAGAAGCACCCTGGGAGCAATTCCCTCTACGAACCTGACCACCAGTGCTGTAGCTCATCAGGCTAAAGTGGCATCTAATTCAGAGGTGCCTTGGGAAGCCTCTCATTGATTCCTCATAGATTCACGCCAGTCTTTACCAGCTTTCTGGATTGAAGTTGGGGCGGATGTGTTTCCTTGTGAAAAATCCAGTGTGTGGCATCCTGTTCATTCCTCAAACAACCAGTCCTGGCGTATCTCAGCTCAACCTCGGCTGCTTACCATAAATAGCTTTGAGGAAAAGCTTTGCATGTGGGGCAATTCTAAATTTCAAAGTGGAATGAGTTGCGTTCTGCTGAACACCAGAAAAACATCATTTTCACAAAGGTGCAGGAAAAAGATTCATTCCCTTTCATTTCTGATCACAGGTGCCCCAAATAAACTCCATACCTCAGGCATGCTTTATATGCTTGTGTCAAATATTTTTTATACCGCAGTGAGAAAAGTTTTTTTTGTTTGTTTGTTTGTTTTTTTAGTTTTTTTTTTTCAATCATCAAGATTACTTGAAAATATACCAACTGAATTCACATTATATTTATCTTATATGTATCTTGTACATTTTTCTGGTTTTGCTTTTGCAGGATCTTGCTTTTCATTTGATATGGATCATTTCCCTTTCCGTCAAACGCAAAAACATGAAGAAAAGAAAAAAAAGCTTTCAGACAGATGATCCTTTAAAACCCGACTTCTTTTCCGGTCTTACAGATCATTGTGCACAATGTCTTATATGACAAGAGACAACATTAGGAGGAAACATTTTTCACAGAAGATGGGGAAAACAATTCAGACAGCAGTAATCATAACAATCATATGAGGGATGTATGACTTACTACGGGCCAAACAATCCCTGAGCCATTTCTTTTTGAGCCTGAATACAGCAAAGAGTATCTACAAGTTTCAGAAGCTGATTGAGAAGTCAGTGAAGTCAGCGTGTAGTTCACGAACTCTTGTTATCGGGCAGCAATGTGCCCAAGTTAGTGGTGCTTCACCATAAAACATGTCCTTATATCATCACTTTATAAGATGGTTGCATGCAAATAAGAACACTTTGAAGCTGTTAAATGTCATTGGTCACTTAGACTATGGCTATCCACTTTGAGCATCTATGCTATGTTAGGGCAAGCAGGGGCTTTATCAGTTATTTGATGTACAGAGAAGAGAATGGTATATGCCTTCTAATCAAACTCCAGGGTGACAGCAAATAACTAACCCCCAAATGATTGGGTAACTCTTTAAAAATTAGACCCCATAGACCTTAAAAAAAAAAAAAAAAAAAAAGAAAGAAATTTGCCAATAAAATTCAGCATTCTTATTTTTTTTTTTTTTTTTTTGATCAAGGTCTTTTTTTATTTTCAAATATATAACAAAAAAGAACAGACAATTTATGCATGAGACAGTTAAACCAAGTTCCTAACATACGCCCCTCCCTTGCCCCGCTCCCCCAGATACTGGACCATCGGTGAACTAACATGTAGCACACATTCAAACATAAGTTTTAAAAGGGAAAAAATAAATAAGTAAATAAATTTAAAAAAAAAAAGCCAAAACAAAACAAACAAACAAAAAATAAACATACATTCATAGTTTCATATGTGAAATGCAAATAAAAATAGAATAAAATATCAGGTACACATATTTGGGTTACATTGAGATGTTGGCAGCTTCCATACCTTCTATGAAATAAATAAATGGCTGCCAGGTAACATGGAATCTTCTGGTGGACCCCCTAATAGTATATCTAATTTTTTCTAGTTGGATATGAGACATAACCTCCCTTATCCATTGACCATATGTCATATGTTATTTTTTATCCATGTGACCTATTTATATTTATTGTCATGACGTGTTGATTTCTTTGGTTTTTCATTTCAAAATCAGTATTCATTCTTTATTAAAACAACTGCTGCTTATTTCACCCATGCTATTTCTATCATGCACACACTTGGCATATTTCCACCTCTTCAGATTGCGAGATCTGAAGGAGCTGTTTCCTTCTGTCCTCAGCTTCCCTCGTGAACATGTAATTTACACATTGTGTTTGCTTCCCTGCTTTGCAAACCGTCACTCTTTCCAATTAATCAAGTGCTTTGTGCTAATTATATTTAATTACATAAATACGTGTCATTTACAGAGGATGTGTTTTATTAGTTTCATTAACTAAATACGGTCTTGAGAGCATCCACCGCGGCACATATCTGGATCTAGGTCAAGCATCATCTCACCTTTCTTGCATGGTTGGGTTTATTAATCTCACAATCTGACCTGTCTCTCTGGCTTTTTTTTTTTTTGCGTTGCCGCTTGGCTCTCCTCCACCTCTGGGTTAGAGAGGTTAAAGGTGAACGCAGATTCTTACTGACTTATTCTTTTCCACCGTGTAATCCCCCACCGTCTGTGGCCCGATTCCTTGTGAGCGGCAGATGTGAAGCTCATCTTAGACAGTCCCGACACGCTCGCTGACTCCATCTGTCTCCAAACATGTCTGCTTGGCGGACCGCTGTGTAGCTGCACTGCTGTCAGACCAAGCTGCGGTTTAGTGAATTTTGAGCCAATCACAGGATGAAAAAGCATCAGGACCTCGAGGGCAAGAGGAAGGATTGTGCCCCCTGCTGAGGAAAGCAAAATGATCAGTGTCGTGGGATCTTAAGGCGTTTTGCGACAGTAGTGGTAGAATCACTTAAAGCATTCTTTAAGTCAGTGTGATGTATGTGGAAAGGTTGGCGCTGCAGGCTTAAAGAGAAGCGATGGCGCTTCTGTGTGTTGTGGAGGTGAGCTGCCCTGGATGCATGAACATCATTTTTTTCACATACAAAAAGTCCCACAGTGTGGAATAAAAGGTGAATGTGTTGTCAGCATTAGTTACAGACTATGCTCCGTAAATAGCAGCTACTATTTGTGTCTGTAATACCAAAGTAGGCCACTGGACAGAGAGTAATAGCCAGTCAAATGAAAGGTTAGGTTGGATAGTTAGATGTATTTATTGTTTTACCAAAAGTATCAGAATAAATTTGTTTTAGATAATCTCATGGTAGGAAATGGCACACAGTTAAGTCACACATTAAAGTAGTACTATCCTAAAAACAAGAAAGAGAATTGAGTAAATAAAACATGCATATATAAAGTAAAAAAAAAAAAAAAAAGGAAAAATTCAAAATGTTTGCAAAAAAAATGCAGTAATTTAAATTTTGGTTTATTCTGAAATGCCTTTCTTCTGTTTGAGTTTGAAAATCAATAAGACACAATTAAGATTAATTAAAAGAACAACTCAAAACCACATCTGGTTCATAAAGTGGTGGAATCTAGGAAAGTTTATTTGTAGAGCACATCAAGTAGAGAAAGGCAATTCAAAGTGTTTCAGAAAGGCATTTTAGGATTAAAATATCAGAAAAGGGCACACACATAACACATAACATGCAGAGTGTGTGAATATACAGTAGAGTTTTGAGACTTTTATGCTCTTCAGTCCTACAATCGCAGTCTGTGTCTCTCTCGAGCATATTGATCTGCCTCTGTCACCAGAAATCCAAAATCCCCAAATTTATATGGATTATTAAGATCCACACACAGACACCAGATCGTCCTGGACTATATTTCCTCCAAACAGTGCTTCTATTGGACTGCTAGTCCAGCCTCAGACCTTGCTGACCTCTCTAATTCACACAACCAAATATGGTCACCAAGTCTTAACCACCTCCCACAAAATACCAGTAAAACATTGATCTGTTTTTCTCAGTTAAAGCTTGGTTGGGTTAATCCTCAAAGCAGGATAAATTCGACCATGTAGTTTTGTTTTGAACTTATATATAATATACACATGAAATGTCCCGTACTAAAATATGTTCCCTCATTGAGTTAAACTGATCTGAACTGTTTTTCTAGAGAAGGAGAAACATTGTTTTGGAACAAGTTCAGGGACCAAACTGGAACAGTGAGGCTCAAGTAGCAGCCGGTTGTTGTCACTCTATTGATCCGTGAGGGAAAGTGAAATAAACAAAGTATTTTTGAACTGAATTGAAATGGTCTTTGGGGCCCTGCGATGGACTGGTGACCTGTCCAGGTGGACCCCTGCCTTTCACCCAGAGAGAGCTGGGATGGACTCCAGCAGACCCCCGTGACCCTGCGTGACCCTGAGGATTAAACGGGCATAGATGATGGATGGATGGATGAAACTGCCTTTGCATCTTCTTTTTTTCTTTTTTAAACTGGACCTTGTTTTCTGTTGACACTACTTTTTAGCACCCGTTATGATGAGTTGCCATGACAGTGAAGGTTATTTTCATGCACCAGGTGACAAACACGACACTGATGAACTCGTCCTTGGAGATCTGAACCAGCCTCCCCTGCTGCTTCATTTCCTGCTCTCCAACAGTTTGTCAGTTGATGTTATTTTCAATTTTTACTTTCGTGTATATTTTCCTAGTTCAATTTTCACTGTAAAAACACAATCTCCCCTGGGGGACTTATAAAGTATTCAAATCAGTTCAGTTCAATTAAATTCAATCCAAACTCCCACATTTTCTTGTTGAAAAAGTGTCACTTATATCATACGTTCCCATAAATGATTTATATAACTGCCTTGTTACTTAAATTTGCACTAATAAAACAGACAAATTTACCCTTGTTAAGACAAGTACATTTTGTACAGACTTTTTTTCTATTTTCCTTTTTATGTGTAAGCAGGAGTTGTGATGTTATGAGAGGAAAGTGGACAAAAAAGTTGCATTTGTAATTTCTTAGAAAAATGTGCTGTGCAGCTGTAGCTGTGAAGTAAATGGACTGGGTGAGACTGGCTGAGAATACTCAGCATTATAATACTCAAGGTTGTTAAAACCTGTTCATTACAAAATAATCTAAAAAAAAAAAAAAAAAAGCCAAACAAAAGACTTTTTTCTGCTTCTGTTTTGCTCTCTTGCTGACTTTCGGTACGTCTCTCCCTCCCAGCGAATCATTTTCTGTCCTCCTCCCTGTGACGCCGGCTCGTGCAGGAGCAGCATTATAAGAGTTTGGTGCCCTTTCAGAGCGGATAACCAAATCCCCACTGGAGACCCTTGAGTAAATGACCGTGGGAAACGGGTGTACTTTAGAACAGTGATACTTGCTTCACGTGGAGAGGAAAGCCTTCGCTGGCTAAATCCTCCAGTCCCTCGCCTGGTGTTTACCCCTGGCACCATATCGCTCCACATCTGAAATCCTGACTATCCTCAAAACCCCATTACAGACGCTAATCCCCAGCAGTGTGCGCTCTGCGGTCCTCGCTCTTCGAAGCATTATGGTTAGGCTGAGTAATTAAATTTCTACTAAACCAGCTGCAAATACTCCATGTGTCAGATATTTCCGAGCGTGTATATTCTGTCTTAATTCCCCTGTTTTGATCTCGCGCATGGCTATGAACCGCACATCTCCTAACAAACAAAAAGCTCATCTCGTTGCTTTGCCCGGGCTTTACGGAACAGCAGGGTGCTACACGTGTCGCCGCATGCTAAAAGCTACAGCAACGGTGCTGGAACAGATATATAAGATGAAAAAAGAGATTGTGAGAACATATTTTTCAAGAGGGAGTTGTTGTTGTTTTTTTTCTCAATTATGTCATAAGGTCTTGACCTGAATATCTAAACTGCCTCAAAGGGACTTACATTATTATCATCACTTTTATTATTAATGTGATTCAGCGTGATCAAACAAAACTGAGCTGAAGTGACATTCTTGAAGTGGTAAAAGTCTCTCTGCAGCCAGAGAGGGAAAAATAAAAGAATAAACAAGGGTGAATGATGGTAGAACCTACTGTAGCCTTGGGGCTGGTCCTACAATTCTGGGCAAATATATCTAAATGGATCTTGCCTTTGTGAGAGGAAAAATAAAAAGAGAGAGAGAGAAGAACATGGAAATAAAAAGGCTAATGGAAAATACACAAAGTTTGTATGCTTGACAAAAAAAAAAGAGAAGAAAGAAGTGCCCATAAATACAGACTTGTTGAAATGGGAAAAGAAGTGTGCAGAGGAGCAGGATACAACACTGCAGCACTGCCAAAGCTGGAAATCAAATTCCCATCTTTGCAAAGGCTAGAAGAGTATTCTCATTTACTCTTCTACACAAAAAAACAGAGCAAGGCTTTTAGATTTAATCAAGCAAAATTGAAATAATCAAAGTGAACCAGAAATAGAGGGTGGGAGGATGGGAGGCAGGATTATTTTTATCACTTTCAGATATAAACTTAAGGATAAGGGCGGAGCTGTTCAGGCAGCAAAGTCAGATATAATTTCTGCAGTTATGACGTGTTCTCGGCTCAGTGTATTATTCAGACAAGAGAGGGAATCAAGATAAGTAGCCAGCGAAGGAATTACTCCCAAGAAGAGACGATTCCTGTTGCGTGCTGCTGTATTTTTATGGTCCCAGGGGCTCGAGAAATAAATGTATATTGTGACATATAACTGGTTCTGACAGAGACATCTTTCTCTGTGAGCTCCATTTAAGGTTTTTCTCCGTGCAGCTGACCCCTGGGGGGAAATTTCTGCATGTACACGCGGCTGACTTATTAGAGCTAACTTTTCAAAACATTCACTTTCAGTTTAGCGGCTAAATATCAAGGTAGTTTTCGAAAGGCTCAGTGTTATTGATTTCTATTTCAGAGAGATAAAATATCAAACAGTTTGTCTGTGCTTCTGTTTTTTTTTCGGCCCTGGGGATCTCTCGGTCAAAGAAATAGTAAAAGACGTAATCTGATGATGTTATAAAGTGGAGTGGGATCTGGGGAGTTATTATCCTCCACACCACTGATGTTGGAAAAGCCATGGGGTGCGACTCCTGCAGAAGTCCGGGGAAATGCATTAAACTTGGATTAATGTTAAATTAGTCATGTATATTCATGCCCTCTCTTTCTAAAGGAATTGGCATGCATAAAATAACCAAGCATATTTGTAATTTACAATTTCACATACAACTGCTGATTGTATTGTGAGGTGGTTCAGTGCATTCGGGGTAAAACTGACATAAAATTAAACATTCAGGTCACATTTTCCAGTATAGCTCTCATCTCAGCTGAGCAAAGCCCCCCCATTTTCCTGCAGGAACTTGCACTTATATAGGATCTACTGTGTCAGACAAATGTCAGAATGATAAGAATCTTTTTTTTTTTTTTTTTTTTTTTTTTTATCTTCTTCCCTACAAAATTCCATTACTGTTCTCGCTTACTATTCGGGTAAAGAAACGCCTCGAAGATCAGGGCGGTCGTCGGAATGAAGGAAGCCATTAACATAGAAATTGGTCACGATCACGGCAGCACATATCGAATACCACAAACGTGAATTACCATAATATGTTTACAAATGTGTAAGTGACTAAGTCCTGGTCACACCAAATATAGAGAATCCTGCCTCCTAACTAATAATCAGTTAAAGATGCAGCAAATGCATCTGGCACGCTGCCCGTATCCGATCCTCTCAGACCTCCTCCAAAGCATCCTCGGGGGCCCTTTAATGGAACAACAGCTGTGCCAATGCTATTTCTCATTTAACACACTTAGAAGCCGCCGTCTTATCACAAGCTCAGAACAAAAACACCAGGTCACTCTTCCAGCACTCCTCTCTTTTCTCTGCAGATCCCTAACATGATTGTGAACTTTCAAAATTTAATTGAGCCTCTGGAAAATTGCTTTGTGAATTTAATCGAAGCACCTTTGAAAACAAATATGCCGCTTTCCTCGGAGCTTTCCCCCCGCCTCAGTCTCTGGTCTGCCTCTGTTGCGGTGCACAGGCTGCGGGGGGAAACACAGAAAGCACCACACACATAATTGTACACAAACCAAAGACGGCACTCTAATATAATTACGTACAAAGCAATTATTCAAGCAATCAGTCTCAGTTTGATGATGTGTCAACACTCCTTGTCAGTCCTACTTCCCAAACCGTTGTTGAGCTGAATCTCTAATTTTGGATTCACACTAAGCATCAATAAAAAGAGTGCACTTTCCCCTCAATTCTAATCAATGTAGCCCCAGTACTCAAGAGCCGAGAAACTGTCGACGAGGGGTCAGAAGTTGCGTTATGAAATATCACAAAAATGTGAATTTAAATGAGCCACTCTCTTAGTGTTATCCGCCCACAGTAAATGTCCAAAATGGACTACTAAAATGCATATTACCTCCTCATCATGGTGGGTGAAGAGGCAGAGCAATCTGAAAGCAGTGAGAAAATTTTGGAGGCAAAATATGTGCAGGAAGAAAATACGCCACAGCTCATACCTGATCAGGTAGCTGACAAACTGGAATGCGTGTAGTCAAACTGAAACAGGAGTGAAAGTACACTTTGTGTTTACACAGTATGCCTGAGAAATAGCTAAAAGTTTTCCTATTTCATAATATTTTTGCTTTTATTTTTCTCTCCTCTTTTTAACAGTAACTGCATATCATAGTTGAGGGTTTACCCTATGTGCATTTAAGCATGACATATTTGGATTAGATTAGATATACTTTATTCATCCCCAAAGGGGGAAATTCAAAATCTCATCAGCTCATCAATAACATCATTAATAATAATTTGAACAGAATTCAAAAAATTAAAGAGAAGAATTATAAAGTTGAATTGCTGCAGGAACAAGAGACCTCCTAAATCTCTCCGTCCTGCAGTGAAGATGATTTATATGCAGGGAAAGGAATATATGTTTTAAAAAAGACAAAACAAAACAAAAAAAAAAACTATTGCCACTGCTGGAAGCCACTGCACACTGCAATGTGTTATCCACATTTATCAAGGTAAAAAAGCCAACTTGTGGGTTAATGCTGGGGTTAGAGGCTTTTCCTGGTGTTAAATTAAATTGAAAAAAGAGAGAATAGGATGCTTCTTTTTGTCGCTTCTCTCCTCAGGATGGTCAAAGGTCAGCCACTAACAGAACAGCTGAAAACAATTCAGTGTTGCTCATATCAGAAGAGCATTGGACTATAAGAAGAAAGTTAGAGAAAAGAATGTATTTTAAGTGAACACAGATCCTAATGTTGCTCATAATTCTTCTATGGGTTATTAAGTAATGTGGCCACATTAGCAGTATGGTGACGCTGCTGAGTTGGACAGCTATGGATTTCACAGGCAAGCAGAGCTCCCAGAGAATCAATCTGAAAGACTTGGGTGATGCAAATATGATATTTTCTCAAGCATCACTAGCAGATGGGTATTTGACTGTGTCCAATGCTTTGGTTTACGACCAAATAAACACAGAAATAAATGATCCATCGATCCTTCACGCCCCCTTTATTCTGTTCAGCATCAGAGGAGGCTGATGCCCATCCCAACTGACACTGGGTGAGAAGTGGGGCGCACACTGGGAAGGTCAGCAGTTCATCACTGAATCTCCACACTTTCTCCACACAGGCGTGGAGTTTGCATAGCCCCAGCTGGGATTAGAGCCAGGAGCTGCGGGGCCACACTGTGTGCTGCCCAACAAATGAACTATTGGCCTCATTTATACTCCACATTTGGTGCTAATTAGCCAATGCTAACAAGCTGATAAACACAGAGGACATTGCATCTGTCGAGCTGCTAGGACGCATTGTGCCACTTTGAGATTGCAGCGAGAATGTAGCTCAAAGCAAAGCTGCGTCTGGAGACTCACAGAGTTGCAGACTGTTTAATAAATCCTGTAAATGCATTTACATGTACCGTGATCCCTTATTTTTCGCGGTTAATGGGGAACGGCGCCCCCCCGCGAAAATCAAAATCCAGAGCCAGAGCCTAAATAATGTTTTTAAAATATGTTTAAAAACCACAAAAAAAGTAGCGAGGCACTGCAGCAAAACAAGACAAAGGCTCAACTGTGGTCTTTCTTTTTTTTTGTAACTTTTATTTATCAATAATCAAACTGTTGTAAAGTGCATTGGTACAGAGTATGTTATTTCTTTTTCTTTTTTTTTAACAATCAAAGATCATAAACCAAAAGTGGAAACATCTAAATGTACGTGAACATGAACAATCCCCCCACCCCCACCACCCTCACCACCCTGGTAATTTTAAAGAAAAATATGTCACCGTTGGTTGGGATGACTCCCACTCTCTCTGCAAACATAAGACTAAACAAAAAAGCGTAAAAAACAAATTTATGAATGAATCCAAAGTTTGATAAAGGATAATGAAGGATAATAAGTAAATAAAAACAAAATGTAATAAAATAGAGAACAACAACAACAACAACAACAACAAAAATAAATAAATAAATAAATAAATAAATAAATTGAATAGATTAAAACACGAAAATAAAGTGCCAGTGCTAATTATTATGTATTCGTATTAGTAGTTGCTTGCTCCTCAGTCTTAAAAGAAAATTCGTCAAGCTGAAGTGTTGAAAAAATGAATAAAAATAAATAGTCCTTTGGGGGGGCGCCGCCGCTGGCATTAGTAAATAAGTCTATGAGTGGTCGTAAATGGACTTCTATGAAGAGAGTTCCTGAGCTGGCAGTTCGTCTAGGTATTTGTGGTCTTTCTGTTACCTTCACAGCCTCTGGTCTCTGAACTGTAGTTAAGAAACCGCTCTTTCATCCAACCCTGTTTTCATTCTGCCGCACCACGACACACACACACTACATTACCCATAAGGCCACACCATTACCCATAAGACGACCTTCTTAAAGGGGCCAGGCTGGCTCACAACATTTCTTTGCCGCGAGAGAACACGCACAACATCCTGTCATGTTTCCGCAATTTTTTATTGATTTTTTAAAAAAAAAAATTATATATTTCTGAAAAAAATCCGCGAATAACTAAAATCGTGGAACTTAAAGCGCTAATTGGCGAGGGATCACTGTATCTGCAACATAGAATTTAAAGACGACTGATTATTCCCCTTTTTAACATACTGATATGGCTTTCTGGTTTTTCATGAAACATCTATGACATGTTTTGTTCAAAATACCAGCTGGTTTTACAGGGTTACTCTTCTCAGCTTCCCTCTTCCAGGAAGTGAGCTGCATTTGAGATTTCACCTGCTGGATTGCACGAACCACTTCAGAGGTACAACAGTTTCAGCGGTGAAGTTGGGTGGACGTAGAGATGGGACGGCTGGATTATTCTACTCTGATCTGATATCACAGAGTTCTGCAAAGCAACAGGGGAGTGTTGTGTTGGAGTTTTAGATTTGGTACTCACTTCGCCCAAATAAATGCTCTCAAGCACAGAAAAAAAATATTTTTCTTCCTTTATAACATGTCCCCTTTAAAATATGTACGGTGCATAAATTCATGTTCAGTCAGGCATGTATGTCCTCCCCCCGCTCTGACAGGACATCTTTAAACGGTCTTAATGCATGCCTAACTGCAGTGTGACCATCACCTCCAAAGTCACATTGACATCAGCCTTGTCTTGTCCACTTGCAGACTTGATTGTAGATTTCCTTTTGCTTCCTATACAGCAAGTGAATCCCACCAGTGATTGTGTTCTTATCCGTGGCAGCTTATGTTAGCACGCTGTCTGTCTCGCAACAGACGAGCCTTAAAATAGGAAGCTCTGGGAATCTTTTCTTAAAAGCATCCATCTTCCAGCACCAAATCATTTTCCAGACCTTTGAGAATAATTTCAGATGGTGGGAACCTAGGATAAAAATGAACATCAGTTAGATCTTGGATGAGTGAAAAACTGGATAAAGTTGACTCTGGAGTAACTTTTCTTCTTTTTTGACAAATAAAAAAAAAAAACAAAGCATGTTGACGGGCTCCAGCAGAGCTATGACTGCTCACTCCAACTTTCGAGTTCTGCAACTGCTGTGTTAGGTTGCATGCAGTCAGTTTGTGTCTCGTCCCAAAAAAATAAAAAATAAAACACCAGCACTGTCTTTCTTATTGAACTGACAAGAGAAGGATGATTTATTTGCGCATGTCACTGTGGGACGGTGAGAAGATGGGATCAAAGACTATCTCTGAACCTTTGCCATTACTGTAGCTGCTCATTTGGGAGGTGAGCAAATTAGCTGAAAACTTCATTCAGTCCTTGAAGTGACTCAACCCCTTTCTGTCCTTCTTCTCTAGCCTTATTTCTTTCATATGTGTTTCCCTTATTAGAATCCTCACTCGAGGCTAATAACACCAGTTAAGATTCATCAAGGGGAGGAAAAATGATCAGTGACTGGTAGACTGTCAAACATCAAAGCTTTTTTTCTGGGACCAATTATAGCATAGATTTAACACCGTTTTGCACCTGATCTATTTCAATTCCTTGAAGAAAAGGCAAGACATCAGGGCTGCAGAAACACAAAGAAGTAAGTAATTTTAGAGATTTTCACTGGCGCTAAACGAATACAGTACAGACATCTTATTGGCATGCTGCAGCAGTACAGGTGAGACGGCCAAGACTCCCCAGCTATTCTGCAGCGCCAACCCCCTGCACATTCACACTCAACCACACCACACATATATACACACACATATATATATATATATGGACATGCACACTCTTCAGACCATCTCATAACCCATGCCCCTTTTGCCATTTCTCATTCCATTAAACCTTGAATTATTCAAAGCAGATGAAATTGATTTCTAGATAGTTTAATCGCAAATCAAAACCAAACCGTGGGCCCAGTTCGTTCCCTCAGGACAATTTTTGACAATCAAATATTCATGGAGAAATGAAATGTTAGCAGATCATTTCTGCTCCTGGCTGATTAGGCAGACACAATGAAATTCAGATGGAGAAAAGCAGGAGGCATGGAATTAACCTATGCCAATATGCCACGGAAAAATTGAAAATGAGATAAGATTTTCAGACTTCATTCTACGATCTAGGAAAAGCACTTCTATGGAAGGCTTACCTTGGTCTTTTATATCCAGCTAAATGCTGCATAGAGTAACTCAGACCTTACTTATTACCCTCCAAGACACGTGAATGAATTCAACAGTATCAGATCCTGTTCCTATATAATAGTTCAACACTCCCTGAGAGAGGCACATTTTGTGATTGACACAATACTTCAAAATAGTTAGTCTAATTTATTATTAATTGTTATTATGAAACCCACTGACTGCTTTATAGCTGCGGTACATTAAAGCAGGCAGCTATAAAACTCATACTACTTTAATGCCCATACAGTAAATTCAAACCACTGCAGCCCGGCACCAGGGAGGTGTTGCTTGGGGAGTTTTCTCACTCCTGCCCAGGCTAACTCTTTCTTCCTGTCTCCAGTGTTCCAGGGCAATTGTTTCCTTGCTGTAGCCTCACATATATCACACAGATATCCATCGAGTGGGCTGTCCTCATCTCACTCCAAGCAAGAAAGCAACAATCCTTTTTTTCTTCCAAACTGTAAAAGCGTCTCTTCTAATGCAGACAGATTTTGAGCTTCTACTATCTCTGTATTATTGTCATGAAGATAAAATCACAGACATTTGCTGCATGAAGCACATCAAGTGACCATATAATAAGGAAAGTAAACTTTGATTTGAAGTTGATAGGAAGTGATATGAATAAAATATACTTCATGGGTACATTGTTTGACTGTTGCCGTTTTTAGGGTGTATTTTAAAGGTGTAATTAACCCTTATCTCTCTTTCAAGTGATTTTATGTATATTTTATATGTTATTCTTCTCTAGCCAGGAATTTGCTGGGGCTTAAAAATCAAAATGGAGAGTGCTGCCACTTCTTTTTATTTAAGGATTTCTCTTTAATCCTTGAGTATGAGTGGTTTCCAGATGATTCATCCTTTGATGGCAGAGAGTGCAGACTTTGATGGTTGATTTGTTTGGAACAAATATGTTGGGGTTACGCTCCTTTACGTGTTCACTGCCTTTGCAATGGCAGAGCAACAGTCATATAGTGGACGGGGATAGTTCTCCTTGGTTCATTGACCACACCTTATCTTGCAGTTGTTTTTCGTTTATTCACCTCCTCCAAGCATTATCAATGATAAAAGACAGCAGACAAAACATCGTAACACCTTGTGACTGTAAAATAATCCTGTTACAATTCTACCACTGATCTCCTCACCTCCAAATATAAGGAGAGAGAAGTAGTAATGGAGCAATAAATGAGGCTAAAAACAATGACAGGATAATATCAAACATTATCATGAGGAATGAGTAAGTAGAGGGGGAAAAAAATTTAAATAAAGATCTGCCTGCCTGCCTGTGTGGCAAATTCACTGACCGTCTGAAACCAGCCTGATTCCAACTATATCGTTTCAAGGTAAGGATTGAATACTCATACTGACATGTAGAACAGTAGAATCTGATACATTAGCTCAACAGATTGCATTACTGCTCAGATCTCATAGTGGTGAACTGCTTCCATCTTCATGCAGTATCCTTCATAGTGTTGCGTTACAGGATTTATCATCTTTAGTAACTGTGAGAGCTTTTACGTTCAGAATGCAAACAATCGGACTGGTTAATGATTATCTAAACTGGCATTCATATTTTATATATATATATATATATATATATATATATATATATATATATATATATATATACGATTAATTTTAATTGCGATTAATGCATGATTTCTCTTATTAATCATGATTAATCGCATTGTATACACAAAATCAAATAATGAATTCCAAAGTAGTGTAAAGGTCACTTTTATTTAAATGTTCTGCTGCCATGTGAACTAAAGTGCCATAACATTTGTTGTTCAAACACTTCTAACATCAGCACTTGTCAGTGACACATATTTAGTTTCAATCTCATCTTAAAAAATGTAAAATAAAATAAAGCTTATTGCCACTGCCAGGGCATTAATGTCATCCTGTTTTTTTATGAAAAATAAAAAAGTCTACCAACAAAATTCTAACAATCTAGAGTTCACAATCAGAACATTAAAACAGGTAATTTCTGAGGTAACAGCAGAAACTTTTAAGGGGAGTTCAACTTGTCAGTTGTTACAAAAAACCTTGTTTCTGTTGAATCCTCCGTCTGGGAGAACTTTAAAATGAAAATGTCCATGTTAAACCTCAGTAACTTTTTCAATCCAATCTTTATCAGTTTTTTTCCATTTACAATTGTCAATCAAAAATTGAAAAAATTAAAAAGGGACTTTTTATTTTGTTTTTCATTTTTAATCTAACACAAAAAAAAAAATGCCAGTTATTTTATATTTCAATTTTAGAAAACAGGCCACGGGCCTGAATTTGTTTTTAATATTTATTTGTCTGGTTTACTCGACACAGAATTAGCTTTGATTCGATATTTTTTCTCGATATTTTAATCTAGAAATCATATTCTCAAAAATGGGGGTCGTTTTATAATCAAGGACTGGACTTTCTATTGTCATTACACATCTGTGATGGAGCTGCACTGCAGTAACCAGCTAGAGAACAGCAGGACAGTGAACACACTGGAGCAGATCTGATGGAACATGGAGGAATGATGCGATCCTCTTGAACAAAGGGTTTTTTTTTTCAGATAGAATTGTTAATATTGCTACCTGAGTTGCTGCCCAAACTGTAAAGTACACTGATTTTTACCGCTCTCCATGTCTGTTTTAGCTTTTCCGCATGTTTTTCCTGCCAATTCTCTTCTGGTTCCGCAGCAGCCAGTAACAGACCTTTTCAAAACAAAAGCACGTAAGCAACATGTGTTAACGCGCGTAATAAAATAAATGTCGGAAAGGTCTAGGAGCTCCGTGTCATCTAAACAAATCTCATACATTTTACAAACAAGCTGATGATGTTAAGATAGAACTTTTTTACTCAAATAAGCTTGGATGTTTAACCCTTTAGAAAAAAAAAAAGGATTAAATGATTTTATGAAGGAGGTGTCTCTGGCTGTGAAGCAACAGGATGAATTAATCATGCTTGGTGCTTGTATTGATTGCCAGAAAAAATAAAATAGCAATAAGATAACAACACATTCAATGGAGCTAAATCAGGGAACATTAGTTTTGTTATTTAAATGGGGAAAATAATAAAACTTGTTTATGAAAAAATACAATTTGAAACTAAGTGTTGAAGTTTTGATGTTGAACTTTGAAAAATATAATAATATAAAATACAAAAAAAGGAAGGAAGCCTTTTTCAATTTAGTTATGATTTTGATTCAGTTCTTTAATTCTTTACTTTCACTTTTCACTTTAATATTTGAAATTTTGAGCTTTGTTGTTTTTTTGTTTGTTTTTTCATTGTGACAGTTTTTTGTTTTCAAATGTAGATAGTATTTTTTTTTACCTTTTTTTTTTACTTTCTGATCGTTTTTTTTTCCGGTTCAGCTTCCTGCTTGTACTTTTTCATCTTCAGACTTTTGGCCCTGATCTTGTGTAGGGGGCGGGACGCCATGACTAACAAGGCTGAGAATGTTTCTCAGTCTCATCGCCCTGAGGGAATGTCGGTCCTGTGAGACGTACACTGTCGGAACAAACACTTTCATTACATCACTTTCACTTGATTGGCAGTGAGAAAACATGGCAAAGTTACATTTAGAGAGCTGTTTAGACCAGTTGGTTCTCAACTGGTGGGTTAGTGGGTCACAGACCCGTTTTCAGTGGGTCGTGGGCCTTTGCCTGGGGAAGGAAATGCTAAAAAAAAAAAAAAAAAAAAAAGAGTGTCATTCATACTCCTTAACAGTAGATGGCGATAATGCCCTGTAATGCAAGTTGACACCCGACAGTTCACACCATAGAAAAAGACCTGCAAAGTTTGTTTCCATATGTTGAGCAGGTGAAACACAGATACAACGAAGAATATATGAGATATGGATTTTCTTATCTTGAAGACAAAGGTCAGTGAGTGGTTATTCAGCTAAAACTATATATTTTGAGTTCTTTTTGAAACTACTGCTCAGTGGTTGCACTATTTTATTTCATGTTTGTGCATAAAAACACTGTTGAGTCTTAAAACTGGCTGTTACTGAAATGTTCTGATTGTTATGTCAGCCTTATGATTAATGCTTAAATAAGTGAATAGATAGTTTTAATAGGAAATTGTTATATATTCAGGAAGTGGGTACTCAGCAAGTGCTACATATTTGAGCTCTTTTTAAAACTACTGCTCAGTGGTTGCACTGTTTTATTTCATGTTTGTGCATGTTGAGTCTGTTAAAAAAGGCTGAAGTTACTAAGGTGAAGTGTTTTGGATTTAATTAAAATGCAGCTAATTGAGCATCAAAGGGAATATTTCCCCTTGAAGTCATTTTGGTTTTTGCCATTTTGGTGTTTGCTATTTTGGTTCACCAATAAACTTATTTTTTTGTGTTGGAATGCTGTGATATTCTATTCTTACTATCTCCGATTCAAACTGCACGATCTTTTCATTCAAAAAATTTGAGAAGTTGGAAATTTTCCTTGACTTAGGTCGTGGCTTGTCATTAAGGGTGATGGTGGGTCCTGAAGCCAGACCAGTTGAGAACCACTGGTTTAGACCACACTTGTTACTAAGCACAGTCTAAGGCATGGGCGCTAGCCCTTTTTTAGGGGTGCTCAGCACCCCTCAAGCTCTGACCCTAGAATCGCCCCTGGTCTAAGGCAATAATCTTTTCCAGATTTTGTCGTTCAACAACTACGGTTAATGCTTTAAAACTTTCCACTTCCACAAACAGCTATTGAATGCAGATAATGGCCCGGATTTGGCTCCAAACACAACAGGATAATCAACCGCAACAGGTTTCAAAATCCAGTCCTTCAAAAGCACAAACATCAGGTTTTGCGACAGTGTTCACAGCCTTCCTCTTTTTGTTGTACATGGAAGAAGCGTCAAGGATTTTAGAGAATCAGAAGCCTTTTGAAGGAAGAATTGCTGGAATGGTCCGGTTATTCACATCCACTGACACTAAGTGGTGAGAAGTTGTCCTGAAACTGTTCCACCCTGCTTACACAGCAGTGTTGTGGTAACGCCTGACAGTGGGTGTTCCTGACAAGCCTTTGTTCTACCAGTAAACAACCACACAGTTAGCTGTGTGCTTGGAAACAGTCCTGTCCCCGTGTATGATTTCATTGGCTAGCACCAGTTAGGCTAACGCTCATGTTGATGCGAGAACAGTTTCATTTTCCTCATCTTCTGACAGAGGCGACGCTGCCGGCGTGGTGCAGGCAACCAACAATTCTCCTTTTATTCATGGCACTACTGGCCTTCATTCACAGTGAAGGGGGACAGGAAACCAGGGCAGACATGCAGCAAAGGGTTTGCAAGCCGGTAGTCAAACCTGAAACCGCTGTTGGAAGAATGCAGCCTCCATGCACGGGCCACCTGCAATGCAGCGCCCCGGGCAACCACAAATTCAGTTTGACCTCGCCCCATTCAGCGTCTACGGACAACACTGCTGATGTTGCCAATGCGTATGTGTGAGTGAGGGTAAAAGATAAAATAAAATAAAATAATGCTTCTTATCCTTTAACTTAGTTATTCAGACGAATATAAAATTTGGCCAAACTTTTGAATGACGAAATAAAAGTATTTTGCAAGAAAATAAATGTCCCAACCCCTGTGTCTTTTTTTTCTTCCCTTTTTTGATAAATAACTGTATAAAGATATAGATTAAAGAACAGCAGATAGCCCCTTAAAGGTGAAGTTAGGCCTTTCAATCATTTTCCATCCCCACCTCAATCCCATTCAGGGTCACGGGGGGGCAGGAGTCTATTCCAGCTGTCATCAGACGAGAGGCAGAGTACAAACTGGACAGATCACCATTCCATCACCAAGACCACACAAAGATAAACAAGAGAGACAGAGAGAAAAAAAAGAGCCTGGTTACTCACTCCAAAAGACAATTTAGAAACACAGATCAATCTAAGATGTGTGTTTCTGGACCGTGGCGGCCAAACCCAGAGAAGAGCCACACAGGCTTGGAGAGAGCACACGAGCTCCACGGGGATTTTCAATATGGATCTAGAAAAGAAAATAGAGGAAAATATACAGTCTATTCAAATGCTTCAGGTATCAGCCACAAAATGACTACAGTATTATGACAAACATAAGAAATAAGATGTCCCAGTTAGTCCTCTGAAGGCCGGGGTAATATATGATGGAGCTGTAAATTGGGTCACAATGATCAATAACCCTTGAGACTTTGCATTTGTCCTGTTGTCCAATGGAGCAGAGTCCATTATTTACCTGCAATTATTTATATCACATGGGTACTTCTTTAATGCAGTAAATACCATATGTGCACTCTGGTTGCTTCTGCACTGCACGGCAGCAGGGCACTGGGATACACATGAGACTGTAATTTAATTTAGTAGTATGGGCTTCTTTATTTTTTTCTTTTATTAATCTCACTAACATTTATGAACATCTATTCTGGTGTACATTCAAACAATCTGTATAATGTATGGATGTTTCTTTTTTTCATTTGTTTTATTCTTATTATGTTCTAAGAAAGGGCAGCTAACCTAACTGCATATCTTGGTCATGAACATAAAACAGAAAGAAGCAGACATTTCTCTATCAGATGTACCTGTAGGATGCAGCCCAGTGTGGATGTGGCATTCAGGATTAAGGGGTCGGAGTACTGTTTTAGTGTGTTTTAGTTTTGTGTAGGCACTTAATGATGCTTACAAAAAAGGAGCATTTTGCCATTTTTATGATTGATACTTCACTGCCATCAAGTGGAACTGCAAGAGACCGCAAGTGACTCGGACTTCAGCTGGAGTCTGTAATCCATGGATAAAACAAACATGATGCAGCTTCTCTCTATCTGCTCAGTAAGCTGTTGGAATCCACATATGACATTAGACATATGCTCACATGACACCAGAACTGCAGCATTTTGAGAGGGATGGTTAAAATAAATAATTATTAACACCAGTGCTTCATGGTTTTGATGCAGTCATAAACAGGATCTGTTTTATCCAATCTTTCATATCAGAGGAAAAAGTGATCCGTCTCTCTGTGGTTTTTAATTCCCATCCATCATGACTCATTGGTATCTAACCGGTAAAAGCAATAAAGGTTAATAACATTCACCTGGATTCACTTGACTGCTCCGTTTCATCCCCAACCGAGTAAGCACAGACAACAGAAAATGTTTTGTTACTCTCAGTTGTTAAGCAAAACCAGTCCTTCAGTCTGAAAATGACACATTAGGTTCTGAAATCTCACCGTCAGGGAGATAAATTGATGGTTGGGGTTAAGCTTGTGCCAGAAATGGAGATGATGTCACAGGAGAAATGACGGAGCATCATTTCAGATGCACAAAGGACAATGGAAAACCTTCTTTTGATGCTGGTGGCTGCATGTTTGAAAAATGCACTACTAAACCAATAGTCATAATTTGAAAATTGATATACTTTTGCAAAGTAGTGAGTGACAAGTCTCTTGTGAACAAACAGTACTTAAGGTAAATATGATAAAGAGTCTTAGTAGCTAACATCAATATTGATGTTAAATGTTAAAACTGGAACACAAAAGAGAGAATCTTTGCAGATTCTCTTTCAGAGTAGGAAAATGTCACAATCTCTAGTTTTGAAGATGTTCTTCTTTGGACATTGTCATGTAGTTTTTGGATAGCCTTGACTGTATGCCAGTTGGCCCTGCGTCTGGCGACCTGTCCAGGTCGTACCTCTGCCTTTCAGCCGAGAGAGCTGGGATAGACTCCAGCCGATCCCTGTGACCCTACAGAGGATTAAACAGGTATAGGTAATGGATGGATGGATGGATCCCAGTGAATCTTTACTTCCTGCCTGATTTTGAAAGCATTTCTTCTGTTTTGAGATTTGTGTTATTTTAGCCGGCAGTGTTTACTTGCTGCACACGTGTTTGAATTTCTAATGATTGCACCACCTTTCTGTTCCTACCACACACCTGTTTGTCTCTGCATAATATGTATTACCTTTTTTTTCTTTTTTGGCTCTTAACCAGTTCCTGAAGCTCATTCCTGTATATCTATTTGCCTCTGATAATCAGATTATTTCCCTCCTTTTTTGCCCTCCAGTTGTTTTTCTTTGTTCTTTTGAATTCATTTAGACTCTTCAGTTATCTACCTTTATCTCCTGTGTTCAGCATTTGAATTCTCATCATCCAGCTTATTCACATATAAAGACTCATCTTTAGTTATGCCTGAAAAATCCTGCAAACACTTTAGATTAATTTATCACTCAAAATAAATTCCAATTACACTGTGAAAAATGTATTATGGTGTAAAAATGTCTCATAAGATTTTAGAAATGTAATAGTCTCGCTAATTTCTTTGGTCTGCTTCTGGTGTATTTTGGTTTGTATATCGTTTGTCTTTTGAGTTAGAGTGGAGGATACAAAGGTAGTGCATCAGATGTCCTCATATATATGGACTATGACAACCACTTTGTTCTACATATAGTGCACTTGATTGCACGTAAAGTGCAATACAAATAGCCTGAGTGAATGGTGTTCTGGGTATCAAAGGGCGACAGTTAATACTATACATGCGTCAGCGATAGGGAGTTGATGTATCCTTTAAAGGCACCGCTGATGCTCATCAGACTGGACATTTCAAGGTTATAGCACCATCCCTAAAGAATCTGGAATTTACCCATCCACAGACAGGAAGGGAAATTCAAGACAGCCAACTGTTATCTTCTAAAGAAGGGTTTCAGTCAACAAAAAGTCACCTCCACAGCAAAGAGCAGAGCAACTGACAAGGTCACAATGAGAACGAGTTGAATTTTTATTTTTTAATTTAAGGCGTCATGTTGGATCATGTTTGGCTCACAAGTCCACTAACTTAAAAACATAGGACTGCAAGGAAAGGCTCACTACTCTCCAAAAATACATCTTAATGGAGTCAGAAAATTTGTGCTTGAGAAATTGTTTCTTTGTTGTAACAATGCTTCTTTCCAGTAAATATTACACCATTGGAAAGTCTGTTTATTTCCCTTTTAAATGGTGCAATATTTGTGGGACAAGTATGTGGGTTGGGCCCATGAAGGATTTGCCAAATCTTCTTTGCCAATGCCAAACAGGTACGATCAGGTACCTAATAGGTATCTGTGAGCATGGGCCCTGCTGCAGTGGTCAGTTGGTGATTGCACCAAGAATCTGCATGCTACATGTGGCTGATCTGGCTTGGACCAGTCAGCCTGGCCACAGCAGTGTGTGACCAGGGTGGTGACCAGCCTGAGGGGGAGGGGCCAGGCTGTTGTGGCTGTGTATGCTTCTTCCACATGCTACTGAGGCTCCTGTTTGTTAAATTAAGGAATTTAAATTGTTAAATTGCCAATATGACTTGTTTCTTCAGATTTCAGGAGTCAACGGCAAAAAATAAATAAAAAAAAAAAATCTGTAAGGCAGAGAAGATTTGGTAAATCTTTCATGAGGGCAACTCACATACTCAGCTCTGCTGTGCATGTTTCCAACAAAAGTGGCACCATCAGTGAAAGTCATTAACATATGAACATTACGTTGTGATGTATAATATTCCTGATGTGTATCTTTATAGATATTGCTTGTATCTTTTTTATGTTCTATGTTTAAGTTGTGATACAGTTGAATATAATTTTTGTGTTTAAGGAAGGGACTGTCAGGACACCTTGGTGGTTACCAAGCCATCATGCTTGGTTTGAACCAGGAACCTTCTTGCCTCAAAACAAGACGGATCAAATCTCAGCAGAGGCCTTTCTGTGTGGAGTTTGAATGTCCTCCTCACGCTCCTCACACTTTTCTCTGGGTACTTCGGCTTCCTCCCACATGCATATCAGGTTAACTGGTGACTCTAAATTGGCCACTGGAATGGGAGTGAGGTTGTTTGTCTATATGTGAGCGCTGTAAAAGAGATGTTTGATTTCAGTGGGACTTTCCTGGTTAATTGAAATCAATCCTTTCTAGAGAAAGCGTATTGTAATTTATGAAAACTGTAGCTTTCAGACAAATAACTTTTCATCCTCCGTTTGTGCCTCTTACAATGACGTTTATATGCATACTTTTCTTCAGTTGTTATGGGTGTCCTGATATGGGCATCATGCTGACATGTACGAAAATAATTTCATTTGGCATGACTGCCTTCTGGCTGTTGCAGTAAGTTGGTCTCATTTAAACCTTATTTTTACTACAGTGTTTTCCTTTTTTTTTTTTTGCAGACAATGGAACCCAGAAAAAAATTCCCCAATGACATAATTTGAGGATTGTTACAAATCAATACTTAAGAAAAATAGTTTTTTCCAACATTTTTTCCTAAATTGTCAGTTTCAAATTGCTACAGCTGAAGGATACTGCAACATTTACAGTACACTACTGATACGGAGGTGGCTAAAATTTTTCTTTAAAAGAAAAGGCACTGTATTAGATGGTATGTGGTGATGACCGTGAACATTTCTGCAACCACGTTCTGATTTCTATATTAGCAGAATTGCACCTGAATGCCACATGAGCTGCTTTAGTCATGCTGAAGATGACTGGCAGGAATCTCTGAGGTGCACCCACAGCTTTTTTCAGCTCAGTTATTTCAACACCATTCTGGACCAATTGGCTCTTTTATGAAATGGCAGTAAATACTCAAAACAGTATGTTTGGAACTGGCATGCCTTTTGCACAGCACCATAACGAATTCCATTCCAATACCATTTTACAGGGTTTCTAGCAGCAAAATGACTGTGATGGATTTAAATAAATATAACCACTTAAACCGTTTTTTTTTTTTCTCATACAAGAATATAAAGGCAGTTCAGCCACTGCTGACAGACTGTTTTGAAGAATGGTCTATTAATGTGAGATTACATCCTGTGATTCTATGACCCACTTTTAATAAAATCGCATCTCATTGGCGGATTCTGCAGCACTGTTCTCATCATGAATTGAGATTAAAATCTCAGGATAAAGAAAAAGAGATAAAGAAATAGATGCAGGAAAAAGTTGCAGGCTTCTTCCCCCACCCCCACTGGCATATTTTCTGCTAATAGATGTTGTGTTGTATTTTTGTCCCAGCACTATGGGATAGGTAATTAGACTCCTTAGGCCATGTTAGCAGTGAATGTGCTGCTCACAGTAAAGCGTACTCCCCTCTCGTCCCGCAGGAGGGTGCCCCTCTCATATCCCTCCTGGCTGTGTAGGAAGTAAGCACAACTGGCAATTGAGATCCTGCAGGCCACTATCTTCACTGAGCCAAGGGTGTTAATGGGGTTACTGTGTGCAATTGGCTCTTCTACCCCTGGAAGCTTACATCAGCCTCTTTCATCCTTCCTTTTTTAAAGCGGAATCCTAATCGACGTGCCAGCAGAAATATGGTTTTGGCTTTGAAGTTATATTTTTTTTTCCCCAAAGAAATAGAATTTTGGCTTTGAAGATGCTATTGTTATGAGTATATTTATTTATTTCCCCAGATATACTTTTTTTTTAAAATTATATTTCAGTTACTTCAAATTACAATGCTCAGTTTTAATGTTCCAGTACTCCATGTACTGTGTTAAATTGTAATTTTTATTGATTAGTATGTGGCCAACTTAGCAGTCATTGGACAAAGTATTATCTAAACAAAAACATAAAACTGGAACCAGCTGCACTCCACAAGTACTTTTTTAAATGATCCACAGTTAAACTGTCTTGAAGCCACGAGTATGTTACAGTTTCTACATTAACCCATTGAGTCAGTATAACTTACCTTAAATGAGTTGTTTTATGTACAAAATTGATTTCATGTCCATCATAAAAACCATTGTAGTGTCTGAACATTATGATCTTTTGCATAAGTCTTGATGTTCTTTAAAGAAGCCAAGCGTTTTAAGGCCTCGGCAGAGAGTTCACTGAGTTTAGGAGTCAATGAGTACATGTCTGTTTTAGGAATTTGAGGCGATGTGGGTGTGTAAAACTCCCTATACTGCGCTGTCAAGTGTATTGTTTAGGTAAAGAAATGTACTAGCTAAGTCTGTAGTAAACCTGTCATAGGATGTTTTAACTGGTTTCACCTGTAAAAACTGAAAGGCGTTACACAGAGGCTATAAAGAGCCTGCGTATTTCTTTGTTCGGCGATCTTTCCTGTCATCAGCTCATAGAAAGGTATAAAGGTATATATTTATAATCATGGACCTACGGACCCCTTGCAATTACACCATGGACCACTAGGTTTTCACAGACCCCTGGTTAAGAATCAGTTTCTTAATTTTATGAAGTATCCTCCTTTGCAGAATCAGCTCCAAAAAAAGTCCCCAGAACAGACCCAGCCCTGTTTATTAGTTTGTTCAGGTTCTAGAAGTCACTGGCTCTGATGCTGCTCCCCCAACAGATGATTGCAGATAGGATTGAACTCTCCACAACACTTATGCAAGATATGCAACATCTTGCTCCAAGCACTGAAGGACCTAAGCTTCCTCAAGAATTAAAGTCTGATTTGTTCTTTCTTCTAAACAGCATCAGTGTTGTGTCTCCAGTCCAGTCTGTTGTCCAGGTGAACACTGAGGTATTTACACTCCTCCACCACCTTCACTTCTCCTCCCATGATGGAAACGTGGTTTGACTTATTCCTGGTCCTCCTAAATTCACAATCATTCTCGGATAGGTTAGTTAAAGTAAAATAGCTAACTTGTGGTTAGATGTGGTAAGCTCCAGGTGGCCTCCAGGCTTTCTCATTTCACCCATTTGTCTATTTTTGGATTAACTGAGGCTGGGCAGAGTCATCACCTGCCATCTAGAGGTTGTAAAAAAGGCTTCAGAGCTTCTCTTCAGAAAACCTGCGAGTGATATCACAGCAGGTTTATCCTGTTCTTTTTATACAGTCTATGAGCTAAGCTAATGAGAGCTAAGTTAATGGCCTGCGATTCTCAGTTAAATGGGTCAAATTCATCTGTGCTACAACAAAAGTGATTTGTTTCAATCTGTTTATTCAAACAAATAATACATTGGATTAGAATTCATGTTCATCAGCTCAAATGCAATTTTTCAATTTTGTATGTTCATTTCATGATAACAGCCTGACACTGCACTGAAATGTCTCTGGAGCACATATCAGTGTGGGTGATTTGAAACCAGCACATTTAATAATGCTATTGCATAAACATGTTCTCTTGTTCATGTCCAGGCGCGAATGGCACAATGGCAGTTCATCCGTCATCCTCAAGCATAAGGCTAGTTCACTGCACACAATTTACCAGAGACATAACAAGTGCAAACAAGCATGGAATGAATCACGGAGGCAGACATAAATGCAGTATTGTGAATGCTTACACTGCTGTGAGCTCACAAGTGAAAGTGTAAATACTGCTCACAGAGTGCTGTTCCTTCATAAACTTCATAGAGTGAAAGGTTGATATGTGCTTAACTCGTAAAGAATAAACTTAATTTGTACATTTTCTTTATTTTGGTGTCACAATGTGAGACGTAGCTCTGTGGCAGACTGGCGATGTGTCATAAGTGTTTCCGGCTTCTCACCCTGCAACAGCTGGAATCAGCTCTCATCGTCCCAACCGTCAGAGTTCTTCTTGCATGAGCAATCACACAAAAAGATTCTAGACAGACAGACAAGCTGGAAATGCGCACAGACCAATGCCCTTAGAAGACCTGTAACTGATGAGATATGATTTAAGACTGTGTATGAGCTCATTCAGCGTCTACACTGATCACTGATATGTGTCATGGTTTTTGGGTTTATGACTTTACAGTGCAAATTACAATAATTGGTTATTTCAGTAGATTTATATGATTAGAATTTCTGAAAAAAAAAGTTACATAATTAAAAACTGACATTCTCCAATAACCCTTGAGGGTTGAAATTTATAAATTCCATGAATTTCATTGCGTGCTCTATGCAGGGTTATAGACTTATACTTTACCAACTTTACTTTAAAATATTAACTCTGTGTAAATGTGTGGACATAGAAGCCTGTGTGACTGAAATGACAGGAACTTCAGCTTGTATTTTATTGGATCCAGGCCACATTCTTGTGCACAAAAGTGCAAAAAAGCAAGGTCTGTCTATCTGACAACAGAGAAGCAGTACTGATTCCATGCAGCATAACTAATATGACCCTGGACAGAAAATACGGGTTAACATGAAGAACGTTTACGATACCATTCATGCAGATCCTGAAGCAATGAAGTTGATTGTGTCTTAATCCACTGAATTCACACCAGCATTTCTGAAGGTTTTCTTTATGGGCATGTATTACCAACATAGAGGGGACTTTCACTTTAATTTGTTTAGTGCTCAGGGGAATAAGGGCTGTGTGCAGTTGGACGGTAAGTAATAAAGAACTTTCTAAGGACCAGATTAGTGTTTTACTTGTTGTAAAGCGTCTGTTTTACCACAGAATGTTTCCATGGAATATATCCTTTTTTTTTTTTCTTTTGTCACTGGCATTGAATATTCTCTGGAATACACAGCTGTGATATAAAAGCAATCTAAAATACAACAGATGTACATTTACAGCACTGTCTGAATATGCAACACATTGCCACCAACTTTGATTATTTTTATTATTATTTATTTTATTTTTTTTATTCAGAGAAAACATTAAACTGTGAGGTAGCATCTAACGTTTTCCAAATTACTTTTTTAAGGCCACATTACATTCAATAAAACTGCCCTGAATGCAATCAGCTTGTCATATATATGTCCGTTGTGTCAAATTCCTGAACAAAATGCGTGTTTTAAGATTAACTAGCTTAAATCCTCATAAAGGTTGTCTTATCCTTTACACACAAGTGGGATCCTTTGTAACTGATATGTGCTAAGAAGCCTTTTATGGTTATAAACTGTTACAGCCCTTTTATTGGAGTATCTCCTAAAGATGAGGTCCGCACAAACCTTCACAGATAAGGCGAGTGAATAGGACTAAAACACACACACACAAAGAGAACCCATCCATCCTGTCTGAAACTAGTTTATATTCTCTACGCCTATGTCAGAAAATTGACCAACCAAGGTGTGTATAAAAGCTTGCTCATTGCTTCAGTGAGGTGACCTCACCTCGTGTGAGAAAGTCTGAAAATAGTGCCAAACCAGTTCTGTCACTGTCTCAAGAACAGAGCCTGGGAGCAGATGTACCTGAGGTTATTACATGTAGTTATCTTGCAATGATGAGGTGCTTATTTTGTTACAGCATGTCAAGATAACACCCATTTTATTGTGCTTACTGGCTCCATTTATGCCATTATCATGACATTTATTTATGAAGCTAGCTTAGAGAAAGAGGTGCTAGCTGTTCAATCTCTCATTTGCCTGTACTATTAGATAAAATTGCTCATATAATAGCTTAACCTGTAGCAAACAAAGCTGCAAAATGTAAACCTTAACTCATAGATACTGCCCAAACTGAGTAATGAAAATGATCCTGCAAACTGAAATCAGTCGTAATAAGATGAACCAAACAGTCATTATTATCCTGTGAGAACACAGATCATTGTCTCTCAGGTTTATTGTGTCATCTTGAGATAACAAATAGCCTATAGCTTGCGATAATGACATAATTTATCCATCATTATGAAGTAATTGGGTTTGTTATCTCAAGATAAGAATATTAACTACTTGTGATGACAAAGAGGACAGTCCTTTATTTCCAGGCAACAGAGCTTGTATCCATCACCAAGCCAAATATTGTTTCCCTAACCCATAACCAGGTATTTTATGTTACAACCTTAATCAGGTGCTTTTTTTTTTTTTTAGAAGTAACCGAATTGCTTTAAAACCAAAGAAAATTAAAAAGAGATTGGTGGAACATAGAGAAAGTCTGTGTTTGTGGTTTCCAGAAAAGTTAAAAGTCAACATATTTCCTGGCCAGTGGGTTATGGACTGTACAATGCACTTTGAAGGTGTCCTCTGGTATCAGACAACCAGAATTTTATAGGAGCTCATTTAAACGCTATTTGTCATGAAACGGATCCTCCTTTGGGCTTTTTACTTTTTATAGCACAATCGGGACTTGAAATTCCCTGAACTCTTTTTCATGTACCTGAAACCACTCTCTTTCTGGTTGGGGGCGTTACGCTCATCATGCTCAAAGGGGCTACTGGCATCTTGTTGGTCAGCAAGAATGATTAAGTATGTGGTGTCAAAGTAACATCCATATTAGGCAAGGCAAGACAAGTTTATTAGTAGAGCACAATTCGTACACAAGGCAATTCAAAGTGCTTTACAGATGCATAAAATGACAAGAAGGAGTCATTCCATAAATCATACACGTATAAAAATAACCATTTATAAATTAAATTAAAAATGAATTTAAAAGAAGAATAAATTAAATTAAAAATGAATTAAAAATGATGCCATATGCACATCTAAACAGAACTGTTTTCAGTCTGGATCAGAACATTGTCAGAGTTCAGGTCTGTCTCTCATCTTCTGGAAGACTGGTCCAGATTTTAGGAGCATAAAACTGAAATGCAGCTTCACCTTGTTTAGTCCTGACTCTGGACACCAGCAGGAGACCACTACCTGAGGTTCTCAGAGTCCAGGTTGGTTCATATGGATCTAACATGTCAGAGATGGACTTTGGGGCCATGAAGAGACTTGAACACAAGTAGAGCTGTTTTAAAGTCTATTCTCTGAGTGACAGGAAGCCAGAGACCTCAGGATTAGACTAATATGGTTGTATTTCCTGGTTCTAGTCAGGACTCGTGCAGCTGTGTTCTGGATGTACTGCAGCTGTCTTACCGCTGGTTTAGAGCCCGGTGAGCAGGCCGTTACAGTAGTCTAACCTGGTGGAGACCAACGCATGGATTCTAAATCTGATTTAAACACTATTCCTTAGATTCTGGCAATGTTTTTTAGATGGTCAAGAGCTGCTGATGTTATTGCTTTAATGTGGCTGTTAAAGTTCAAGTCTGAAGCCAATATTACTCCTAAATTTTTGACCTGATTATTAGGTTCTAGAGAGAGAGTCTCAAGGCGACTGATAACACTTCCTCTTTGTTTCTGTGGGCCACAGACAATGATTTCAGTTTTGTCTGAGTTTAGCTGGAGAAAGTTGTTTTGCATCCACACACTGATCTATTTGATGCAGTGACACTGCTGTCAATGACACATATATCGGAGTATCATGTGCATAGGATATCATCATCATATATCATCATATGGGCATGGACACATTTATTCTTTACACCCCTCACCCTTCACACTCCCACAAAAAAAAAGTCTGCTATAGGTTTAATTGCATACATATACTAGATGGTTTTGCTAGACAATGGCACTAACCTGAATGTAAATGCAGACAAAAAAAAAAAGAAAAAGGATATCATCATATCATCTGGTAGGATACATTATAGCTGCATATTAGCTGGCCTAATGGAAGCATGTACAGATTAAACGATAGGGGTATCAGGATTGACCCCTGGGGAATCCCACAGGTCATGGCCATTTGGTCTGAGACACAGTTACCAATTTACCAATATTACCAATATTAATTCCAGGAGCCAAGGTTCCCCAACAGAACACTTGAGAACATGACAATACATATGTTTTTATTGGGCCATCTCTGGCTCATATAAACAATGCAATCTACATGATGTCATAATAAAACAAGAAAAATTAAAAAAAAAAAAAAAAAAGGTCCAATAAGGACCTTCTTTCATTGCCCTTTGGTGGATTTCTGATGTGCATTCTGACCAGTCCATAGTTAAACACCCTTACATGCAGAAAATCTGTGTGTGGTTTTTTTGTTTGTTTCTTTTACATTTTTATCAGAGTTTACACCAAAGTTTTCATCAGTTTGTGTTTCATCTGTTTAGAAGGATCCATTGTACATTTGCACATATTATCCTTATAATATGGAGTTATGTAAGAAAGAACAAAGGATTATACAACAGATGATGCCAAAATAGATGAAATATGTCACTTCAGAGCCAATCTTGATTGGCTTGACTGAGATTATCAACACCTTACTTCATAGAATTGGACTCGTTTAAACCTGTAATTCATTTCTTTGTTACAGCTCCAAGAAATTCCCTTATACAAAGCTTCCCATTGAATTTATCTAGTTTCATAACTCTGGCATAATAAAGAATATTCTAGTCAAGTACATTGGCATGAAGTACCTGACAATCTTAATAATTCCCAAGCCAGTCTTAACAGGTTTTCAATTCATTCAGTGTTTATAGTATAGTTTTTTTTTTTAAACTATTACCTAACATAGTAATTTAATATTTTCCACAAATCCCCCTAACTCCCTTCACCTCAGGACCTTCATATGTGCAGTATCACTAAAACAACTTTGATTTACGATGCCCCTAACAACTATTTCACCTAATCTTGCATGACTGGGACAAGTATGGACCATCTTCTTAAACGTCCCTGCAGCTTCGTTGATTTCTTCCGTTTCTGATTTGACTCTGGACTGTTTTTCTCCTGTGGGCCTCTCTGAGTTGACCTCAACTATCAGTAAAGCTAAACCATCTACATGTCTGTTGGATCCCATCCCAACTCGACTGTTCAAAGATGTTATGTCCTCTATTGGTATATCAATTTTGGATCAGATTAACCTATCTTTGCAATTAGGATATGTACCACAGGTTTTTAAAGTTGCAGTCATTAAACCTTTGCTCAAGAAACCATCCCTTGACCCGGACATCTTGGCAAACTATAGACCAATATCCAACCTTCCATTTATCTCTAAAATCCTGGAAAAAATAGTTGCTAGCCAGTTAGGAGAACACCTGCATAGAAATGATCTATTTGAGGTCTTTCAGTCAGGGTTTAGATCTCATCATAGCACAGAAACTGCGCTGATTAGAGTCTCCAACGACCTCCTTATGGCCTCGGATAATGGATTAGTTTCTGTCCTGGTTCTGTTGGACCTCAGTGCTGCTTTTGATACTGTTGACCACAGCCTTTTGCTGCATAGATTAGAGCACACTGTTGGAATTAAAGGGACAGCATTAGACTGGTTTAAGTCATACCTGTCTGACAGGTTCCAGTTCGTCCATGTTAATAACGTTTCTTCTGCACGGACTAGGGTCTGCTATGGTGTCCCACAGGGTTCAGTTCTGGGACCAATCCTTTTTACTTTATACATGTTGCCCTTGGGAAAAATTATCCAGAGCCATGGCATAAACTTTCATTGCTACGCTGATGATACGCAGCTGTACTTATCTATGAAACCAGAGGAAACAAAACCTTTGGCTAAACTTCAAGGGTGTCTTAATGACGTTAAGTCCTGGATGTCCTCTAACTTTTTGCTTTTAAACTCGGATAAAACAGAGGTTATTGTCTTTGGTCCAAAACACCTGAGGAGGAACGGATTAGCTGGGTTTACGCTGGCTTCCAGCACAGCTGTGAAAAACCTTGGAGTCATTTTTGATCAGGATATGTCATTTAAGCAGCATATTAATCAGGTTTGCAAGACTGCCTTTTTTCATCTCCGAAATATTGCCAAAATTAGGAGCATCCTCTCCCAGGGTGATGCCGAAAAATTAATCCACGCTTTTTGTCAGTTCTAGACTGGATTATTGTAATGCGTTGTTAGCAGGATGTCCGAAAAGCTCGCTGAATAGCCTTCAATTGATCCAGAACGCAGCAGCGAGGGTGCTGACAGGAACCCGTAAGCGAGATCACATCTCTCCCGTGTTAGCCTCCCTCCATTGGCTTCCCGTGAAATTTCGAATTGAGTTTAAAATTCTGCTTCTTGCATATAAAGCCCTTAATGGCCTAGCTCCATGCTATTTACAAGACTTGATAGCATGTTATGCTCCTAATAGAGCTCTCCGCTCTCAGAGTGCAGGGTTACTCGTCGTTCCTAGAATATCTAAAAATAGATTTGGAGGACGGGCCTTCTGCTACCAGGCACCTTTTTTATGGAACCAGCTACCATTTTGGGTTAAGGAGGCTGACACCACCTCCACTTTTAAAACTAAATTGAAAACATTTCTGTTTAGTAAAGCCTACAATTAGTCTAATCTATAGTGTGTAGGGGCTAATAGTTATAACTATAGTTGTAGTAGCTCAGACTAGAGTAGCTCGTCTTAATCACAGCTTCGTCATAGCTATGCTGCTATAGGCCTACGCTACAGGGGGACACCAACATGATCTGCTGAGTGGTGTCTCCACTGCTTTTCTCCTTTTCTCCTTTTTCTTCCCTTTCCTCCTCCCTTCCTCCTCCTCCAGCTCATAATTATTTGGGAGCACCTTGTTACTGAAACTGTGCCCCATATTCTTTGCTTTCCTCTGGTTTGTTGTGCTGGTTTTGCCTCCTTTTTCTTTCTGTGTATTTGCAGGCCAGAGTGTCCTGGGTTTCATGCTGACTTGCAGTTCCATCCTCTGTCCATCCCGGGGTTCTCCTCCACTTGTGTTTGGGTGCCGACTGACGTGGTGATCGGCGACCTGGTCCTCTGGCCATCTCATCCCAGTGCTGCTACCTCCATCTGTTTATGTTTATATGGCCATTGTATTTAGTCATTTGTGTGCTCTCCTCTTTCTGTCCTCCATCTTCTCTCCGTCCTCCATCCTCTCTCTGTCCTGTCTCCCCTCTTTTCTTTCTCTACCCGGCTGGCCTTCGGCAGGAGGGTCCCCCCATATGAGCCAGGTCCTGCTCAAGGTTTCTTCCTCTTAAAGTGGAGTTTTTCCTTGCCATTGTTTGGCATTAAGGTTTTTTTTTCTCCCTACGTGGGAGATTTTTACCTGCCATTATCACTGATTGGATTTAATATTATAATCTTAGTTAATGATATTTGCTCGGGGGTCATGCTCTGGGTCTCTGTAAAGCGCCTAGAGACAATTGTCATTGTAACAGACGCTATACAAATAAAATTGAATTGAATTGAATTGAATACTGTGACACAGATTAGAAAGTTATGTAACCTGTCATTTGGAACAGAAAAGCTGCATCGTTAAACTAAACCAGGCCTACCCAAATGTCTGCAAGAAAGAACTTCAGGTCAAATTGTGGAGATTGAGAAATTTGTGGAAATTCAACTCCAACTCACAAATAGGACATTTACTTGTTGATGTTTCATATTCCATAAGAGCAAAACTTTACAAGCCCAGCAGCAAAAGTATACAGGCTTGACTTTCAGGTAGAATATAAATAGACTGCACTTGTATAGTGTTTTCCAGACACCATCATGGTGCCCCCAAAGCACTTTACGATGGCCCATTCACACCCACATTCATACACCAGTGGGCAGCTGCTGCCATGCGCTGCCAGGCCCACTGGGGCCAAGTTAGGGTTCAGTGTCTTGCCCAAGGACACTTTGACATGTGAACAGTTGGAGCCAGGATCGAAGTGCCTACCTTACAGTGACTGGTCGAACCACTCAACTAGCTGAGCTACAGCCACCGTGGAGCCACCCATAAAGACTCCACTGAAATTGTGTAAAGTGTAATGCAAACCTAAAGTCAACAGGGCATGACATAAATGTGTTTATCTTAGTTGGTTTGAGACTCTACCTGTCTTTGTATAGGCTGAGTTTTTTCTTCAGTTTCATTAGTTTCAGCACCACTGAGTCTGTGGCAGTTTTATTCCTTCAGAGACATGTGCTAGTTTTAATATATGTGAAAGAGCTGAAGAAGAATTGTCAGACTGGTTCAACCATCTCCGTCAAAATGTATGCCTGAGAATTATGTGGACATTACCTGTGGCAGTATATCGCGTCATGATGTGTTATTTCTAGGGCTGGGCAACGATTAAGAATTTTAATCACGATTAATCTCATGATTTCCCTGATTAATCACGATTAATCGCATTGTATACGAAAAATCAAATAATGAATTAAAAAGTAGTGTAAAGGTCACTTTTATTTAAATGTTCTGCTGCCATATGAACTAAAGTGCCATAACATTTGTTGTTCAAACACTTTTAACATCAGCACTTGCCAGTAACACATACTTTGTGTAAATCTCCTTTTAAAAAATGTAAAATAAGATAAAGCTTATTGCCACTGCCAGGGCATTAATGTCATCTTGTTTTTACAAAAAATAAAAAAAAGTCTACAAACAAAATCCAACAAAATGATTGTGGCTCAGCACAATCAGAACATTAAAACAGGTAATTTTTGAGGTAACAGCAGAAACTTTTAATGGGGAGTTTAACTTGTCAGTTGTTACAAATAACCTTGTTTCTGTCGAATCTTACGTCTGGGAGAACTTTAAAATGAAAATGTCCATGTAAAAGTTCAGTAACTTTACCAATCCGTGTATCAATCATTCTTTCCATTTTCAATTGTAAATAAAAAAAAAAAAAAAAAAATTAAAGTGACATTTTATTACATTTTTTGTTTTTAAATCTAACACAAAAAAATGATACATACATCTACATCGCGGTTTTCACCATTTGCAAGCTGGTCACAGCCCCCATTAACCACGAAGTGTGGGGGATTACTGTAATTCATTCCTATATTAAAATAAAATGAAATTAAGTCAAAAGTGTCCATGTTTGTTGGTTAAATTACGAATCAAGCAAGTAGCAATCAATCTCTGCGTGGAAATGGCTACTATCTCGTGGGAACGCATTAATTATCTCATGGCCACGCGTTATTGTCTCGTGGCCACGTATTAACTATCTCGTGGCCACGCATTATTATCCCGTGGCCACGCATTATTTTTTTTTTTAATCAAATGTCACCAGAGGGGCTCCGTATATTTCAATTTTAGACTTGGATCAAAAATACGAAATGAAAAAACGGGCCACAGGACTAAATTTTTTTTATAATTGAGGACTGGACTCTCTGTTGTCATTACACATCTGTGCCACTAGATGGAGCCGCACTGAAGTAACCAGTAAGAGAACAGCAGGACAGTGAACACATGGAGCAGATCTGATGTAACATGGAGGAACGATGCGAAAGTTTTGTTGTTGTCCAGAATTTTTGTTTTCAGAGAGAATTTTTAATATTGCTACCTGAGTTGCTACCTGAACTGTAAAGTACACTGATTTTGACTGTTCTCCATGTCTGTTCTAGCTGCCAGTTGTCTTCCGGTTCCGCAGCAGCCAGTAACAGACTTTTCAAAATAAAAGCATGTGAGCAACATGCGTTAACGCGCGATAAAACAAATGTCAGCATTAATAAATTAATGAGTTAACGCAATAATGACGCGTTAACTTGCCCAGCTCTAATTTTATTGTGTGGTTTACGTGACCCAGAAATGGCTTTGTTTTATAATCAAGGAATAGACTTTCTTTTGCCGTTACACATCTGTGCCACTAGATGGAGCCGCACTGCAGTAACCAGCTAGAGAACAGCAGACAGTGAACACATGGAGCAGATCTGATGGAACATGGAGGAATGACGCGATTGTCTTGAACAAAAGGGTTTGAAAGTTTTTTTTTCAAACAGAATTGTTAATATTGCTACCTGAGTTGCTACCTGAACTGTAAAGTACACTGATTTTTACCGCTCTCCATGTCTGTTTTATTTTTGCCTGCCAATTATTTTTTGGTTCTGCAGCAGTCAGTAACAGACTTTTCAAAACAAAAGCATGTGAGCAACATGCGTTAACGCGTGATAAAATAAATGTAGGCGTTAATAAATTAATGCATTAACGCGATAATAACACGTTAACTTACCCAGCCCTATTTCATTAAAACATTTTTTTTTTTTTTTTTTTTTTTTTTTTTTTTTTTTTAAGATTGCATTTAGATCTGAAAAAACAACCACATCATAATTTCCCTCTGGCATGCTGAATAATGACTTAAAAATGCAGCAGTTTTTCTTAAAGATAAAGAGATGATGCAGGAGACTTCCCTCTAAGTTCATTTGTTTTATTAAAAGATTCTGTCTGAACAGCAGAATGTTGTCTAAGAAAGAAAGACTGTTTCACCATCTTTTCCTATGTCTCAAAATAAAAGTTTTGCATCTGCCAGTATATTTAAAAACTGTATTTGCAAAGTGAAGGCACAGTTCAAAAGGTTCAAGCTGGATTTCAACTTTAGCGTCATATCCAAGCAACATTTAGTCAACACTGAAGAATTCTATGACGGAAAAAAGGTCTGAAGGGGCAGAACATAAACAAAGCTTCCTTCATTTCATTGGATAAGTTATATCCTCCTACAACTGTGATGTCATCAAGGGTGGCTCCTCATTTACAAACTCGACACACAGGCTCCAGAAAGAGCAGAAACAGACTGCAGCTACGGACCTCTCCTTCTGTTGCTCCCATTTGTTTGAAGAAACACATGGCACATTACACTCTGTAAGTATGCTTTGTATTTGAATCAATGATTTCTCAAGGCATTTGTCTTTTACTTTGAGATCTGTTTGTGGTTATATGTAAAACTTTTTTCCCCCCTGAATGTTGTTTTTTGCTGTAGGGGATGTTTTGTTTATAGACTGTTTTCTGATTATAGGTCATAGTGAATTGGTGGAAGTTTCACACTGGAACATCTGCAGAGTCAGAATGCATTGCACCAAGTAAGCTCTAGTTTACATGCAGTCATTTTAGTAGCAATAATTTTCACAGTATTTTAAATTCTTGTGTTTTAATTCATTGTGTTTTTCGTTCTCAGACTTCTTCATGCCCTCACCCACCCCCAGCCCTCTGTAGCACCAGTTGACCTGGCCATGTGTCTGAGCCTGACTCACCAACAGCCGTTCTACCACCTACTGTCCATGTCTCCTCTCAAACTAACGCAGCAGCCAGCTGGCTGTCCGTGGAGAGCCAGCCGCCGCTCGATGCATCTCCCTACCTCTTCTTCCTCACCGCAGCCCTTGCCTCGCGTGCCTTCAAAGCTGCGGAGCTGCTTACGCAGGAACAGCAGCGGTTCGAACAAGAAACGTGTGGTGTTTGCAGATACCAGAGGACTGGCGCTCACAGCTGTCCGTCTGTTTACCCCTGAGCTGTCCTCCCTGTCTCCAGGCCAACCCGAAGGCCAGCTGTCAACCTCACACAAACTGCTGCGTCACAAGTTGCAGCTGGGTTTCCCTCAGCCCACCCTGGACTTCAAAGCCTTCCTTGCACGACTGCAAGAGCAAAGCATCCAGCTGGAGAGCTGCACTATTTCAGAGAACACCTTAAGTGGCAAAGTGTGCGTTTCCCATGCTAGCACACAAAAGGCTGTGTACCTAAGGGTGACCTTTGACTCTTGGAGGAGCCATCAGGACGTTCCCTGCACCTTCACGAAGCATCAACGCTGTAGCAGTTTGGACATTGATGTATTTTCCTTTGACTTTACCTTACCCCAGAACATCGATCCAAAAGAGCGAACTGAGTTTTGTGTCTCATTCAGGCCGGGACTTTCCTCCACGCTTCACTGGGATGACAACAGGGGACAGAATTACAAAATATGCATAAAACAAGATGAATGGAGTGTTGGCCAAGGCAACATATACCGTTGTTATCCCACGCTTTTGAAGCACCGGCCACCTGTTTGGCCACAGGTGTCTTCCTGCAACAGCAACTCTGCTGATCTGCAGCATTTCCAGAGGTGTTTCTCAAGCAGATTTTGAGCGAAGTAGAAGGATCTCTGTTCAGTAAATTAAGCAAACCAGTAAACTAGACTATAGTTTCTTGATAAACCTATGAGGTGTGATAATATTTGGAAGTCACTGGGGCTTTTTGCGGATCTATAAACTATCTGAAATGTCTGTGTTAGATGGTCTCCAGTGTATAATCACTTTCAACAAAATGCAGACTCCTGAGCCAAGCTGCCCTGCTGAAATGTGAAGATGTTCTGCAATAATATTCTGACTAAATAATCCTAAAAAATATCGTAAAGTACGCTGCAGTGATGCATATTTGTGTGCACATGTGTGTGTGTCTGTGAATTTGATCAGATCATGTGCCCAGAGGAAACTTGAGTTGGTTTTTTTGTTTGTTTTTTTTTTTTACAGTTTCTTATCAGTGTTCTCAAGGAATAAAGAATGTACAAATGGATAATGCACCACATGATTGGGTTACTTTAACACACGTCCTGTTGGTCTTGGCTCTGGCTCAAATTTCTGAGTGAGTCACTGCATACCAGACAGAACAAGTCAGTAAACTCAAAGATCTTCAGGGTACTGGGACACATAGAGTTGGATGGAAGGGCCTGTTCCAGAAACACCCAAACAGTGAAATAGCAGGTGGGGCTGTCACTCCTTGTAAGGTAAGATACAAATACCAAGTAACCATGGCAACATCCAGGCCCTTCGTACGTGCGTTCACATGCAAGGGTGGAGTCACTGTAAGATACAGTTACAGAGAGAAAATCCCTGTCTCTGTTCCAGTCTTTCTGAGTCATCTTTTCTTTAAATGTTTAGTTCTTTCTTCTTCTTACTTTCCTCCCTCAGGCCACAGTCATCCCACTTTAACATTTTGGAAAGTTTTGCAGCTGAGAAGTATCAGCTTAAAAGATGAATGTGACCATTTCACATGCAGGTTTCCCAAGTTGTACCTTAAAGCACTTGCTTGTCTTTTTTTTTTTTTTTCTTTAGATTCACCAAATTTTGACTGGTATCAGGGATTGTATGTTGCAGCTTCACTTTCAACGAAATATGAATTTAAAAACAAAGAAATCCTGAACACATGATCAAACACATGAACACATGATCAAAATACAGTATATCAGTATATTTTATCAGTGTTGGACTATGGTGATATTTTGTACATGCATGCCTCTGCTGCGACTCTTAAACCCCTGGACTCTGTTTACTGCTCTGCATTAAGATTCATCACTGGAGACAGCTATGACACCCATCATTGTGACTCGTATTCCAATGTTGGGTGGGCCTCTCTTGCTGTAAGACGTGAAAGACACTGGGTTTTATTTATTTATAAAGCTCTTATTGGTCTTTTACCCCCTTACATCAGTTCCATGCTTTCTTTTAATGAGGGCTCTTATCAAACTCGGTCTCGTGACTCGTGATTACGCTGCAGGTGCCAGCTGTTTTTACTGAACTTGGAGAATCCAGTTTTTCATATTGTGCACCTGCAACTTGGAATAGCATGCAGAACTGTTTAAAGCTTTCATCATTGTTATCCATAGGGCAATTTAAATCTTTAACTGTATCACATTTTACTTCTAGCTGTTCCTGTTTTACCTGACCATTGTGTTCTACATTTTAACTAATTTTTAATTTAACTTTAATTATTCATATTTTTATTTATTTTTTTACATTTTAATTCAAATTTTATTGTGTTTTTTAAATTCTTGTCATCACTTTTATATAAGTTTCTCTTTGGCTTTTTTTTTTGTGTGTCTAAGTGCCCTTATTTTTATTTTTGTTGTTTTGTTGTATAAGGTAATAATAAAATAGCTATAGATTAAAAGGGCCTAGATCTCTCTTTCATTTGATATTGTATTTCCAAAGTATTTTTCTGTAGTACTTTACCATAAGTTGTTGGTTGCCCAGTACAAGAATAACTATAATTGATTTAAGAGGCAATAATTAGTTTTAATTATCTGTGAGTGACCTGGAAATAACTGCATATCTTATAATTACACATTTAGTCATTGAGTAGGCCCTGTGATGGACTGGTGACCTGTCCAGGCTGTACCTCTGCCTTGCACCTGAAGAGAGCTGGGATAAACTCCAGCAGATCCCTGTGACCCTGCAGAGGATTAAGCAGGTATAGATAATGGATGGATGGATGGTGTAACCAAGACTGCACGAGCGGTGGATAGTGAGCACCAAGACAGATGCATTAAAAGTAAGAACTAAAACTTACGGCGAGGCTTCTTTCCATTACTACGGGCCTCGTCTGTGGAACGGCCTGCCAGAGGACCTCAGGGCTGCAGAGACTGTTGATGTTTTTAAAAAGAGGCTCAAGACCTTCCTTTTTAATTTAGCTTTTAACTGAATTTTATTTTATCTCAATTTTTTACTTTTATTCATTTATTATGTATTTATCTATTTCATTTATTGACTGCTTTATTTTATTAAATCTTTTATGTGCATTTTTACTATTGCTATTTATCTTAAGGTAATTTGATCTTTGTTTTGAATTTTTTATTTTATTGTATTTATTTTCATTTTGTTCATTTAATAATTACTCCAGTGTTTACCTCAATGGGGATCTTTCACACTAGGGGCTATGCCTGCTCTGTCTGGGGGGCTGTTGCCGTGGTAATCACCCTTGTCTGGGTGGCTGGGGTCCTGTACTGCAGTCTAACGACTGTGGTCTGGACCCTGGTCTGGACCCTGGGTGGTTGCCGCGGTGATGGCCTCTCTGGATGTGGGTGGGCTGGTTCCTGGGGTGAATAGATCCCCAAGTTATCGTTACTTCACAGCAGTGCCAAGCCAGGTGTTTTGGTGTTTTGATATTTGATATTTGATATTTAGATATTTATTCATTTAAATAGAAGTACTTCACATTTTTTTTTTTTTTTTTTTTTAAAGAGACGGGAAAGAAAAAAAGAGAAAAAAAAGGAAAAAAGAAAGAGGAAGTTTTGTTTTGTTTGGGGTGCATGGGGGGGTGAGGGGTAATGGGAGGATGGCTTTGTGACTTTGGGGTGTGTGACGGCTTTTATTTTGTTTTAATGTTTTTAATTTTTATCTTAATTTTTTTTTTTTTAAATTATTTTTATGTAAAGCACTTTGTGTTGCCTGAGGGCATGAAAAGCGCTGTATAAATAAAGTTTGATTTGATTTGATTTAAAAAGAGCAGGATCTGGAGTGGTCCACAAGTTCTGTTTTTTTTTTTTTTTCATTTTCTTACTGTGCAAAAAGGCAAACCATAAAAGTGCAAAGTGGCAAAAAAAAAAAAGTGCAAAGTGCAATGGAGACTCTAGAAGCTATGGTTTGTCCAGCAGCAAACCCAGTACTGATGTCTCAGGCGCCTTAAATACTGTTTCTGCTTATTGGCTCAAACCACTACAACGTAGACTAATTAAAGGTATGGTGGGAGATCTTTTTTTGCAGCATTTTTTACAATATGGCCTGAAAACCTTTTCACATTCCCATTGCACCCACTGAAATAAAATGTTTGCAAAAAAAAAACGAAACGTTTTGGTCCAGTCTAGAGGGTGTAATCAGAGGAAAACTCTGACCAATCAATGTACTGATCATCTTTACATTTATTGGCTGCTGAATATGTCCATCAAATATCAATCCACTCCCACCCACCCCTCCCTCCCTCAGCTCTGGCAATCAGGTGAGCAGACAGTGTTGCTATTTGAAAGCCAGAAATAAAGTTAGCTCGCACAGATCATTTCGTTGCAACAATGGCAGAGAAGAAGACGTCAACCGGCAGCAAAATCAAAGAGAAAACTGTTGTTGAAAAAGCAACAGCCATGCGGAAGCTAACCGAAGAACCAAACAGAACAAGAGTGGTTATCGGTATGGCTTTCCAGCGCTGGCGCCAGCTAAAAAATGAAAAGGGGCTCCAGACCGACGCCAAGGTGGCCCAGTTTCTACTGGATAGGTGAGATGATGCCATTCTGATTATATAATATTTCAACATACTGCTCGGTTACGGGTATTGTAGGCCTATTCACTCAGTCAGTGAGAAAATGAAAGATGATGACAAAATTATTATCCATCGAGTGACATGACGAACATATTCCAGCATGTTTCGCTAAGCTACCAACTCTGTTAACTAGGCTACAGTACTATGTGTGACACCGTTAGCTAGGCTGTTGTTATCCTTGACGGTAGCTTTCCCAATATCGCTGAATGCTATACCTTTTATTAACTATAAGCTTCATGCACAAACCGATAAATGTTGCTTATTGATTTAGTTTTTAGTTATGACGCTGGCATGGCACATGGTTCTACTCCTACGAAGCTACTCGTTGTTGGCAAATCGACGTGAGTGCTTGCGAATGCTCGTGAACTTCCGTGACCGCTCAAGACAACGTGCGCTTTCATGTAGTCGTGAATCGTGTGAAGGTGTGGTTTCGAGGGGTGGACTGAAGAGGAGGAGGCAGAGCTTTTGGGAGGAGGGAGGGAGTGTATATTTTCAAAATCTCACTTGAGTTGGATTGCTGGAACCGTTTTTTCAAAGGTATTCTAAAACCCAGTTAAAAACCCTCCAACCTAAATCCTAACCTTAATACAGAAAATAAATCCCTTCCTAAAGGAAAACCCCAAACAAGCAAACTAATGACTAAACTAAGTTATATACACATAAAAAATCCCTTTAAAAAAAAAACCTTTAAACCACCCCCAGCATCTCGTTCCTCATGGTCCAGGCCGGAACCTTTTAGGCCGCATCCATTCTCCCGGGGACTCTTTTTAATGGACACCGCCACCCTTAACACATGGAGAAGGTAAGTAAAAATCTCACACATACCACACGCACCGCCACACTAACTTATGCACACCAACGCATAAAAGGAACCACTAAATCTATCAAACACATATTGCACATGTCAATTACCAATTAATTCTTCTTGCAGGACCAGCCACCGCCATCACCGTGACTGGACCCACCTACAATAAATATTCCAATAAATAATATAAAACGATCGTTTGCAATGTAGTGCTCTTATTCATTAGTAAACCCATAAAGTGCCCTGTGCATACAAAGTGCTGGTAAGTGCTGTGGTAACGGACAGGCTGTTCGTTACAGATGGGTAGTTATTGAGTAGATACTCTAACTCAAGGAAAAAAAAATTCAAACTTCAGCAATAAGAAAACACCAAATACTTGGACCACCACAGGGGGTCCAAGTATTCGTCCAGCATACTTGCAAATAATAGCCTTTATTTTAGTAAGGTGTATACATTACATGTAAAATGTAAAAAATGACTAAAATCTCATTATTTGAGTTACCTAGTGCTTTTTCAAAACCCATGTCGAATTAGAGATGCACATTAGTTGTCATTTGGAATTGGTAAGAAGAGAGGCAGATGAAGTGATGCACCCATCATGCAACTTTTTTTTGGCCAGGCGGTGTATATTGCATCCAACTCTTATGACTGGTCTTGGAGGAAATGGCCCCCACATTCTTCAGTTAGGACCAGCTCCTCATGAATGAAGACCTCATCACCAAGCAACTGAAAACAAGCTGCACATCCCCAGACCCGACTCCTGGGTGGGACCCTGGTACCCCCACATCCATTACTAAAGACCTTTCAGGAGCAACTGCCCTGGACAACATACTGTAGATCTGTTGATGAGAACTGTTGATGTGCTGCTTCCAGTGAAGGAGTTAAAGTACTTCAGGGTTTTTATTCACAAGTGGAGTCATTATCATTGTACAATTACATAAGACAAGTCATTAAGATTGCAGATACAAGCAGCTGCAGGCTGGCTGGACTTTCTCTAACCACCCCCCTTCACATGCTCATGTTGGAATTGTCAGCAGCGTCATTGTCCATTGACTTTGAATGGGGTGACATCAAGTGTTGCTGAACTGAATTGTGGGTCCATTGTGTCGGGTTGGAAGCGTTGCTCATGTCAGAAGTTGAGAAAAGTAAAACCCAGAGTAGAGTTGCTGCTCCTCCATATTACAAGGAGCCATTTGAGGCGGTTCAGGTATCTTGTCTAGTCCAAATGGAGAGAGGCCCAAGGGTGAACTCCGAAAAGCAGAAGTTATTGGATAGTGAATGGAAGGAGAGAATAAAAGAAGCTTGGATTCGTCCTAAAAATTAACCAGGTACCATCTTCACTGGATAGCTATTTTCCAAACAGCAAACTAGACTAAAGGCATGTATTGATTTTGGCAAAATGTTATATGCAGGATGTGAGCATTTACGCAGTTTGAAGTATCCTATAAATAAATGGCTGTGCAGTTTACTAACACCATTAGCTAACTTCTCTTATCCTGAATAATGCACTGGTGTACCTCTGGACAATGTTTAGAGTTATGGTGATATTAGGCCTCAAGGACTCCTATTTTTGGCCAATCAGGTGTCACTACTAAACCTCACCCTTTAGTGCCAAATAGAGGTCTTCGGAACAACCCGAAAAACTGAGGTTCCGACCCGACCCGAATCTGGTCTCGGGTCCATTCAAAAGACGTGACTCCAGGTTAGGGTCGGAATTGGTACAGTTATTCTCTGGTCCGGTCGGTGGTCTCTGACAGGCTGGGTCCGCGTTTACTCGAGAGAGGTAAAGATATTGGCGGTGGCAGCCAATCTCAGGACTCGGGGCAGTTAAATTAATTATTTATTAACGTGGCGTATTTGTCATAAAACAATCGTGTTGTTGTAGCGTGTTATTAGCGGTTTGCCCAGCAGCTGTAAAGCACAACGGATCGCCAACATGACAACACTGGATGAGAGAACATATTTACGACACGTCCTGACCGGTGTAGGCTATTAGCATTAGCAGTTGCTACCAATAGCATCTGTATCCACAAAGAAAATAACGACGTGGATTTATTGTTGTTTACATCACGTAGCCTATGGAGCAACTGAACCGGTAGAAGAAGACAACTTTAGGGAAGAAAATCTAGTTTTATTCAACGATAGACAACTTTAACATGAGCAACTGTGGGCTGGATTGTCTCGGTTCTATTCAGGTAACTCGGTTCGGTTCGTGGTCGGAAACTAAAGACTCGGTTTGGTTCGGTTCCAGGTCCAAATATTCCGGGTCCATTCGGGTTCGGACTCCCGGACTTATGATAATAGCTTGGGTCGGGTCGGGTCGGTTTTGGGTCGAATTTTCACGGGTCTATTCGGGTTCGGGTCCATGAAAGTGGACCCGTGAAGACCTCTAGTTCCAACATGTTCCAGCCTTGGCTCCAGCACTCATTACTGAGTAGCTACAAGGCTTTAGTGTGGGGCTAACTTTTGTTTGGAATTTCATCACACCGTGGATCTCAATAGCACGTCAGGTCCAAATTACTGTTTTTATGTTTGGTTTAAGAATAGAAATAAACAAACCAGTATGTGTTGTGAAACTGGGACAGTGTGTTAATTATGTAAACAAACAGAAAAAAAAATTCCAGTTGTATTTTAAGAAGTAGGAACAAGTAAGTATACAGCTCTCTTTGGGCAAAAGGCAGGGTACACCCTGGACAGGTCATCAGTCCATCACAGGGCCAAATGTACACTGAAGGAAAAAAGAAACGCACCATTTTCGTTTTCTCAATTTTTCCAAAAATATTATAGACAGTGAAAAATTACAGACTACAATGAGTTTAGTACAATTTTGAGTCAAAATGAAATCACTGTTTTCCTGGTTCCGGTTGATTGATTTTGATCAGCAATACCAATTGTAGTTTTGTATAATCACCTATGTCTGGGTCATGAGTAAAACTCAGAGATGAATTGGACCTGTCCTCAATTGTGCACAACCATTCCCTATAAAAAGACACCAAAATGGATAAAAAGCACATCTGTTCACGATGCCACGACTACAGCAACCAGAGAGAGATCGTGCCATTGGCATGCTTCAAGCTGGAAGGAGCACACGGGCTGTAGCCAGGGTGTTTGGAGTCCATCACTCTACTGTTGTACGCCTTGCTGAGCGTTTCCAGACCACTGGACCCTTCAATGACCGTCCAAGATCTGGTCGACCACGTGTCACAACGGCCGCACAGGACCGAGCGAATCGGCTGTCACATCTCCGTGACAGGTTTCGACCAGCAACAAGAACTGCTGCTGAAACCATTGGGACCCATCAATTATCAGTGTCCGTGAGGCGAATGGTGGTCATGTTAATTACTGACAATCGAATCAAATAACTGTGTTTTTGTTTACTGTGATGCTTTATTGTTTGGTCATGTCATTGCTATTGAAACTGTTACAAGCATTAATTAATTGGGTCTAAATATCAGGGACAGGTATATGGTTGATGTGCACATGTAATATTTCCATTAAAAATAAGTAACCAAAAGAAAATGTGGTAAAAAAGCAGTGGTGCGTTTCTTTTTTCCTTGAGTGTAGTTAAACAACCACGCACACTCACAATCACTCCTACGGGCAGTTTAGAACCACCAATTAACCTCACATGCATGTCTTTGCACTGTGGGAGGAAGCTGGAGTACCCGGAGGAAACCCACGCAAGCACGGGACATGGAAACTCCACACAGAAAGACCCCTGCTGAGGTTCAAACCAGGAACCTTCTAGCTGTGAGGCAACAGTGCTGACCACCAAGCCACCATGCTGCCCACACGGCCGCATGTACCTCTCGCAAATGTTTCAATTGGAAAAACAAGGAGGATCAAACAAATATGCATTGTTTCTAGAAAGTCTGATCGTATCTAATTGCTGTCGGTGGTAGTGGGACGCTGTCACGCTGATGGGAAAAGAGACGAGAGGCGACTGTCCAGTATCTGTATTTGGACATGACATCGCAAATTTCCCGCCGTTACCTGTATTCTGAAGTTGCGCTAGTTCCCTAACCAACCAACTTCCGTTTCAACTGAAATTTCCAGTTGTATGTATGAGAGGATTTCACATGTATTTGTATAACATTTCACTTGTGTGTGTGTAAGACTTCACCTGTGTGCGTATGAAGTTTTCAGTATAGTATGTGAGAGTTCAGTTTCATGTGTGTATAAACACTTTCATCCACAGCACAGCCACGTTCAGCAACCAAAAAAAAAAAAAAACAAATGATACACTATGACAAATCCACACAAGATATTAATTGTTAGACAGAAATTTCACTGATCAGCCTGTTTTTGTCATTCCATTCGTCTTCCTATGTTTTTCTTTTTTTTTTACCTTTTATCTTACAGCAGGCCCACCTGGACATAGGCCCGCAGACAGGTGCTAACAGTGCTGATGCTTGGGTTGTCTCAGCAACAGCTGGAGAGTGATCCAGTGGTCGAACACAGCAGCGGCTGTGTTAATACAGGCAGACAATTAGATTTTTCTTTTGTTTGTTTCAGGTTTTCCGATGTTAAATTCCCTCATGAGCAACCACAACATGGCCTTCAACAAAGCCTGTAAGCACATGAACAACCCTCAAGATGTATATATTTGCTTTCAATTTAAGGTGAGATCTTTATCTAGGTGGAGTACTGACTACATGATTCATATATTCATGGGATGGAGAAAACGAAAACAGTTGTGACAAGATAAGGAAGACAAAGACTGTGCTATTACTGTAAGTGTGTTGTATTTATCTTGTGTCTCAGATCAAATCAGAGGATGATCAGATAACATTTTTTAATCAACTGATGGAAAAGATCACTTGTAAAGCCTATGTATACTGTTCTTCCTGCAATATATGATCAAACAAAAACTGAAGCTTTGTGTTTCTGAAGAACTCAGTTCACACTTATCTATAGCTATATCTTTATCTTTATCTATATCTATATCTATATCTATATCTATATCTATATCTATACCCACATGGATGACTTCTTACACTCATTTTTGTACCACCGTCTCATTGTTTTTTTTCTCTTGTTTTGCTTTTATTCATCAGAACACTTGTGTTGATTGTTGTGCTGGCGGTTTTCGGCTGGTACACGTGCATGGAAACCATGCCAACAGGAGATTTGCGTAACCGACAGAAACTGTCTATCAGATGACTTGTCCCTTGGCAGCACCGCAGCTATTTCATCTGACACACTTTTTTGACATCAGTAGAGCAGAAGGTGAGAACTCATAAGCGGTACCGCCAACCATACTGGCTTGATCTTGGTTACGGGTGTGTCTGTGTTTTTGCCGCCTGTTTGCCCTCCAGGATTGGTGGCAAATTGCCCTGTGATTGACATCAAAACACACGCACACCCTCTTGCTCAATCATCTCACTCATTTGAGCACGTTTTGTGCCTGAAGAAAAGTGTCGTTATGAACTTGAAATATCACGTGTCTGTCAACTAACTGCATTTGAAAACTCTGTGGTCTTAGCCGAAGTTAAGAAGTCTAATGTTTGGGATGAAAGTCACCCGTTGGCATTGTTCAGTCAAGACATTTTTATTGTAACGACAACAATTACTCCAAAGATTACACTTGTTTCCATGCAGGAGCAGGTGATTGAGCTCTACAAAGTCCAGAATAAGACTAAATCTACATAAGTTGTAGATAAGACATATCCCAGAGAACAGGTGAATAAACATTTTACAGTTTATCTCCAGACACTGAAATCTTATCTGTGTTTCTAAATAACTATGTAAAAATGGAAGCACGTGATGTCAGTTGTTGGGTTGTCGCCAGGCTACAAGCACAATAGCCCAAAGAAACGTTTGTCCTGTTTCTTACCCTTTCCTACTCTTGATACATTTTAACCTTTGTGTCGTGTTCGTTTCTCCCCCCTTACTTTAGTGGTCCCGGTCAAATTTGACCAGCCTGTTTTAACTGCTCCTACATTAACAGAAAAAACACTGATCATCACCAAATTTTATTTAACTCCCTGTTAAGCTGTAAACAATGTCTCAAGACTAGTGGTTTACATGAATAACTGCAGTGAATATACAAAAAATACAGGGGGGGGGGGGGGTGTCTTCACACACAGGAGTGGCTTTTAGCAATCAGATTGCAGTGTGCCTTAAAACATAGGCATCACATTTGAAACATATAAGACTTGTTTTATTGTCTCTAGGGGCACAGAGGTCACATATCTTCTGTTTCTGTCCCTGTTTTGGGGGGAGAGCAGCAGGGCAGAGGCTGGGGGGGGCTGCAGACTCCTCACCAGACTGGCAGAGGCTGGTGCACGGGGAAGGTGCCCGAAGGTGCTGGCACCGCTGAATCAGAGGAGTCACTAAAGCTTTGCCAAGATCTGCCAAGTCTCCTCTTGAAACACAATGTTCCCATAACAAACACCTAATTGTTTACTTTGAAATGTGGAACAAGTGTGATACATTTAGTTCGGAAGGTGTAGCTCATGTGGGGGGGATGGGAACATAAGCACAGGAATCAGACACCTATTTGTTCAGTCTGAAAGGGTTCATGTGAGGTGGTGTGTGTGTGTGTGTGTGTGTATGTGGTGGTGTATTTGTGGTTGTGTACTATCTGATGGACGAACACAATCTAGAGTCACACATTAATTTCCTATGGCAGTTATTTTTGACCGGGAACACCACAGGTGTTACAAAGTTGAATAAATTACTCAAAATTCAATGAAAGTGGTGATCAGCAATTATAGATGTTCAAATGGCTAGTGTGGAGGATATCATAAGGCCCTGAGACAATCAAATGTAAAACACAATATTTATGATTGATGAAAGTAGGAAATCGGTCAGATTTGACCCAAACATGACAGAAAGATTAAATACATAAATACATGGTTCTAAAAATTGAATAATGTCATTTTTCATCAAAAGAAGCAGAGATAAACACTAAAACACCTTCTGCCTCACAATACAAAGTTAGGCGTTAGCCCAATACTCAAGTACTTTTTCTATTTCCCCAAATTATTTTATCCCGTATCTTGCCACTTTTGTAACTTTAAAACAAAAAAGTAAAAAAAAAAAAAAAAAAAAAGGAAAAGTGCAAGCGCACTTCTTTATTTTAGTTCTCTAATACTGTATTAACTCTGCCAAAGAGAAAATAACATAAATCAGTGTTTCTCATTGTTGGTCTTTGGATATAACTGCCCTACGTGTTTTATTATTATTTTTTCTCTTCCAACAAACCTAGCTCAGTTTAATAGTTCATTAACAGACTTCTTCAGGCCTTGATGACAAACCGATCATCATCAATTCATATGAATAAGATGTGTCTTTCTGCAATGGATTAAAAACACTGATACAAATCTACGTAAGTCTAAAACTTTATTTACAATCTATTTTTAATGGATAATTTCCCTCTAGTTTGCAAAAAGATTGTTTCTTTGTGCAATGACAAAATCTCCCTTGAGGAATTGCATTGTATTTAATATGTTAGGTAAAAAAAAAAAAGAAAAACAAAACAACTTTCAGCCTTTTTTATTTTTTCTTTCCAAAGGAAATACTTTTTATTTGAAGCTTGACACCTCATGTGGGACAACTGTCATGGACTGGAAAAGAAGGCTTCCCGTATTACCTGCCAATTTCTTTCTGCAAGCCATAAAAAATAAGGTGTAGAACAGCGCCCTCTATCTGTACAATATAATAATCACTATAATACAATTGCCGATGAGCAAATTATATCTGGGGATAACATTTAGGATACAATAAAATGTCAGATAAGAATCGTGGATGGTTTAAAATTAATTTATCAAATCATAGCACTAGTGTAAATATTCTGGTAAGTCAAACAATCTTCTACTTTATAACGCTAACAGCTTGGTATGGCATGTTGAAGCAGAAAGTCTTCAGTTGATTTCGGCTGTTTGTGGAGGATTTCATTGGCACCGGTCGCTGGGCAGATGCTCGTGCTCAGGGTTCCAGTGGGATCTGCTGAAGCACTCTGCAGCTTTCCTGTCGCACTCGCAGATGAACATCTCACATTCATTATTTTTATCTAAAGGAGAGAAATTACAGAGCACCAGTTTGAGTTGGGGATTACTGGAAGTCATGTAAGCATTATTATAAAGATAAGGGAAATCAGTCAACTCACTGGTGCAGGTGACCTTCTTGTTATCGCAGGTGTAGTCGTAGAACTCAGTGTACGGGTTGTCCAGAATGGGCCAGCATTCAGGGTGCTGCATAGCATCACCGTAACACTGGTCGTGCACTTGGCAGCACCTGCAGGTCAGACATGACAAGTGTTCAAACAGACTCAACAGACTTTTGTTTCCCCATGCAGCGTAAGTATAGTGGAAGAATCATGACCTATCCAAATCATCAACGGGTGTGCCTGAGCCGCCGTATCCACAGTAGCAACCATAGTCAGCGTAGTCGAGTACGGGCCAGCTATCGGGCATCACACACAGGATCATTTTCCTGAACTGGTTGAGAGCTTTGTAGTCCATGGAGTGGGCTGCAGCACAACGACATGATAGTTCAAATGTGTTTGTTCACAACATTGTGCATAAATCGTTTTTGTCTGGTTGCACTCACCCACAGAGAGGCCTACCGCCAAGATAAAGAGGGTCTGGAAGGCTTTCATCGTGTAAGCTTGATGGTGTTCAGCAGAGATGATCTCACACTCAGAGCCTCTTATATACCTCAGGTACAGGTCCCTCCCAACAGCTGTTTCAAACAACTCAGGCTCACATTAGCTCAAACCAGCACGTGTAAAAGACGATAAACCATTCTCACAACGAGAAGCTGTGAGCGCTGTGGCTGGTTAAACTGGCTTCTTTCAGAAAGAGAGTGGCCCGGCCTCGGTGTTCAACGTCAGGTTTGATGTGGAATTAATGTAGCTAAGATGTGCTGTCTGACCTCTGTCCTTATTAGCTAATTTCTTCTAAATTTGTAAATGGATTTCAATTTTGGTCATTTGTTTGAGCATGGGCGAAAGCAGAGTGGATCAGGGCTTTGCATGGCAAAAATTTGAAGTACAACTATAGTCTCAAGTAGAGACAGATTCTGACACAGCACCTTGTAGTGCTGGGCGATATGGAAAAAATCATATATCACGATATGGACTATTTTATATCACGATAACGATATATATCACGATATACCATAATTAAGTATGTTTTCAGTTATTCTCTGAAAAGTTTGTCAAAAATTTAATTGCTTACTTTTCAACTTTATTTTGAAAGGACATTTAGCTGAACTGTCACAAACATACATTTTAGTGCAGCAAAAACAGGTAGGTACAGAGGTACAGTAGCTTTCACATTTTTTTAAAGTGCACAACAGTTTCTGAGAGGAAAAACACATTTTTGCACTGAAGTTCAGCTATAAAAAATAAACACAAATTATTTTTCAACTTTCTGAAATCTGTAACCTTGTAGTGCAAAGTTTGCAAACCAATATAAAGTGTCTAAAGTAAACATCAGGGTTGAAGAGAACTCTGTTTAAGGCATTAACCATGAATAAAAGTGCAAACATAAAAGGCTACTTTGTAGAAGTAGATATGATTCTATCAAATTTATCGTTGCAGGTTATTTAATTACATATTTGCTGTAATAATTGATAAAATTAGGTTAGAAATGATTTATATATATTTATTATATATATAAATATATATATATATTATATATATTTATTTATCTTTTATATTGTCCCCACGATATGTATCCTCATAACGCCCAGCACTAGCACCTTGTATGGGAATGAAAGGAGAAAAATGGCCCTAAACATCAACCAGACAAAAAAAAAAAAAATATTAGTATCATGAACTGACCACTGGCTGCTATTGTAAAAAATCAGCACCAGCCAGAGGAAAAGCTTGGTTTTCTTAAACAAATTGATGTTTTATTCTGTTACAGAAAACTAACAGAAGAAAAGGATGGGCTGGGAAAAAAAAGATTTATAACACTGAGGAAGAAGTAAAACACTTCAAGATCCTTGAACAATAAAACCCTTTTATTGATATTACAATCTAATTCAATGTCCAGCGTGTTGGCATGAATAAAACATTACCATGTTAGTGCTGAGACTGCAGGATTTACACAAACAACAAAAAAAAACCTGTCTCTAATGGCCTTAACAGCTTCAGGGTGTTAAAAAAAAGAGAATGCATCATGTCCTCATCTGCTTGTGTAAAACATTCCTGATAACAAAACTAAATGTTTGAAATAGTCTATTTCAGTACTTCAGACTTCATTAAATGCTACAAAGGCAACAAACTTTAAAATAAAAATCAAAAAGGGTATGAAACTATCACTACTACAAACACATACTGGTTTGTTTATTTCTATCAAACTATCACCCAACTATATCACTGAATCAGCGCTGCGCTTGGATCTAACTTGTTTTCTGTTTTAGGTATGTTGTTTCATGTTTAAATCAATCAGTTTAAAAAAAAATCAACAAAAGATCACCTTGATAATACTAGCGGTGCTATAGAGAAATTTGTCAATGTCATATGTCACAAACAAAAGAAAACCAGCAAGAATCAGGAACTGTTTGATGTGATTTTGAATTTAATGCATTCACACTGTGTAAAAGTGGTAAACAGATGATACATCATCATGATCTCAGTGCACAAAACCTACATTAAATCCTCAGTGCTAACAAACTGTTTGCCCCCTTTTTTTTTACAGGAATGGTTTTTACAAGACAATGGGACAAACTATAAAAAACAATCTGCAATAACGAGAGATCAACTTGTGTTAAAAAAGATATATAACTTATAGCTTCATACAATATATCTACTCTGTGCATTATGATCGTCACTCATTAAATGTCATCATTTTTAAAATGAACAGCATAAGAGAAACAGTGGAAAACTACTGCAGTGCATCTTTCAGTCTTTGTTGTGAACATTCACATCCTTGATTGGAGTATTTTCTGTCGACAGCAAGATTATTTATACTGAGGTCTTTCACTTAAACACTACAAACGTTTCAGTGTCCTACCGTCATTATTGCCTTGGATTCAACTAAGCAAAGATATAGTTGAGGGGGAAAAAAACAACAAACACTACAAAGGGTAGTCCAACAACAAAAAAAGACTTATTATTTGGGACAGGAATGATTCTGACATTTACCATCCAACTGGTTATACAAAGAGTGTCCAAGATACAGTCTCAGATCGTTATCCTCTTCCAGTGGTGCTTAAATATGAGCCAGCTCTGAATCTTAAATTTTATTTAATTTAATTTTAATTAAATGTATTTATTATAATTTTATTTTTCCAAAAAATATGGTTTCTCCTTAGCTAGGCTATTTTTATGAATTGGCAATGACATAAATCGCAAATTCTGAACTTGAGCAAATTGGAATTAATTGGAGTCTAAATTTGAATTAACTGAATTATGAATTGAAGTGAAATGGAACATAATTTGGGTCATGACCTGAAATAAATTGGATTATAAATAGAAGTGAATTGGGTTATGCATAACTTACAATGAACGTGATTTAACTGGATTATATTTAACGTTTTAAACTTAGAAATTTCTGTGTAAAGTGCTTTCAGATGACTTGGTTGTGTTCTGGCGCTACAAAAGAAAAAAAGCGCAAGTAAAACGTGTTTTTCAGGTAGATAAATAGAGCCCAATTAATAAAAAATAAAAAATAATAAAAAATATCAGTTTGTCATTTAATGAGTTAAGCTTTTCCATCGGTAGCTGGTGCAGCAATAAGTGTAACTTAACTTCAGTATGACTCAGTGCTCTGTCATCTGTAGAGGTACTCAGATGAGTCTGTTGTTGTGGGCTTCATCAGTGCTGGACAGGAGGCTGAGCACAGAGAAGATGTTAATTATCTTCTACAAGACTGTTGTACAGTGCACTTTTCTCTGCAATAATCTAATCTTGGGGATTAGTATCAGTGATTTAAAAGAAACAAAACAAAATCAGAACGAATGGACAGCACTGCCTATTCTTGACCCAACGCAATGATCCAACAGTCAGAGCCTAGTTCAGGTTCAGTACAGCAGACCGTTCCTGCCCACAGCTTTATCCTTCTACAACAGCTCCTTCTTTAAACGACTGCTACACTGGCTAATGCAGTGCATTTGTATTATTTGTTAAATTGGGTTCTCTGTATCCACTTTCAGGAGTCTGGAAAGATGGGGTTTTGGGTATTCATGTAAAAATATTGAAAACTCTCAAGGGTTCATAAATGTTAAAGTCTCATTGTTGATGAGCTTTCGATTTATACAAGTTTGGAAAAACTTTCACTGTCAGGACCCTTTGTGTCAAAAGTTCAGGATATTGAAAGCAATGTCATGTCGAATATAATAACCTTGAAATGATTTACCAGTTGGAGGTTTCCCATACATGCTTTTCTCCTATCATCTGACCCTATTTTATTTTATTTATAATCTCTATTTCATTACTGTGAAACACTAAGTAAACACCAGTCCTGGATTTTACTGGAAATTAATCAGAATTTTCACATACTTCTATTTTATTCCTTCCACCGCTTCATTTAGAGCTTCTTCCTTCAGTCAGGATGAGCTTAAAGAGGTGGGAACTGGGAGCAGCATGATACTGGCTTTGATATTTTGTACACTCAGCATCCAGTTGCGTACACAAGACAGAATGAAGAGTACACGAGGCTAGGATGAGAAACAGTCTCCAGTCAGATGGGCTTGTATAGTAAAGTGGTGACATACTTCTTCTTATAGCGATGTGTTGCACTGAGCACCATTACTCCATCCTGTGACAAAAAGACAAGACAAAACATCTTAAAACATCAATTACTAAACACACGCATGTATGCCACAGATAATCTATGTGTGGATCCCATGAGAGCACTGGTATCTGTCTCATAATTTGCATTGTTACCTTACTAAAAACCTGTGGATTCTGTTTGCACATACAGTTATGGAAAAAATTATTAGACCACCATTTTTTCTTCACTTTCTTGTTCATTTTAATACCTGGTACCACTAAACGTCATCATGTGACTAAAACAGATAGAAAAGAAAACACTGAATGCATAAAAGCAGTGTTTTTGGCAGTACAACGCCATAGCTATTGATGTAAAAACTTAAGTGATTTAGGTTATAATCAAGTAAACCATGGAAAATGGTAAGATATCAGCTCTTAAATAAAACTCTTATGAGCAATCTTTGTGGTTATCGTTATGTTTGTCCAAACAAATGTACCTTTAGTTGTACCAGGCATTAAAACGAACAAGAAACTGAAGAAAACAAGGGTGGTCTAATAATTTTTTCCATGACTGTAGGTGCATAAGTTTTTGTTTTCAGACTTGAAATAAAAGCGTCAAATCCAGGATTTGTTGGGAAACGATTAACCTGTGGGTGTTGTATACAGGTTTTATGCAGATCAAATGAAATCTTATTTAATGCTTTTTAATCCCATTTTTAATGCTGTTTTTAAACAATTTAATGCCACACGGGGCTTTAAGTGGAATATGACTTGGTTGCCCTCGCGACATCAGCGCCACTCAAACTCCCCATTAGATGATTTATGTTAATATAATGATTAAATAATATCAATTATTTAAAAAAATAATAATAAATAACAAAGTTTACAATGCCAACTATAATGAGCCACGAGAGACAGAGGGCAATAGGAAACCTAATATTTTCAGCAGAGAATAAGGATATAAGGGGGGAGGCAACACCTACACGTCTACAGGTGGATTAGCAGCGACTCTGGTGCGGATCAGGGCGGGGGGCAACACCTACACGTCTACAGGTGGATTAGCAGCGACTCTGGTGCGGATCAGGGTGGGGGGCAACACCTACACGTCTACAGGTGGATTAGCAGCGACTCTGGTGCGGATCAGGGTGGGGGGGCAACACCTACACGTCTACAGGTGGATTAGCAGCGACTCTGGTGCGGATCAGGGCGGGGGGGGGGCAACACCTACACGTCTACAGGTGGATTAGCAGAGACTCTGGTGCGGATCAGGGTAGGGGGGGCAACACTACACACGTCTACAGGTGGATTAGCAGCGACTCTGGTGCGGATCAGGGCGGGGGGGGCAACACCTACACGTCTACAGGTGGATTAGCAGCGACTCTGGTGCAGATCAGGGTAGGGGGGCAACACCTACACGTCTACAGGTGGATTAGCAGCGACTCTGGTGCGGATCAGGGGAGGGGGGGCAACACCTACACGTCTACAGGTGGATTAGCAGCGACTCTGGTGCGGATCAGGGCGGGGGGGGGGGCAACACCTACACGTCTACAGGTGGATTAGCAGCGACTCTGGTGCGGATCAGGGCGGGGGGGGGGGCAACACCTACACGTCTACAGGTGGATCAGCAGCGATTCTGGTGCGGATCAGGGCGGGGGGCAACACCTACACGTTTACAGGTGGATTAGCAGCGACTCTGTTGAGGATCAGGGCGGGGGGGCAACACCTACACGTCTACAGGTGGATTAGCAGCGACTCTGGTGCGGATCAGGGCGGGGGGGGGGGGGTAACACATACACGTCTACAGGTGGATTAGCAGCGACTCTGGTGCGGATCAGGGCGGGGGGGGGCAACACCTACACGTCTACAGGTGGATTAGCAGCGACTCTGGTGCGGATCAGGGCGGGGGGGGGCAACACCTACACGTCTACAGGGGGATCAGCAGCGATTCTGGTGCGGATCAGGGCGGGGGGGCAACACCTACACGTCTATAGGTGGATCAGCAGCGATTCTGGTGCGGATCAGGGCGGGGGGCAACACCTACACGTCTACAGGTGGATCAGCAGCGATTCTGGTGCGGATCAGGGCGGGGGGGCAACACCTACACGTCTACAGGTGGATCAGCAGCGACTCTGGTGCAGATCAGGGCGAGGGGGCAACACCTACACGTCTACAGGTGGATCAGCAGCGATTCTGGTGCGGATCAGGGCGGGGGGGCAACACCTACACGTCTACAGGTGGATCAGCAGCGATTCTGGTGCGGATCAGGGCAGGGGGCAACACCTACACGTCTACAGGTGGATTAGCAGCGATTCTGGTGCGGATCAGGGCGGGGGGGGGGGGGTAACACATACACGTCTACAGGTGGATTAGCAGCGACTCTGGTGCGGATCAGGGCGGGGGGCAACACCTACACGTCTACAGGTGGATTAGCAGCGATTCTGGTGCTGATCAGGGCGGGGGGGCAACACCTACACGTCTACAGGTGGATCAGCAGCGATTCTGGTGCGGATCAGGGCGGGGGGCAACACCTACACGTCTACAGGTGGATTAGCAGCGACTCTGGTGCGGATCAGGGCGGGGGGCAACACCTACACGTCTACAGGTGGATTAGCAGCGACTCTGGTGCGGATCAGGGCGGGGGGCAACACCTACACGTCTACAGGTGGATCAGCAGCGATTCTGGTGCGGATCAGGGCGGGGGGGCAACACCTACACGTCTACAGGTGGATCAGCAGCGATTCTGGTGCGGATCAGGGCGAGGGGCAACACCTACACGTCTACAGGTGGATCAGCAGCACATGGTGGAGTTCACGTGAGGTGTTCATACCACAAATTAGGAGCGACTAAAGCGTGTCGTTGTAACCGGTCTGCACGAGCCTTTAGACCCTCAGTCTGAACTATGATTTGGACCTCCAGAACATGCTGATGTCAGGTAAACTCTAATTCAGACAAACTTAAACACTCCACATGTTTGATAATAGGCTCCTTGGCCTCGACAGAAATTACGCCTATTGTATTCTACAATTAGAAAACTGTGGTTACCAGTCTTAATATTTTGGCCCAGCCACCATATTTTTTTTATTTTGGCCATAATAAAGATTAAATGTTAGTATAGTGTTAGCTCATTTAAATGGCAACATAAATGTAACCTGCAAATTGAGTGGCAAATCAACGAATAACAGTTCAAAGTTGCTACTTGTTCTGCTGCTGTTGCTGTGGTGGATCGCTAACTGGCATGTTGTAGCTACATGTTATGACATAACACGCATGCCCTGTTCTATAGCCTGTCAACATTCAAAAGCAAAGAAATAACTTAATCACAATCTAGAGCAAATTTACTAATCACCACATTTATAATACTTTATAACGCTATACAGCATCACTTATTCAGCGTCATACTAACTGTGATATTGTATATCATAGTAATTTAGAGATGGGCAGTAAATAAACTTTTAGGCCAGTCTGTCAGTATTTTTGGGATAAAATGTACTTCTGTGAGCAACTTTACCATGTTTGAAATGTGCTTGAATAATTACCTATGAAGACAAGCAGACTGACTGACAAATATTATGGTAGGCTACATGATGGGTATCTTCAGCATATTCTATTACTCTCACTGTTTAACCCACTCTTATATTGCAAACTCGGGTCTACACTTAGCAATGAATTAGCGTGATGCTAACACAGATAACAGCTGTAAAACTTAAAAGTGGATGACAGAGCAGAAGCTTTCAGCTCATGAGCACAGCCCTGTCCTGTCCTGCTGTTTATCGTAAGGATCCCTCGGGGTGTGATGAGAGTGTTGCACTCAAAGCTGAAAGGTGACGATGGCAGCGGCCAGGGCCGCGGGCCTGCTGGACCAGAACAGGTCCGCGGGTCTGCAGGACCAGAACAGGTCCAGAATAGGTCCAGAACAGGTCCGCGGGCCTGCAGGACCAGAACAGGTCCGCGGGTCTGCAGGACCAGAACAGGTCGAGAGAGCTGCCTGCAGCAGCTTCTATGAAGCGGTGTCATCACATACGAGTGCCAGTAAATATGAACACAGTACTGTGAGGATTAGCTTCTACTGCGCAGCGGTCGCTGCCATTTTCCTGACTGTCAACATCCGGTGCAACGTTCACTTCAGCGCGTGTAGGAGTGAAAAGAAAACAATAGTTAGCGTGTCACCGCTACGCACTCTCATAATGATACGAAATGTTTGAAAGAGCAAAGAAAATTTAAGAAGAATTACGCAAGTAATTATGTTTGTCTTTGCCAGGACAACTTATTTTTTAATGCCAATTACAATCAAATTTAATACTTTTTAATGCTTTTTAATGCCCTGTGGAAACCCTGTGTATAAGAGGGGATTCTGGATTCTGATGAAAGCCAAACACAGTAAACCTCGGTTGTTCTGTGATGGTGTTTACTAATCTTTTCCAGCGCTGCTCATAACCAAAAACTGACCTTAATTTTAAAAGCACACAATGGTAATTTTGTGTGTGTGCAATTTAATTTCAATTTTTCTGTCCAAAAAAAAATCAGTATCAGTCAGAGTTAAGATGATAAAAGGATTGAAGAGGCATAACACACAAATCATTGTTTCAGCAAGGCAATGCAAACTTTTCCGAAAGGACAGAACATCTATTAAACCTCACATCTTTATGATCTTATAGTTTGACCTTAAAAGTTAAAACAAAACAAAACAAAAACAAACCTTTTCCACATATACACAACTTTTTACATGCTTCTTGTATCACTTCAAAACACTAAATCCTACCTCTTTCCAGAAAATGGCAGAACATAAAACTATTATCTCTAGTTTCAGGAGTTCCAGTAGCTTATGGGAAAAAAGTCAGACTATCTAAGTTAATGCCTACTCAAATGGAAAATGCTGTGTGGTTAAGATAGGAATCCAGACAAGTGTGAACTTTTCTTGTTTGTCTTTTTTTTTTCAAAGTTTTCCCCATTTAGTCTGGCACTGCTGTCGATGTTTACATCTGGACATTTATGTTGTTTGCATTTCTTGCCAGATAGCTGGAGGAAGGGCAATCATCTGCATTTCTCTTCTGCAGCTTGTTATTATTGGAAGCATTCCAGAGACGTGGTCTGTCCTATAAGCTACTTACAAGCTTGCTGTTAGCGGTAGAAGCTCACCCTTTCAAGGAAAACTGCGAACACAGCTGGTGTTTCCCACATCACCAGTCATGCCGTGGTCAAAACTACCAACTTTTTTTTTCTAGCGTCATTAGGGTGTAAAATTCAAGGAATTTTCAAGGTCGGAATCTAAGAATTAAGAGGGATATATGGAAATAAGATTAGTCTGTAACCGTGAACTTAAATGCAGTTGGGGGAAAAAAATACGTCTTTCAGCATAACTGTGGCCAAAAATATCACATTTGACACAAATTCAGTTGAATTTATACACTACATTCCTCACATGTAAAGATCATATCAGGACTTGTCCACATTACACCTGAATTATTAAAGCCAGACTAGCCAACATCCCACTGGATTACATATTAGATCTATGGTGTGAAAGTGTTACTATCTAATACAAAATACATATGTAAAGTAGCATATATATATATATGTAGTGCTGGGCGATATGGAAAAAATCATATATCATGATATGGACTATTTTATATCACGATATACCATAATAAAGTATGTTTTCAGTTATTCTCTGAAAAGTTTGACAAAAATTTCATTGCTTACTTTTCAACTTTATTTTGAAAGGACATTTAGCTGAACTGTCACAAACATACATTTTAGTGCAGCAAAAACAGGTAGGTACAGAGGTACAGTAGCTTTCACATTTTTTTTTAAAGTGCACAACAGTTTCTGAGAGGAAAAACACATTTTTGCACTGAAGTTCAGCTATAAAAAATAAAAACAAATTATTTTTCAACTTTCTGAAATCTGTAACCTTGTAGTGCAAAGTTTGCAAACCAATAAAAAGTGTCTAAAGTAAACATCAGGGTTGAAGAGAACTCTGTTTAAGGCATTAACCATGAATAAAAGTGCAAATAAAAAGGCTACTTTGTAATAGTAGATATGATTCTATCAAATTTATCATTGCAGGTTATTTAATTACATATTTGCTGTATTAATTGATAAAATTAGGTTAGAAACGATAGAAGAGAAATGGCACGATACACACTTTTATATTGTCCCAACGATATATATCGTCATATTGCCCAGCACTATATATATATATATATACATATATATATATATATATATATATATATATATATATATATACATATATATTAGGAATGCAACGGTACTCGGTAAAATACCGAACTGTTCACTACGACCTGCACTGGACAATGCACTTTTTATGTCCTGCGGTATTTATGTTCCAATAACTTTGCATTGGACTTGCACGTGAGCGTGTGTACCTTTTAGGCAACAGCCCCGCCACTGCATGTCAATGTGCACTCACTCACCTCTGCTCACTCACAGTGACCAGCCTATCACACTTTGGCCGGTTAGCTGCAGCTCATAGACGCAGGAAATGAGAAAAAAAAAAAAAAAAACAAGCAGGCATGGCCAGTGGTAGCGGAGAAACTTATTTAAAGTTTTTTGACGTCATGCAATCATTTCAGAAATTAATGATGACAAGCTTTAAACTGTATTTTTCCCTCAAGTAAAAAAAAAAAGATTTTTCTCTTGATAGAATCAAAAAGAAAAGAAAAAAAAACATTCAGCATGTTTATCAGGGATCAAACTGGGGAAATTCTAATTTTGTTCAAGTAAATGCATTGACTGGATGTGAGATGACTCCCTGATGTCCACTTAAGTGGCTAATGTGCCACTACACCAACCAAACCCATGCACAGACTAGAAAAAAGCTGGCCATTGTAATGACAACTATGGACAACAGGGTGCTAAGTATTCATTCAGCACATTTCTGTTCATCCGTGTCTGACAAATAACAGCACATTTTTAATTCCTCTTCTTATTCATGTCCTTTTGGCTGCTCCCTGTTTGAGCTTGCCAAAGCAGAGTGATTTTACAGGTTTTATGCCGGATACCCCTACTAACACAACCAGGATATGAACCTGAATCCTCCCACCAGGGTGAAGCACTACCACTAAGCCACTGGGAGACCAAGCATTTTCAGTTAATTTACATTAATTCTCATAAATTCACATCCATGCCATTAATTCCCATGGAAAGTCTACCACTTGGAATAGCCACAGGTTAACCTGTGATAAAGTTTCTGGAAAAGTTGATGGAAATATTTCACTGCTTTGAAACCCAGCAGTAGGAAGCTTACCTTAATGGATAGAGCATAAAGGTGGTTGAGCATGACATGGTTGGGCTCTGGAAGCAAAGCAGGGTCACACTGGACAGAAGAACAATCAAAACAATAAATCAAAACAAAAATGTTGAACCTGCATATAGTGCACAGCTTTAGACAAATGACTTTAGCTTTAGATAAATTCATTTGCAAGAATGAAAAATCAATGAGTTGATTGTTTCAAGACAATACAGTGATCCCTTAGTTATCGCGGTTAATGGGGACCGGCGCCCCCCCGCAATAATCAAAATCCGCGAAATGGAGGCGGAGCCCCCCGAGCCTAAATAATGTGTTTAAAATATGTTTAAACACCGCAAAAAAGTAGCGAGACACTGCAGTGACACAAGACAAAGGCTAAACTGTGGTCTTTCTGTTTCCCTCACAGCCTCTGGTCTCCAAACTGTCAATCAATCAATAACTTTTTTTTTTTTCATAATGAAGACCTAAGCTATAGTCAGGAGGGAGGGCTTTTCACCCGCTATCTTCTCCTCCCGGCATTTAAAAGAACAACAGCAGAGGGAACAAAAGGGTGTTTTTATCTGTTTGTTTTTGCAAAAGGGAGTCTAATCAGTGAACCTGATGGTAGAAACTTAAATTGGTTGTTGCAGACCCTCTGTCGGTGCGGAGCGGTGATCTAGACGGGGACGGAGGTCCGCTCTGCTCCGCACCGACAGAGGGGAGGAGCGAAGGGAACGGACCTCCGAACCCGTCTAGATCACCGTCAACGTCCCTTTCCCCGAGCCAGGTCTCAGAGACCAGGATGCTTCTTTAAATACATGCTGGTGGCGAACAAGAGCCTGTAGTTCCTCAGTTTTATTGCAGAGAGCGCGGACGTTGGACAGGATCATTGAAGGGAGGGGGACGCAAAACAGGTGTTGCCGTCTGCGCTCCTGTACGCCGCCTCTCCTGCCTCGCCTCCTCGGTTTCCGTCATGGAGGTACAAAGTTGTCGCCTTCCCCGTGCTCGGTCAGGAAAGACTAGATCTGCTGGTGGGCCGCTGATCACGGGATTAGAGAATTTTAACAGATGGTCTCTGGAATATTGAATGCAGCTGTCAGCAACCCCAGGTGACATGAGGACGCAGCACCGCCAAGAAAAAGATCAGAGTCAGATCCACGTCACTGAATCATGACACTCTAAATCACACAAAAGTGAGGTTGATCAGTTCAAAGTGCACAGCGAGTTTAAAAGTTTAAGTAAAAAATAACAAACTTAAAACTGACATGCTTCACTGCTGCCGGTCGCTGCGTCGTGCATGCGCCCAGTAAATGCGTAAATGTAGTAAATGCGTCTCGGCCAAACAGCGCCCAGATTCTAGAGTTCTGTCTGTGTTTCTTTGTTGCTTACAGGAGGCTGTGAGTCATTGTTTGATGTTTCGCTGGCAGCTGCAGCCTCTCGTCTGCTGTGGGGTGGATTTTCACAGAATTTCAACGATTACTTCTTGATTTTTTTATTATAATATATTTCTGAAAAAAATCCGCGATGGACTAAAACCGCGTTAGTCAAACCGCGATGTGGCAAGGGATCACTGTATATATTATATTCAGTCATGGAAAAAATTATTAGACCACCATTTTTTCTTCACTTTCTTGTTCATTTTAATACCTGGTACCACTAAACGTCATCATGTGACTAAAACAGACAGAAAAGAAACACTGAATGCATAAAAGCAGTGTTTTTGGCAGTACAGTACAACGCCATAGCTATTGATGTAAAAACTTAAGTGATTTAGGTTATAATCAAGAAAACCATGGAAAATGGTAAGATATCAGCTCTTAAATAAAACTCTTATGAGCAATCTTTGTGGTTATCGTTATGTTTGTCCAAACAAATGTACCTTCAGTTGTACCAGGCATTAAAATGAACAAGAAACTGAAGAAAACAAGGGTGGTCTAATCATTTTTTCCATGACTGTATATATATATATATATATATATATATATATATATATATATATATATTATATATATATATATATATTTATTTATATGGAATAAAAAGGAAAAAACTTTATTTAAATGTATCACAGTCACTTACAGAAATGCCAGTGTCTTTGTTGAGGATGACCTGGAGGAGGTGGGGAGGCAGTATAGGTGGTGACTTAAACTTCTCTTCCTGTTTAGGAACATAAGCATCCTGATGATACGGCCCAGGGGGAGAGCTGGAGAGATCTGAAAAAAAAAAGTGCACAATGGTATCACCAAAAAAGAAGATATATTTCAAATATTTCCACAGACCTGATAACAAATCTTAGCCTTATGATTAGACCAAAATATCTGCTTCATGAACATTTTTCCAGAATGTGCTGGCTGAAGCTGGCAGCTTGCCTCTACATCTCGTCCATTTTTTTGCACTATTTTTGGTGGGGGTTTTTTTTATTGGTGGATATTCCTGTGGATATTACTGTGGAAAGAAGAGTTTATTCAAGAGAAGAGCTTCTCTCATTGAAATGTAGCAAATCTGGAGTATATTATCCTTTTCCAGCTTAGATTAAGTGGAGTTTTTGTGGTTGTTGTGCTGGTACAAAGGTGAAGGCCAGGAAATGGAGATACAAGCCCTTTCTGCTGTCAGTCATCATGGGAAATGTCAACTCCCTGACCAACAAGAGCAATGAACTGGAGATACTGGTTAAGAGTCTGAAAATGTACTGTGTTTGCAGCATTGTGTGTTTCACTGAAACCTGGTTGAATCAAAACATCTCAGACTCTGTCGTGGATTTACCTGGATTCACCCTCATACGGTCAGAGATGCTAAAGCTAGCAGCCAGAAGAAAGGAGGGGGACTGGCTTTATTAGTGAACCAGAGATGGTTAAATCCTGCACATGTAACTGTCAAGGAGCAGATGCGTTATCCAGATACTGAATTATTGGCTGTTGGATTGCCACTGTACTATCTACCAAGAGAATTCAGTCATTCAATAACAGTAGGACAGGATACAGACCAAACACCTAATGCCTTTCAAAGAATATTTTGGCCATTAAAAGTACAAATGTGGTAGCAAATTTAGGAAATGCCAATGCCACTTTACTCATATGCATATACATTTTAATGAGTTTACCCTTTTAATTGCCAACATGTAATGAAATAATGTAATTGAGCATGAGGCTTCTTGTGCGTTTTATCCCAGACAGTCTGTAAACTACAAATTAGAATTCACAATTAGACATGTCATACCTTGTTTTTTTTATTTACAAACACAGTTAATGTGGCATTTATGAAAACATGCTCAAAGAATTGTCTGATTAGAAAATGAATGCACCCTTTTCAAACAAGAATAACACTCCAAACCTGACACACACTTAACAGAAGTAAGAGCAGAGGATATCAGAGGTCTAGTCTAAAATAATTAGATCTCATGAAAAACAACAGTATGATTTTCTGCAAAGTAGCTTTCACTGAATAACATTTCACTGAGATAGCAAGTTATCATATTGGACACATATTTAAAGTAGAGGCCACAGCAAATTTTTAAAGTAAAAACAAATACCTCCACTAAAGTAAACGTGGAGATATCATACATTATTGTCATATTTATTGCCAATAAATGCACATGTAGATAAAGCTTAAAAACAAATTTGAAGAAACTTAACTTTTTTAGGTTGTTTTGTGATTTTGGATTTCATGATTTTTAACTCTTTATTCATGTTTCACAACTCTCTGCTTTTGACTTGTCAGGACACAACCTGTCATGTGATGGCACACATACACATTCACATAGAATTTACATGAGTAATACTGATATACAGTCATGGAAAAAATTATTAGACCACCCTTGTTTTTTTCAGTTTCTTGTTCATTTTAATGCCTGGTACAACTAAAGGTACATTTGTTTGGACAAACATAACGATAACCACAAAGATTGCTCATAAGAGTTTTATTTAAGAGCTGATATCTTACCATTTTCCATGGTTTTCTTGATTATAACCTAAATCACTTAAGTTTTTACATCAATAGCTATGGCGTTGTACTGCCAAAAACACTGCTTTTATGCATTCAGTGTTTTCTTTTCTGTCTGTTTTAGTCACATGATGACGTTTAGTGGTACCAGGTATTAAAATGAACAAGAAAGTGAAGAAAAAATGGTGGTCTAATAATTTTTTCCATGACTGTAGACTTGCACGTTCCTCTGTCCTGCTTGCATTGTTTTGGAGCATTTTAAACCGGAGTACTGGTTTTAACGCGTAAAAAAATGTATAATAAACTAGATAGCTAAATGTAAGTGAGTATTCAGTTATGTGGTGGATGGCTATCTCAGCCAAAGCCAAATCTTTTGAAAAATGTAATGCAAACATTATAGCATTCATATCTAAGACAACATAAATACAAATAAATGAGAATGGCAGGAGTTTTGCAAACCTTTATATTACAGCTTTCAGAGCCTGGACTCTATGACAGAAATAAAAGTGGCTGTCTCAACTTACCTGACATATCAGAGCATTTCTGTGAATCCACCATTAAAGCATCGAACACCTCAAAGTCAGTTTTCTTGACCTGGATAATGTTGTTGACTGTGCCCAGTTGGCTGGTTACAACAGGCTGTTCAGAAACACAAGGCAATTAAATCCATAAAGCTCAGTTATTAACAAACCAAACAAAGGAAAAAAAAAGTTCTGATTATGAAATAGCCTGTGGCGAAGCAAACCCCTAAAGCCTCTTGCAATAATTAAAAGTGAGACCACACTCCCTCTAATTATATCTGCTCTGCACAATTTATCATATTTAAGCCTAGTTTGATCATTTTAATGATTTTCAGAGTAAGTCTGCAGAGGCACAGGTTTTTTACTTGTATGTGATAATAAACCCTGTTTCTCAGATCAATGCTCGCAGCCATGAATGAAAACTCACACCTGTGGTGATGTAAAACAAAGTTACAAGCAGCACAAAACCACTCTGGTTCATCACCCAAAGATAATGCTGATCAACAACTGTCAACTCACGCTTTACTTGACGACCACCAGATTTCAATATAGGAATGTTTCTGGAGGGAATTAAGTCTTGTTTTCCAAAATGAACGCATGCTTATTATAGGAATTATATGGACTTCTGCATATTCAGCGTTATTGTTGAGCTCGCTCATCTGATACCTGATTGAGTCAAACCAGTATTTCCTGGAGAACACATGCAAATAGTTTGGGTTGGTCAATGCACGTGCTGTTTCACCCAGACTTGCCAAACACGCAGTTTAAGGTTATTATCTCATTTAGCACTATGTGCCTGTGTAGGAACCTCAGAACAATAAAAGTAAAAGCCCAAACATTTTCCTTAGTGCTTATACCTTGCCTTTGTGTTTTATTTCTTTTCTTTTTTTTTAACAAAGGAAAACTGCAGCTGATCATCATAAACAGAGCAAAATAAAACCTCAGAGTTAGGACTGCTCCCTTGTGGAAAAAAAAATATTAAAACTTTTTTGATCACAGTTATTTAAAATTATCGCCCACTTTTTTTTAAAAAGCATGTTACATTTATATAACTCAAGATAAAAGTATTAAAATTTCCAGAGCAAGCTTGGATTGAGGACAAAACAACATTTCAGACTAAATACAAATAATTCAGGTCAACAGGGTTCAGGCTGGTAGAGCAAATAATCCTTGAAACATTTTAGGCAAGAAACACCAGTATGTCCTCAATATTCCTTAAATAAACTTAAATGGATCTCATTGTCACACTCAGAAAGGAGGAAGGAGTCACTCACCTCAGGCCAAGAGGAGTCTATGACCGAAGTGTGTGTGTCAATCAGAATACAAGACAGTATGTGTGACAAGTAACTGCTTTTTCTTAATAACGCTGTTTTTGGGGTTGTTGGGAATCAAAATTGAAAATTAAAATTCAACTGATTTTGCAGCCCTTCTTAGACATTACTCTAGGCCAGTGTGCGTGCTAGAGTGCGTGCACGCCCTGATGACCTTAGCAGGGTTAGGGTTAGAGAAATAATACAGAACCACTGACATAGATAGATCTATTCATCTGTCTATCAGTCAAGCACATGCGAGAACTGGCTTACCTCAGTTGGGTCATGGGTCCACTGGCCGTCCACGTAAAACTTGTACTGATGTTCCCCTTCAGGTAGATCAACTATTGCCACAAAAGTGTTCTGACTTTGACAGATGACAAGAGAGTAACTAGCACACAGGTCAGATTAGACATGGATCTTCAACACCCACAATTATTATTCCACACATGCACATCCACATGCACATCCTAACTCTAACCCTAAATAGCACCAGCCTCTTTACTAAAGGATAAAACTGCTTTTTGTTTTGCTTTAACAATTTCACCTTAATGAAAAAGGACAACATTAATTTGCTTTGTTCTTCTTATCGACAGTGTTTTTCATTCATATATATAAAAAAGCATATATCTATATATATATATATATATATATATATATATATATATATATATATATATATATATATATATATATATATATATATATGCTTTTATTTTAATGATTAATATTTTGAATATACATTATGTCACAGTGGGTCTGAGAAAAACTAATTCGATCCTATGTATGTCTTGCTCATACTGTGAATAAAATTGGCTAATTAATAGCGTGGACTTGCTGTTTAATTAAAAGAGCTCTACACCTTTCTTATTTTTGAGCATTCATCTGCTTGAATGATTGTGCACAATGACTATATCGTTTGAAATGTTTTTTTTCCCTTCAAGAACAGGTAATTACTGAACTAGTTCACTAGTGCAGATGCAAAGATCTAATAATCCACTTAGCTGTCTCTGCAATGAGATTATGCAGACATAATCGATAAAAGGTAAGGAAATGGATATGGAGAGGCAACAGAAGGTCCTAAATGATACATTAGTGCTCATAAGAGTTAGGGCTGAAAGGAGAGAACAGATGCAGCCAAGGTGACAGTAAGCATAGTTGTGGTATGAAGAGAATATGCAGTAATAGTGTGTGTATTGTATTGTAGCTATTGTGGCCAGTCACACTGTCAAACTGCAAACATTTCTAAACTTGTTACTGGCTTAACAAAGTTAAAGACTGAAACTGCACAGTGACAGAAAGAAATGTAAGTCCTGCTGGGAGTGATGCAGCATCTGAAACACTGAGCCTCCTCTCACTTTGTAGCAGTAGTTAGATATGACTGTATTTTATTCTTGGCTCTGAAATTAAACAATAAAAATGAAAAATGCCATGAACGATAATAACATATTTAGAATCTAATGAACACATTGAACTAACGAAGGTTAAGCAAACATTTCTACTTAATGAAAAATACTGAAGCAGATGTGGAAATTATATGTAAAAATGTCGCAAAATAGGGTTTCTGCAACCAAGCAAACCTCCTGTCACTATGACAGTAAAAGTATTTAAAAAGGATTGTTTTTTTTTTTTAACCTTCCCACTATTTAGACTTTATTTAGAAATCCTGTATTAAAATATAAAATATACATTCTAAATTTTGATACCAATCTAAACACAAATAGTGCAACACTGAAATGATTTCTCAAAACTGATGTAGGTTTAATGACACACGCTAAACTTAAAGAGTTTAACACATGCCCTTACCTTCTAATAAGGGGAATTTTGGTCCAGTTGTTGAAGGATCCAGAGATATAGACTTCCTTTCCATCTCCAGTCCAGCGAAAGACCGTTGGCCGGTCTACAGCCGACCCTTTGTCTTCTGCCTCTAAGTCCTGCTGCCAAGCAAGAAACTCCTCCTTCTCTAAAGGAGCCTGAAATACACATCAGGACCACAAGACATTCATTCACTTAACATATTACAAGTCTCTAAGTACAGTGTAACAGACTTTCTCCAGTGAGGCAGAATCAGTACCTTCATATCTTCTCCATGAAAGATATCTGCATCCTCTGGGCTATCCATCAGGATTTTTGGCCTCTCTCCCTCTTTGATTCCCCGGCTGTCCCTCCGCTGGGCCTTCTCCCCCTGGCCCATGGCGGCCCTCTCACTGCTTGTATTCCCCATCTCTTTGTCTTCTCTTATACTGTTCTGGGTTCACTGTGAGTGGAGTTGAGATAATTAAGTAAAACTCAAGAGAAAAAAAAAAAACTCAGAGAATTTTACATTTAAATAATGTAATAAATAATTAACTACTGTAGCATGAAGACTGCTAAGTCAACAGTGCCAAAAAAGGACATTTTAAATACTACAGCTCCTAATTGTAATGATTTATGATATTCCAAAAGTATCAGTAATGAATTAACAGCAGCTGTGGAAAATCAAGACAAATGTTAAAATGTTCAGTTATTTTTGCATTGAATCATGCAAAGCATCTGTAGCTACTGTGTTACAACAGACGTATTTGTGCTTTTCTACATGATGTAACCAAATGGCTGCGTGCAGGTGCCAGGCTGGGATTAGTGAAACGCTCGATAGCTTGACGAAGACTGGCTGCATGGAGGACGGCTGACGCAAAAAGAGCCAGGATGTTGGACAACCGAGAGAGTGATGACTGGAACACGAGCCAAAATGTCGTCCGTAGGGGTGGCCTCCCATTCTAATTTTCTCCTGTTTATTGTTAGCAAGGGAGGTAAATGATTGTCTTTTAGGAAACTGAGGGAAATGAATACCACAGAAATGTGTATTATGACTCACATGTTATGGAAGGTTCAAGATGAGCATCAGCACAATACCCTTATCTCTACCAACAGCCACTGTGGTTGTGTGATAGTACAATTTCCTGCAGAGCACATGTTTGCTATGTAACTGCTGATCAGTCATGAAGTATAACACTGCTGAATTTTTTATTGAAATTATTATTTTTTTTACGCCTATCCTGAACAGTTTAGGCTTGCATTCACGTCACAACAGCATAAAAACAAACACTCAGAAGCTATAAACCGTCTGAGATGTATCAGGGTGAATACATTTTGTATGACCTCTATGAATGTAACTCAGTAAAGCAGTGAAGGATTTACCCTTCAGCCTTCACTGCCTTGTCCTCCAGTAAAGCAGACAGGTAAGACATTTACCCTAATGGATGACTTATTATAGACTCACTCTTGAAGGTGTAACGCTGTCGTAAAATACGACACTGGGGTTAAGTTATAGGGCGATTTTCTAAAACGTTATTAACTTATGAACTGATGTAGGGATACAAATACACATTAGGATGACCTTAGGAGTGCAAAACAGTTCAAAACTACGGCAATCCCATTCGTGTTTCATGACAAAAACAATTTGCGGCGAAACTTTCTATCACAACAGCATCGGTTGATGAATTAGTTTGACACAAAGACGACACTCATGATACTTGTGACGTAATAACAGATGCTAAAAGTGCCAGGGTCCTGTCAACACCAGCTACCGTTGCGGTAGTTAAAAGCAGGTTTTATTCATCTCTAGTACTACTCTTGACACCGTTACTCGCTGATACTGATTTAAGATAACGTTACATGTTTAAAGCTAACGGGTAGCATCTCGTTGTGTAGCTCTGCGGTTTCCTGACGGCAGCGCGAGCCCTACAGTCACGCTACTGCACACAGGTGATAGCGATTAAAGGATGAAAGCGCCGACTGTCGACGCCGACTGCCACTGAGCTCGTTACCTCATTAACGTTTACTGTCTCGGCTATCGTCGTGAGGTCTTCAACTTCATTTCGTCGGAGCCATAACCACAACATTAGGTGGTCTTGCTAAACAAACCCGCCCCCGTGTGCACATGCGCACTAGGTCAGACAGAAAGACATCACCTCGTGAACACTGCTGAATGACCCTGCAATATGTCACCCCCATCTGCGCCTCCTATCACACAAGAAGTATTTATATGTATATATATTTGTTTACTTTTTTTTTTTTTTTTTTTTATCACGATGACAGATTCCGTCTCGGCAGTGTAACATGTAATTTTATAAACTCAACACTAGATGGAAGTCTGTGCAAAGAATAGTACAATCATACAGTAGGGACAATACTGTCCAACTCTTTCATCTATAGTGGTCCCATTTTAATTACCATTTAGTGTAGCAGTGTTTGGCAATTCAAAAGCTATTTTTTAGAACATGTTTAGGTCTTGTGGTGCAGTTACATATTTCCCACTCTGCTAGACATCAGAGTCATCCTACATCAGTGCAACACTTATTTGGTTCTTACCAAGAAAAAAAAAAACTTACATTTAGAAGCGTAAGATTTTTTTTCTTGTTTTAATAATTACTTTCTTATTTTTAAGCCTCAGTATAATCTTATATCAAGTAAAGCTTTACTTTTTTGTCTCAAACAGGCAGGGAATCCTAAAATGAGACAATTAACACTTAAAATAAGATGTATTACGTTTTTCCTCCTCCTCATCTCCTCTCCTCATCAAAATAAATCTTGTTTTAAGATTCAATAACAAATTATAACTTTCTTAAATCTAGAAACAAGTGTTCCTACAATCTTAATTTAAGAAATCTTACCAAGTGAAATTATCTTGCTGCATGGACAGATCTTTTTCACTTGTTTTGAGTACCCTTTTCCTTAGTTGTAGTGTTTTTATCTTGTTTGAAGACCCCCTTTTTTTGCAGTGAATGCATTGCCAAATATATATAGAACTCAAAACGTATGTGTCAAAGGACATGTTGAACTACTATTAATTTTTTAGATACTGTCAAGAACAGAATAAATATGCTTGAGGCAAATTAAACAGTTTGAGCTTGTCATTTTGTGAAAAATTGCACAGCATACTGCACGAGTAACTTGCTTAATTATTATGAATATGTTAGAATAGAGCATCACTTTGCATGTGTTTAGAAGTAATTATGAATTTATTATTTTTTTCTATCATTTATTCATTTTTTCCATACCCTCTTCAATACTGTTTAGGGTTACAGGAGTGCTGCTGAAACCTATCCCAGCTTTCACAAAAGAAGTTGGGTACATCCTGGAAATAATTGTATATGAATAAATGAAACCTTGTTTTTTTTCCTTCAACAATTCATGCATACTGTATACTGTTTATATATATATATATATATATATATATATATATATATATATATATATATATATTAGGGGTGCAACAGTACAGGTGGCTCACCGTACGGTCCGTACCGCGGTTTTTGTGTCACGGTTTTGGTACAGATTCGGTACAGTTTCAGAGCACCTGCTACTCGCGATACCGCAAGATACCGAGTTTGCGGAAAGCGCAACTCGCATGTCGGCGCGTAAAAGAGCACGTCCAAATGGCATAAATGTGCATCAACCTGGTCACATGTGGACGTGCACAAACGGCTCTACCTCTCAATTACGCATCACCGTATTACTTGGAGACGTTTTTATTCTCTTGAAGTCAGAGGATGTCTGGTCAGCAGTTGTGGTGGATGTGGGAATAGTCACGGTCAGACAGGTCAGTCTGTACAGCTGTGGCATGATCTCATCCAGATGTCTGCTGTGCAGGAAACTAAGGAGATCTTTGTCTCTGGTGTCAAGCTGGAAAAGGTTGGATGCGGGAATTTATTTCCGATATGTCTGAAACTGTTGGTGGTCGAGGAGGAACAGGAACATTAATTGTTCACCTAGCGACAGCGCCTCAGGCTCAGACTTCAATAAATTCACACTTTGCAGCAGTCAGTGATGGTGGGAGAGAAGAAAAGCTTGAGGATCGATCTTTTTACACCAGTATCATTCGATATCAATACCAGCGTTGGTATTGATATTATCGATATTTAGATCGATCCGACCACCTCTACCCGTGGCCGCAGGGCAGACGTCCAGGCGGTCGGCCTCGGTGCCTGACGGAGGCCAAAAACAGTCCAGGTGGTCGACCTCGGCGCCGGAAGGAGGCCCTAAACAGTCCGGGCGGTCGGCCTCGGCACCTGAAGGAGGCCCAAAACAGTCCAGGCGGTCGGCCTCAGCGCCAGACGGAGGCCCAAAACAGTCCAGGCAGTCGGCCTCGGCGCCAGACGGAGGCCCAAAACAGTCCAGGCGGTCGACCTCAGCGCCAGACGGAGGCCCAAAACAGTCCAGGCAGTCGGCCTCGGCGGCAGACGGAGGCCCAAAACAGTCCAGGCAGTCGGCCTCGGCGGCAGACGGAGGCCCAAAACAGTCCAGGCGGTCGGCCTCGGTGCCAGACAGAGGCCCAAAACAGTCCAGGCAGTCGGCCTCGGCGCCAGACGGAGGCCCAAAACAGTCCAGGCAGTCGGCCTCGGCGCCAGACGGAGGCCCAAAACAGTCCAGGCGGTCGGCCTCGGTGCCAGACAGAGGCCCAAAACAGTCCAGGCAGTCGGCCTCGGCGCCAGACGGAGGCCCAAAACAGTCCAGGCAGTCGGCCTCGGCGGCAGACGGAGGCCCAAAACAGTCCAGGCGGTCGGCCTCGGTGCCAGACGGAGGCCCGTAACAGTCCAGGGTGTCGGCCTTGGTGCCAGACGGGAGGCCCGTAACAGTCCACGGGGGCGGCCTTGGTGCCAGATGGAGGCCCGTAACAGTCCAGGGTGTCGGCCTTGGTGCCAGATGGAGGCTCGTAACAGTCCAGGGTGTCGGCCTTGTTGCCAGACGGAGGCCCGTAACAGTCCACGGGGGCTGCCTTGGCGCCAGACGGAGGCCCGTAACAGTCCATGGGGGCTGCCTTGGCGCCAGACGGAGGCCCGTAACAGTCCACGGGGGCGGACCTTGGCGCCAGACGGAGGCCCGTAACAGTCCACGGGGGCAGCCTCGGCGCCAGACGGGAGCCCGGGACTGGCTGCAATCCCTGCTGCGGCGGCAGCGAGGAGCCTGACGGCCCAGGCATAGTCACAGCCGACTTGTCACAACCACAGCCCCTTGTTGGTGGACACTCAGCCGGCTGCAGCGGCGACGGTAACGGTGGAAACTCGGCCGGTTGCAGCTCCCGCTGCAGCGGCGACAGTAACGGTGGAAACTCGGCCGGTTGCAGCTCCCGCTGCAGCGGCGACGGTAACGGTGGAAACTCGGCCGGTTGCAGCTCCCGCTGCAGCGGCGACAGTAACGGTGGAAACTCGGCCGGTTGCAGCTCCCGCTGCAGCGGCGACAGTAACGGTGGAGACTCGGCCGGTTGCAGCTCCCGCTGCAGCGGCGACAGTGAAGCAACCCTGGACCAACAACACCAAAAACTGGTTCTGCTGACACCACCAGAATGGGACAAACTGCAGAGACTGAGCACTCTTCTAGAGCCCTGCAGGTAAGGAATGCACATATAATGTGCAAATTGAAAATTAATTTGAACTGATCAAGCTCAAATTAAATGTTTAACTGATTTGCCAGCATACTAACTGGTGTTCAGATATATTCAATTCAATAAAATTCCATTTTATTTATATAACGTCTGTTACAATGACAATTGTCTCTAGGCGCTTTACAGAGACCCAGAGCATGTGTGTGTATATTGTGTGTGTGTGTGTGTTACTCTAGCGCAGGTATGTAACTGAGGTTCTGGGTGCAGAGACCGATATCTCCTGCTCAGTCGTACTACCTGCTCTCTGCCACCTGCATCAAGTGATGAAGGTCTCTGAAGAAGACCCTGCATATGTGGTGAAATTTAAGACAATCTTCATGGAAGACCTTGCCTCCCGCCAAGAAAATACTAACAATGCATGGCTCAAGCTATGTTCCATTCACCTATTCTGTATTTGCTAAAAAAAAAAAAAAAAAAAAAAAAAAAAAAAAAAAAAATTAAATTATTTTTTTCGATTTGTCATTAATAAAAACCAAATGTAATATCCACTTCTTGTCATTTATCTTTCTGTTCTGAGAACAGTACACAGAAAATGTGAATTTTTCAATAATATTTAGGATTGTGATTAATCGAAATTAATTCAAGAAACCTTGTGATTAATTAGATTAAAATTTGTAATCGTTTGGCAGCCCTATAAATAACTAGAAAAGCACTCTGAGAGCGCAGACCTCCGCCAGGCCCAACATTTCCCCATACAGGGATTTACAGATTGCAATAAAATCCGTGTTCTGGATCAGATCCAGATCAGCCTTTGAAATTTGATAGAGGTTTTCATTGTCAATCCCTGAGTGAAATTACAGGAGTTTTGGCCAATAATTAACTGAGAAACAAATTTTTTTGGCCCCATTTACCGCAATGTTATTGAAAATTTGAAAGTGATCCAGAATCCAGGATTTCTTCTGGATCACAACCAAAATAAAATCAGTTCTTCCTTTTTTTCACATTTCAGCAAAAATTTTATTAAAATTCATCCATGACTTTTTGAGTTATCTTGACAGACAAACAGACAAACAGACAGATAAACGCTGCAAAAACAACCTCCTTGGTGGAGGTAATAAGTGTTCTGGTGGAGCTTTGAAAAACAACGACACTGCAAGGAGGGGAACCTGGTTCTAGTAAATTAGAAGAACCGCTACCAGCACCTTCAGGAATGAAAGAAGACTTTGCTCTGAAATACTGATTGTTCTTTTTATTGAACATTTTTATTAAACAGTAATGATTATAATTTAGATTTTTCCAATTTCAGATCTTGTTCTCTGTGAAGGGAAGTAAATTATATTTTAAAGTGGACTTGCATCAGGTCAAAATGTTTTTTTTTGTAAAAATTAAAGTTTGTGGGAGAAACTCAGAGCTCCTGTAGAAAACCCACCAGCACAGAGGAAACATCCAGAACCAGTGAAAAGGCTGAACAGACTCAGTTCATGATGAATGAACAAGTGTGTCCAGACGTTTAACTGTTTCTGTGTGTGAATAATAAACCTCTGTGCTGACCTTTGACCTGTTACAGTCCTGGTTCTGTGTCCTAATGTTGTCTCTTCTTTGAACTTTTGGGTCGGCGCAGGCACTTTGGAGTCAGGAATCTGATGAATCGCCTCAGCAGAGAAGGTTTCTCCGGTGTTTTGGAGACCTCTTCTGCATGTCGGACCTCAGTTTGTGCAGCCGAATCCTCTGGTTCTGGTCTCGTCAAGTCCTCTGTTGGAATGACTTCCTGTGGTTCCGGGGACTTTTCAAGGATCTCAAGTTGCTTGTCGATGGCGAGCATTTCTTCTTCCTTGTTGCGTCGACGCTTTTTCTTTTTCTTCTGTAATAATTCTTCTAGGAAGGAGTCATTTTCTGCTGGTACGGCCTCCACCAGCTCAGAGACCTCTTTATCATGTCGGACCTCAGTTTGTGCAGCTGAATCCTCCGGTTCTGGTCTCGTCAAGTCCTCTGTTGGAATGACTTCCTGTGGTTCAGGGGACTTTTCAAGGATCTCAAGTTGCTTGTCGATGGCGAGCATTTCTTCTTCCTTGTTGCGTCGACGCTTTTTCTTTTTCTTCTGTAATAATTCTTCTAGGAAGGAGTCATTTTCTACTGGTACGGCCTCCACCAGCTCAGAGACCCCCTCAGGTTTTTCTGGCTCTACAAAGATCCAGGTTGGAATCAAAATGTCAGATTCAGGACCATCACTGAAGACATCAAGTTCTCTCAGTTTGGAGAACTTTTCAGGCTCCAAATCTTCAGATTGTTTGGAAATGTGCATTTTTGTACATGTTGCCAGTTTGTTAGTTTGCACATTTCCACTCAGCTCAGGCTGCTCTTTGCTCAGTTCTGCTACTTTACAATTAAGATTTTTTATAATTTGATCCTGTTCTTCAATTTTTGAGGCCATTTGAAGAATATTTCGCTTCTTTTTTGTTAAATTCTTTGTAATCTTTTTCAGGTTACGTCCAAACTGCTTCTCCCTGTTTTTTCTTTTCTTTGTGAAGTCCTCTTGCATATCAATAACAATGTTGTGACATGCAGCGAGCTGTCTTTCAGCTTCTTGTCTGAGTTGCACTTCTCTCTTCAAAGCAGCTGCTAAACGTTCGCCATCTTGATCAGGCTGTCCATTTTGTGCTCGTTCGTTTGCCTGTCTTTCCTGATGAAGGAGAAAGCTCTGTCTTTGTAGCCTGTTTTTCATGTCTAACAGCTGCATTTTCAGGAAGTAAATCTCATTTTTATCTCTTTCATGAGCGGGAGTGCTACTCAGGCCCGTCAACTTTCCTTCATTTTCACATTTGGGTGGTGAAAGTTGAGGTGGGTTATCCCAAACTTCCCTCAAGTCATTATGAGGAGAGCTGATAATCCCTCCGGCTTCATTTTTAAAATCATTATCTTCTACCTTGTCAGCCCCGTGCTGTTTAGGTGATACTTTGCCTTGATTCATTTTTCTGAATAATGTATCAGTGTTCAATAATAAAGGTTTGTTAACTGTGATGTTTCAGTCACCAGTGAAGAATGTACAGGAACAAGGTCGGATAATAAACCTACCGTTGCTATATGACGTCATGCAATATGGCGTCGTCGGCGACTGTGACCACGCCCACCAGCTGTCAATCAAAGTTAGCGTGGCTGTGTTAGCTCCTGTTAGCTTCTGATGCTGGATCAACCCGAGGACTAGTGATGATGACATTTGTGGGCACAAGTCCCAGAAGTTATCCGGCGCCCCTCTCCTCTACGGCTTCCTCCAGTTATCCCAGTAGAAGTGGACAGTTTCACCACTGCTCTGTCAGTCCCAGTTGTTCTGGTTCTGCTGAATTGACAGGAGTTTGTGAAGCTCTTCAGACCTTGTGAAATTGATGCTCTTCCCTGTTCTGTGCTGACCCTCCCGTTAAATCTGTGCCTTCTCAATCAAAACTAAACATCTGCTTCAAAATTGAATTGGGTTTATTATATCATCTCCATCAATTGTACACATTTTATTTAAATTGGGTTTAGTGCATGAACCCGTTTTTCAGCATTTCACACATATTGCTGTAATTCATATTGAATACAGACGCAGTTTCTTAAGTATTTGAAACAAATTAGATGCATGAATGAAAAATTATTAAATCAGTCATTGTGTGTTGGTGTGTAACATATAGCTCATTCTTCATTGTTTCATTGAAATTTGACGGACAAATATGCACCACATAAAGTTTATTATCATGTTTATTATAAATGATATTATAAAAACTAGGGCTGTCAAAATTAACGCGTTAACGCGAGATGATTAGTTTCTGGAATTAACGTGCTATTCTTTAGGTTATAATCAAGAAAACCATGGAAAATGGTAGGATACCATTTTCCATGGTTTTCTTGATTATAACCTAAATCACTTAAGTTTTTACATCAATAGCTATGGCGTTGTACTGCCAAAAACACTGCTTTTATGCATTCAGTGTTTTCTTTTCTGTCTGTTTTAGTCACATGATGACGTTTAGTGGTACCAGGTATTAAAATGAACAAGAAAGTGAAGAAAAAATGGTGGTCTAATCATTTTTTCCATGACTGTATATATATATATATATATATATATATATATATATATATATGCAGATTTAGAGATATATATTTGTTTGTACCTGGCTCATGTCAGAAACAGAGACTTTTTTGTAGCTAGCATGCAGAGGTGGATCTTAAAATGTAACTGAAAAGTTTGATGGTATGGTTGGCTATCTGTTTTGCAGTTTTAATATTACAATGAGTTATAAAGCAGTTGGCAATGATGGAGCAAGCACTCAGGCTGGGGGCTTATAAAAACTGATGCATGATAGTTTTATGATTTCCAATTGATTCCTGTATTTAATCCAATAAGATTATTTATTCTTCCTACATTCTTGTGAGTTTGGATCTTAATAGGTCTTATTTTTGGGCCAATCCAACCTCCAACAAACAAGAATTATAACTTTTTCATCGTGGCATTATTGATCAAAAATGAACCCAAAATGATCAAATCAGAAAAATAACTTGTGGGCAATGCTAAGTATCCCTCTTACTATTTCTATAGGATTTAAGAGGGAAAGTTAGATTCGCTGATCATCACCTGGACCTCTTTAAAAGCAGGCACTTTGTTGGTCTGGAAAAGGTGTGTTAACATAATATAAGAAATGGAACAGTCTAGTAAAGCTCCAGACCTAAAGTCCAGATCTCAATCCAAGTGAACTATCAAGGCAGGATCTTTAGAGAGCTCAAGCAATGTTTTCAAAAAGTACGGACCTAAATTTATCCATGCTGATGTGAGAGACAGATAAGGTCATACTGGACAAAACTACTTCAAGTTATTTCTATTATGTACCTACAGTCTACTGAATCATGGGGTTACGTAGTATTCCCAATTATTTATTTCTTCTTTATTTCTTTTTGGCTTTTAAAAAAGTAGATAAAAAGAAATAATGGCACAGCAGAAAAAAATGTTTCTATATTGTTGTTAATCTCAGAATGTATTTGCCTATTACTAATACCCACAATCTGAATGTCTGCTGACATTCTGATTTAAGATAACGTTACATGTTTAAAGCTAACGGGTAGCATCTCGTTGTGTAGCTCTGCGGTTTCCTGACGGCAGCGCGAGCCCTACAGTCACGCTACTGCACACAGGTGATAGCGATTAAAGGATGAAAGCGCCGACTGTCGACGCCGACTGCCACTGAGCTCGTTACCTCATTAACGTTTACTGTCTCGGCTATCGTCGTGAGGTCTTCAACTTCATTTCGTCGGAGCCATAACCACAACATTAGGTGGTCTTGCTAAACAAACCCGCCCCCGTGTGCACATGCGCACTAGGTCAGACAGAAAGACATCACCTCGTGAACACTGCTGAATGACCCTGCAATATGTCACCCCCATCTGCGCCTCCTATCACACAAGAAGTATTTATATGTATATATATTTGTTTATTTTTTTTTTTTTTTTTTTATCACGATGACAGATTCCGTCTCGGCAGTGTAACATGTAATTTTATAAACTCAACACTAGATGGAAGTCTGTGCAAAGAATAGTACAATCATACTGTAGGGACAATACTGTCCAACTCTTTCATCTATAGTGGTCCCATTTTAATTACCATTTAGTGTAGCAATGTTTGGCAATTCAAAAGCTATTTTTTAGAACATGTTTAGGTCTTGTGGTGCAGTTACATATTTCCCACTCTGCTAGACATCAGAGTCATCCTACATCAGTGCAACACTTATTTGGTTCTTACCAAGAAAAAAAAACTTACATTTAGAAGCGTTAGATATTTTTTCTTGTTTTAATAATTACTTTCTTATTTTTAAGCCTCAGTATAATCTTATATCAAGTAAAGCTTTACTTTTTTGTCTCAAACAGGCAGGGAATCCTAAAATGAGACAATTAACACTTAAAATAAGATGTATTACGTTTTTCCTCCTCCTCATCTCCTCTCCTCATCAAAATAAATCTTGTTTTAAGATTCAATAACAAATTATAACTTTCTTAAATCTAGAAACAAGTGTTCCTACAATCTTAATTTAAGAAATCTTACCAAGTGAAATTCATCTTGCTGCATGGACAGATCTTTTTCACTTGTTTTGAGTACCTTTTTCCTTAGTTGTAGTGTTTTTATCTTGTTTGAAGACCCCCTTTTTTTTGCAGTGAATGCATTGCCAAATATATATAGAACTCAAAACGTATGTGTCAAAGGACATGTTGAACTACTATTAATTTTTTAGATACTGTCAAGAACAGAATAAATATGCTTGAGGCAAATTAAACAGTTTGAGCTTGTCATTTTGTGAAAGGATTGCACAGCATACTGCACGAGTAACTTGCTTAATTATTATGAATATGTTAGAATAGAGCATCACTTTGCATGTGTTTAGAAGTAATTATGAATTTATTATTTTTTTCTATCATTTATCCATTTTTTCCATACCCTCTTCTATACTGTTTAGGGTAACAGGAGTGCTGCTGAAACCTATCCCAGCTTTCACAAAAGAAGTTGGGTACATCCTGGAAATAATTGTATATGAATAAATGAAACCTTGTTTTTTTTCCTTCAACAATTCATGCATACTGTATACTGTTTATATATATATATATATATTAGGGGTGCAACAGTACAGGTGGCTCACCGTACGGTCCGTACCGCGGTTTTTGTGTCACGGTTTTGGTACGGATTCGGTACAGTTTCAGAGCACCTGCTACTCGCGATACCGCAAGATACTGAGTTTGCGGAAAGCGCAACTCGCATGTCGGCGCGTAAAAGAGCGCGTCCAAATGGCATAAATGTGCGTCAACCTGGTCACATGTGTACGTGCACAAACAGCTCTACCTCTCGATTACGCATCACCGTATTACTTGCAGACGTTTTTATTCTCTTGAGGTCAGAGGATGTCTGGTCAGCAGTTGTGGTGGATGTGGGAATAGTCACGGTCAGACAGGTCAGTCTGTACAGCTGTGGCATGATCTTATCCAGATGTCTGCTGTGCAGGAAACTAAGGAGATCTTTGTCTCTGGTGTCAAGCTGGAAAAGGTTGGATGCAGGAATTTATTTCCGATATGTCTGAAACTGTTGGTGGTCGAGGAGGAACAGGAACATTAATTGTTCACACAGCGACAGCGTCTCAGGCTCAGACTTCAATAAATTCACACTTTGCAGCAGTCAGTGATGGTGGGAGAGAAGAAAAGCTTGAGGATCGATCTTTTTACACCAGTATCATTCGATATCAATACCAGCGTTGGTATTGATATTATCGATATTTAGATCGATCCGACCACCTCTACCCGTGGCCGCAGGGCAGACGTCCAGGCGGTCGGCCTCGGTGCCTGACGGAGGCCAAAAACAGTCCAGGCGGTCGGCCTCGGTGCCTGACGGAGGCCAAAAACAGTCCAGGCGGTCGGCCTCGGCGCCGGAAGGAGGCCCTAAACAGTCCAGGCGGTCGGCCTCGGCACCTGAAGGAGGCCCAAAACAGTCCAGGCGGTCGGCCTCGGCGCCTGACGGAGGCCAAAAACAGTCCAGGCAGTCGGCCTCAGCGCCAGACGGAGGCCCAAAACAGTCCAGGCGGTCGACCTCGGCGCCTGACGGAGGTCCAAGACAGTCCAGGCGGTCGACCTCGGCGCCTGACGGAGGCCCAAAACAGTCCAGGCAGTCGGCCTCGGCGCCAGACGGAGGCCCAAAACAGTCCAGGCGGTCGACCTCGGCGCCTGACGGAGGTCCAAGACAGTCCAGGCGGTCGGCCTCGCGGCCAGACGGAGGCCCAAAACAGTCCAGGCAGTCGGCCTCGGCGCCAGACGGAGGCCCAAAACAGTCCAGGCGGTCGGCCTCGGTGCCTGACGGAGGCCCAAAACAGTCCAGGCGATCAACCTCGGCGCCGGAAGGAGGCCCAAAACAGTCCAGGCGGTCCGCCTCGGCGCCAGACGGAGGCCCAAAACAGTCCACGGGGGCGGCCTCAGCACCAGACAGAGGCCCGTAACAGTCCAGGGTGTCGGCCTCGGCGCCAGACGGAGGCCCAAAACAGTCCAGGCGGTCGACCTCGGCGCCTGACGGAGGCCCAAAACAGTCCAGGCGGTCGGCCTCGGCGCCAGACGGAGGCCCAAAACAGTCCAGGCGGTCGACCTCGGCGCCTGACGGAGGCCCCAAAACAGTCCAGGGGGCATGGCGCCAGACGGAGGCCCAAAACAGTCCAGGCAGTCGGCCTCGGCGGCAGACGGAGGCCCAAAACAGTCCAGGCGGTCGACCTTGGCGCCAGACAGAGGCCCGTAACAGTCCAGGGTGTCGGCCTTGGCGCCAGACGGAGGCCCATAACAGTCCAGGGTGTCGGCCTTGGCGCCAGACGGAGGCCCATAACAGTCCAGGGTGTCGGCCTTGGCGCCAGACGGAGGCCCATAACAGTCCAGGGGGTCGGCCTTGGCGCCAGACGGAGGCCCGTAACAGTCCACGGGGGGCAGCCTCGGCGCCAGACGGGAGCCCGGGACTGGCTGCAATCCCTGCTGCGGCAGCAGCGAGGAGCCTGACGGCCCAGGCACAGTCACAGCCGACTTGTCACAACCACAGCCCCTTGTTGGTGGACACTCAGCCGGCTGCAGCGGCGACGGTAACAGTGGAAACTCGGCCGGTTGCAGCTCCCGCTGCAGTGGCGACAGTAACGGTGGAGACTCGGCCGGTTGCAGCTCCCGCTGCAGCGGCGACAGTGAAGCAACCCTGGACCAACAACACCAAAAACTGGTTCTGCTGACACCACCAGAATGGGACAAACTGCAGAGATGGAGCACTCTTCTAGAGCCCTGCAGGTAAGGAATGCACATATAATGTGCAAATTGAAAATTAATTTGAACTGATCAAGCTCAAATTAAATGTTTAACTGATTTGCCAGCATACTAACTGGTGTTCAGATATATTCAATTCAATAAAATTCCATTTTATTTATATAGCGTCTGTTACAATGACAATTGTCTCTAGGCGCTTTACAGAGACCCAGAGCATGTGTGTGTATATTGTGTGTATGTGTGTGTGTTACTCTAGCACAGGTATGTAACTGAGGTTCTGGGTGCAGAGACCGATATCTCCTGCTCAGTCGTACTACCTGCTCTCTGCCACCTGCATCAAGTGATGAAGGTCTCTGAAGAAGACCCTGCATATGTGGTGAAATTTAAGACAATCTTCATGGAAGACCTTGCCTCCCGCCAAGAAAATACTAACAATGCAAGGCTCAAGCTATGTTCCATTCACCTATTCTGTATTTGCTAAAAAAAAAAAAAAAAAAAAAAAAAAAAAAATTAAATTATTTTTTTCGATCTGTCATTAATAAAAACCAAATGTAATATCCACTTCTTGTCATTTATCTTTCTGTTTTGAGAACAGTACACAGAAAATGTGAATTTTTCAATAATATTTAGGATTGTGATTAATCGAAATTAATTCAAGAAACCTTGTGATTAATTAGATTGAAAAATTTGTAATCGTTTGGCAGCCCTTTAAATAACTAGAAAAGCACTCTGAGAGCACAGACCTCCGCCAGGCCCAACATTTCCCCATACAGGGATTTACAGATTGCAATAAAATCCGTGTTCTGGATCAGATCCAGATCAGCCTTTGAAATTTGATAGAGGTTTTCATTGTCAATCCCTGAGTCAAATTTGAGTTTTGAGCAATAATTAACGGAGATATTGAGAAACAAATTTTTTTGGCCCCATTTACCGCAATGTTATTGAAAATTTGAAAGTGATCCAGAATCCAGGATTTCTTCTGGATCACAGCCAAAATGAAATCAATTCTTCCTTTTCACATTTCAGCAAAAATTTTATTAAAATTCATCCAAGACTTTTTGAGTTATCTTGACAGACAAACAAACAAACAGACAGATAAACGCTGCAAAAACAACCTCCTTGGTGGAGGTAATAAGTGTTCTGGTGGAGCTTTGAAAAACAACGACACTGCAAGGAGGGGAACCTGGTTCTAGTAAATTAGAAGAACCGCTACCAGCACCTTCAGGAATGAAAGAAGACTTTGTTCTGAAATACTGATTGTTCTTTTTATTGAACATTTTTATTAAACAGTAATGATTATAATTTAGATTTTTCCAATTTCAGATCTTGTTCTCTGTGAAGGGAAGTAAATTATATTTTAAAGTGGACTTGCATCAGGTCAAAATGTTTTTTTCTGTAAAAATTTAAAGTTTGTGGGAGAAACTCAGAGCTCCTGTAGAAAACCCACCAGCACAGAGGAAACATCCAGAACCAGTGAAAAGGCTGAACAGACTCAGTTCATGATGAATGAACAAGTGTGTCCAGACGTTTAACTGTTTCTGTGTGTGAATAATAAACCTCTGTGCTGACCTTTGACCCGTTACAGTCCTGGTTCTGTGTCCTAATGTTGTCTTTTCTTTGAAACTTTTGGGTCGGCGCAGGCACTTTGGAGTCAGGAATCTGATGAATCGCCTCAGCAGAGAAGGTTTCTCCGGTGTTTTGGAGACCTCTTCTGCATGTCGGACCTCAGTTTGTGCAGCCGAATCCTCCGGTTCTGGTCTCGTCAAGTCCTCTGTTGGAATGACTTCCTGTGGTTCAGGGGACTTTTCAAGGATCTCAAGTTGCTTGTCGATGGCGAGCATTTCTTCTTCCTTGTTGCGTCGACGCTTTTTCTTTTTCTTCTGTAATAATTCTTCTAGGAAGGAGTCATTTTCTACTGGTACCGCCTCCACCAGCTCAGAGACCTCTTTATCATGTCGGACCTCAGTTTGTGCAGCCGAATCCTCCGGTTCTGGTCTCGTCAAGTCCTCTGTTGGAATGACTTCCTGTGGTTCAGGGGACTTTTCAAGGATCTCAAGTTGCTTGTCGATGGCGAGCATTTCTTCTTCCTTGTTGCGTCGACGCTTTTTCTTTTTCTTCTGTAATAATTCTTCTAGGAAGGAGTCATTTTCTACTGGTACGGCCTCCACCAGCTCAGAGACCCCCTCAGGTTTTTCTGGCTCTACAAAGATCCAGGTTGGAATCAAAATGTCAGATTCAGGACCATCACTGAAGACATCAAGTTCTCTCAGTTTGGAGAACTTTTCAGGCTCCAAATCTTCAGATTGTTTGGAAATGTGCATTTTTGTACATGTTGCCAGTTTGTTAGTTTGCACATTTCCACTCAGCTCAGGCTGCTCTTTGCTCAGTTCTGCTACTTTACAATTAAGATTTTTTATAATTTGATCCTGTTCTTCAATTTTTGAGGCCATTTGAAGAATATTTCGCTTCTTTTTTGTTAAATTCTTTGTAATCTTTTTCAGGTTACGTCCAAACTGCTTCTCCCTGTTTTTTCTTTTCTTTGTGAAGTCCTCTTGCATATCAATAACAATGTTGTGACATGCAGCGAGCTGTCTTTCAGCTTCTTGTCTGAGTTGCACTTCTCTCTTCAAAGCAGCTGCTAAACGTTCGCCATCTTGATCAGGCTGTCCATTTTGTGCTTGTTCGTTTGCCTGTCTTTCCTGATGAAGGAGAAAGCTCTGTCTTTGTAACCTGTTTTTCATGTCTAACAGCTGCATTTTCAGGAAGTAAATCTCATTTTTATCTCTTTCATGAGCGGGAGTGCTACTCAGGCCCGTCAACTTTCCTTCATTTTCACATTTGGGTGGTGAAAGTTGAGGTGGGTTATCCCAAACTTCCCTCAAGTCATTATGAGGAGAGCTGATAATCCCTCCGGCTTCATTTTTAAAATCATTATCTTCTACCTTGTCAGCCCCGTGCTGTTTAGGTGATACTTTGCCTTGATTCATTTTTCTGAATAATGTATCAGTGTTCAATAATAAAGGTTTGTTAACTGTGATGTTTCAGTCACCAGTGAAGAATGTACAGGAACAAGGTCGGATAATAAACCTACCGTTGCTATATGACGTCATGCAATATGGCGTCGTCGGCGACTGTGACCACGCCCACCAGCTGTCAATCAAAGTTAGCGTGGCTGTGTTAGCTCCTGTTAGCTTCTGATGCTGGATCAACCCGAGGACTAGTGATGATGACATTTGTGGGCACAAGTCCCAGAAGTTATCCGGCGCCCCTCTCCTCTACGGCTTCCTCCAGTTATCCCAGTAGAAGTAGACAGTTCCACCACTGCTCTGTCAGTCCCAGTTGTTCTGGTTCTGCTGAACTGACAGGAGTTTGTGAAGCTCTTCAGACCTTGTGAAGTTGAAGCTCTTCCCTGTTCTGTCCTGACCCTCCTGTTAAATCTGTGCCTTCTCAATCAAAACTAAACATCTGCTTCAAAATTGAATTGGGGTTATTATATCATCTCCATCAAATGTACACATTTTATTTAAATTGGGTTTAGTGCATGAACCCGTTTTTCAGCATTTCACACATATTGCTGTAATTCATATTGAATACAGACGCAGTTTCTTAAGTATTTGAAACAAATTAGATGCATGAATGAAAAATTATTAAATCAGTCATTGTGTGTTGGTGTGTAACATATAGCTCATTCTTCATTGTTTCATTGAAATTTGACGGACAAATATGCACCACATAAAGTTTATTATCATGTTTATTATAAATGATATTATAAAAAACTAGGGCTGTCAAAATTAACGCGTTAACGCGAGATGATTAGTTTCTGGAATTAACGCGATATTCTTTTTAGGTTATAATCAAGAAAAACAAGGAAAATAGTAGGATACCATTTTCCATGGTTTCTTGATTATAACCTAAATCACTTAAGTTTTTACCCTCAATAGCTATGGGGGCGTTGTACTGCCAAAAACACTGCTTTTATGCATTCAGTGTTTTCTTTTCTGTCTGTTTTAGTCACATGATGAGGTTTAGTGGTACCAGGTATTAAAAATGAACCAAGAAAGTGGAAGAAAAATGGTGTGGTCTAATCATTTTTTCCATGACTGTATATATATATATATATATATATATATATATATATATATATATATATATATATATATATATATATATATATATATATATATATATACACATATATATATATATATATGCAGATTTAGAGATATATATTTGTTTGTACCTGGCTCATGTCAGAAACAGAGACTTTTTTGTAGCTAGCATGCAGAGGTGGATCTTAAAATGTAACTGAAAAGTTTGATGGTATGGTTGGCTATCTGTTTTGCAGTTTTAATATTACAATGAGTTATAAAGCAGTTGGCAATGATGGAGCAAGCACTCAGGCTGGGGGCTTATAAAAACTGATGCATGATAGTTTTATGATTTCCAATTGATTCCTGTATTTAATCCAATAAGATTATTTATTCTTCCTACATTCTTGTGAGTTTGGATCTTAATAGGTCTTATTTTTGGGCCAATCCAACCTCCAACAAACAAGAATTATAACTTTTTCATCGTGGCATTATTGATCAAAAATGAACCCAAAATGATCAAATCAGAAAAATAACTTGTGGGCAATGCTAAGTATCCCTCTTACTATTTCTATAGGATTTAAGAGGGAAAGTTGGATTCGCTGATCATCACCTGGACCTCTTTAAAAGCAGGCACTTTGTTGGTCTGGAAAAGGTGTGTTAACACAATATAAGAAGTGGAACAGTCTAGTAAAGCTCCAGACCTAAAGTCCAGATCTCAATCCAAGTGAACTATCAAGGCAGGATCTTTAGAGCGCTCAAGCAATGTTTTCAAAAAGTATGGACCTAAATTTATCCATGCTGATGTGAGAGACAGATAAGGTCATACTGGACAAAATCTACTTCAAGTTATTTCTATTATGTACCTACAGTTACTGAATCATGGGGTTACATAGTATTCCCAATTATTTATTCTTTATTTCTTTTTGGCTTTTAAAAAAGTAGATAAAAAGAAATAATGGCACAGCAGAAAAAATGTTTATATATTGTATTTCCCTAATACTAATACCCACAATCTGAATGTCTGCTTTGATACCATCTCAGTCTTTATCATGAAAGTAGAAGCTAAAGCAAATATTGAGTGTCCACACAGTCTTATGTCATCCTGTATGGCTTCACAAAGAGGATAGTTAATGTTGTGACGGTACAGATGCATTGACATTTAACTGTGGATCTGCTCTGCCTCCTCAGAGCGATGACTGCACTGCACTAATGCTGTTACTCATCCTTGCTGAGAGGGGCCATGACACCACAGCAGCCAGCCTGAACACCTCTGGATTAAACATGGGGAGAGAGATGACTCAAAAACTAACACTTTTTTTCCCCCTCTGCCTCTCTCACAGATTCACATGCATGTGTGTGACACACAACAGTGAAATTTAAAGCTTGACTAATGCCTTTGTTATAACACGAATCAGTGAAAATGAGTTTGCCTGCAGTCTTTTTGCTTTAAATGAGACTTAATTTAATATTTCTTTAATTAGCCTTTTCATACATTTTTTTTTTTTTAATTTTGAGGGTCCCAGTTAGGCATAGAAGTGAGTGATGCAAATAGATGGATTCTAATAAACTTATTTAACATGCATGTCAATGTGTAAAAACAGTTTTGCATCTTTTACATGATGTTTTCTTTTCAAGTGGGTAGAGTGCACTAACTGTTTGATGGGAAATAAAGAACCTAAATAAGCCAATGGCTGCACTGCAGAGCTATTTAACAATTATTCTCATCAGCAATTTCTATTTACTAGATGGGGTACCCTTTAACTAATGTTGGCTTCTTTTTCTGATACAGCATTTTTTTGTGGCAATTAGCCGAGTCAAGAGCATAGTCATTAAATCTGTTATGAAACAATTACATAACATGCTCATCTAAATCATTTCTCTCCCACACACTGTGTGTTTTGTGCAGCCTCTCAACATTTTGACCTTCATTTTATTTAACAAGGACTTTAGTTATCTCCACAGTGAGTTAGAGAGCTTTGGCTTTTTGACCTGAGGTTGTTCTTATTCTCCTGAATGGTAAAAAAAAATATGCAGTTCTGTCTCAACACTCTTAATAAATGAGTCAAAGGCGAAGTCAAAGGTTCTCAGATAATGGACAGATACAACAGGGGTTATGGGGAAACTCTTTACTCTTTTACAAGACCTTAGAAAAAGATCAATTATCAGTTGCATAAATTGTCAGCAACTATAGCAAATAATAGAGTCTTTTGGTGTTTATCAGGGCATTGTTTCCATAAGTCCAAAGCTGCATTCCTCAGCTTCAGTGAGAGAACATTCTGGCTCTGAGCTAAATGACACAGAGGACAGTCCATTAACACAAACATATTAATGGCTCCATACATTCCTGTGCAGGGAATGAAACGTAATATTAGTTGGCCACTGCCACTGAGAAAATTGAGGTTAATTTCTGCTGCCTGGCTTCATGGCTCTATTCAATAACAAGAAGAAAGGGAATGACTTTAAAGCCTCTTTTGTTTCTGAAAAACAATACCATTCTTAAGTTAATATTGCACGTCAAGTCAAAACTATATAACCATACTGTGTCCACATTTGTACCTTTTTGCTGATTGCTTAGACGTCTTTTTTGTTTAGACATCTTTTCTAAAACCACATGTAAAGTGCTTGCAGGGGTGGTGAAATCTCGTCCTCGAGGGCCAGTGTCCTGCAAGTCTTGAGATGTTTCTCTGCTTCAGCACACCTGATCCAAATGAATGGGTCGTTATCGGTCTTGTACCTGGATGACAAGCTGATGGTGATCCATTCATTGGAGTCAGGTGTGTTGCAGCAGGAAAGCATCTAAGACATGCAGGACAGCGGCCGTCCCAGACTGGGACTGCCCACCCCTGGTTTAGAGGGTCTCCAAGGCCCAATTAAAATAATTACCAATAATATAAGGATATGATGAAATGCTCATATGATCTAGAGAATCATGATGCGATAATTAGTCATTGAATTGAGAATCAGTTTTATTTGTGTAAATATATTTTTTATTAACATTATGGTGTTAGGATTAAACTCATGTGCTGCTCATATTGGAAATATCAAAAGGGGGCATGTTTTGCCCATTAAAGAAAAAAAAAAAAAAAAAACCTGGCAGTTTTCCTTTAGTTCTTAAATGAATATCTGTAATATGTTTTCGGATCAAAACACCACAGTACAAAATGGGACAAAAGCATCCTTTTCAGCTTAGTTCATAGCAGCTATTTAATATTGTGGAAGATCTTAGCTCTTTCTTCAGCAGGGAGTGCCTCTTCTGAAATCAGTGTTACAGCTTTATGATATCCAATTCAGAGGTCCATGAAATATAGTAAGCAATGGAAGTGGGGGCAGTTAATGATGGGAAATCTGGAAATGTCTACTCTGTTTTGGATATTTGACGTCATACTGTCCTGTAGATTTGAACTCCTCAATCAAATATATATTTTCAGATCTTGAGGGACCCAAACAAAGAGAGGTTGTGTTCTCTCAAAAGTTTGAGTTTTGAAACTTGTGTTTTCAAGCATAAAAAAATGTATTTAAACATTTACATGTTAAAAAAGCGACACAAAACACAAAGCCAAGATTTTCAAGGAGTCTCAATGCCATGCGTTTATTTCAGCTCTGTGACATCCCTCGGACCAACAGGTGTCACGAGACCTTTCTTCACTACAAGGACCTGGAATTGAACCATCAGTACATGGCATAGACATTACACAAAGGGAGGGTTCATGTGCATTTGAATTCATGTACAATCTGTAACATTATACAGTTTCCTTCATGTTTTTCATTATAGGTTTTAAATGGTGCATCTGTATATTAGCAAAGGAAACAAAAACATGTCACATATCTCACGTTCTTTTAGGATATCATTACTGAGAACACGTCACATAATAGTTCAAACATATCTCACTGCCATGTGCAATTAATAACATTAGAACAGAAGCAACTGTTTCCACCTTGTCATAGTGCAGCTCTGAGAGCACAACAGCAACAATACATACAATATGGTGGGAAATATACACTTACAGGGTTAGCTTCCATCAATGTTCACTTCCTTTTCACAGTTAGTATTTCAGAAGAGTAGATTCTTGAATGACAATGAGAGAAACAGGATATATCGTAGGACAGAGGAATAAATGCAGCTTTTTAATGCATGGTAATTTATACTGGTATATATAACAGTTTCTCTTGTAGTATATCATATGCAGATAGCTTTCAGTCTTGCTTTTTTATGTTTTAATAATGGCAGCAGTGGGGTTAATCTCTTCCCAGAAACCAAAATGTACCAATACTGAATTTGCATGTGGCTTTGTGAAGTGTGATGAACAGTTTTGATGTGTGAAACAATCCCTTTACGGCAGCATGGAGTTATTATACGTACACGATACGGACCAAAGGATGAACAAACCGTCACACCAATTCCCCCACTTTGGAAACTGTGATATGTAGCTTAAACTGTGCAAGTATGAGGATATTAGAATCTTATCTGTCTGCAACAAAACCCAAAACTTCAGAAATAACACTGAACAATTAACGGTGACTGGGCGGCTGTCTACACCCTCGGATCTCTCACAGGGATTGGAAACTGTCAGGGTTAGATGTCAGGACCCGTGACAGCTGCCGTCACTTTTGTTGTGGGTGTGTCAGTCAGTGTGTGTGCTGTCAGTGTTGTGGTGCTGAGGTGACGCAGAGGAGGAGAGCTTCCGCTGATGGCTTGATCTGCAGCCCCTCAGTGCCTTAACCGGTTATCTCAGCTGCCATCCTCGTGACGCTCTGTCAGTACATCTATCTTCCCCCGCTCATCTGTGCTGTGGACTGGGTCGCTCTTCCTCTCTCTGCCAGCTGTTGTGGAGGATCCTGGACTATAGAGGCAATCTGATGTGCAAGGCAGAGCTATTGGGCCGTCCAGCCAAAATATAGATGGCGCTCTCCCTTAGAAAGTCTGCCCAGGTCACCTGTCTGTTGAACATAAAAATGATTTTCATTTATCACTGTAAAACTTTAAAACTCGAGGTAGATGTTGCACATACAAGATTCAACGTATTCACAAACTACGTAAACTACATAACAGTAACATCAGTAACATCTGTATTACAGTTTGATATAAACAACCCATGGTTTAGTGGTTTCTAACTGGGTGTTTTTGCAGTATTGACAAAGAGAGCATTCAATTCAAGAACAGTCAACAAAAACACCACGTTACAAATTCTTCATAGGGTTCCAACATCTGATGCACCTCTCATCATTACAGCAGCTTTTTCCTTTCTTGACATTTTGCTGCAGCCAGCACAGGAGCATAATCAGTGCTGTTTACCACCATTAAATGTTAATCTCCCCAAAGTTTACACAGTGTTGAAAGTGTGTGAAAATGCTTGGTGACGCAGCTGTTGCATTTTTAAAGTAAAAGTGGTAATGTGTTAGTGTTGCTAATAAATTTCAACTGACAAATTTCTATTTTGGAAATGCTCTGTAACTATACTCTAATGGCAATATATTTAAAGTTAAAACATGATGTGAATTTCTGCAGTTAGTTGTGATGGAGACTTGACAGTGAAACCAGTTCAGTTTTAATCCTGACAAAATATAAATATTCAGCTACGACATTTTTCTTCCTTTGACTTGAGAATCACTAACCACTTTGTGTAGTTAACTTGTATTAAGTTTATGACAAGATTTTGGCAACAATCTCCACACCACAAGCTTTACCCAATGTCAGTGGATGGTTCGACTTTCAACCCAGGGTCTTTCTCCAACTCCATTCTTCAAGTCAAATTTAAATCACTCATACTTTTAGATTTCATGAAAATGATCTGAGACTAGTTAGTCATAGATATCAAACCAGTAAGTCCTGCATGGTACCAGTCCACCTGCTGCAAAATCATCACTGACATTTGGCAAGTATTGTCATCAGCATTCAACAACTAGTTTCTATGGAAACCTTTATATTCCAGTAAAAGATTAACTATGTTGGATTATTATTCACCTGATATAGTTGTTACCTTGATGACTATATTAAATAAGTATTGTCTGGTTTACTAATGAATATGTAATTTCATCCTCATGAAATCAGAAAGTGTGAAACAAAAAAAAAACACTCTAGAGCTGGAATACAAAAATATTTTGCAAGGAACCTGTTTGGTATATAAACATGTATGTCATTGTCAGAGCATATTATTCACTCGGTATCATACTAATAATAATATAATATGGAACAATTATAAAATTGTCATATGAATATTAATCTGGGGTTTTATCAATTGCATTACTAAATGATAGAGAATAAATAATAGTATGATGAACCGTGTGGAGCACCTCTGCAGAGACCTGAACATGGCTGCTGACTGTTCTGCCATAAAGCTGGTTGAGCCTGAATGTCTGCAGACAATAATGGGTAAAACCTCTAAAAGAAACATATATACTGAGCCTGTACTTAGCCAAGGCTGCTATTGTTACCACCATCCATCAAAAACGTGTTTTCTGTTTTGCTTTTTGTGCAACTAATTACGGAAAAAATGATTCAGTCTGAAACAAAACCAAATGTGGAAAATGTTCTTCTTGCCCTGAACATACCATACCTCACTCTGCTGCCATGAATTTGCAGCCTGAAATAGCCTACACCTATGTACTATTTATGTGTCTGTTTTCTCCTGCAATGCCCACTGGTTTTAGAAAATCGCCTTACACTGATAGAAGATGTACGTAACTGAAGCTGTTGCTACATGGCTGCTGAAAAACACATAACTACAAGGCTTTGGTCTTCTGATGAAGAACAAAATATACAGTAGAATGAGAGATGTTCTTCCCATAATCAAAGCTGTAATCATCATCTTCTCCTTTGATAATCATATTAAATATGTATGAGTGTAATGGATGTCATATAATAAAGTAAGCAGCAAGTATTCTCTTTAATGAGAGTTCCGTTATAAAAATCAAACATATTTGGCCAATTAAGCATTATTGCATTAGCTGTGGTTATTGCAAAATCATGTAATGTTGCATGAGGAATACTGCAGGCTCACAGCAGCCAGGTGGGACATTTTAAATACCTTCCTCAAAAATAAGAAACCATGAGGAGAGAGCTTCAGTTTACTTTGCATATATTATATAACCTCAATTCTAAAAGAGCTGGCACACCATAAAATATTAATAAAAAACAAAATGTGATGATTTGCAAATATAATGAACCCATATTTTATTCACAAAAGGAACATAGAAACATGACAGAGAATAAAAAGAGCAGAAAAGATGGGAGAGAGGTTCAACAAATTAAAAAAAAAAAAAGGCATCTACAATTTGTCAAACTGAATATAATATCATCAAATGTTTCCAAGAATTTGGAGAAAGTCTCTGCACACAAGCTGGAAATCAATAATGGACACCCATGTCCTTTGGGTTAAAAACAGACCGGGCTCAGCAACACTTCCAGAAACGTGTTCTGTTATGCTGTCCAGAAGTGCAAGTTAAAGCTCTATCGCAGAGAAGAAGTCATTCAGTGAATACGAACCCAGAAATGCTGCCATCTTTGTTGAACTAATGCAAACAAGAAAGCTGTCCTGTGGTCAAAGGAGCCAACAATCTTATCAGCACTTATCACTGCTCTTTTCAAAAGACTGTATATCTGCTAGTATGAGGCGGCCACTGGTGTCTATGGAATGATCAGCTTGCACATCTGGAAATGACACATCAGGGAAGGCGTCTTAGTAAAAGGAGTACATGTGTTGAACCACGCTGCCCATAGATCTTTCACCACTTGAGAACCCATCATGAAATGGAAAAAGCAACAAAGAGGACTCATGGCTGTTGAGCAGCTTACATTATTATTTTTTATTCAAGAAAAGACAACATTTCTCTCCCAAAAGTCCAGACACTCCTGTCCACAGTTTCCAGATGTTGTTTAAAGAAGTGGTAAACATCACTCAGATTCTTAAGATTCTTAAGATCTGAATTCTGTACTTATTTATATTTGCTCTTTTGAAGTTTTAATTTTTCTTATCGATTGAACAAACTTGCACTCAGATAAGATGTAAGAGAACAAACCTGCTTTCATCAGTTTTGCTCCTTTCACTGCCAGAGCTCTCTGGACTGTTCTCACATATGGGCCCAACGTGGCTTATACTGCACAACGGACCAGGAAAAAGACAAGAAAGGGGTGACAGAAAATAGAGAGGTCACTGGCACAACAATCAAAGACAAGTGACACAAACAATAACAAAACAGTTCCTTGGTCGATAAGAAAAGTAAAATCAAGAGGACGAATCCACTTACTTTTATATGACAGCTCCCATTTTCTGTGCTGTGGTGACGCTGCCTGAGCATCATTTTCATTCCTAATTAATCTTCATATCATTTTTCAGACATAGGTGTTAAGCCTATTTGTGAAATCTCAGTTGTCAGAGCACCAAACAGGTCAAAGATATTATCCAAACACTGAAAGCAGAGGATGGTTGAGGATTGATTAAACCGTTAAAGTGAAAACTCCTTGTGGTTATCTCGCAGTGTCTTGATGTTCACTTTTCCAGCTATGGTGGATAGTTGTTTGAGGATTGTCCAAACTCCAGGGGTTAGAAAAATGTAAATATTAGCAAATTATGCCCAGAATCCCCCCCAGAGCATAAGCAAGTACTTTTTTTTTTTTTTTTTTTGCTGGTTGGTTGTATCCCTGAGAAAATGAGACCACATGTAAATGTAAATCCCTCACTTGGGCGATGTTTTAGGATGACTGAAATGGCTTTCATAAAAATATGGAGCGTAAGGGCACTATTACTTCCCATTTCAATGGATCCCAAGAGAATTTTCTGTCACTCTCACTGTAAATGTAATCCAGGAATCAAAAGGGCACGGAGTTCATTTCAAAACCTATATTTCTTTGATATCTAATGAGCATGAATGGGGCCACGTTGCATTGTTAGGTGTGAGCCTGATGCACTCTGCCCATGAGCCACTCTGTTCTCCGTTAAGCAAAGCTTTCAAAGAGAAAAGAGAACAAAAGGCTTTCTTTTGATCCCAATAATTAAAGGCCAGCCTGAACCTTTTTCTTTGTCTCCTTATAACAAGACCCAAGCATTTGGAGAGCTTGCACTCTCATTAAGCTTAATCCAGGACTACATGCATCTTTGATTGATTTTTGTTCAAAATGACACCCAGACTGGAGATAAGAGGGCTCTCGCTATCTCTCCCCTTTTAAATACTAAATTAAGGCTGTTGTGTGTTGTAGGAGAATCCTTAAAGACTGCAGCTTGCTTGAAGCTGCTGAAGTGCTGAAAAAGAGAGAAGCCATGCAGTGCTGAGTCACACTCACCCACAATTCATAGGAGAGCAGAATCCCATGAGTCTGTGGGGCAGAGGTGAGCGGTGTGGAATGGTACGGCAGGAGAGATTAAGCACATGCACATGGTTAGACAGTGATGGAGAGGAATGTACACAGTCAGAAATAACTAATGTGTTACCTAAAACTGAGTTTTAACATGAGAGATGCTATAAAACCACTGTTTTAAGGTTAAAAATGGAATGGACATGATGATCACACCAGCTTTACAAAGAAGGCAGTAAATCCTGTCTCTTGTCTTGTTTTGGTGTCTTAACTTGTCCTGAAGGTTGTGATGTTTCACTCTTATGTCTGAGAGGTGTTGGCTCAAGGTTGCACTTTGTTTTGATGTTGAACCACATGGCTTGACTTCGTCAAAGAGAATCTCATCTTTTGTCTCTCCTTTGATCTTTGCATTTGGTTGCTCCTCAAATGCGGTGTTGTTTACTCTGTCGCATTTAATGCGTTCATCGATTTCAAAGCTAAAGTGCACAAACAAAAAGCACACGGACAGCTTTGCGCTGCCTTCCCTCAGCTCAGTTACAATAAACATGAAAAGGGCAGACGGTCCATGAGGGACAAAAGCATCCAAAATTAAATGACAGGATTGAAAAAAAGGAGCGGTGACAATAGAGGTGGACTGAGAACAGGAGTGGCACATTTACACAATTTTAAAAGAGGTAAAGCCAAGACTCCAGCTTCGCTTCATGTTTTATTTTTTTCCCCGCAGTGAAGGTGGTAACGATGAAATGAAATGCGTGGTGAATGTTTTAACAATAATAAAATGTGCAGTGATGATCAGAACTACACAGTTTCAAATGTCATTAAAGTTTATCAAATTGACTCACAATTTATCTCCACTATTATTCAAGTCACAGATGTTTTCATTACTTATATCTTCAATTTGCAAGTGTTGTCATTCATTGCCATTTTTCAATCACTTTTTTTGTCACTTTTAATCATTGAAGTCTCTTTCTTTCAATGATAAATGGCAGTTTTGTGTTGTTAATGATAAAACATGAATTCTGTTTTTATAATAAAACCATATAAACATGTTATTACATGAGAGAAATTATTGCTCCTATTTTCATTTTACCTCTGTTTTAAAAGCCCCATTTATCAATTCACATGTATTTCTTGTAACAGTCTAGCACTCGTGTCTGGCTAAATAGGCTTTTCAATTATTACCAACTTGATTTTTAGATCTAACTTAAACAATCTGATTTTGACAAAAGCATTAAATCTTTAGCTGTCCTTGTTTTTGTTTTTTGTTTTGTTTTTGGGTTCTACATTGGTCTTCTTCCCAGCTGTCTTGAGTTGCCCTGCCAGCAGGAGTCAAAAACATCATTTTGTACTGCTTGCTGACTGTCCTCATATCCTCTATGTCTGTACGAGGAATAAACCTAAGCTTTTTTTAGGTGATTGTGGCAGGCTCCAAACAAGGGTGACTTGTTACAAACCTGGGAAATATTTAGCTGAAAGGGATTTCTGAGCAGCCTCAGCTGGAGTTTTTGATCTGACTCCCAGAGTTCATGATTTGATGAATAATAAATTCTCCCATCAGTGCAGTCTAAATAAGAGCAGTGTTGATCAGCAGTTGTATGATGAACATTTCTAAAGACAGTTTAGACTATAATTTGTGATAAAAGTATACTTTGAAGTGTTATTTTATAATTATGTGACTGATAAATTACAGCTTCCTTTTCACCGTCTCAAACAAATCCTGATGATCTGAAACTGCATCAGTATACGGAGCAGTGGTGCAGCTGTCAGGAACTGACAACTCCTTCAACAAACCACCAGGAGCTTCAGTGTGAGTGGAAATGTTATATTTCTGCAGTTGCAGACAAGGATTTTTTTCTCATTAGTGTAACTGCAAAAAGCTTTTCATCTAGGATGCAGAGATCAAGGCTCACTTGTGTAAAATTCCATCCTATTGTCATTTATCATATTGTCATTTAAGGAAAATAGATTGAGTAGATGCAATGTCTCTGAAAATCTTCCAATCTTTGCTTTTAGTAGTTCAGATGCACATCTAAACTAAACACAAAAAGTAAGGAAACTTGTGTTTGATAGAATATTTCTTTGTTGTAACAATGTTTCTTGGCAATAAGTGTTGGAAAGCCTGTTTATTTACATTTTAAATGGTGGCACATTTGTAAGGAACATTAATTTTTGGGATCAGCAGCAGAGCTGAGGATGTGGATTGCACCCATGAAAGAGTCGCCAGATCTTTTCCACCGATGCCCAACAGCTTTGCTGTTATTATTGGCTTCTTGTTTTGAGCTTCTGGTTCACCCAGATGCTGAAAATCAGGTGCATGGTTCCTCCTGAACATGTGGAGGAACATTATGTTCAGCTATGAGTCCACATTCTAGATCATTGGGTCAAAGGGTAGAGAAGATGCTAAGAAGAACGTTTTGGTGATTGGTGCACCAATAGAACAAAATGTTTTGGTGTTTAGTGGCATCTCTCTCACTGGAAAAACTAGGCTTGGAGGCAATCTCGATGCAGAGAGATATCCAAGACAAAATTCTGCAACCTGTGGTAATCCCATATCTCCACAGTCTGGGACCAAACTCTACCCTTCAAGATAACAACGCTTGCCCCCACAGATCAGGGTTCATCAAAGACCACCTCTAGACTACCTCTAGACTCAGGGAGTAGAGAGGATGGACTGTCCATGGAGCTTGGAGGTGCTGTTCATGCCAGAGTGACCAACACACACAACACAGCAGTATGTGACCAGGCAGGTGACCAGCATGTGCCAGTGCTGTTGTGGCTGTGCATGGCTCTTCCACACGCTACTGAGGCTGCTGTTTGTTAAATGAATCCAATCCACCAAACAGCACCAAACTAGAGTCAACCAGCAATAAAAGGAGTTTGGCATTGGCAGAGAAGATTTGGTAAATCTTTCATGGGTGCAACCCACATACTCAGCCCTGCTGCATAATCTGTTTTTCAACAGTCTGTTATTTATTGTCTAGAAGGATTGTTACCACAAAGAAATGACACACACACATACACACACACACATAAAATGCAACACAAACTTTCTTACTTTTGGGGTTTGGTTTATAAAGCATGTAATCAGTGCAGTTCAGTACCTTCTTTAAAGCTATTAGTCCATGTATTGTTTATTAAAGTGGTTTAAAGAAGAAATACAGTGATCCCTTATTTTTCGCAGTTAATGGGGACCGGCAAACCCCGCGAAACTCAAAATCCGTGAACTGGAGCCGGAGCCCCCCGAGCCTAAATATTGTGTTTAAAATATGTTTAAAAACCGCAAAATAAGTAGCGAGACACTGCAGCGAAACAAGACAAAGGCTCAACTGTGGTCTTTCTGTTACCTTCACAGCCTCTAGTCTCTGAACCGAAGTAAAGAAACTGCTGGTATTGTGCTATTTTTGGCTCGTAATTAGCGGCTAACACGCTAACAACAACAAAAGAAACAGTCTGGTTTTCTCTGCATGGAACGAGCACTTTATTCTGGTACTGCAGGAACTTGTAACATCACACAGGTTGTATTGTTGGGCTCCTGTCGGTTAACAGAGAATGTAAATCTATACACGCTGGGCTGCTGTTGATGCTCACTACACTTTTCATCTAGCACCGTTTTCATTCTGCCGTCCCACGACACACACACTACATTACCCACAAGGCCACACCATTACCCACAAGGCCACCTTCTTAAAGGGGCCAGGCTGGCTCACAGCAGTTCTTCGCTGTAAGAGAACGTGCACAACATCCTGTGATGTTTCCACAATTTTTTCTTGATTTTTTTAAAACTATTATATATTTCTGAAAAATCCGTGAATAACTAAAACCGCGGAACTTAAAGCGCGAATTGGCGAGGGATCACTGTATCTAATGATTCTCATATATGTAACCAATAAAGCATGATAAAAAAGCTCTCAAACCTGTCATGTTATCATGTCACTGACACTCTGATTCCAGAAGACCCAGCGGGTAAAATGTCGAAACTGTTGTCTTCATTTTACTTTGATCTGAACAGGCAGTGAGAACTTCATCATGAAAAAACCTCTTAGTACATTTCATTTGCATTTTACACAGTAAGCAGACTTTCCTGGAAACAGTGTTGCATCGTGGACTTTTATCTGTGTGACAACTACGATTCAATGGTGATATGTGTCCACAACATTACTTCTTTCTCAGTGCTTTTATTCTCTAAGGAAGCCAACCTTTGTCTATTTTCTCTCCTCTTTTTCTCCATCTGCCACCTCCTCTCTGCTTACAGATGAGATCCTGATTCCCCAAACTCCTGCCATCAGAGGCGGGGTGTGTGGTGTCCTCACCTCACATTGCAGGACTGAGAGTCTTTGAGCTTGTGTGAAACCAGGACTGCTGGGCCTGGCGCCATTCTGCCCTTGTAATCACACCGTCTTTATCCAGATCCAGGCCGAGGAACACTGACCTTGCCTTGTCTCTTTCCTTTGCAGTCAACAGGCGCGCCAGAGAATTCTAGACAAAGATAAATAAATGCTATGTGTGAGATTAAAGTTGGTGGCCTGGATGAACTCCATCATAATAATTCCGTTCACCTTTTATGGTTTCATTCATTTTAATGTAGCAGTCTGCCAAATGCATTTTTTTCAGGCTTTTGCCTAAATCATTCTCAATCATATTAGCGGTGACTGATATAATCTGGAAGCAGTGATTTACCCCATGCTACCCTAGAGGCACACACTATCCACAAAATGCAAATTTAATCCACTAAAACATACAGAGGGAACAAGATTAGAAATGTTTTGTGAATGCTGAATAATGAGAAAATTAGTAATTAAAGTTGATGGATGTGAGCCAAAATTTTAATAGTTTTCACACCATTAATTTACATAGAATTCTGTCAGCATTGTGTCTTGCTTAATTATAACATTTGAATAGGATGGTATTTATTCTGTCTGGAGGAAGTTTCTTCAGCAAATAATGGAATGTTATGGAAAAAAAATCTGTAATCGTCTAATCTGTAAAATTAAATTCACCCAAACTAAATAGACTTTCTGTAGACTATACAGTTTTTGATATAAAATTGGTTGAAGTCCTGAATAAACTGCAAACTACAACAAACCTTGAAATCTCTTATTTTGCTCTAAGGATAACATCTAAGATAATAATTCATCGTTTCAACACTGAGATAAGTCCAGAACCACAAAAAAGCATAACAATAAAATAAAACAGACAATATCACAGAGCGTGCGCCGTTATTTTTAATAATAACCTCTTCTTATGTGTGCAATAAATAACTACAACCGTGAGTAATGGCTGTGCAGCAGGACAGCTGCAGTGACAGTGTTGGATGATCTCTGTAATGCATCTCTAAGAAGAGAACAAACATCCTGACGTTCTGGAAATAGATGAATGAACAGCCTGCCTTCTGGAGGTTGCTCTTACTCTTTCCCTAACGCTGGTTTCATGTCAGCTGACATGTCTTTTGTCTTTTCTTTTAAAATTGAATTTCGTTCTTTTTTTTTTTTTAGCCATCTATTTGGATGTAGAGCTGACTATCCCTGATGCGATTTCCATCCAGGAGCTTTTCTTCTGGTCATGACCTCAGAAGACAAATGGTATGGTAAAAGAAAGAACGAAAAAACAAATACAGTATGTGTATGAATATTCTGCCCTTTGTGTGTTCTCACAGCTTCAGTCATGAAAGTTTCACGCATGTGGTCCCAACCACACACCGTGTCTGATGGCGGTACCGAAGCCCAACATGAATCCCAACCAAACACCACCGTTCACGCTTATAATACATCGCAGTGATAGAATGTAAGAAAACCAGGGACTGTGGATGCAGCTTTTTCTCTTTTTTTATGTTTAACTTTTTCTTCCACAAACCAAATACTATACCTCCGTACGAAGCTTCCTCAAAACAGCCAGAGACTCAAAGTAGAGAAAGTCTGACCATTCGATGTGGCCCTTTTTCTCAGGATCCAGGGCAGCGAACTGGGCTAAGACCTCCTCCTCTTGCTCATCAGTCAGGTCTTTATCAAATAGCTGCTTGGAGGCAAAGTGGCGGTACTGAAGCAGCTCATCTGACACCAGGCATGATTCTGCAACAGCAAGGAACAATTCACCATATCAGGCCCAATTAGCCACCTAGCAGTCTCCCAGATATAATTAGCTTATGACTCATTTTCAACAATGGCAGGACCACTTCCCACTGACTGTCACCTTGCTAAGCTGTGGATGCTGTCATGACTTTGAAAACTGAGTGGTCTGAAGGCAAAGCAGTTATGCAGTTTAATAGAATACTTTAGATAAATATATAAAGGTGGATTTATTCAGTGACTCACCTGGGATAATCTTGCACTGCTTGAATGTCTCCATCAGACTGTACATCTCTTCTTCTGTTAGGAGTAGGTTGAGATTGTCCTGCATGGTAGGAAGACAAGATTATTGATTTTATTTTATTTTATTTTATTTTCTGAGTTAAGCAGTGCTTAATGAATGGCTGATAAATATGATGGACTTCTTGCAGTTAGTCCCAAACACACAAGGTACATCCATTCCAGCAACATGTAATAGTGTTATAAGTAAAAAAGAAGCAAAGAAGTTTCATTAAAATACAACATTTAAATACATGCTAAAATGTATTTAGTTTCAGTGTGATTAACTGAATTATTTCTGCCTATCAGTGGTGTAAGAATAATTCAGGTTATTTTGCTTAACTACTGTAAATTCATCCAATTTGAAAGAGAATGTATAGAATCAAATAAAATTTAAATATCTCCTCACAGAAAATGCACAAGACACAATTACATGATACATAAACAGTATGAAGGCAAGCTGAAATCTGATGTGTTGTAATGAATCTTTATGAGCTAACCCCATTGAGCTTTTGAGGTAAATCAATTACTGCTTGTTTACATAGTCCTTCAGTCTTACCATCTGTCAGGGCCTCATAAAAGGCACATTATAAAATCTAAATGGAAATGCACTACCACCCACTCTCGAAAAACAGATGAAAGAAGCACTTTCAAACTTTGCAAATTGCTGTAAAATGGGATTTGTAGTAGTTGAAAATTAATAAAAAGAACATCCATCCAGTTTCTACACCCACCTCATTATTTTAAATAGTACAATTGCTGGCTAATGTTAGTAGATTCAAAATATAAAAGTTTGGTTTACAGTCCTAACATCTTTTCTTTGCCTTACCAGTGTCAGTCTTACTTGACTTACAATTTGATTCTACAGAAAAATTACCATTAATTAATTACGATTACCAAATCAGATGAAGATGTATCTCAGTGTCTCTCATCTCAACTGATTAACCACAAATAATAACTTTTATGAAATCATATACAAGCAGTCAGATCAATCTGAACTCCCTTTCAAGAAGAGTTTTAACAAAATCAGCCAGCTTTATTCAATTGTTGCATTTTTTCAGTAAAAGTGCCTCAGTACTACATACAACAGTGATTCCCAAAGTGTGGGCCACGGCCCCCTGGTGGGCCGTCGTGGTACTGCAGGTGGGCCGTGAGAGCTCATTAAAATGAAAAATCCTTGATCTTAGAATATCCATGACACAATTTAAAAAAAAAAAACATTTAGAAGTAATAAAACAAAACCAGTTAAGTGTAATTCTACTGTCATCTTAACTTAATATGACAAGTTTTACCTATATTTTTTGACCCCTTACATTAACATCGGAACATAGCTTCTAGTCCTGTATGTTGATCACAGTTGTGATTAAAGGTTTGGGTGGGCCGCGCAGATTTTTTGCATTTCAAATTGGGCCATGGTATTCTGCCTCGCCTCCACTGACTTGTCCACCTTTCTTCGTATCAGCCTCTGAACTCGTATGCCATATCAATCTGGTTTCAGGAAACAATACAGCACTATTACAGCCTCCCTCAAATTCACCAATGATGTAATAGATTCATTAGATCACAAAAATATTTGTACAGCCCTTTTTATTGACCTTTCCAAGGCCTTTGACACTGTGGACCACTTTATTTTGAGGCAACGGCTGCTTGACATCGGGCTATCGGAACAAGCTGTTGGCTGGTTCGATAACTATCTCTCTGACAGAAAGCAATGTGTTTGTTTTGAAGGCAGCTCATCATCCTTATTAAATCTTTCGACTGGTGTGCCCCAGGGATCAGTTTTAGGGCCAATATTGTTTATCATCTATGTGAATACACTGGGCAGTAATATTCCTGATGCTAAACCTTATTTCTATGCTGACGACACAGTGATTTATTGCTGTGGCTCCACCCTTGTCGAATCTCTAATGAAGTTACAGACTGCATTTAACCTATTAGAACATCAACTATTTGACCTAAGACTTGTTCTAAATGCCGAAAAAACTAAACTCATCATATTTTCTAATGGCAGAAAGACAACTGAACCTTCTCCTAGCATTTTATCTTTACAGGGGTGTGAAATTGAGCATGTCCCTTCTTACAAGTATCTTGGAATTTTAATTGATGACCGATTGTCTTTTAAATTGCATGTACAAAACCTAGTAAAAACGACTAGGGTTAAAAGTTGGATTCTTTTTTCGTCACAGGTCGTGTTTTTCTTTTGCTGCCAGGAAAAAATTGGTTGCTGCTACCTTCTTGCCTGTACTTGATTACGGTGACCTTTTATACATGAACGCTCCTGCAAACTGTTTATGTTCATTAGATTCTGTTTACCATAGCGCTTTAAGGTTTGTTACAGGTTGTAGAGCCCTCACTCACCACTGCACTCTATATGCTCGAGTGGAGTGGCCCTCTCTGGCAGCACGGCGCCTTTCACATTGGTATATTTTTATCTATAAAGCAATTTTGGGTCTACTGCCCCAGTACCTCAGTGAATATATTTCTAAAACAAATTGCAATTACGGCCTGCGTTCCAATGATTTTTATTTACTAAAAGTGCCCAAAGTTGGCTCTGTGTTAGGGAAACACAGTTTCTGCCCCTGCTTCCTGGAACTCTCTGCAGAACGCGCTGCACTTGAAAGAACTTATCGGTCTTGGAACTTTTAAGAATTTTATAAGAAACCTTAAAGCTGCTTCACACCAAAATTGCACTTGTTTTAACTGAAAACCTTTAATTTCATTATTTTTACCATTTTATTGTATTTAATGCTCAAGTGGATTTGTATGTTTGTGTTTATTTGTCATTGTAACTGTTTTTGGCTGCTGTCTTGGCCAGGCTTCTCTTGGAAAAGAGGTCATTGTACCTCAATGGGACCGACCTGGTTAAATAAAGGCTTAATTTAAAAAAAAAAAAAAAAAATGTCATATGAGTTCATTTCCACAGCGGTCCTCAAATTCTATGTAAAGGCTGCTCAGCTGACTTTTCATGTTCGTTTCAACCAATCACACGACAGTAGAGCCAACTCTGCTCATTCTCAGGAACCGCCACTTCGTGTGATTTGCAGTCTTTGTCATTATTAAATAATTACCAGAGATTAAAATTCGGTGGCTGAAAACGAGCATAATCGGGCCACTTTAAACCTCTGCTCTGCCAGTTATTAATACCCTAAAATTCCCCTTTTTGTTCCACGGTAATATATTCACTTCACCTTCACCATCGCTTTCAAAATTATGAGAATTTCACAGCTCGCCAGCCAGCAGCTCACTGCCTGGCCTCCACTGACTTGTCCACCTTTCTTCGTATCAGCCTCTGATTTCACCGGCCCCTCATGGGACGCCTTAGAAGTAGTCAGAAATGGTTTCCCCAGCGGTCTCTGACCCCCACCTCTCTGAGACTGTGGGTAGTGTTGTGCAGAGTCAGAGCACAAATATCCAGCCGTAATGACTAATGACAAATTTTGCTCATGTCTTGCACAGAGAAAACACATTCTGGACATGCTCACAAGGTTATACCTTCTTTCCTGCCCTCTTTCCTTCCTTCCATCCTTTCCAACTCCATTTAGTCCATACAAAGCTAACAAACATGTGTTTTTCTTCCCCAAGGCTGCTGCTGAAATCTGAAATACAGGATAACTTCTATCTGCAACATTGTTTTATAGAACACATAGACCTTGCTGAAATAATTTAAGTTTAAGAAATACTTTCATGAAGTACTAAGGTAGAGGAGAAAATATCCTCTTCCTTACCATCCAGTAGAAGCCAACTGCTGTTTTCTTTCACTTTGTCCTCCTGTGACTATTTTCTCCAGTGTTCATCATAAAAACTATTCAATAACAAAAAGTGAAGAAACACTGGAAGAACAAGTTTAGAAAATTGAAACAGCTGCAGTGCCACAGAAGACAATCTGCTCTAATCTACTGTGGATCACAGAGATACGTTTCCCATCAGCCATTTGTGATCCCCCCCCCCCCCCCCCCCCCCCCCCCCCCCCCCCCCCCCCCCCCCCCCCCCCCCCCCCCTTCAAGCATAGTACATCACTGCATCGACTGCAGCAAACCACCTGCCACCACTGGCTAAACTCCAGTACCTTCACTTCAAGTGAAATAAATTAAATATCTCTTAGGCACCTCAGATTTACTACTGCCACCTTTTATATTTCAGACCCTATATCTCTACAAAAGGGAACCATTTTTAAAACCCATTGGATTCGGATTTATCCACTTAGATGTAGATTTGACAAAATCCAATACGAATGTTGCCTTCTCATCAAAAAATGTTCTGCAAGACAAATTTTCTGTGATTTTCTGCAATACACGTGTTTCCTATTACTATATCTGCCATCATTAAGAATCAACACGAACAAAACTAATGATCATCCCGTCATCGGGAAACCGCTTGCTCTGTTTGCTCATTGTCAGACATAATTTCTGTAATCCAACGTGCTCATCAAGCATCTCACTTAGCAACATCAAATGTCTGGAAAACAATCAAATTTCACATCTAACAACAGAGATGGATTCATCATATTGCCGTGCCTGTCTCTTAGGATTTAAATCTAACATTATATGTGGCGTAGCCTTAAACTTGAACTGACGTATACAACACTTTCTGACAGCATTAGGGAGATCTATTCTCAGGGATGCAACAGACCCCTGTGGAATAAATGATAAAAATAACAACAGGCTTTAATGTTGCGCTGACAGTCTCTATAAATAGTTATCTGAGACTGCTCAGAAAAAAGACGGCGTCAGTGATGTGTCAGAAAAAAAAAAAGCTTTATATAAACCACATTTAGGCTCTGTGCCAAAGTTGACTTTTAAGACTGCGAGTACTATTAATACCATATTAACAATGAATCAGACAACTGTGTGTTATAGAAGACGTCAATCACAATGACATCATGACCTCATCCGTCTAACCATAAACTCCTCATGGCTCCGTCTGTCAGACATTTTTTTTTCCATCACTGAGATTTAAAGCTGCTCTCCTTTTTCCCGCTGTAGTGAATTTTATTCCATTTTTATTTTCATATGCAGCTTCATTAAACCCGTACACAGGGGTATATTTTTCTCAAGAGCTGCTGCACTCATCAGGCGCCCTCAAACATGACTCCAAATTGATTGTTTTGCTACACTTTTATTTTTTTTTTAACATTCTATTGATTGATATGCATTACATTTTGTAAGCAGTTTCACATCTATCAGTGCAGAGGCCGCTTTTAAAACACGTCTGTGTGGAAGGAGCTGACTGCAGCTCGCAGCTGTGTGCTCTTTATCTGAAATGAGCGTAAGCAACAAAGTTTACAGACACGTACACAAGCCCACACACACACGATGCTAGAGTTTTGAAAAGAGGCCAGCAATGAGCAAGAGTTGAACAAGGTTTTATGGAGAAGGACAGACCATATTCAGTGAGATCAGGACTATACTGCAGACAGCAGAAAAATGGGGTTTCTTTTGTAGAACTGTGTTAGAATAACATGTATTCTCCTTCCATAATGTAAAAAAAAAAAAAAGGCTTTTTTTTTTTTTTACTGAAACAATAAAAATCTACAGCTTGGAACTTTTTGGGCTTTTTTGTATTTTTCCTTAATGAATTGAATTACTGTTCCCTTTTGTTCAGTTTAGTGGAGTTCATATTACCAGTAATCTCATCTAACTAATATGACTGCGTTCAAACACCTAAACAGAATCGAGTCCGTTTGCTCCATCTGAAAAATATCAGGACTCTCAAGAGGACCCTATGTTTGGAGTTTGGCTCAAAATCAAGACATTATAAGGACATCTAATTAGCTCAGAAGTATTTTATTTTTGTTTGTGCGCAACAGTTTTTTTGTCTTATTCCCTCTGTGAGGCCAGTAAGCTCTCACTAGCCGAGTGCCTTAAAGCATTTTTTCCAGTTCCATATTAAAAAGTCTTAAATCCAAAACATCTCATTCCGTGACCTTTTCTACATATAAAACAGTAAAACCTCGGTTTCAGCTACGCCCTGTTTGGGGTCACCACAGCGGAGTTATCTGCGTGATTGGTTTGGCACAAGCTGGATGCCCTTTCTGATGCACCTGCTATTCGGACCCCGGACCTCCCATATGATCAGTGACACCATAACCACCGAGACTGTTACTAAACAAATTAAGATAAATGACAGGGACTGTAACAGTCTCAGGACTGTGTTGCTCTCAGGTGCAGTGACTACTCCATGATCTTACACTTTTACACTGAACTCAGCAGCCAATTAAAATGCACCATGTTAATTATGGCTGTTTCACATGCACTTTCATGTTTGTTTGTTTGTTTTTTCTCTTTTAAACAAGTGTGCAAAATATGTTTACAGGTATAATAAAATAAGTTAGAGAAAGGGTAACATATTTCACATAAAACGTCCATAAAAATGGCTCTAACGCCTTGCTAACAATCAGTTTGGTGACAGATTTGGCTACGTTTGGTCAGCCAGACATCTGGCTAGAGTAAAAGTTTATTTAAATTACTTTCTGAACGTTCTGACTGACTGAAATAAATACTGTAAATACTGTAAAATAAATACTGTAGGCTGGACAATCTAGGATCAGCAGTAACGTCCATCTGTAGCAGTCTTTCCAGATTTGATCTGAGAAACATTAAATGGAGAATCAAAATTATAAAAGGCACAGAGATTATTAGTCCTAACTTCGATGAAATGGTCAGAACACACTGTAGAAAAATAACCTGTGGTAACCAAGTCTTTGCAGTTTACTTGCATGATCCATGTTTGTCAGAGACATCTCCAGAGTTTTTTTGGTCTTTGAACATTCATGCACTCAAATTTCTGGGAAACTGAAGAGACCTCGTTTCACTGATGGATCCGATCTGTTCTGGCAGACATGAACAAAGCATGTATGTGGTATTTTAGTTTATTGCAGAATGTACTTAACGCTCTCACTACACACTACGTGCGTGCGCTGTTTATGAATTAACTGTTTGATGCACAAAATGGTGGAGGGCTTGTTGTGATGCCATGTGAAATACTTTCTATATGAACCCATCATACATGGATCTGGTACCACTTCCGTTCACAGCCATTTCCACTGGTACAGAACGTACCAAACCAGTCACCACGGGGTGGAGTGGGCTTTATGTATTGATCTAGGGGTGTACAAAACTATTGGGCCGATAACAGGAATCATGATGTCAATTTCGATAAGTCCGATATCATGACGAACAGCCCCGATAACCTTTTTTTTTTTGTCAACACGGCAGTGCCTTGCCCCCTTTGAAATCCAAATAACTGGCAGTGAATGTTATGTTCAAGTGACGTCAGCATAATCAGAAAAACCATTTCTCAATACTCCTTCCACTGAACACCATTTTGGATGTATTTTCTTGACAGAAGCTTGTTTGTCCCTGCCCCTACATCACATGCTATGTTTTTTGTTTCCCTGACTGGCTGCATGCCTACCCAGTGACATCCAGAGCTACTTTCTTCTGCTATTCATTGGTACTGGCCACTGCAAATCAAAGTTGAATCCAGAGGATGCAGGATAATTATTTGTATCGTAGAGGAAAAGAATTAGGATGGCTGACCCTAACCCTAACCCTAACCCTTAATCATGCCTACTATTGCTCTACATCATCACTAATTCTCTTTGGTTAAGCAGAAACGTATCAACTTTGACAGTGATGTGGCCATATGGTACCTGATGAGCTCGGCACATTTGGGGGCTAGCTGCAGACATCAAAATCATACAAATGAGGGTCAGGTGTTTGCACGAATCATTCCTCCATCTGGCTGGTTGGGACGCAGCCATAATTGTGGAGGTCTACTTTTGAAAGCTCACTGTAAATCCACTTTCAAGGAAACCCATCAGTAGCTGCTGGAGCCAGAATGAAATAAAATGTCATATGTGCTAACCTGTGTTTGTCACAAAATAACTGGTCTCTACAGCTTTATATTTCCAGCATTTACAATTTAAGAGACAAATTTCTATCTCTACTATAATTCATTGTTTCCTGCCACCCTCGGTCTTAACACTTAAGTGGAATAGCCAAATTAAAGGGACGGTTTAGTGTTTTCTTTTAGATTGTGTGAACACACCTCCCTGTAGCACAGCTCTTTTGTTTTTCTTATGGTGAACAATAAGAATTAAAGTCCCTTCTCCATTTTGAAGAGTCTTCCAGAAAAAGCACCCTTCAGCTGTTTGTGCTTGACTAAAAACAGATTGCATCGTCTGCTCAAACTGTGAAAATCACCAGATAGGTGTGGGTTTTGGCATTTGCCTTGAATACCAGATGAGGTGTTGGGTTTATAATGTTGCCTCAATTTTTTCAAGTTTTAAGCTGACACTGTTTTACAATAATAGAATATTGTCCTCACGTTTGTGCAGTTAGAGAGCTCCATCAGAGAGCAACCTTATTTGACAGTCCTGAAACACAAAGGCGGAGTTTAAAACATTGGTATTTCAGGCCTCTATGAATGGGTTGTAGAGGAGAGGCATGCTATTTATCTTTAGGGAAAGTCTGTGGCATGCTTTGGTCAAAGTCCAACAGGAATGCAGCACCACTTCTAACTTCGAAAGCATGTTTTTATAACACTAATGTTAATGTTGAAACCCACGTATTGTGTTTTAGTCATCTGGCATATTTGTGCTTGAGTAAACTGCATGGTTGTTGCGGAGTATGTGATAGCACTGACTCACACAGTAGTAGCAGCTCCAGCCAGTAACGGTGTGGGCTGTATCTCTCATCTCCTGCAAGGCCTCGGCACGCAGGTAGCCTAACTCCCTCAGGCAGCCATCATGGAACACCCGCGTGCAGATCCGACAAGGGTACAGGTCATCAGCCGTCCACACCTCACACACGTCACACATCTCATCACTTGGTGGCTGGAGAAGGAAGCAGAAACCATAGGTGAGACATCTTTGGTTTGTGGCATTGCTCCCCACTTAAGGGTGAATAATAACATAATCAAGGTTACAGTTGAATTTCTTGAGGTATTCATGTAAAGTCAATAACATGCTTGGTTGAGATACCACAAGGATGCAATACAAAAGCCCCCCTTTCAATAGTGTCTTTGCACCTCTAATCATAGCAGCTGGTTTTCAGGGGGTGGAGCGAGCTACTTGTCTTCACGGCACAAAAAGGTCATGTGCCTCTTTTGAAACTGGTTTCGCAGCTTTGTGCTGAGCATTTCTGAAGAATGACAACTGCAGCATGATGTGAAGTTGAGTGGAGAGGCTAAATAAGTCTACTCTGATCTCGGTCTGTGATGTCACAGGACCTCCCAAATCTGAGTTGCACACTGAAAGTCATATTTTCAGACTTAGGTGACTCAAATTAAAATGAGTGTTGTGCCCTTTGTGTTATTTAAAACACCCCAGTATATGTCTGAAAAGCAGATTTAATCGAAATTTTCATAATATATTTCCTTTAAGACATCACCTTATCTGAACGGCAGATATACTTGCTCCAAACCCTATTAACAGAAAACTCTCAGGATTTCTGAATACCAAAAAGGTGCTTGTAAGATAACCCACAATGAATGGTGGCCCAACAGTGCTGTACTCCTATGGGGTGAGATTTTTTTTTTTCTCTTAATTTTCATTTTGTTAACACTCAAGAGGGTCGGAACAAATGATATAGTTCAGATTTGAAATTCTCTATGTTAATAACTTATGATGAAAAAATGTACACGGCGAAAATCCCAAATTAGACTTTGTCGGGATCCTTAGTGAGGATTCTTGTTATGGATCTCCTAACGTGAACTGACAAATCTATCTATTTGACTTTCTTCAGTCTTTCAAACAGTTAGAATGAGATCTCCCGTAGACTTTCAATCAAAGCCAAATGTGCTGGAGAAAGCTGTTTCTCGGGTTTTCATCTAACCGTTATTTGTGCAAAAACCAGACTGTGATCTAAACCAGCACCACGGACTTCAAACTTCGCTACCCAAACGCCAACATATTTATGCTCCATGTCAGAACAGATTTTCTCTTTTCCTTTCAGTCTCGCTGTATTATGCATGATTTTTGATCGTGCTTGCAGGGCAGACTGTTTATTGCTCTCCCAAACGGTTTCATTCAGAGATTAAAGCTGAGTGTCATGGAGAGGGCAGAGATACAATATCATAAAAATACCGCAATAGCATCCCTCATTATGAGACAAACGGCCCTGGAGGGAATCTGCAGTGCTTGCTTGCACACTTTTAAAATGATAAGATTTTTGACACCAATGTCTTTAGATGTTCATATTTTTCTGCTCCAGTGTACTAGTGAGAGATATGACACTGATTTAATACAAAATGATCAAGATATAGTCAAAGCAAAGTCACATTAGACATAACTACCCTGGGATAACAGAGTGTGACAAGAGTATCAGAAAAGTATTTAAGCAGTCTAGAGTCACCAAACAGGACTTTATTGTTGACATTAGCCTCAAAAATCTATCCCAATCTAGTTTTTTTACTCACTGTGCTCTAACAAGCTCAATAGTCATGTAATATAATTGATTTCTGTTGTGTTTTAGTCTTTCATATTTCCCAAATGCATATCTGTTATTGCAGCAGAGGAGATGCTTTTAATTTTTAATCGTCTTGCTAAAGAGCAGCAATGTCAGCGCATCAACTCGTCGTGCATTGTGCGCTTCTTGCAAAGCAGGAAATCCGCTGGTGTCAGTGCTTATGCAAATGAGTCACCGTCACCCTGCATACAGTCGACTCACAGAGCCGACCAGAGCGGCCTGCCCACCAGATACTCGCTGTGAAGAGCCCTCACACATGTCAACAACTTATCGCTGCTCGTATGGAAATGAAAGGCCTGACAGGAAACAACTTCACACTAACACTTTCTCACTTTTGCAGCCTGCCTAGTGTGCCTTATGCTGGCTGATGTGAGAGAGAGGACAGCAGATTATATGGTGTTGTTGCCATAGAGATTCTTTGAAATCTTGCAGTCCTTCCTTCAATACAAGAGCTCGGGGTTTCAAAGGGTTTTATAACGAGACAATTTATTCATATAGGCTGTACAGTGGGATACAAAGGTCTGGGTAAAAATTTCTTTGACTATGAATTTTAAGTAAGAATAAAGGTGAAGTGGAAAAGAAGGAAAATAGAGGCACACCAAACAACCAGAAGATTTGAACACGATAATAATGTTTTCATAAGTACAAAAACCTTAATGACCTAATTAGGCTTGTAATTTATTTAACTCAGACAGGACGGGTAAAGCAAATTTTTCAGATATTTGGACATCGAGTACTCTGAAAACCAAAGTCCTTTAAAGCAGAAAAAAGACAAAGGATTCTCAGGTACCCACTTCCTTCATAATGTGATCAAGAAATTAAATTAACAGAAATGGTTAGGGTCAAGCTGAGGCCTGGAAGAAAATAGCAACTACATGAGATACATGCACAAAGAAAAAAAAATATTTGACTGCAACCAAAGCCAACATAAGCAAGAATCAGAAAAAAAAAAAAAAGAAAATCTGACTAATCTTACTGTCCTTGAAACAATATTCAGCAGCAGAAGTTTGGCAACATTTATGTTGTGAATATAATGAAACATGATGGCATTTGGGAATAACTCCAGAATACAGCTAAAATTTGAACAAACATTTTCTTTGTGTTGAAGAAAGATGTGTTTGTCATTATATGATTTTATGACATCAACAGTTAACCATGAGAGTGGATCAGTCTTATTCATCTACTTGTAAAGCAGCCAGTGGCATGAGAAATCATTCACTGATAAAGTGAAGAACTGATTCAATTTAATATAAGCAAATTCTAGTAGGACTGGTTCTGTAAGTACACATTTTTCCATTTTGCCAATTTTGATTGACTTCAAACCCTGAAAAATCTGTGGATAGATTTAAAAAAAAAACAGTAATCATAGACTGCCAACAATCCTTAGAAGAAGTCTTAGCTGGCTCCAAACGGTATGGCGTGATATTTGCTATGATACTTGACTTAATTACAGTTACAGTATTTAAGGTGGTAATTTGCCCTTTCCTTTTATCCCCTAAACATTGATGTGATCAATACAGTACCTGCTCTTTCTTTTCTAGCTCCACCTCAATGGGCTGGTCATCATTGGCTTCCCGTTTCGGTCGCACAAAAGCAGGAGGTGTGAGCTGATGGGTCTTCTCAAGATCTTCGGGCTCCACTCCTTTCCCATCCCGTAATCTGGACCAGGCCTCCTGGTTGACTTTGCACTCGTCTCTTACTGGAGCCGAGGCCTGCTGGGAGGTCGACGGGCCCGCATTGCTGTCCGCCTCCTTTTGCTCCGTCTCCTCTGCATTTTTTTCGTTGGAATCGGCTGAGGCCTTGGCCGGCCCTTCACCTTCCTCCACTTCTCCTTCCTCCTGGTTGGCAGCAGCGGCGGCGGCGGCGGTACGATCCTTCAGACCTGCCTGGAAGGCAGAGACAACAGCGGTGCATTTCTGCACCTTCTCCACCTGCTGCTTCTTTGACATAAGCACTCCCATGGCTGTAGACAGATGGAAAGAGAGGAAGGCAGAGCAAAGTTACATGGGGTCGTTTGATTTTCATTTTACCATAGTGATCATTTTCAATTATGTACGACAAAGTTGCTGCTCCACACATGGCAGATACAACATGCTGGTCCACTTCTAACCACACTTTAAACTGCTCAGACATTCTTTAGAGGACAGTAATGGACACTTTTTGGATAGAGAAGACCAATAGTTTGAAAGAGGAGTAAAAGAAGCCATTTATGTCAAATCAACATTAGAAAGAGGAGAACTCAGATTTCATCGATCAAACACCTACAACACAGCCTTGAATCTGGCACCCAGGCTCACAACCATTCACAGCTTGATCTATATGACTAAAACCAGGTAAGCAAATTGTGGATAAAAGACTAATGACCCACAGGAATGATGGGAGAGTTATATATGACTTCACATCTTATCAGCTCAAAACTCCCCAGCAGTCAGTCTGAATTGGCAAAGCAGCCTGGATGGAAGGTGAAACGTCTTCAAGAGCGAAGAAAAAGAAGTCCAGTTGCTTTGATTCAACCCTCTGAGAGGCATCTCATTTTAGATTCATGTAGATTTGTTTTTCATTGTCATTTAGTTATGTCATTTGGTTATGGTAATTTCCATGAAAAGGTTAAAAGTTTTGTTTGATTTCATGAAAGGGGCTAATAACATGTGGAGATATAAACTGAGATAAATTTTTCTTTTGATGGTATTACATCACACCATATATTTTTAAAGGTTTAAAAATTTAAATTCCACATCAGATCTTAGGGCTCCTGCAACAACACATGAGCACGCCGAGTTCCTCCTCAGACCAGCATGATGCTGCACACATCCATGTTAAACAACATTACCTACAAAGTAAAAGATCAAAGTAGCCGTTCACAGAAACACGCACTTCACAAGAGTATAACATTGCAAACGTAGTTCTCACTTTATTTGCCAAGGTTTGCCTGCTTTCACCCCAATTCTATGTTCGCAGAGGGAATTCTTCTTTTTATGATAACATCAATGAAAAGATACCAGCAATGTGTCTTTCCAAAATTAATGTCCCAGATCTGTTTGGGTGCTAGAGACATCAGTGTAGATTTTTCATTTAAACTACTTCACATTAAAAAAAAAAAAAAAAAAAAAAAGGTTCGGCCATCTATAGATTTTTCAGTTCTTGGAGCAGTAAGTTTGAGACTCCAGCTTCCACCGTGTATAATAAGATCTATAGTGTGTGTGTGCATTTGAACTATTGGCTCCCTGAAATCCACAAAAATAGCATCAGAGATGTAAAGAGGTCTACCAGCTCTGTATATGCTCAATCACAACTCTGAAGTCAACTGCTGGGATGACTGTACTCCAATCACACAGAATGATTAGAAATAAGGTGAGATCTACTTCACTGATTTCTTTAAGAAATAAATAAATAACCTCGTGCTCCCTGGAGGTTGTAAGTGAGGTTTTGTAGGCTATTAAAACCAACACTTTCAGACATTTAAGTGTGAAACAGTGAAGCAATTTGATTCTAAAAATTATGGTGATTATTTTTTTTTCTTCTTTTACTTCGGTAATAAAAAGAGTGGCATCCATAAAATCAAAGCGTGACTGGAAAAGTCCCCATGGCAATATTGTTCTTTAATGAGTTGTCCAAACTTTGGAAGTTGTCTTTTTTTTTATAAACAACTCCACTGAAGTTCAAGGGAACTCTATACTAGTGCTCAAGTATTGATGGTATAATTCTTAAGTGAATTAGGATATCTGAAATCACTTTATAGGATGAGCTTCACTGAGCAGTGGAGTCAGATAAAGTCAGTTTTTAAAAAAATGCAGAAATTGATTATGTTCTTATTTCCACTTAAGTGAGACGCAATTGCATTGCTGAAAAAGGCAGCATCATGGATTCAAGCTGATTATATGTTACTCATGGGACATGTCTTTGCTCTGAAATGCAATCTCATCTATCCATGCTCCACATAAGTGCTTGTGCAAACCTAATCACATTTATCTGAAGTGAAATGGGATTCCCTTTCTCTTCCTCCTTGGAGTACAACTTTAAAAACCTCCCAGGCTTTATGCCCTCTGGCTGTTCCTGATTCAAAGAATAGATTTCATAGAATGTAGTTTCAAAAAGACACCTATAGATAAAATATTGATTAAAAGGAGACGTGATATGGACTTCTCCGTACCTGACAGCATATATCTGGGTGTCTAAAGGGCCTACCAATTCAAAAACTCCAACCTAATAGAACCTCATCACGTACCTTGTAGCCACCTTGGAATGACAAAGGTAATTTAATGAACTATTCAGGATTTGCAGATTACTGCGGCATCACACACCCAGATCATAGTAGAACTATATAAATTCCTCATCTTCATCATCACCGAACATGACATCATGTTGCATTCAATAGTTCTTGAAAGTGAGTAGTATAAAGCTGTAACACTCATTGCAGAAGATGGACACTCCCTAAACGGGGGGGAGGTGGGGTCAAGCCGCTACATCGCCCCTCTATAACTATCTGATCTGAACAGAGTGGCATGGTTGACGAAGGAGCTGTTGTACTCTATCTCTGTGGTTTTGGAGACAATGTAGGCACAGACAGTCCACAAATTAACTCTTTTCCCATCATCCTACAAACCCATAACCCACTAATCTCATAAACCCATACCTTATTTCCAACAGACCATAAAAAACATATCGGATGTTGAAACTGAGACATTTTCATGAAAAATATGAGCTCATTTGGACTTTGATGGCAGTAACATGTCTAAAAAGTTGGAACAAGGGCAACAAAAGGCTGGAAAAGTAATTGCATTAAATCACAAAAAAAAGATGGAGGCGCATTTGACAACTAATTAGGTTAACTGGGAAAGGTCAGTAACCTGACTGGGTATAAAAGGAGCGTTTCAGAGAGACAGAGCCTCTCAGATGTAAAGGTGGGCAGAGGTTCCCCAATTTGTGACATCCTGCATCTAAAAATTGTGGAACAGTTTCAGAAAAATGTTCTTCAGTGTAAAATGACCAAGATTTTGAAGATCCCACCATCAACAGTACGTAATATTGTCGGAAGATTCAGAGAAAGAGGACGAGTGTCTGTGCCCGAGGTACAAGGCCGAAGGTCAAAACTGGATGTGCATCATCTTCAAGGATCACTGCATTAAAAACAGGCACGATTAGTTGAAGCTGTATCATTCAAGGAAGAAGCCATATGTGAGCTCCATCCAGACACGCTACCGTCTTCTCTGAGCCAAAGCTCATCTAAAATGATCTGACGGAAAATAGAAAACTGTTCTGTGGTCAAATTTATTTAAAATTTGAACTTCTTTTTGGAAACTGTGGACGCCATGTCTTGTGAACTAAAGAGTAGAAGGACCACCCAGATTTTTTTCAGCAGACAGTTCAAAAGCCTGGATCTCTGCTGGTACAGGGTTGTATTCCTGTCTATGATGTGGGCAGCTTCCACATCTGGAAAGGTACCATCACTGCTGAAAAGTACATTGAGGCTTTTAGAGCAACATATGCTCCCGTCCAGACAACGCATCCTTCAGAGAAGGCCTTGCATTTTTCAGCTAGACAATTCTAAACCACAGACTGCATCAACACAGAATGGCTTTGCAGAGAAGAGTCCGTTCACCAAAAGAAAACATTTGCCACATTATAAAACAAAAAAAGCAGCTAGAATTCTGCATCAGACAAGGATGTGACAACATTCCTCTTCTGAAGCTCCATCTACTAGTTTCCTCACAGAGTTGCTTAATGCTTCACAATGATAAACATTGACCTGTTCCATTTTTCTTGTTGCTGAAAGTAAAAAGTAAAAATGAGGTAATATTTTCCATTAAATGTAAAAAAAAAAAGTCTCAGTTTCAACATCTGATATGTTCTTTATGTTCTAATGGGAATAAAATATGGGTCAGAGATTTGGGAATCATTACATAGGAACAGGGGTTGTATATTGTTTGCTTGACCTAATTTCTCTGTTGCAGTTGGCTGTTTTCTTCAGCTGAGGCGTGACACTCTTGTGTCAGGTAGGGATTGAACAGTTGCATCCCATGCTACGAAGACTACACACAGACTCAGAAAGCCAGGAGTCTAAACTGAACAAAACTAGAGAGCGTATCCAGGAACACTGTGCTGCTGCTCCATACCTAACATTTGTAAAGTTCTACATGAAATTAGCTTTTAATTGAACTTGCATCCAACCCTTCAGTCTGTTCCTCAACAGAACTGGGTAGCAGTTCAAACCAGTTTTTTTTTTTTTTTTTTCTAATATTACAATTTGTTTTTTTCTGTAGCAAAAGATGAAAGCAGTAAACAGTCTGTATATCTTGGGCCTGATCTTCGGCCAGATCTGCTATAGCTATTTAGGGATAACGTGTGGCGGGAGAGGCGTTCCCCCAGAAAAAAATGCAATCTTCCACCCTTGCTATATCCTCTTTTCCACCTGCACTACCCAAACATCAAACCAATACATTCAAACCAGCGTTTAGCTGTCTTTGAAGCCAGCCAGTTCCGTGTTTTCACCACTCCTGATATAAGTTTCTGTCGCAACTTGATCTCAGGTTTGATCGGCTTAATCTTCTTGCCGTGAACACTTTAAATGCTTCTGTCCCTTCTGTTCAACACACACATTTAGACATTTCAAGTGTGTAAGACGGCTTGGATCAGCCTACTTGGATATGTGAAATGCTTGGACTTGCGTCTCGGAGGGGGAGTCCTAGCCTACACACACATATACACTATTATATACACTATTATATATATATATATATTAGGGCTGTCAAAGTTAACACGTTAACGCGTGATTAATGCAAAATAATTTTAACGCAACTAATTTTATTAACGCGCGATTAACGCGCCGTTGATGTACAATAGTAGAGAGGAGAGTACGTGTTGCCTCCAGGCTTCATGACCCTCGGGCCCCGCCGTAGTTGTAGTCCTGTAGTTATATATATATATATATATATATATATATATAATTTTTTTTTTTTTTTTTTTAAACACAAACAGTTCCTTCAGGCTACCTGAAAGTCCCAGATAGTCGGTGCGCTCCGGGTAAACATGCTCTGGTTGTCTATGGTTTAACTGGCGAGTAAGCCGATTTAAGACGATCTCTGCCATTTTCTCAGGGTTCAACTGAGGCCAAATCACGCTTTTTATACAAAAGTTAATTCGAGAGGTGGAGCCGTTTGTGCACTTCCACATGTGACCACCTGGATGCGCATTGAAGCCATTTGGACGCGCTCTTGTACGAGCCGACATGGGTTGCGGGTGGTCGGACCACCCGCGATGCTTTTTTCTAAACCTGCGATGGTAGATACCAAGTTTGAGGAAAGGGCAAAAGACACGCCCTTTGCCACGCTAAAAAAGTGAGTAAAAGAGTCGGCAAAATGTGTAGCAGCTATAGTTGGCAGTAGATTGCATTAGCGGTTACCGAAGGTTCCTATACAAACAATTTGAGGGTAGCGGCTAGTAGTAACGGGTAAGGGGAAGTGCTTAGAGCTCATTAGTCAAAAGTGTACCCCTAGATCCTCGGTAACTAAAACAAAAGGCACCCTGTTCTTGAAATTACAGGTTTTTTTCCCCCTCCCTCTGACTTTAAAGTCAGAGTTTTGGTCAGTCTTTACCTCCCACCCTTTAGCCATTGCTCTTATCAGAAGATTTCTCCAAAAATTTAAACTACAGTTGTATATAGAGAGAATGTGGTAATGAAAACACATGATGCTATAGAGAGTTAATTAACTCCTCTAGTGACCCAGTCTGTCTGGTTCAGGACAGTACTCACACAGATATTAGACTGTGATGAACTGGAGATGTTGTTCTTTCCACACAGGGCCTTAAGAAGAAAAGAAATTGTAAAAGCTTTTGATTGCGAGAAGCCAAGGCATTAAAAAAAGAAGACAAAGCAAACTGTAGCTGATATATCTCTTAACATCTGTCAACCACATCTGGATCCTCAGCTGGATCCTCAGTGCAGCTAATGGCCCGTGTTTTTTCAGATGAAGTAAACAGAATTTTTTTTTTTTTTCCTCTTAATGGCCATCAAAGTGAAAAGGCTTCAATCAAAGTGACAGGGGGCCATAAAACAATGATAATAAATTATGTGCTTTTACAAACCTCAAGGTCTCTCAAGGCAAGCAGTAAATAAGATATCCATATGATCCTGTTTATTCTGACCCAATTATCCTTTCAAAGACAAATTAAAATTTATTTTTTTCTGTTCAAAAGCAAAGACCCCAAAATACACCAAATGTATGTATTACAAAATATGAACCTTACTTCATAAATGCACATTCTAAGACATGTTGATGTAAATGATATGTACGAATTCCATAATGACCAACAGAAAAAGACAGGATGCAAGAAAAATACCTCCCAGCATTTGGATTTTCCAACTAAACTGCAAGTGAAACCGCTGCTGATGAGGAAATAGTTGTAGATGCAGAGGACCGTGTCATTTAAAATCAGGCTTTGACTTATGAATTTTAAATAAGTGCTTTTTTTCTCATCCTCTGTGTACGAGCTGAATCTGACACAAATGGGTCAGTGGCTGACTGTGATACCTGAGTGCTGCAGACCCGGCTAGCCTCATCTCCTGAAGCTTTTGACCACAAGCCTGTCAAACCAGTCAACCCGTTTCCTCCCTGACTGGGAACAACATTTGTACAGCTCAACACTTGTGCGTGTGTGTGTGTGTGTGTGTGTGTGTGTGTAACACTCTCAGGGGAGACGAGTAATGTATCTGTTTCTCACCATTGACAGCTTGCTACTGAATATCTACACCGAGTCATTTTGAAAAAAAAAAAAAAGCACCTCTATTAATATTCATCAGATCAGATTGTTTTAGTAGAAGTTGAGGCTTTTGTAGTGTCAATACTAAAAATACACCAAAGTTAGAGATTAAAGAAAGGACTAAATTTAAACATCACTGCTCATCCCAACGTAACGTCAGCCCAGCACGAGCAGAACCGTTGCAGCTGTAGCGCATTTCAGAACTGAAAAAATCTTTTGTGTCACAGCATGAAAAGCTTCACATCTCAAACTTGCATAAGAGCACCATTTTTAGACAGCTGAAGCTTTAGAATGACACTAATTCATTCACCCCCCCGCCCAAAAAAAAAAAAAAAAGAAAAAAATGTTGATTGCCTATTTAAGACAAATACAAACACAAGTGCAGACTTGATGATGAACTTTTATTTTTAACACTGCAGCTGGAAATGCTCACTAACACAGCAAACATGAAGCAAAGCTCTGCTTTCAGACTCCAGTCTAATTCACCTCCCTGTCTGAAACACAGGAGAGAGAAAAGCTGACTGTTCAGACCTTTAAATACCATTAAAATTACACGAGCCACCATCTTCATTTCTACTAAATGGGATGCTCCTCGACCTCGAGCTTCTTCTCTCCTCTCAGCAGTCTGACTGCTCCTGTCACCTGTCTCTCTCATTCCTGATCCCATATCCAACCTGAGCACGAGGATTTATGCAATTTACAGTTTGGCAATCGTGAAAACATTCTCACAGCCAAAGTAGGCTCATGAATCTAGATTGGGTTTTAGTAAGGAGACTATTCATGTGCAAATCTACTCATGGATTTGGGGAGATTTGGGCCACTTAACGCAGAATATTTGACAAAGATATATTAATTAGAGTAATGCAATTAACAGTTGATAAAATAATATAATAAGTGTAATGTGTTGAGCAAAAGACAAAACAAATCTAGCATGTTTTGTTTTGATTTTTTATAATTCTTTAGCTCTCAAAGGTTGAAATGATTCCCAGAAATAAATATCTTTATTTTTTTGTACTATTATGGTATCACCTGCTAATAATAAATGAATAAAATTCAAAAAATATATATCAATATTGTAGTTAAACCCAAGCAGCAGACTTTTCATTTATCCCTTTACTCATATTTATCTCCATTTCACAGATTAAAGTGTTTTTTTTTCCCTATATCCTGTCATATAGCAGTAATATTAAAAAGTGGTTCAACTAAAGCCCGGCAGTCACCCAGATATACCCTCCATAATATAATTGACGGGCGATAAAAGCAGAGGAGGACGGGATGAAATTCCCTGAGGGAGGACGATCAGCAGGCTCCTGCAGGAGACGACGCCTCTGCTGCCCCGCTTTCAGTCGTGGACCCCTCTGAATGATTTAAATGCCCCTGGATAAAAAAAGATCTGGAAGAAGAGAGGGGAAACTGGGCCGCTCCCGCGGGGCAGACGTTGACATATATGGCCGAGGAAAATGTAATTCTGTGAAGCTGCACCGCAGCTGATATTCAACCGGTGAAATGGTGAAGCAAACCAACAGCTCGTTCATTTTTATGTCCTATGTGACTTTCTCTCTATATTCCAAAATTAAAATGCCAGCTTTTCTGGAAATATATGGAGAAGCACTTGTTTAGCTACAAACTTGTTTAATAGCAAAAGTTCCTTTTTTTCTTTATTTTTTTGCTGATGCTTTACGTACATTTACGACAGCATCACAGTAATAAGGTTCAGTATACTTTTGATTAATTTCACCACTCTAGTTTTCAGCTGATGGACCTCTCAGGAGTGTACTGGGGAATAAATACTAATAATTTAAGAGGAAGATGGCACCAGAGTGCTCTTGGATTCTAGTGATTATTTCTCTTCTGAGTGAGTCATTTTCTAATCTGTCCAGACTTGATTTACGGGTGTATCATTACCACGTCAGCTAAAGCACACTGCTTTCTGGGAGTGTTTCTGCAGCAACACTGCAGCAACTGCCTTTAGAAAATTGTCCTGATTCCGTCTGAAGTTATTTTGTGGTGGCGAGAGCTGACTGTCTTGCTCTTGAACAGGAAATTATTTTAAATTGGAATCAATTTCTCCTGATAGCAGAGGGCAGCGAGGACACTTTCAAGTCTGTATTAGCATTCTGTCCTCTGCTGTTCAAGTGTCATCATGGGAACAAGATCGAGCAGCTACGTCTTAGTATTAAAAATGTCTTGAGGACAGACCTGTCATTGCCAAAGGGAAACCAGTCAAGACTAAAACATACAGTTCTTTAAGTTAGAACTGGTGCACATCTTCAGAGATGTTATTATATGTACCTGGATAGTCCAATGTAGTGCATTTTGTGAAATTGTTATGGAGGACATGAAGAAATGAAATATTTCACATGTGAATCAAAGGAACTTCTCTATTAAGGAGAGACCCGAGCTAATCCCCAGTCTAACCCAGTAGTTTTTAAACATACTTACTGCTACACCGTTTTGAGCCGACTGATAAGGTTTAGGGATCAAAATGTTAATGGTTGGGTTTACAGATTAAGAATTGTGTGGTTTAGGCTCAAAATACCATTGGTTATGGTTAGGAAAGCATCATGGCTTAAATGAAACAGACACTCATAGTACAATGTATTACATGCTGCAGACAAGCAGTGCCACCCACTGAAATACATCACCTTGAAAATCATACTGCCTCGAGGAAAAGAAAAGAAATGATGTCTATCGGAATGAAAACAAAAATGCTCAAGTTATCACATTTTTCTGAGACCTGGTTGTGCAAGTATTTTTTTTTTTTTTTACTTTGGTTGTTTAGGAAAAGAGGAAATTCCTTGAAGGCCACATTTAGACCTGGCATTAACATCAGGCTGAGAAATCCGTATATCGTAAGTGGCCAGCACTTAATGTGCAAGTTAACACTTGGCGTTAAAATGTGGACCCAAATGAGTCATAAGTGATCTGATCTTAGCATATTAGCATAGAATATCCGCTGGAAATAACTACACTTCACTCAAAAAAAGAAAGAAAAACTGGATATATAGGAGTAGATCAAAGAAGATTTTTTCCCCGAAACTTTATTCCACAAATTATATGCATAACACTAATCAGGGTGTATAGAGTACAATGAAAGATCAACCACAAAGATCAAGATCAACAGAAGAAGAAACCAAAACAACAAAGCCACCACTGAAGCCTATGCTGCTGGGTGATTAAGCGGTCTCTGAGTCTGTCCCACAACACTTTCATGTTCACAGTACAAGGTGAACAGAAGTGTCCCACACCACCTCCAAAAGCATCCATTTGAGCTGGCCACTTACGGCTGAATTTCTTAGGACAGGTTTCAATGCCAGGTCTAAAGGGTGCACTCACTAGCACAATGGAAATGTGTTGGTCAAACTACTGGCTGTGTTTTTTTGTTTGTTTGTTGTTGTTTTTTTTTCTGGTCTGTTACAAGCCTTTCATGTTTCTGGGTTATGTTGTTATGTTGTTAAATGACTGTCACATCTACACATCATGCAAACATTGTATACATGCCCTCCTCCCCATACATGTGCAATGATACTGGGCCCAAGCGCAGATCTGCCAGTCACGCCAGAGATCAGGAACAGACCGCTCACACGAACCAAACACACCAGACTTTTAGGGGTCAGTCGTGCCAGGTACAAGCCACCTAACATAAATACTACTTAAGATTTCCTGCAATATGGTGACAGTGTAATATAACGAGGGATTATCATGTTATAAATTAGTCAAAGCAAATGGCTTAACATCTGGTCCAGTTACAACAAAGTAACAGCAAGTTGTTCCAGCTTTTCACTTAAGAAAAGAAACATTGCCACAACATAACGTTTTGGAAAATGCCCCTACATATTATATTCACTGTTAGAATTTCAGCAACATATATTTTAAAAGCTGAATGTACACAGTGTGATGCAACTTTTTTTTTTTTTAAATCCATCTTCTAATACCCAACATTCTGAATCAAATAAAGCATCTCTATTTTCAAGCTATTAAAAGGATGCCAAGCGGTACCTGGCTGACTCTCACACCGTGTGGGTGTGTGTTTCTCTCTGACTGTACGATTCCCTTCCCAGAGCTGGCTGTCGCCGGTACTGTATTCAATCCCAACCAGCTCTCCTGCTCATTCCTCGTTGCAGAAGAGGAGGGGTCTGAGTGGAAGGATCACAAAGCATGCTTTTCCGTGGGAATGAGTCCGCCTTTAGTTGAAGATCTCATCCGCAGACCAGGGAAGCAAAGACCTGGAACTAATTACGCTAACGAGTTCACCCAGATCCCAGCAAGTGGAGTCATTAGCTCCGATCCAAAAACACACAGACGTATGTGTTCTCTGACACACAGAGATGTTTGAATCGAATCAAACAGCCCAAGGATTGGTCTTTTGCATAGCTAACACTGATCTGTATTGCTTTTAGAGAAAATACACAGATGTGTATGAAACGACAACTCAATTTAATTCCTTCCACTACAACACTCTCAGGAGAGGAAAAAATCACATGCTCAATGCTAAGGAAAAGCATATGGGGGCTTTGAAATTCAGCTTGTGAATGGAGCAGAAAGGAGTAGAAGCTGAATGGGGGGAGGAATTTAAATCTCAATGCGTTGTTAGACTGGAGGCATTAAGTTGGCATTCAGGCACAGAGAAGAGAAGAGCAGAGCAGAGCCAGAGCCAAGCAAAAGCTCTGAGAGACTTTCACAATGAGCACAGAGCAGCTCGGACTTTAGGGATCTGTAACAGACAGAGGGGTCCGGACTACTTCCAAGGTTAACAACAAATTGCACTTGTCCCTGGACCTGTGAGGACCGGAACGAAACAACAAACACAGAGCTTAATGGACAGCTGAACTCCCTTGTGGAGCAGTGTTGGGAAAAGTGCAGCTGAAGACGTGTCTGCTGCAGAGAGGAGCATCATCCAGCCAACATACCTACAACTAGATGTCCAAGACCACGGGAGATCAGCAGAGCTTTGACAGTTACCCCCATCAGTGACTCATACGGGCTAAATATAGTATGAGCCCCTCTTTTAACCCTTGTTTAATGAGAGAGGGACACAGAAGCAGGCACAGCAGGGTAGCAGTTTGACTACATCCACACCCATACTGATGCTGACCTAAATATTCTTCCCTGCATGCATCTGTAATAAAGCTTCCAGCAAACACATGCGATATGAAGCAATGGAAAACTGAACCCAGACCAGCCTGGCATTTTCCAATTTGTTATGTAATGTTTTAAAAATCGGAAAAATCGAAGTGTGCACAAGAACTCACCGTAAAGGGTAAATGCTGGCTTTACTGGAGACTTTGTCCTTGCCGTCTCAGTCCCGGCCGTCCAGCATGGCACCGCTCGGCTCGACTGAATGAATGAAGTGTGTGCGCGCTTTCTGCTCCGCAGCCTCGCAGGGGAGACGGACGGCCCGGTAGTTTATTATCCTTTGCCCTCGGTGTCAGGGAGAGAATTTACAGCCGGAAGCAGCTCGTCTCTGTTCGCAGAAACAGCTGCGGACAGCTCCGGTGCTGAAATCTTCCTCCCCCCCCCCACCACCACCACCCTCCTACTTCAGAGACTCGCTCAGCATCTGAGGAGACGCGCAGCCTGCTGGCACATCAGGTAGGAGGAGACCTGGGTGCGCACTCACCGCCGGCCCCCGAAGTTAAAGAGCGCGTGCATGACCTTCATATCTCTACAGAGAGCCTCCCGTGACTTAGTTGTGATCAGTCTGCTTAATAACTTTGAGGCTCATTAGTTTTGACCTCGGAGCTTGTTGATTGGCCGGAAGGATGGGGCCAATGAGGTTTGGAGAGACGCGTCCAGAGCAGCCAATTATTTCACACAGCAGAGAATTAGTGAGTAGCTTGAAGGTTTGGAAACCATTTGATTTCACTGTGATTTCACTCCCCTCCACCCTTAAAGTGGTCATCAGATGCCCACCCATTTTCGTGTCATTGAGGATAATGTTACACTGCCTCCACACAGCTTACGATAACTTTAGAATAATGAGGAGAAATATCACAAGTAGGGGTGCACGATAACAGGAAATTATGACGTCATCCCGATAACTCCGATATCATGACGAATAGCCCCGATAACATATATATTTCTGTCAACACGGCAGTGCCTCGCTCCCTCTGAGCCTTGAATGACCAGCAGTAAATGTTATGTTCAAGTGACGTCGGCATAATCAGAAAAACGATTACTCAATAAGGAAAATCAAGAATCCCCCCCTCATGCCAGAAAATAACTCATTAACTCGGTCATAATTTTGGTAGTTGCTGACTTGAATTGATATTCGCAGTATTCTCCCACATGTTACACATAAAAAAAGAAAAAAATAGAAAAGGCTGAAAGAACGACTAGCAAACAAGGGAACATGGGAATTTACGTTACACCTTGAATGCAGCCTGCAGCACAGCCTACTAATCACAACGAACATGGCGGCGTGGAACTATGTAAAAGTTTCAGAAGAAGATAGTTTGCTGGTTATTAGTAACAAATCCTCCGAGCGAATTCTACGAGGAGGGAAACTCAAGTTTAAGCTTTAATACATAAAACCCGATCGGCCACCAACAACATAACAATCGCTTCCATGGAGTTTTGAAATCGCGCTAACGTGAGCTAACACAAGCTAATGTTAATGTGCACAAGCCAGCAGCAGTCTCTCCTCCCCCTCCTCTCCCTCATTCCTCTCATCTAAAGCTTCCATGAGATTAAAAAATAAAAACTACTGAACCTCATTTACTTTAATTAAAGGTATTAATTTAAATGGAACCACAATCAAAATCCTTTAAATGTTAATATTTTTCAGTTTGTAATTCTGATGCATGTATTTCCATCAGTTCAAGGAGCCTTTTTTTATATCAGTCAGTAATGAACCTTATTTAAGTTAATGTGAGATATCAAATAGGTTTGTTTGATAGCTTTACGAAAATGTGTGAGAGGCTTGACAATAGTTTTTCATTGGAAAAAATAATATTTGTTAATTTAAAAAGTCAAAACTATTTTTGGTTTTGTTCATAGTATTGATGTAATGATCTTAGGTATATGTGTGTGTTATCAGTTATTGTATCGGTATCGGTCTTTAGGAGCTGAAAGTTATCGGTTATCGGTATCAGTTTTAAAAAACAGTTATCGTGCATCCCTAATCACAAGTTTTTTTTTTTTTTTTCTGTAGACAAGATGTTATTGCCGTTAGTGTTTTCTGAGGTTCTGGTGTGTCTTCTAAGCCAGAGTCAGATCCAGAGTATGAAAGTTGTCAACTGGACAAACCTCAACAACAAAGATTACATGCCAGTGTTTAACCTTTTGCTTTAGTTGGATCACTAGAGCAAAGTCATAAATAGGAAGAACCTTGCTAAAGCAATCCAGTTAAAGCAAGAAAATGTTTATTGTGTCCTCACAACCAAATACACACTTCCCCCAAGACATTATGGAAACATGAACAAAAACAGTTTGTACACAGCTGAAGCTGTGTTCAAAATGAACACAGTGTGTCCAGATATTTCTTGACACCAGGCAGACTATCACTGTTTCCATTTGCTCCAGACTCTTCAATTTATATTTGTGAGACTGCTAATTTGTTCCTGTTTGTTAGCACTCGTTTAGACTTTTGTTACAAGAACCACTTTAGTTCAGATTTAAAAATGTCAATCTCATTTACTCAATCACATATACAGTATCTTTATAAAGAGCTTCTTAATTTACAAAGTAAATGCAGGATCTTTCATGTCACAATGACTTTCAGGATGCTGATTGTGAATTGGACTGCAAAACGTAAAAACTGGTGAATGTCTGCACATTCATCTCAGTTACTTTATTTTTCTTTATATCATATTCTATTACATTTGTATTTATTTTTTTGTGTGTGTGCTGTAGTTAACCCCTGCTTCATATGCTTTGCAACACATTGTCCTTGCCTTCCAGCATCAGGGAAAAATGCAGCACATTTACATACACTATATCAACATCTATCAGTAAAATATACTACCGTATGGTGCAAATATGCTAATTAATTCTTTGTTAACATACTCCTGGATAAAACACTCCCACTGTGGAATGCTTAGAGAGGTAAACGCTGAGTCAGTGTCATTAGAGATTTGGAAGGCAGGTTCTCCACCACAGCAGCATGTATGGCAAATGTATGCACAAATATATGCACTGTGTCCCGCTGTGTTGTTCTGTAGCCTGCTGCTTCAAATGGATTAGCATGCATTATTAATATAATAGTAAGTGCACACCGACCCATGAGTCTGAGGACTTCTGGTGTTTTTTTTCCCAGTGGAAGGATGAGAAAGGAATGGGGAATAGCAGAAGCAACACACATATATGCCAATGATATTTTTTGACATTTTTTGACTGATACATTATTTAAAAAAAAACTTTCATATTAAAAAGAAACATTGTCATTTAGCATTATCTTATAAGAGAAGATGTATTCCATGGACTCACACAGAAAGCCCATCTGTCATTAAGAATAGTCATCACAACTTATCAATATTCAAATCTGTTGAAGCAGACAATAGTCGAAGTCTTTAATATAAAAAGGGTGAAGAGATTGGAGCTAATCATTGAAACCTTTATTTTACTTCAGAAACCATTTTATTTCAGAAATGGCTTTAAATGAAAACAAATGACAGAAATGTAGCTAAGCTTGGAACCTGTGAAACTGAAGAATTAGGCTGGGAAAACAAACATCAATGGCCTCAGTTCCTCTTTCAGAGTAGTTGTAATGGTCTCCATGGAGCAGTCTGTCAGTATTAACAGTCTATTCACACTGCAACTGCGTTCTTAAATAGCTTTCCCATGCATTTGGAGTTAGATTTCTGGAGCACTGCAATCACTGCCTTTTCTCTGCTGAATTACTTTCTCCTGTGAATGAGAATAATCAACATCATGGCTCCTGATTGGTCAGTTTAGTGGGCAATCGCTGTGCCTTCCTCTGTCCATGCTCTCACTTCTTCTGTTTCTGCAGTGAAGGCATTGGTTACAGCAATGAGTACAAATAATGTAGTTGCCAAGTAATAAAACAACAGACAAGTTATTTGGCATGTAACATTACTGAAATATAATGTTAGCACAGAATCTGCATGGAACATCTTTGTCGCTTTTGTGAAACTGACTGGTATGTCTGCATGCTGGATGCTTTGTTATAGGGATATAGATATAGGGAAACAGAGGATGGTTGTAACAGAAGTCGATTGTGACACTTAATTTATCCAATCAGGAGCAAGTTACAAATCACATGACTCACTTCACACATGTTCAGTTTAGTCCTTATGCCTTATGTAAAAAAATGATAGGCCTGCACCACATACTTTCAAGGCTACAGGGATAAATATAATTTTGGATTAAGAAAGTAACCTTTTGACTTATTTTTATTTAATAACAGCAATATCTGCTCTTTAATTAAACTTTTAAAAGTTAGATTATGTTTATATGTGTCTGTGTAGGTACACGTGTGGACAAAATTGTTGGTACCCCTCAGTTAAAGAAGGAAAAACCCACAATTCTCACTGAAATCACTTGAAACTTACAAAAGTAACAATAAATAAAAATTTATTGAAAATCAAATAATCAAAATCAGCCATCACTTTTGAATTGTTGATTAACATAATTATTTAAAAAAACAAACTAATGAAATAGGGCTGGACAAAAATGATGGTACCCATAACTTAATATTTTGTTGCACAACCTTTTGAGGCAATCACTGCAATTAAACGATTTCTGTATTTGTCAATGAGCGTTCTGCAGCTGTCAACAGGTATTTTGGCCCACTCCTCATGAGCAAACTGCTTCAGTTGTCTCAGGTTTGATGGGTGTCTTCTCCAAATGGCATGTTTCAGCTCCTTCCACAGATGTTCAATGGGATTCAGATCTGGGCTCATGGAAGGCCACTTTAGAATAGTCCAACGCTTTTCTCTCAGCCATTCTTGGGTGTTTTTGGCTGTGTGTTTTGGATCGTTGTCCTGTTGGAAGACCCATGACCTGCGACTGAGACCAAGCTTTCTGACACTAGGCAGCACATTTCTCTCCAGAATGCCTTGATAGTCTTCAGATTTCATTTTACCTTGCACACATTCAAGACAACCCTGTGCCAGATGCAGCAAGCAGCCCCAAAAACATTACTGAGCCTCCTCCATGTTTCACCGTAGGGACAGTGTTCTTTTCTTCGTATGCTTGGTTTTTGAGTCTATGAACATAGAGTTGATGTGCCTTACCAAAAAGCTCCAGTTTGGTCTCATCTGTCCAAAGGACATTCTCCCAGAAGCTTTTGTGGCTTGTCAACATGCATTTTTGCAAATTCCAGTCTCGCTTTTATGATTTTTTTCAGCAGTGGTGTCGTCTCCCATGAAGTCCACTTTGGCTCAAACAAACGACGAATGGTGCAATCTGACACTGATGTACCTTGGCCTTGGAGTTCACCTTTAATTTCTTTGGAGGTTGTTCTGGGCTCTTTGGATACAATTCGAATTGTTCCGTCTCTTCAATTTGTCATCAATTTCCTCTTGCGGCCACGTCCAGGGAGGTTGGCTACTGTCCCGTGGGTCTTGAAACTTCTGAATAATATGAGCCACTGTTGTCACAGGAACTTCAAGCTGCTGTTTAGAGATGGTCTTATAGCCTTTACCTTTAAGATGTTTGTCTATAATTTTTTTTCAGATGTCCTGGGACAATTCTCTCCTTTGCTTTCTGTTGTCCATGTTCAGTGTGGTACACACCTTTTCACCAAACAGCAAAGTGACTACTTGTCTCCCTTTAAATAGGCAGACTGACTGATTATGAGTTTGGAAACACCTGTGATGTCAATTAAAGGACACACCTGAGTTAATCATGTCACTCTGGTCAAATAGTTTTCAATCTTTTATAGAGGTACCATCATTTTTGTCCAGCCCTATTTCATTAGTTTGTTTTTTTAAATAATTATGTTAATCAACAATTCAAAAGTGATGGCTGATTTTGATTATTTGATTTTCGATAAAATTTTTATTTATTGTTACTTTTGTAAGTTTCAAGTGATTTCAGTGAGAATTGTGGGTTTTTCCTTCTTTAACTGAGGGGTACCAACAATTTTGTCCACGTGTGTATATTTCATGCAAATTGAAAGGGCTAATGTTTTGATGGTTGGATGTGAGTTAAGCTAATCCATGACTACAACACTGGGTTCATTGCAACATCAATGACACTTGTACAACTAACCCCAAACAATTATGTTATTGCACTTACGTGTTTTCTTGACTTTGAGCATGCCTAAGTGTTGGAAAAGAAAGACCAACAGAGGGGCATCTCTCAGCTTTTTGAAGAGAACATCAGAGGAGGCATAAGAGCAGGGAAGATCCATTAGCTCCATGGCAAAAATCAAATGGCATTTACCATGTAATTTTGTACAGATTTGGAAAAAGGGTAAAATGTTAGAGGATGAAGGATTGATGGAACTTCCATGAGTAGGCTGCCACTGTGGAAAAAAAGTCTTCACTAAAGAACAAGAGAAAGAGCTTACAGGTTATCTGATGAGGGCAGCTGAAGCTTTTAATGGACTGTGTCCATGTGAAGTGAGTAGGATAAGGGATATGATAGAGAAACGTTTGGAGTAAATTATCAATTTATATTGGTGTCAGTGTAAAACATATTGTTGTAATATTGAAAATGAATGAATAATGTCATCACTGAAAATTTTATGTGATTGAAATTACAAGTGAGAGAAGTTGCACATCAGCTAGCTGTGTAATGTGGATGCAGACGTCCAAAGTCATGGGACAGGTGTTTAATGGCAGGACCTGACTGGTTTTCTGAACACGTGCAACAAAATCCAACCCTGTCGATTAGGAGACCTGAGGCCACAAGGATGACACGGACCGCCAGTTTTATTCAACACAATGTGGAAATGTTTTTCAATGACCTTGATGAAGTAGTAAGAAACACAGCTTTAATGGCAATGACACTGGGAATATTGATGAGACAAGGATTACAACTGTGCATTGGGATAAAGGAGTCAACTTGTCAGTCTTCCATTTGCAATCAATACAGTTGGCAACACAAGTCCACAGATGTCTGTTTGCTCATTTATATTCTGGACAGGTTCTGTGATTGATTGACAGTAAAAAAAAATAAAACATGCTGATACACACACACTCACGTAACACACACACACATATATGTTATACCAGTATTTCATTGTAATACAGATGTAGTGGAGGCACAAATATCCTGATGTTTAGGTGCTAAATATGGTAAATCTGCAAAGTTTATTTAGTTTTGTAATACACACATACAGCAAATATGCTGAAAAGTCAGTATTTAATAAAAAAATCTTTCCCCATCCAGTTTTTGTCATAATTTTTATTTCATAATGTTACATTTCACCCTGGTGGCTATCTTAATCCTGCATGTCACCATGTTACAAACAGACACTGGAGTGACTTGTAACATTTCACTCCCTTGTGTTGGAAACTAAACTATTTCTGTTTGGATTGCTGACATCATCATTGGTAGGCACATGCAACTATCCTGAATTACATTTTGACGGAACTGGTTTAAACAAAGGGCAAGATACAGATGTAAATGTCAAAAATATTACAACTATCCCCAGCCTCCCTAATGTAAGTTGTGGTTCAAATAATGCTAAAACCTTATGGACCTATAGTCATTTTCTTCTGAACAATGTATAGCTTTAGTTTGAGCACATGTCATCTTCAGGTCAACCAATGCAGATTTTTCTAATGCTTTAGCTCTAGTATTACCACTGTTTTTTGTAAATATGTATAGCAGGAGCCAAGGATCAGCAGGAGCCAAGGATCAAACCACCAACCTTGCAACTGACAGATGTCCACTCCTACAAAACACCATTACTGGATTTTGAATTAGTTTTATTAACTGAATAATGAAACGATCTAATATGTCATGTGTTGTCATTCATCTAAGGTCATTTTCTTAGACCTGGTATTTTGATTATCCTGATATTTAAAACCTTGATCATGAAGCAAGGTGTGCTTTCTTTTTCTTACCATCATGGATATCCGTTTATGTCATCTCATCCCAAGCAGCGTGAAGGAATTTGGATGTTCAATCAACAGGACCCCTGTGAGACCACAGCACAGTTACGCTGTGTGTCACATGTACTCCTCTTCTTCTTACCAGCAGAACTATTAAGACAGATGCTGCAAACATAGACACTGCATATTAAAAACACATCTTTTTGCTTTGTCTTTGCTTTGTACTTGATGATTCTTTTAGATTCTCACTGAATCTTTTGGTTAAGAACCACAGAGTACCACTCTTTGCCGTTTTACCATATTTTGATACATAAAATCTTAGAATTGAAATGGGGTGCGCTTTCTTATCCCGTTGGTGTGACTTGCAAATCAGTGCAGTCTCAGCATTTTACAAAGTATCCAACTGAAATGAAGTTGTAATTATTATGATAGTGTAGCTGCAGCAGATGTGGGTTTGCTGAGTTGTAAGTCTGCCTACATCTGAGCTTAACAGGCTTGTGGAGTCTAATTCCCTTTGGACGTGTTTTTCCTGTTCCCACTTTTTGTGCTAAGCTAAAAAAAAAGAAAAAAAGTGTTGGGTGTATTTACAAGATAGATTTGACAGTGGTATTAATGTTCTTGCCCAAATTGTTGGTAAGCAAAGCCAAAAAATTACTCTAAATCATCTTCATCATTTGAACTCCATTTCAAAGAAAACATTGAAGACAAACAATTAAATACTTTTTCCTGTAGGTTGATATTGGATTTTCCCAACAGCTTTATCATTTATTGAACATGTCTTATATTTTAGTGTTTATTCTCAGATTTCTTTCTCTGCTCTAGACTTGGGTCTTCATGCAATGTGCTTTTGAATAGACTACTTTATTCTTCATTGCAAAGGATTCATGTTTTATTCTGTATTTTATTAATCATTTATAAAATTACCTCAGGTTTTCTTTATGTAAATATGTCATTCACATTTCATGTACTTGCATAAGTATATCATGTGCACTGCTTTACATCTGTATTGTTTTTACAGCAATAACAGTGTCTCACTGCAGTCAGTTACCTTTGTTATTTACACCTCTGGGAAACCAGAGGTGTTCTTGTGCCAGATGGCATTTAATGACATTTAACACACAGTATGTTGCTCTTTGCTTATGTTTGTTTTCTGTTATGGCGTGGGCATATCACTGGGGTTTATTGATAATGTGACAGAAGTGTCTAAATGAATTCTGAGGTGTATGGGGCGATAGTGTCTGCACACATTCTGCTCCAAAATTGATGGGACGGTGATTCAGACTGCAGATGGATAATGACCCTTAACGTACTATGAGGCAAAAAAAAAAAAAAGAAATATTCTTCAATGGCCAAGTAGGTCGCTTGATCTCAGTCCAATGGAGCATGACTTTTCAGTTGCTGCAGACCATACTGAAGGCAGAAAGGATCACAAACAAACAGCATGGCTTGTTTACTGGCCAAGGTCACTCACAAGGTGGCTGCTGAACTGGCCTGCCATCCTCATTCCTTGATAAAAAAAAAAAAATAAAATTATAGAATACGTAAGATTAAAGAATAAACTAAAGTCACACAAAATGGCATGCAGGGAAGCAGGAATGTCTGGAAAACCTGTTGATGCAAGGTGTCATTAGCAAGTCTACAGCCATCCTGGTTCTTTTGAATTGTGAGTCTTGGACGCTCCTGCATGAGCTACTCCATAAAGCCTGCCCACGCCCCACTGTGATTGCTTCTGTGTTTTCTGTAATGGTGGAAATGGCTGTGACTGGGAAGGGAACCAGATCTGTTTTACAGAAGAGGATTTTTGCGAAGTGAAGTGAATGGGTATGGCAAGCTAGGCTAGGCTAGGTGGCTGCAGTTAAGACCTCCAGAGAAGCATCTCTAAGGACTTGGGCAATATACTTCAGTAACTTGAAATGTATAAATCTGTTTTTCTAAAATAAACCCTTTTTTTCAAATATATAAAATTCATATTTAGTATTAATTAAAAGTGACCAGAGCAGCTGACCAGAGGTGTTGTCAGAGCCATCTGAGACGGGCCATCACGCAGCACAAACATGTATTGAGATCAGATGAGTCGTAGTTCTATTCTAAATCATTTTAGGAAGAAATGGACAAATTCTGAGGCTAGTGTCTGTGTTCGCATGGGCTTGTATCAGTGCTTTTGGCTAAGGTAGTTCACACTTTTGTGAGAAAATTCGATCGAGAATAAAGAGCAACAGCGTGAATTCACAGTTGAACAGATTTAAGATTCTTAAGCACTGTCCTGTTCTTTAGAGCAAACCCTGTCAACGTCCCGTCTTTCAAGTCTGATTCCTCAGCTCAGAAAAGACGTTAGAAGAACAATGCATTTAGGGTAAGGTGTTAAACAGCTCCAAATGTGCACTTTTGCTTTGTAATGCAAATTTAAAGCTCCGGTATATCCATCTCATCCATTCGTTTTCACTCAGATATACGTCATTACATCAGAAGCTTAAGATGCTCTTTGAGACTTTTTGAAATGTAAGAATGACCGTTAATTGCAGCTTCAGATCGGATATTTTTACCTTTTAAGAGTACTTATAATCCTATAAAATAGTTTAGCCCACATTCTTGCTTGATCTGCTGACATTAAGCTGTAATTCAGTTTAAATGCTGAAATCTGATACACTCCTGATAAATATCTCCCTGCCCATCACTTCACAACACTTTGATGGAGCAGACATGAAGAATACCTTAACTGGTTTCTTTCAGAATTATATCTGCTTTTGTCAGGTTGTGGTGCTAATCGGCATGAAAGGTAATCTCTTATGAAGCACAGCTGGTGTAATCTTATCTGGATGCTCTTGCCAAGTGTTGCTGCACTCACTTTCCTTTTAAATAAAGGATTTCTCTGAAATCTGTCCTTTCTTATCCTGATCAAACTGGATTAGAGGTTTCTCTCTGTCAGACCTTTTCTTTACCTTCTGTTTTTAGCCAATTACCCATAAACCATTTCACAATCTCAGTTTATAAACTAAAAATCTGCACTCACATCCTCTTTCCCTCTGCCTCGAAGTTGATTAATTATTTTCAAATGTGCTCTTTTTCTCAGATGATTTGACGTCTTCATCTGGATGTGCAGATCAGACAGCATTACTCTTCAGAGCTGACAAAGTGGATTTACCATCAAGGTATTATGGACCACAAAGATCCATTCAGACAACAGGGAAGGAGGGAAAACACAACATCTGACAGCTTGAGCTTTGAATTTAATTAAATGTGTCACTGAGTTCTACCTTTTTATGGGCTGGGATCAGCAACAGGAGCAGTCTGGAACTCCTGCATGCACAGCAAGAAAATGAACGCCATTTATTAGAGAGCCGTGAATTCTAACAAAATGTGCACTTCAACAAGATGTCAAACTGCTTAGAGAGAAGAAAAGGGTAATATCATTTTTCTCTCTTCTTTCTTTTAACCTTGTCATGATCTGAGGCAGAATGGAGGACCCAAGAGCAGGAGTACAAAAACAAAAGGGTTTATTTTACAAAAACACAAAAACCAAAAATACAAATTTAACTCAAAGTCCAGGAAAAACAGAAAACCAAATGGGGGAAACAAGCAGAAAAACCAGCAGAGTAACTCACAGGACGCAAGATGACACAAGACAACAGACCAGCACAGACAGAGACAATGACAAGACTTAAATAGACAGAGGAACAAACGAGAGGCAGGTGCAGGGAATCAAGGTAACGAGGGAAAGGAAGCAAAACAGAAAACAACAGGGACAAGACAGACCTTCAAAGTAAAACAGGAAACAGAGCAGACAAGAGACAGGGCGTGACGCCAACTTGACACAAATCACAGAGACTGCCATGGCTGACCTAAACCATGACAAACCTGCTGCCAACTCCAAAAAGGCTAGGCTGGATCTGGATCCATTTTTTATGAAAAAAAACAGCAAGTATCTAGTATCCAATTTAAATACCAGGAAACGATGAATCATTATGGACCACTGCTATTAGATTAGTTTAATAAGCTGCAATACCATTTATTTTCTGGCAGGGATGATCAATCTGTGCTTGATAAAGGAGACGTACATGTGCCTTTTCCTAGCAATCTTTGCTTCAGATAAAATTAAAATGATAATTATCTTTAAGATAACTGACCTGACTGAGGCACATGGCTGAATAGATGTATCTGAGGAGAGATAATCATTTGTGTCACAATTTTACTTTTAAACATTATATCAAGTAATGTGACTTAAAGGTATGGTGGGAGATCTTTCTTTGCAGCATTTTTTACAATAATGCCTGAAAACCTTTTCACAATCCCATTGCACCCACTGAAATAAAATGTTTGCAAAAAAAACTAAACGTTTTGGTCCGGTCTAGAGGGTGTAATCAGAGGAAAACTCTGACCAATCAATGTACTGATCATCTTTACATTTTATTGGCTGCCTAACACGTCCATCAAATATCAATGCACCCCCCCCCACACACACACACACACACACACACACACCCCATCTTGCGCATTCACAGTTTCGTTACTCGAGGACCTCCCTCAGCTCTGGCAATCAGGTGAGCAGACAGTGTTGCTGTTTGAAAGCCAGAAATCAAGTTAGCTCGCACAGATCATTTCATTGCAACAATGGCAGAGAAGAAGACGTCAACCGGCAGCAAAATCAAAGGGAAAACTGTTGTTGAAAAAGCAACAGCCAGGCGGAAGCTAACCGAAGAACGAAACAGAACAAGAGTGGTTATCAGTACGGCTTTCCAGCTAAAAAATGAAAAGGGGCTCCAGACCGACGCCAAGGTGGCCCAGTTTCTACTGGATGGGTAAGATGATGCCGTTCTGATTATATAATATTTCAACATACTGATCGGTTATTGTAGGCTTATTCACCCAGTCAGTGAGAAAATGAAAGATGGTGACAAAATTATTGTCCATCGAGTGACATGACGAACATATTCCAGCATGTTTCGCTAAGCTACCAACTCTGTCAACTAGGCTACAGTACTATATGTGACACCGTTAGCTAGGCTGTTGTTATCCTTGACGGAGAAGACGCCATGGCTTGAATTTAGCCAGCCACTCTGACGCTACTTGTTGGCAAATCAACGCGAGTGCTCGCGAATGCTTGTGAACTTCCGTCGCTTTCATGTAGTCATGAATCGTATGAAGGCGTGGTTTCGAGGGGTGGGCTGAAGAGAAGGAGGCGGAGCCTTTGGGAGGAGGGAGGGAGTGTATATTTTCAAAATCTCACTTCAATTGGATTGCTGGAACCGTTTTTTCAAAGATTACCCACCATACCTTAAAAGGTGAAATATGCTGTCCTTTATGTTATGTAATTATATCCTGCTGCAGTTAAGAGTTAAGGATTAGAATAAGTTTGGAAAAAAAATAAAATCATGACACTGATATGACCTGATCTTTTTTATTTCAAGTCCTGAAAGACTTTAATAAAACGAAACAAAAGCACTAAAACACTTCACAGTTTCTGAGATAAGATTTGTCCCCAGTGACTCTTAATGATGCAGCTGTATGTACACACGTGGACAAAATTGTTAGTACCCCTCAGTTAAAGAAGGAAAAACCCACAATGGTCACTGAAATCACTTGAAACTTACAAAAGTAACAATAAATAAAAATTTATTGAAAATCAAATAATCAAAATCAGCCATCACTTTTGAATTGTTGATTAACATAATTATTTAAAAAAACAAACTAATGAAATAGGGCTGGATAAAAATGATGGTACCCATAACTTAATATTTTGTTGCACAACCTTTTGAGGCAATCACTGCAATTAAATGATTTCTGTATTTGTCAATGAGCGTTCTGCAGCTGTCAACAGGTATTTTGGCCCACTCCTCATGAGCAAACTGCTCCAGTTGTCTCAGGTTTGATGGGTGTCTTCTCCAAATGGGATGTTTCAGCTCCTTCCACAGATGTTCAATGGGATTCAGATCTGGGCTCATGGAAGGCCACTTTAGAATAGTCCAACACTTTTCTCTCAGCCATTCTTGGGTGTTTTTGGCTGTGTGTTTTGGATCGTTGTCCTGTTGGAAGACCCATGACCTGCGACTGAGACCAAGCTTTCTGACACTAGGCAGCACATTTCTCTCCAGAATGCCTTGATAGTCTTCAGATTTCATTTTACCTTGCACACATTCAAGACACCCTGTGCCAGATGCAGCAAAGCAGCCCCAAAACATTACTGAGCCTCCTCCATGTTTCACCGTAGGGACAGTGTTCTTTTCTTCGTATGCTTGGTTTTTGAGTCTATGAACATAGAGTTGATGTGCCTTACCAAAAAGCTTCAGTTTGGTCTCATCTGTCCAAAGGACATTCTCCCAGAAGCTTTGTGGCTTGTCAACATGCATTTTTGCAAATTCCAGTCTCGCTTTTTTATGATTTTTTTCAGCAGTGGTGTCGTCTCCCATGAAGTCCACTTTGGCTCAAACAACAACGAATGGTGCGATCTGACACTGATGTACCTTGGCCTTGGAGTTCACCTTTAATTTCTTTGGAGGTTGTTCTGGGCTCTTTGGATACAATTCGAACGATCCGTCTCTTCAATTTGTCATCAATTTTCCTCTTGCGGCCACGTCCAGGGAGGTTGGCTACTGTCCCGTGGGTCTTGAACTTCTGAATAATATGAGCCACTGTTGTCACAGGAACTTCAAGCTGTTTAGAGATGGTCTTATAGCATTTACCTTTAAGATGTTTGTCTATAATTTTTTTTCGGATGTCCTGGGACAATTCTCTCCTTCGCTTTTTGTTGTCCATGTTCAGTGTGGTACACACCTTTTCACCAAACAGCAAAGTGACTACTTGTCTGCCTTTAAATAGGCAGACTGACTGATTATGAGTTTGGAAACACCTGTGATGTCAATTAAAGGACACACCTGAGTTAATCATGTCACTCTGGTCAAATAGTTTTCAATCTTTTATAGAGGTACCATCATTTTTGTCCAGCCCTATTTCATTAGTTTTTTTTTTTTTTTAATAATTATGTTAATCAACAATTCATAAGTAATGGCTGATTTTGATTATTTGATTTTTAATAAATTTTTATTTATTGTTACTTTTGTAAGTTTCAAGTGATTTCAGTGAGAATTGTGGGTTTTTCCTTCTTTAACTGAGGGGTACCAACAATTTTGTCCACGTGTGTAACTGATGGAGATGGTGCTCATCATGCTCTACCAACTATTTTCTTTATTGATCCAGTCACAAACCTAAAGATAATCATGTCTTAGCCCAAAGAGACAATGTTTGCCATATTATTAAACCAGTATTAAAACAAAATTAATGAAAGAAATGGCATCAAGTTTACAAATGTAAGAAGGTGAAGATGTGAACTGTTTTTACTCCAAACATGGCATAAACAGTTACCAAAGAGTTTCTATCTGGGTTAAAAAGAACAACAACAAGCAATTCAGTTTTATGTCTATATATGATTTCATCTTTGGCAACAGAACAATATTTATATGCTCTGTGAATTTTGTATTTGTTTCAGAATTTTATTATAAAGTGTTACTCTGAGTTAAACCATATCAATCAATTTGTACCTTGAAAATTCACCAGGGTTAAAGTTACAATTTAAAGATAAAAATAGGTAGCTAGATGTAGTTTTATCCTTAAATTTCAAGGTATCCAGCAGCGAAGGCAAAATATATGTGCAAAATATAAAATCCACTATGTGAAATATCAGCGGGCAGATATAACAGATGTAGAGGAAAAAAAATTAAGTAACTTATAAGAACTTTAAGAATGTGTCAGAAATCAGGTAGCAGTCAGAACAAATAATCAAGCGTGAAAAAAACCAAGTTGAAAAATTCCAGGACAAGAGCAAAGAAGTATTAATGCAGCCTCAGTTTATGATCTACAGTTTAACACAAGTACGTCAAAGAATTCAAAATAAGAAATGTTATACATGAGGGCTAATATATACCAGACTGTACCAAATAACTTTACCAAGCTCTTTATTGTTCCCTTAGGGTAGCGATTCCCAAAGTGTGGGCCGCGGCCCCCTGCTGGGCTGTCGTGGGACTGCAGGTGGGAGAGGTCATTAAAATTAAACAAATGTGTTTTAAATCCTCGACCTTTTTTAAATATGTTTTTTGATTACTGTAAAATATTCATGACATGATTAAAAAACATTAAGAAGTAATAAAACAAACCAGTTAAGTGTTATTCTACTGTCATCTTAACTTAATATGACAAGTGTCACCTTATTTGTTGACCCCTCACATTAATATTGGATCATGGTTCCTTGTCCTGTATGTTGATCACAGTTGTGATTAAAGTTTTTGGTGGGCTGTGGAGATTTTTCACATTTCAAATTGGGCCTTGGTATTCTGAAGTTTGGGAATGGCTGCCTTAGGGGAATTTCTCTTGGACTCAAGTGTTACATTTGGCTGTTTATAAGGATCAAACAGTCAAACCATCATAATAAATAATGAGTGCATATAACAGAATATGTACAAAAATGAAATAAAAAAAAGCTTATCTATTACACACATTGCCTAATAAATATTCCCTAAAGAGAAAGCACAGCATTCATACATAATGCAGCTAATGAAACAGAAATATTAATGGTGCAGCCACAGACGTAAGCAGTGACCATGATAGACTGTTTTTATCATCAATCCCAATAGCAGAGAGGAGTTGAATAGTCTTAAGGGCTGAGAAAGAAAACAGGACACAAATAGCAGTCTAAAACTGAAAAAGCTTGTTTGGGACGAGAGAACGAAGCACAGAGGGTGATGTGCATTTTTCATGATGACTTGTAAGTGACTAAGTAATTAACGGTTCTTGTTATAGAGCACCTTTCACAGACACTAGTCGCAAAGTGCTTTACGGCTGTAAATGAAAGCAATTTAAAACAATTTAAAATCCCAGCTAAATGGACAAGAAGAGAAACGGCACCACGTGTTTTAAAATGAGAACAAGGCTCCACCAGCAATCTCTGCTCAGAAGCCTCTGAGAGCGATTACGAGAATATGACTGCAAAAGCTCAGAGATACTGGGAGGGCCTCACCCTGAAGAACTAAAGACTTAAATTAAAAATATTAAAATTGATTCTAAAACTAATTGGAAGCTAGTGAGGAGGATTTTTTTTTAATCACAGTGATGTCCAGAGGGAAGAAGAGTAACCACCAATGCACAAGCAGTCACACTGCACTGTTTTAGATATCACTAAAACATCACTAAAACAAATCTTTTACTTGTTTATTTATTTGATTTTATTCATGCACTTATTTGTTTGTTTGCTGTCTTTGGACTGTGCCAGAACTCCACACTTATTCCATTCATCCATCCATCCTTCCATCCATCCACATGAATGAATGGAGAGATTGATTACATGATTCTATCATGCATGAGGGGCTGGGGGCGGGGTTGCATTCATTTTGTACTCATTTAATTTTAGTTTTCTATTTGGTTGCTGTGTGGTTGCACTTTTTACGTTTTCTTTTTTTCACTATATCACTTACTAACATTAGCCTTTAGAGCAGCAGACACAGATGATGCAACGCAAACTGAAGCAAAAATGCTGCTGCTGCCACTGAGGACTCACCAGGGTTGATTAATTAGACATGAACTGACAGAAACAGAACATCTGTGAACAGATTTCTCATCTCGGAGAGCAAAATTACTGAACCAGGAGAAGCTTTCATCCAGGTTCTGTTGTTCATGTAGAACTTTAACATGGAGGTCCGTTTCTGAGCTCTGCCAGGATGCCAGGAATGAAAGGAAAAGCCATTAGCAGTGCGTATAAAACCACCTCCTTTGTTATTTCATGAGCAGACAATCATCCTGAAATCAGAAGCAGATAATGTTTGGAGTACAAATGAAGGTCCATATTTCCATGGCAGCGGACCAAAAGAGCATTTTAGAATGATTTAATATTTGATAGGAGTCCTTCAATAATGGAAACATTATGTTTCATATGCAGCGGATATCAGAGGATCGCAACAAGACAGAAGCTCCACAGTGGACTGTCAGCACCTAAAAACAAGCTAAAGATAATTAGCCATCCACTGGATTTGCACATTATTTAGAATCTCAGAGGGTAAAATTCAGCAAGATGTGGCGGTTGATGGTTTTAGATATTCACAGCACGAAAGATAAACATTCCATCACTCCAAACTGGGCTTAGCTCAGATCATTCGTTTTAAAGCAATTTTATTCATCCATGTCAAAAGCGGCCCCATGAGCATTAAGCAACACCTATTGCCACATCCACTACATGCTGGACAACTATCATCTGATGCAGAGGGGATAATGAGTCAAAAATAAATACCATAATTGAACTTGTGGATAAATGAAGAAAGATGGATCTGACACACCCATTTAGATTGAAATAATGAAAAACAGGCAGCTGCAGGCAAAACAGTGTCACAATGATCTAATTACTTTCTTCCGCACATCCTCCACAATTACAGTACAGCTGTTTCCCCAAATCATCGGGCATGTCAATAAGTTGAACGGCTAAATATGTTATGATGCAAATCTATTACAGTGGGGGGGAAACATAGAAGTCACTAGCTGAATAGCACAGTTAACTGAAGCTCCACATCATCTGTGTTTTACAGTCTGTAAGGTTTTTCATTGAGTGAGATTTAAAATATCTCCATAAAATATCATGAATGTGTTAATTAAAGGCACTACATGGCATCGTTTTAACCACAGGCCCTTTGTCTTTTTATATTATTTTTAAAGTTTAATGTCTGTTTAATGTCTGGGAGGTCATTTGAAAACTTTAGTTTAACTCACAAAGCCTTTGATGAGTTGTATGAACATCATGTCCAAGAAAGTCAGTTCCTTTAGAAAACGGAATGTGATTCTTTTTGGTACGTCACTTGACCTGTAAATGGAGAGTAAAGAAGAAGAAGAAGATGGAGACACCTATGCCACTTTTTTGTGAAAATATATATCTTTCCATTTGGGGTACTTTCTATTCACAATTAAAATTTGCGCAATATGAAAGGTGATGCAAACACAGGAAGTGATTTTGTTCAGGTGAACTGTCAAAGCTTGAAGGATACAGAAGGCGCTTTCATGCCCACTGGCTTTATTACATTTAACTTGGACTAAGAGCCTCAAAAAGAGTTGGTCTCAGGCCACCCGGTGGAGCAGTGGTTAGATACAGTCATGGAAAAAATTATTAGACCACCATTTTTTCTTCACTTTCTTGTTCATTTTAATACCTGGTACCACTAAACGTCATCATGTGACTAAAACAGACAGAAAAGAAAACACTGAATGCATAAAAGCAGTGTTTTTGGCAGTACAACGCCATAGCTATTGATGTAAAAACTTAACTGATTTAGGTTATAATCAAGAAAACCATGGAAAATGGTAAGATATCAGCTCTTAAATAAAACTCTTATGAGCAATCTTTGTGGTTATCGTTATGTTTGTCCAAACAAATGTACCTTTAGTTGTACCAGGCATTAAAATGAACAAGAAACTGAAGAAAACAAGGGTGGTCTAATCATTTTTTCCATGACTGTATAAAGAAATGATATACTGATGCACTAAGATTTGCTTGGATTTTTCTCTTGGAACCAAACCTGGGAGAAAACTTTAGAAATCTACAAACTCATGGAGTTTTTTGGGCCGGAGCAAACAGATGAAGGTGTGAAAACACTGTAACGCTGAGTTTGGTGCTGCCTGGTGGGAGGAAGTATCAGCTGTTATCTGGACCTTGGAGAAGTTTCTTTCCTCAACATTTTCTTTTACTGAATTAATTCTCTAGACTCCACAAATGGTTGGTTGATCTTGTTGCTTCAGTCATATGTTGCAAAAATAATTAAATTGAATGTTGAATCTTCAAAAGTTAATTAAGCTCTATGTCACTGATTGATTTTGTTTTTTTGTTTGTTTTTTTTTTTGTTTGTTTTTTAACTGTGGGGAAAAACATTACTCTGTTCAGTGATTACAAATTATAGCTGACATAAATGTTGTCAATGGAAAATGTAATGATGAAGCAGAAGTATGAAGAAATAAAAGTACTGTGTTACACAGCAAGGAAAATAAACTGCAAGTGCACTCACGTTGTACTTTGACATCTTAAAATGGGGGGGTGTCGCTCATATGCTCATTAACAACCATCAAGACCGTGGTGCAAAACTAATTATTCAAGCTTAGGCAAGAAATGAATAAAGAGAAAAAATGTGTGCATATGTATTTGTAAAAGCCCTTTGCTTCTTGTAAGAGGTGGCTGAGAAAATGAAGATTGAGGAGTGCTAACAAGACCTTGCATGACACTAAGACTCCACAAGTATAGTTTATAAGCATGCAGCAACGCTCTCTTTTCTGTTTAAACACATTAAATATCTGCCATCACCTCCTGTCAAAATTTAAAATGACTGAATCAAAACAAACAAAAAAAAAATGTAACAAAAACCCGTCATTGTATCAGTTAACAGCCTGAAGATGACATAATGTCTTTAAACACAAACACCTGGCGCCACATGACACTCCAAAGTATTTGAGTAAGAAAGGCACGGCTAGCTTGCATGCATAATTGATCAAATCCCCGGATTAGATGAATGACGGGTCTGCTTTTGTTTACAATGAAGAGGCGGAAGAAAACATTTCCCTTTGGCTGAGCACTAATGCGAAAGGAAATGGACTGCCACTTATTACAGATGAACTGTTATGGATTTTTTCTTTCTTTTTCTACTTAGGCAAAGTTGATCTGGCTGTTAGGAGCATGGCCGCATGTGGTCAAAAGGTTAACAGGATACATAAATAGGACAGCATATTAAGTGATATGCAGAAGATTTGAGCACTTATTTCATCCAGGCGGGAGTTTCCCGAGCTGAGGCATAGGCTGTGTTTTATTTTTGTCCTTTAATCCATTAGTGGCTCATTGTCGGTTCTGTCCTGCTGGCCAGATGCTATCAATAAAAAGATTTACAAAAAAATATATAAATGCATTTCAGGAGTCCTGCATGCCATCTTTGAATTAAATTCTAGCTAGTCATTTTCTGTGCTGTCTTAGTAAAAGGGAAAACATATGTTGGAGCTCAAAATCTGTAAAGGTTGGAAAAAAAAAAGGGTAGAACTGTAGTTAGGCCAGTCCAGTAAATATGATTGTTTTAGTTAAAAAAGAAAAATGTACGGTCAACCGCGGGAAACCCACTTCATCTATGTACTTTTCTGCAGAAGTGTGTATTACCTTTGCCAACGGCATTAATTCAATACCACTCCACCACAGAAGCTGGGTTTTATACTGAACTGTTCTTTTTGTCTTTGGGCCAAGACCAGTTTCATCAAAAGAAAAGATTTGGAATACTGGTGTGACTGACCACTTCACACATTTCCACTGTGTGACTTCATGCCAGACGCCTCCAAGCCCAGAGATGCAGCCACCGCTTCAAGATACAGTAAACATCAGGCTTCTTTTTTGCACAGTACTGTCATGACTGTAGCTCTGTATGCTAGCGCTTTACAAAGGTTTTCCAAAATAATGGATGACAGCTCTTGATGCAGGACCATCTGAGGCTGCAAAGATCAGGGGTTTCCAGCTTAGCTTGCTCCCTTGACACTTAATGCAATGTAATTCCTTCAAATTTCCCTCAATGGTTTAATGATATTATGCAAAGCAGCGGTAGAAGCATGCAAATCCCTCCTGAGATTTATTTGAAGAGCATTGCTTTTAAACATTTCAATGATTTTCTCACACATCTATTGACAGAGTTGACATCCTCTGTCCATCTTTTCTCCGTAAAGACTCAGCCTCGCCGCTTCATCTGATCAACACGCAGTCAACACGTCTTACACTTTCTGCACTCGTGGCTACACAGTTTTAGGATTAATATTAAATGATACCCCCCTTTCTGAATTATTAAGGGTGGTAAGGCCCACTCACAAGATGTTTTAGCTTTTACTTTCATGTAGTGACTGAAAAAAAAACACTTTGGAAAGGAAAGATAGACAGAGAAAATACAGTCAGTTTTAGACAGCCTTGCTCAGTCGGTTTTAGTTGGAGTTGAAAAATGTGGACATTTCTCCCCTCAGCTGAAAACAAGCCTCGCTGCGGTGCTGAATAGATCTATGAACTACAAGACTTTTATTGATATATGACTTTGAATATCTTCCTTTATGGTGTCCTGAACTGTGTGACTGGTGGTGGCACCTTTATATTATATATATAAAAGCAAGACTTTCCTTCTTTTTTTATTTTATTTTTTTGTGATATCTTGGCCAGGCATCTAAGAACACAACAGTACAGCTCTGTTCACTTTTTCCATGTCAGTTCTGAAGGTTTCATTTGACCCCTTCTGAAGCTGTTTCATGGCTGTTCAACATAGTCCATCTTCCTGCGTACCCACCATCTTGTTGGAATCTGTCTTTGTCATGTGTGGAATGGACTGTAAATTACACAGACAGCGACTCGAATAAATCTCTCAACAGTGTCAAAGGTTTGGAGACGTATAGTCTTTTTCAACATTTTCTTTGACTGATGTCACTAGACTGGACATGTGGTCTGTGTGGCTTCAGACAAAAACAGAACTTATAGGAAAAAATGAAACAATTCGTTTATTATTAAATATGCAAATAGAAAAGTGTGCTTCAAAAGAAGAAAATGTTCACTTTTAAAAAAGGATATCTTATGAAGTCAAATGAAGACGGGACTGCATATGTGAAAAGTCATTGCATTTCAGTTCCTAACAGTGCAGTTTTTGATAATATTTGGTGTTTAGGTTACAGCTGGAGCTGCTGGCCTGAGAGAACATAGGTAATAAAATAGAAAAATAGATCTAAAATGATATTTTGTTGTAAAAGACCAGTTTCACCTGCTAAGTGGCCTTTGAATAAAATGGATCCCTTTACTGAGTCCCTCATCTCTCCCACTTTGCTTTCTGTGCGTGTCATGTTGACTTTAAATCAAGTAAATTGCACAAAGCAGTAAAATGCACAGCAGCTAAATTGCATTTTGCTTCTGGATTGCTGTGTGTTGCATATCTATTTAGAAAAATAAAACATCTAAGGTAATGGAAACCATTTGTCAAACCAGATGGTTTGTGACCTTGTTAGACTGAGATTTCTGCTCTCACTCTTGTACTGTAGAGTGTCCAAACAGGCAGATAAGGAATTATCTCAGAGGAGAAGAGCTTTTTACCACTTCACTGCAATATGACTGTCACGAGAAAACCTTATATGAGCCGGCAATGACCAGAAACCATTCATTATTCTTAATGGTAGAGCCACAACTGTCAATTCAGTTCAATTCAATTCAACTCAGTTCAGTTCTACTCAACTCAACTCAACTCAATTGAATTTAATTCAGTTCAATAGTAATGTCGGCACAGTTTACAAAGAAATTCAAATACAAGTCCAGTTGAATACAATGCAGTTTAATCCAGTTATAATTAACTGATAATCAAATTTTATACTGACATACTACTAAAAAGAGACTGTAATGATTTAAGTCAAAAGCAATATCTGCAATACAATATACAATATCTCAGAAAGACCTGCATCAAAAAGCTTTGTCAGCTTGTGTTGTCTGCCGGTACATTCACAAATGCCAATTAAAACAAGGGCGGGGTATCATTTAAATTTTTCGACATCAATACCAAAACCGATTTTCAATACCAATACCTAAATGATACTTTTTTCCACACCAGAGTAATCAAATTTTCTCATAAAGAAAATTATTTTTGAAATTAATGGTAGTGGGGCTGGGCAATCAATTGAAAATTAATCAAAACAGTCATTGAGAACTTATAAAAACTTAATCTTCTCTGTGTAAACATTTTCAATCAAAGATATGTAATCTTTTATTAGAAAAATATCCCAGTTGTTAAGAACTTAAACCCTGTCATTGATATATGAAGGCAAAAAAATAAACCAAAAACAAAAGTATCCCTCAAGGTAAAATGCTCAATTAATTGTAATATTGATTTTAAGTCATATTGCCCAGAATATCTCTGAATGATAGAAAACTTTATTTTGATTTGGAAGTAGTTTCAGAAGATAAATTATACAGTTTTGTGTAACTTAAGTTACATTTAAGACCCATTAGACATAAATAATAATTCATTTTCACTAAACAATTCACCAGACAGTGGTCACAGGTCAAATCTTTTTACATTTCCAAACCCGGTTTTTCCAAGATGAAAGTTCACTCAAATCCAGAAAAGAACATTCAATGATTGAGTCTGGGTTTTAACTCTGACTTGCACAATTAAAACAGAGCATAAGCATCTTTAGCATCTATGATGACTGCTTTATAGCAGTGTCGCTTGAAGGTATCGAAAATAGGTAAGTAATTCAATTGATCCCAGAAAGGTATCAAATTTGGTTACCCAGTATTGCTTAACACTGTACTAAATAATAAATAAACAATGTGTTAACTTTGCCCAGAAACAGCATTGACATCTTTGGGCTCTGTCCTAAAGAAAAAAAGATTCATCAGCAACAACTCCAAATGCCAAGGTCCAAACTTTTGGATTTTGGAAGAACATTTACTGCCTTCAAGACATCCTTTCTGGGCACACCCATGCATATTTCAGCAAGGCAACATAAAACCACATTCTTCAACTCATTCCAAGGGAAGGGCATAAGTATGGTTTATGGGACTGGCCTGACTACAATCCTGATCTGTCACCAGTATAAAATGTGCAGAGAATTTTAAAACCAAAAAGGCAAATACACCTGTAGACTAGGGGTTGCAACGGTACAGGTGGCTCATGGTACGGTCCGTACCGCGGTTTTTGTGTCACGGTTTCGGTACAGATTCGGTACAGTTTCAGACCACCCGCTACCCTAAACCCGCGATCGCAAGATACTGAGTTTGTGGAAAGCGCAACTCGTATGTCGGCGCGTAAAAGAGCGCGTCCAAATGGAATAAATGTGCGTCCACCTGGTCACATGTGGACGTGCACAAACGGCTCTTCCTCTCGATTACGCATCACCGTATTACTTGCAGACGTTTTTATTCTCTTGAGGTCAGAGGACGTCTGGTCAGCAGTTGTGGTGGATGTGGGAATAGTCATGGCCAGACACGTCAGTCTGTACAGCTGTGGCATGATCTCATCCAGATGTTCTGCTGTGGAGGAAACCAAGGAGCAACTGGATCTTACGCAGGTTTTTTTTCCTGCGTCTATGACCTGCAGCCAACCGGCCAAAGTGTGATCGGCTGGTCACTGTGAGTGAGCGGAGGCGAGTGGACATTGACATGCCTGTTGCCCAAAAGGTACACATGCTCACATGCAAGTCCAATGCAAAGTTATTGGAACATAAATACAGCAGGACATAAAAGCGTGTTGTCCCGTACAGGTTGTACCGAACAGTCCGGTATTTTACCGAGTACTGTTGCATCCCTACTGACACCTGACAACATGTTTGGAAGAATGGGATGAAATTGCCTTTGATGGACTGGCAGCCTGTCAAGGACATACTGTACTCCTGCCTTTCATAGAAAGAGAGTTGAGATAGCAGATCTCCTGTGACTCCAGTATAGGACTAAGTAGTTATAGATGATGGCTGGATGGATGGGATAAAATTACAAATTGTCACTTTGCAATCTCAATTCTGAAATGCCTTACAATTCTTAATGACAACATTGCAAGGTTATAAAAGCTTTACTGTACCAATTTTTACTTTCACCACAGGTCTTGAATTCAGAAATTGATATTTATTGATAAACTGAAAGAAGCTGATGATAAACAAATGAAATACCTTGGGTTCATATTGTCCCTATGGAAATAAAAGTAAAGAGTCACTGTTATTTTTATACCTTCCATTTTCCACATTGTCCCACATTTTCCCAATTATTTATACAGTGATATAACTGTATTTTCTTCCAACAAAGCAATCTATAAGTGGTATCTATATTATTTTAGGACACCTGAGGGGTGTACTACGAAGCAAGTTCGACACAGCCAGGCTTTCTTTGGGTGAGCTGGCTTAACAAACCTGAAACTCTCCATCAGAGATAACTGGTACCACGACGGTGGTTATCAACTATCTTTGTTAACCGCGGCTTTCTGCTCTCTGCTCTGTGCGCGTTCACATAAAAGGGGCGTTTGACGCGTCATTTGACGCCTATTCCGGATCAATTGGATAGATGGCGGTCCGTATATTTCAGTCAGGAGGAGCAGGTTTTAATAATGCAGGGCTATAAGGGTTTCAAAGAAATCTTTACGGCCAAAAGCAACACTGTAGGTGTGAATAAAGCCAGAGAGGAGTGCTGGCAAAAAATTGCAGATCGTGTAAATTCGTAAGTTATATTTATTTCACCACTTAATGCACCTTAATTAATCTCCCTCCCTCTTTTAGAGCACTTAAACTTTAAACTTAATGCAGCAGATTTAAACATTATGTAGGTCTGACTGTCCCATTATGAATGATAAATGAAAATCACTTTAGTTTTTTGCTAAATCTATGTGAAATTAATTTAAGATTTACTATTATCTGTGATACCAATACACACTCACCGGTCACTTTAATAGGTACCCTATCACCCTGGGGAATCTTATGAAGGAATTATATTAAAACATTTCACATGAAATTCCACATCACACTGATTATCAATATAATGGACTATTAATTTATGTTACCTGATTTAGTAAAACGCTTCTTATATTTGAAGTGTGGGCAGATGGCCAGGGAATACTACAAACATATTCAGCAGTTCAGTAAGAACAAGTACAACCTTGTGAATAGCGGCATCCAGTATTCTGGCTCAGATTTTCTGCATCACCAACTGAATGCATGTAGGTTCCCGCGGCAAAGAAACGCAAAGAAATGCACACCGTTTGCGCTACTGTGAGCGCACGGCTGCGTTTGGTGGCGCTGCCAATATCTGGCTCTAGCAGATTACAAATGTAACGTATTCCCTCAGCTGGAAATCTATAGCGTTCATAGAGAATATGGTCATGGGAAGCCAGCGGATCAGTCCGGTCTCTGAATACTCTCCCTCCATTGCACAATCCTGGCGCTCAGGTCAACGGGATTGGGTGAAAGTGAAAGGGTGGCGCTTTTTATAGCCGATTTGAGCCTAAACTCTGCACATAACCTGCTCCGGACCAGGATAAGCTTGCAGAGTAAATTACCATGGTGATCTAGCCAGGTTAAAAGAGAGCCACCTTTGTGGTACTGGAAATCCTGGCTTTAGACTCAACATACCTCGCTAACCCTCTAATCTCGCTTCGTAGTACACCCCTCAGGAAAACAGTCTTTGCTTCAAGGCCCATTTCAATTTTTGACCTGACAAAGAAATAGTTAAATGTTGCAATGTAGCCCTGCTACACAGCTCTTAGTTACGTACAGATAAGTTGTGAATAATGTTGATTTAGTTGTATGATAAAAAAAAAAAAAATACAGGTTAGACCTAATAATTCCAGTTTTTATCCCCTATGGGGAACATTATTCTCCATAAAATCATAACCTGGTATTGCTATCTGTGAAAAGAACCGTAATGCTTCAGCAGCCACTGTCTTGGTCGTCGTTAGCAGACATGAGTGCTGAGCTTTCAGTGAGACAGATCATTCTCATCCTCGCTGTGATAAATCTCACCTACTTTATTGATCGTCCCTTCCATGTGGAAATAAATGGCTGAGGTGAGACAGCCTCCACCATGTTGTTTTGCTCTCACGGTCTGTTGTCAGCTGTCTACCGCTGCAGTGGCAACAAGAATGTGACAGACTACTTTACACTGGCCCCAATTCCCCAGTGAATGACTTTGTTAGGATTGCATCTCCCAATGTCATTTGAGACTAAGATCAGCCCTGCTAATACATTGTCATGAGGTCTCAACGGCACATAAAAGATGTATATTAGAAAATAAGAAAGTGGGTCAGTATCTAGCTTCTTTTCATCCCACACCTGTGATTTACTGGATGGCAATGAGAAAAGCCACTGGTTCATAACCTTCAGCTCCCAAGTGTATTCTCTGCATTCTGGCCATTCAGTGGTTCGTGAAAAACACATATTATTCTGAAAGCCAAGCCTGGCTGCTGACGACATGGTAGCTGAGGAAAATACACTGAGGAGGTCTTTTATCATAGTGGGCATTGAAAGCAGCATTTTGTGGTGAATCTGTCCAATTCAGGCCTTATTAATTATTTACACCAAACCATGAGACTTGTATATATAAAACTGTCATCATTAAATGTTGACAAGCATTATCATTGATTCAGAATCCTGTTTCACTGCGTCAGTACCTATTTTATCCTTTCTGCAAGCGCCTGTCCAAACAGTTTAGCTGCTGGAAGCAAAACCTGGTCCAAGTTCTCCACATAAACAGTTGCCAGATGAACTCAAGAGAAATGTACATTAACTCTGGCTGCATTGTTCGCTTTCCATGAGCCCATTTTTTATGTCACCAGTGTTTAAGAAGAATGGCTTCAGCAGAACGTGTACTCTGCTATATCCTGTCAAGTCACCAAAACTCACTATGTGTCAGAAATTCTGCTTGGTTTAGGTTTGCTATGTTGTTGTTAAGCTTCAACTTTGAAATCCGGGATGATGCAGTCTTTGTCCTGTCAATATAATGTGAATGAAAGCTTTTAGTAGAGATAATCTTATTTACTGAATAAGCACTACAGCCAGCTAGCTTGGACCTGAGCGTTCTTGCATTATCAATTTGAATCTGTAGATCTGTAAATGAGTCAGGGTAGTGCCTTATCTATTTTCACAGTGATAAGCAGCACTGACAAGAGACTGTTTTTTTCTTTAATGCAATCCATCCTGGCCTCTTGTCAGTAATGAAAGACAGGTTCTTGGCAGGCACTGGAGAGCAGGATGGCTGTGAGACAAGCAAGTTGGCAAGGGCTGGTTTTTGGCCTGAGTCATGGTCGCTGCTCGCACACCGCTGACAGTGTTCCTTCCTCCAACCATTGGCATCAGCAGAAGCTCAGGACTGGACCAGGATCAAGCAGCGAGCCAACGTTTTGAAACATATCCTGCTGATCATCATGTAGACTGGTTGTTGGATGTTGGGTAAAGGAAGTTGGGCTGAAAGAAAAGGTCAGCTAAACTTCTTGGATATGAATCTGATTATGATTCATAATTATTTTGGTGTCCACTGACAGCTGACATGTCATCTTGTTCACAACTAATCTTAAAATGCATGTTAGAAAAATAGACAGTCACTTTTCTATATTACATGATTTAAATGTTTGATTAATATTTTAAGCAGTACAGAAACTGCAAATGGTGTGTTTGGGTGATACTACCTGAATCAAAAGACAGACGTGGTTATAAAGCAGTGAATTGAATGTAATATTATATATTTATTAGGGCTGTCAATTTCTCAAAATAATTAATCAGATTAATCGCATGACTGTCAATAGTTAATCATGATTAATCGCAAATTAATCGCATATTTTTATCTGTTCTAAATCTACCTTATACAGATCTTTTTCAAGTTGTATTACTCTTATTAATACGAGTCCTGACTAGAACCAGGAAATATGACCATATTAGTCCAGTCCTGAGGTCTCTGGCTTCCTGTCACTCAGAGAATAGACTTTAAAACAGCTCTACTTGTGTTCAAGTCTCTTCATGGCTCCAAAGTCCATCTCTGAGATGTTAGATCCATATGAACCAACCTGGACTCTGAGAACCTCAGGTAGTGGTCTCCTGCTGGTGTCCAGAGTCAGGACTAAACAAGGTGAAGCTGCAAACCAGTTTTATGCTCCTAAAATCTGGACCAGTCTTCCAGAAGATGTGAGACAGACCTGAACTCTGACAATGTTCAGATCCAGACTGAAAACAGTTCTGTTTAGATGTGAAGATGATGACTGGAAGGATTTTATCTGCACTCTTCATTTTTTATTTAATTAATTAATTTTTTTGTTAATTAATTTTATTTATTATTGATTATTTTTATGCTTGTATGGAATGATTCTATTTGCCTTCTTGTTATTTTATGCATCTGTAAAGCACTTTGAATTGCCTTGTGTACAAATTGTGCTCTACAAATAAAGTTGCCTTGCCTAATATGAGAGTACACAAATGCTTGCCTTATGCAAAACAAATGCATGTTTATTTATTGCTACAATGCCAAATCCATTATATATTATATATATATATACTCAATATTTTCTATTATGTTCTTCATACAAAATATTTTCGTGGTTTGCTTCAAACGGGGGGGGGGCTCTCTGCATCAGCGCTCTGATTAGCCGACAAGTGATATTTCAGTCGTCGGACTCCGGTGGTAAACTAACTAAACTAAATTCACATCGACAGTAAACACAAACAACATTTATCTTGTGGAGTTAGCCATCAGGCAAGGTTTTGAAGCTGAACTTACCATTCAAAATAGTATCTTTTTATCCCAGCTACTTCAAACGGAGGTTTATTTACGTCTGTCTGTCTGCGGCATGGATGTCGACGTCAGTGCATGGCTTCCTGTTTTGATAAACGGAGGACTACAGGACTACAACTACGGCGGGGCCCGAGGGTCATGAAGCCTGGAGGCAACACGTACTCTCCTCTCTACTATTGTACATCAACGGCCGGCCCGCGTTAATCACGCGTTAATAAAATTAGTTGCGTTAAAATTATTTTGCCTTAATCACGCGTTAACGCGTTAACTTTGACAGCCCTAATATTTATACTCATATAGATTACCTAATTATGTAAAACTGGATGTAAGTGAAGATAATAATTGGGCTGTATTCAGTTAGACTGAACATGTTTACTTTCTCTTTATAGTGTCTTGATGTTACTTTTGTGAATTGAAGCAATACCAATTATCATTTTTTATATTTTTTGGCTCTTTTGTGGAATGTTTAATATGCAAGCAATACGTTTAGGTCAAATAAAAAGTCACAGGAATTATTTTAGAAGTTTCTGACCAAGTTTGGAATCATTTTGACACATTTTCTTTGAAAATATATAGAAAACATTTTCATTAAATTTAACTCCTTGTGCTTTTGTGATGATATACTGACATTTAAGGGGTTTTTTTTCTTCTAAATAGTGCTTACGTACAATACTGATGTAGCTGTCTCAGACCTTAAACTTATTCTGAAGAGGATTCTCTTTCAAAGTGCATCCATAACATAAAAGCATCTCACACTGGAGGCTAGCTACTGTATTGTCCAGCACGCCTTGTCCAGATGATGCATTAGTGTGCAGAAACTGTAGATGGAGTATGGCGACTATGGGGTTGACGAGCAGTCCGATGGCATCATCCATTAGCCTAATGCGCTCTTTTCCACTTGATACCCAATCCCCTCAACGCCCCAATGACTACTTTGTACTCCTCTCCTTTCACCTCTCTGTTGCGCTTGGAGCGATGGAATAGAAAACATCACAATGTGTTTGGAAGTTATGTTTTTTTCAGTTAATAATAGTGCACGTTCCATATCCCATACTGTCCCCCTCCTTGTGCGTCATGCAAGTTGAAGAGTAAAGGTTAGATGGCGGACGGAGATACCATGTTCTGGGTCTGAAGTCAGCTCTTTCAAGCCTTTATCTCTGGATAAAATCAAACATCTCCTTGGTCTCGTGTCTCACAGATAGTGAAGTTCAATGACTCCTCCGCTCCGATGAACATTAATAAAGCAACATGTTTGTCAGAAAGTAAATTTAGAACAGACTCTTCAAGGACATCCATAAAGGTTCTCAGGTACTGAGGAAAATGAGGAGTCCTGTTTTTACACCCTGCCAACTGTGGCATGTCCATAATCTAAATAGAGATCCTACAAGAACCTCAATATGTCTGACTTACATATAACACAAAGTTAGCTATGACAGGATGTTAGGTCTTTTAAAAATCTGTTCAAGGATACACAGTGCATGGAAAGCTTTACTTGCACCTTAAAATGTGCTCTTCATCGTGGATACTGGCGGTGCTGTCCTTGACAGCGTTCCAGATCAAAATAGCTTTAATGTGGTTGTAGTGGAAGTCATTATTTGAAAAAGAAACCAAGGTTCAATTCAAAATGATATTCAGCCAAATATATGACTTTATTTGAGACAAAACAGAAGCCAGGTAAACATAAGATGAACTGGTTACGTATCATAACCTACAGTCATGGAAAAAATTATTAGACCACCATTTTTTCTTCACTTTCTTGTTCATTTTAATACCTGGTACCACTAAACGTCATCATGTGACTAAACCAGACAGAAAAGAAAACACTGAATGCATAAAAGCAGTGTTTTTGGCAGTACAACGCCATAGCTATTGATGTAAAAACTTAAGTGATTTAGGTTATAATCAAGAAAACCATGGAAAATGGTAAGATATCAGCTCTTAAATAAAACTCTTATGAGCAATCTTTGTGGTTATCATTATGTTTGTCCAAACAAATGTACCTTTAGTTGTATCAGGCATTAAAATGAACAAGAAACTGAAGAAAACAAGAGTGGTCTAATAATTTTTTCCATGACTGTAAGTCTGTTATTATGTGGTGACTTCAGTTGTAGGGTAACCCAGCACTAATATTCATGATCGTAAATTCAATCTAAAAACAATTATACTGACAATGACAGTATTCAGTCCTGCAGCGCCCTTTAAGCAAACTATAACCCCCATGTTGCATCTGGTCTTAATCATTTAAATTAGTGTGAAAGTTAGTGTGAAAAAAAAAGATTATTTTGAGCAGTTAATCATGTTTGTTGGACAATTTAATTTTCAGAGAGTACAGAGTTTGCTCATAGGAGACTCTTCACTCCCCCTTGTCATGCAGTTCCTGCGACTGTGTGTTTCTTGGCATGTGCTGCAGCCACAGCAGCATATGTCTCACAGCTGTCACTGCAGCCGAGGTCAGACCTCAGTACTTCAGGACGTAAACATGCAAAGACCAAGGGAGACTCAGGGGAGAGAAAGAGTGGCACCTTTGAAGCGATTATAACCCCCTGACTCTTGGTGTGGCACACGCAATGAGAATTTAATTATAAACTACAATGTGTTTAAACTAGGGATGTCCCGATCACGTTTTTTGGGTCCCGATCCGATTCCGATCTTTTAATTTTGATGATCGGCCGATTTCCGATTTTTTCCGATCCGATTTCACTTCTTTTGAGTGGGCAAACAGAGTTTAATTTCCTATGCATTTTATTTCCTGTGTACATTAATAAATAGGCCTGCATCCAAGCTGAGATTAATAGCTTTTATCATCTCATAAAATAAACAATAACTTTTTAAACACTCTTCTTTCTTTCTTTTTGTTTGGGAGAATTATTATAAAACACATTTAGTTACAGAACAGTGACTGTTCAACAGTCTCAGTACTAAACAACAAAGCACTTCATTTAAATAGCAGCAGGTGAACTTGGCTAGCAGTTTAAGGCAATGAAAACACTAGCAGAAGTCTTTGCAATCAATGAAATCACATCAGAATAAAAATAACATAAAATATTAACTTCACTTCTTTCAAGACCCGCTGCACATGTTCGCGCACCTTTGTGTCCTTTGTCGTTCATGTAACGAGGCTCGAGGTAATTAATGAGCCGGTTAAATACCTTATATTCCACAAACTCCGTGTCCTCAGTAATACATTCCGCGATTAGCTCGGTGATTTTTCTGGATTTCTCCGAGTATTTCGGGAGTTTGTCTTTCTTTTAAAAGTTTCACAGAGCGTTTGCTGCTGAAGCCGCTGCCGTCGGCAGAACAGTGACCGCAGCCGACGGCACCAAAGCTGGTGCCGTCGGCTGCGGTGATCGGTGCTGCGTGCTTTTTTTAAGTGTCTGATTAAATTGGTGGTGTTGTAAACTCTCTTCTTACTTACCCATCATGATATCTCAGCCTTCCACATGTTTCAAGTCACAGTTGAAGCGTCGGTCTTTGTAATTTTATAGCGCTGCCACACTGCTGACATTGTTGCTAAAGTTTAGCCTGACGCCGCCGGTCTTGAAACTTTTAAGGTGGATACAAGACAGCGCTGCTGGGAAACTTCATTTCAGTGCAAATTATTAAATGTATATAGTTTAAAAAATATTTTTGTTTGTGTAATATGATTACTTTATTAATTTGTGTTAATCAGGATCACTTTTTGAGGAAAAAAATAATGAAAAAAAGATCAGCGTGTTATAATAAGGTTGATCGGCAGATCCGATCCACCTTAAATTTTTAAGATCGAAGGCCGATCCAATCAGGAGATCGGGATCGGGACATCCCTAGTTTAAACCCATTGAAACCTGTATGCCATTTTTTAAGGCATGATTAGTTATGGTCAGTTTGAGCAGACCATCATAGCTCAAGAACCACTGACGTTTTTGGGGGAATTGATAAACGGAATTTATTTATTTATTTTTTTTTTTTTTTAATGCAGCTTGATGATCTCCCAAAAGGCAAGAAAGTAACAAAGTTGAGTGTAAGGTTCTACAGAAAACTGAATTAATTTAGACTATAGATTAAAAAAAAAAAACAACTATTTGTTGATTCCTTTGATTTTTAGTGATAAGCCAAAATCTTAATTTGTACAAATTATCAGCAAAATCTACGGCAATACCAACAGCATGTTGCAATTTTTTCATCAGAAAATGATTTCATGCTATCATCCTAATTACAGTTGCAGTTATGTTGGTTAAACATCAAAACAGCAGTATTTTAACTGCTGGGAGAAGTAGCATTAAAATGAGCCAGAAATGTGGCTGAACAAATGTCACTGTTTTTTTTAAACTATGACATAAAAATCTTTGACAATCTGTTTTAAAGGAGGCATTCAGTCATTCATTGGTTGTTTTTTTGTCAATCTTCCTCATGTTTTATTCTGACCTAAATGCAAAAGTGATGCCTCATCAAGTTGCTGTTTCCTCATCTGCTTCAACAGTCAGTGTCACTTTCTTAATCACCTTGAAAGAAATAAAGAAAATGTATTACAGCATCTTTACCATCAATGCTGTTTGTGAGATGAAAAGATACACCACCTCACAAAACTCAGTAACTTCAAGACTTGTCTTCTCATGATATCTAAATTTTGCCTGAATAACCAACACCTAGCCAACAACCAAGCTGCGCTGCATTACAATGCCAGTGTGTGGAGGAACTTAAGAGTTCATTCTGAGAAAAGAGTTACTGTAGGTTGCTGTAGGTAGTTTAATGAAGGTTTTCTTTTATTTTTTTAACATGATCTGACCTATGTCACATTAAACCCATCTCACTGGAGCTTTTCACTTCAGTTCAGTCGGCTCTACAAATGGAAAGGTCTCTGAAAGGGCCTTCATTATTCAGTTATGCACTGTTAGCAGCTTAGGATCATGTGAGATGAGACCTTTCTTGGATGGTACGTTTTTGCATTTTACGTTCCAGTAACTCAACATAACTGCAGCTACAGTACAGTTCTCTGATACTCAAACAGACATTGCTCTATCTGCTTGAAATATCTAAATCAATGAGTAGTTTTGGGCTACTCCGAAACCAAGGTTGTGTTGAACTGGAGACGTACAGTATGTGGTACACTTCCTCCAGGCAGTGAAGCAGCATCTGGAGTGTGTTAACTGTGCATAAGTCTAGATTCTAGGAAGCCTGGGATGTCAGCGACCATGGAGAATTCAGATATTCCCCTGGAGTGGAAGAGGGAACAGCTGAGGCTAATTCATCACATTATCTGCCAGCTGGGGTATTGCAGCATGCCAAATCACCCGAGAGTTTTGCTGTGTAATTACTTTTATTTGCAATTCATATTTTGTGTATATGTGCACGGTTGTGTTGGTTGAAAAACAGGATAAGACACGTCTTCTGACTTCTTGTTGGCACTTGTCATGACCAAGTCTTTTTGGGACTTCCAAAGTGAGAACCATTTAAGTGAAAGAACGATGAAGTGAAATGGAAAAAAAAAAAGTCTCTGCATTTCTGGGAAAAATAGAACAAGGAATTAGACATTGTCTGTGTAAAATACAGTGTTTGCTCTTGCAGCCCTTGAGAGAAGCTCAGCTGGGAACGTTTTTACCGTAAGGACAAGTGGGGTTGTCTCTCCCTGAGAATATAACTCAGCTGTACAATACAGTCCAGGGTAAATGCATTATTAAACAAAACAACTTATTAAATCTGATGCAGTCGGATAAAATCTCTAGGCATTCGTTTAATGTAGGTAATCATTTCACATCGTAACTGAAAGCGAGTTATCGCCACAAATGTTGCATTCATTTACTACCTCCCGTCAAATATCTAATGAAAGGCTATAAATTTACAATCGTTTTCTTACTTCATGCCAAAAACAGAAATAAAAAGGTAACTAGTGGACGAATGATGGTGGCCATGCATGCTGCTTTCACCAGTAGCTCGAAGTAGGACATCAGGTGGGCAGGCAGGCTGCCTGATACACTGAAATTATGATAAATGGTGTTCAGCCTGAGCAAGTCAAGCTGAACTTGTAAACTCCGTTTTTTTCTTTTTTTTTTCTTTTTTTGTTTATTTGTCACATTTCAGGCCTGCAACACATACCAAAAAAGCTGGTATGTAAGGCTTGTACCATTTTCTTACACTGAGACTTAAGAGACAATCTGACATTTAGGACACTGAGCCATTAAGCATTTCAGTTGTGGTTTTATCCCATTCCTCTTGCAAACACATCTTGACCTGCATAATAGCATGGGGTCATTGTTGTTGCAGTTTTTCTGTTTCTTCTCTACTTTGACAGGCAGGAACTGCCAGCAGGTCAGCACCCATGACCTCTTCTTTGTCAGCCGTGCATTTCTAATGTGTGCATGATGGCCCTGAACAGGTTCTGATTCCCTTAGATGCAGCACTTTCTTGGTGGGAGTTTTTCACAAATATTTCATTGTGTTTTGTGACCAGCCCCAGGGTGGAACAATCAGACATTGTTGTTGCTCCTCTGTTCCACATTGGAGAAGGTAGAAGCAGGGATGGCAAGCAGGTGAGCCAGCATGGAGGAGCAGCCAGCCCTTAAGAACAATGTTCCTGTCACACAGATGATTCCATGATGCTCTACACAGCATCCTGTATGTAACACTAACGTGGTCTTAATGAAAACAGATTTTTTTTGCACTAATATGATGCAGCCTATGTGATTTTGAAGGCAGACAAGGCTGCTCTGAAATTTCATTGCAATCATTTAACAGTAAGTTATCTTGGCTAAGGCACTGGTACAATTGAGTAGCAGTACAGACCCTTGCTTTTAGACCTGATAATAACAGTCTGGATGTTCCTTTTGGTCTTTGTTCTGGAGCACACAGAGCCAAATTTCTTCCAAAAAGATCTGGAATTTCTGACCACAAGGCACCTGTCTTGAGTTTTACACAGTAAAGTTTTAAGTGGCATTTGTGAATGTAACTCCATTTTGTAGTGCTCCAAAAAAAGGTTTCCCACATGAATCCATGCCCAGTGGTTATATCATCTTTTGAATGAAGGTTTTTGATTCAGTCCTGTCTGTAGAATCGGTGATCATGGATGTCCAGCTTAGGCTTCTCCCCTTGACATTTACACACGTGGACAAAATTGTTGGTACCCCTCAGTTAAAGAAGGAAAAACCCACAATTCTTTCATTGAACTTACAAGTAACAATAATAAAAATGTATTGAAAATTTAACAAAATCAGCCATTACTATGAATTGTTGATTAAATAATATAAAAAAAAAAAAAAACTAATGAAATAGGGCTGACAAAAATGATGGTACCATACCTAAATTGTTGCACACCTTTTGAGGCAATCACTGCAATTAACGATTTCTGTATTTGTCATAGCGTTTCTGCAGCTGTCAACAGGTATTTTGGCCCACTCCTCATGAGCAAACTGCTCCAGTTTGTCTAGTTTGATGGGTGTCTTCTCCAAATGGCTGTTTCAGCTCCTTCCACAGATCATGGGATTCATCTGGGCTCATGGAAGGCCCTTTAGAATAGTCCAACGCTTTCTCTCAGCCATTCTTGGCTGTTTTGGCTGTGTGTTTTGGATCGTTGTCTGTGGAAGACCCTGACCTGCACTGAGACAAGCTTTCTGACACTAGGCAACATTTCTCTCCATGCCTTGATAGTCTTCAGATTCATTTACCTTGCACACATTGACCCCTGTGCCAGATGCAGCAAAGCAGCCCCAAAACATTACGGAGCCTCCTCCATGTTTCACCGTAGGGACAGTGTTCTTTTCTTCGTATGCTTGGTTTTTGAGTCATGAACATAGAGTTTGATGTGCCTTACCAAAAAGCTCCAGTTTGGTCTCATCTGTCCAAAGACATTCTCCAAACTTTGTGGCTTGTCAAAATGCATTTTTGCAAATTCCAGTCTCGCTTTTTTATGATTTTTTTCAGCAGTGGTGTCATCTCCATGAAGTCCACTTTGGCTCAAACAACGACGAATGGTGCGATCTGACACTGATGTACCTTGGCTTGGAGTTCCCTTAATTTCTTTGGAGGTTGTCTGGCTCTTTGGATACAAATTCGAACGATCCGTCTCTTCAATTAGCATCAATTTCCTCTTGCGGCCACTCCAGGAGGTTGGCTACTGTCCCGTGGTCTTGAACTTCTGAATATATGAGCCACTGTTGTCACAGGAACTTCAAGCTGTTTAGAGATGGTCTTATAGCCTTTACCTTTAAGATGTTTGTCTATAATTTTTTTTGATGTCCTGGGACAATTCTTCCTCGCTTTCTGTTGTCCATGTTCAGTGTGGTACACACCTTTTCACCAAACAGCAAAGTGACTACTTGTTGCCTTTAAATAGGCGACGACTGATTATGAGTTTGAAACACCTGTGATGTCAATTAAAGGACACATGAGTAATCATGTCACTCTGGTCAAATAGTTTTCATCTTTTATAGAGTACCATCATTTTTGTCCAGCCCTATTTCATTAGTTTGTTTTTTTAAATATTATGTTAATCAACAATTCAAAGTATGGCTGATTTTGATTATTTGATTTCAATAAATTTTTATTTATAGTTACTTTTGAAGTTTCAAGTGATTTCAGTGAGAATTGTGGGTTTTTCCTTCTTTAACTGAGGGGTACCAACAATTTTGTCCACGTGTGTACATAGTGAAATTCCTAGTGTTCCAATTACTAGTGACAATCATTGAAGAATATAGCAACATTATCCAGAAATTGAAAAAAAATAAATAAATGTGAGTGGATTGTACTGGATTTGAAAAACTCAACAAAAAAAAAAAAAATAAATAAAAAAAACAAACAAACATCGTCTTTAGTGCTTCCGTCATGTTTTCTTGTGGTTCTCAGTTGTGCTGATTCAATGAGACGATGTACTTCGAGTGACAAATGGGCACTTAATGTAATGATGTGATGACGTACGTACAAATGTCAATCACTATAAAGCACAGTTGAGACTAAGTTAATGTGAGTGTGGGTCGGGGGGGGGGGAATTGTGAGGGCGAGTCAATCGTGCCACAGTACAACTTCACTAAAGCGAGTGCAGCCATAGCCTTTACATGGATGCTGCTTTTGCGGCATCATGATGTTGATATCGTCATCTTGAAAAACAGTTTTACTTTCACATTTTTACTTGTACATGTTAAATATTTAATATTTATTTAACATGTTGATACATGTTAAATAAAATTGAAACTGAAAAGAAAGGAAAATCCTAAAATATATTGGGTCTCTAGGCCTTTCTGTGTGGAGTTTGCATGTTCTCCATGTGCTTGCGTGGGTTTCCTCCGGGTACTCCGGGTTTCTCCCACAGTCCAAAGACCATGCATGTCAGGTTAACTGGTGGTTCTAAATTGCCCGTAGGAGTGATTGTGAGTGTGCATGATTGTTTTTCTACATGTGGCCCTGTGATGGACTGGCGACCTGTCCAGGTGTACCTCTGCCTTTCACCTGAAGAGAGCTGGGATAGACTCCAGCAGATCCCCGTGACCCTGCAGAGGATTAAGTGGGAAAGATGATGGATGGATGGATGGATAGATGGATCTTGGGTTCATCCTGTCTGCAAAGAAAGAAAGGTCAAAGTAAATTTCAGGATGGCTGCATTTTTTTTCAGTACTGATAATTGTTATTTTCTATATCATTATAACATTTTCTGATTTGGGGTTGTGCTACTTATAGGTAGCATTTCTCATAATATCACATGGAGGTTCATATCAGACACAGCAGGTATTCTCTCTGTCACTGATCTTTTCTCTCAGTGGCTTTTGTCACAGCGGGCATTTTGATTTGACACAACAGGAGAAGCACAGGTGTTGCTAATAGCATTAACAATGGATCACCTCTGTAACCCGGGCAACAATAAAAGTGTGACAGACAGCCAGCATGCCCCATGCCAGGTACATGAAAAAGAAGCAGCTCGTAAAAACAGAACTTCATCAAATGGGCTCTGCAAAACATCTACTGTCAGAAAGGTTTATTTTAGATCGTGGGCTATTCCCACCTGTCATCATAATTGCCTGAGCTCTGAACTGACCTGGACACATGTTCCCAGTGCTGCAATCAGCTCCCTGGAAACCATATCTCTTTGACATGTTGTCATTTGACTTCTTAGCTATACTTGTTTTCCTCCTTCTCATGGCCTTTGGGGTTTTTGTTACCTCACTTGCACTCATTTGGACTTGTTTGCTTGTTCTGACTACCCTTCCCTTCTGCACTTCTCCCCACACAAACCGTGCTCTTATCCAGGGCCTTGAACAGACATTTGTGGGGGCAGTGATAGTCAAGAGGAAAAGGCACACTCAGTTAAATAACATAATGTAATATGATACAATTTAATATAATAAAACATTTTGGGCTGGGCAATGATTAAGATTTTTAATTGTGATTAATCGCTTGATTTTCCTGATTAATCACGATTAATCACATTGCATACACAAAATCAAATAATGAATTCAAAAGCAGTGTGAAGGTCACTTTTATTGAAATGTTCTGTTGCCATATGAACTAAAGTGCCAGAACATTTGTTGTTCAAACACTTTTAACATCAGCATTTGTCAGTAACACATAATTAGTGTAAATCTCATCTTAAAAAATGTAAAATAAAATAAAGCTTATTGCCACTGCCAGGGCATTAATGTCATCCTATTTTTTTTTTTTTTATGAAAAATAGAAAGTCCACCAACAAAATCCTGAGCCACAATCATATCATTAAAACAGGTAATTTTTGAGGTAACAGCAGAAACCTTTTTACTGGGAGTTCAACTTGGCAATATTTACAAATAACCTTGTTTCCGTCTGGGAGAACTTTAAAATGAAAATGTCCATGTTAAAGTTCAGTAACTTTACCACTCTCCATGTCTGTTTTAGCTTTCCCTCATGTTTTTCTGTCAATTCTCTTCCGGTTTTGCAGCAGCCAGTAACACTTTTCAAAACAAAAGCATGTGAGCAACATGTGTTAATGCCTGATAAAATAAATGTCAGTGTTAATAAATTAATGCAATAATAACGCATTATTTTGTCCAGCCCTATTATATTATATTATATTATTGCAACTTCGTCATAAATAGTGACTTTTCGCAACATTTGCAAGTCGCAACATTTTGACGTAAAATTCAAAACTGTCAAAAAATTTAAGGCATTTCAATTTAGGAATGTCATAATTTCAACTTTGTCCTAAAATCACAGATTGCTGCTGTAAAATTGCAATTTTTACAATATTGCCACTTTTTAAATAGTAAAAAGTGAATTTTTGACATAAAATTTTTTTACATAAAATCACCACTTTTTGACATCCAAACTTTATTTTAATTCAACAAGAATGATAACATAATTTTCACAAAATCCCATCTTTTTGACCAAAAAAATCCCAACTTTTATAGTAAAATAAAGAGTTTTGCAAAAAGATAATCAATTTTTTTTTTCTTTTAAAATCACAAAATTTTGCCATTGCAACTTTTGCAAAATTTCCCCTTTTTGGCATAAGACTGCTGCTTTTAATGCTGAAATAGCTGCTCCACAGTCGTTCTGCAGAAAAGACAGTTGGAGGGCAAAGGGTCAGGTGTTTGGGCACCACCTGGAGTCAACCAGTGCACGTGCCTGCCCTTATTTTACTGTTTGTAAGACTTTAAACTGCCACACAACTGAATGAATTATCTTTGTGAACAAATATTATATCTCTTTTATCCATTCACATGCAAGTGAATCGTGCTTTTGAAAGGATTTATTCAATCCTTTTTTAACTAATATGAAACACTTTGCAGGAAAGGCATCTCTGTGATTTTTCTGGTTTATCCTGAAAACAGTTTAAAATGTCAGCACTGATGAAATCACAGCTCGCTTTCCTGTCATTATAGCTCGGCCAAATACACTTGGCCAAATTTAGGCCTTTCTGTATGCCCTGAAGGAAATGAAACAAGCCGCTCAATACTTCAATCTGATGTGTCAGAAGTAGAGAAGCTTCTGAATCATCTGCATCACATATCTGCTCTTTTTTAGGGTGGAAGCTGCTGCTCAGGTTCCTGCCAAGTGTGAGTCGTTGTTTTGTTTTTCTTTTTTTCTCTCACTCCTCCAGTGAGCACATTCACCATTTAAACACACTGGACGCAAGGAAGTGAAGTTTAGTATTAAATCACATGACACTGAGTCATGCCAAGACGGAGGATAAGCGTTTGTTGTATATGGTATGGACATCAAGTTTAAGTCTTAAAAAAAAGAAAACTCTCTTAGATTATTTAAAAATTATTTAAAAGATAATAATAAAAATAAATAAATTGATGGATTGTTTTTTTGGAGGGGGAGGTTGTGCTGAAAATGGTAAATAAAATGAATCGATTTAGTATCACACCAGTACTGTATCGTCGGCAGGGCAACTGTGTTCACCCTACTGGACTTGAGTGTGGGCTTCAGCTTGTATCCTTTTTTTTCCCTCAGAAAGAATCAACAGAAAATCACCAGGTTGCCATAATCCCAGCATGCCATCTATCTGGTCTTCTTTGCTCATCACTGTCTCATTTACCGGCTAATATACAGTAGTGGCTGCTCTGCAGGATCTCCTTAGACGTGACCTTTAAAAAGAAGAGCGCACACACGAGACAAACTGAGATCTCCCACAAGCACAGAAACCTTTAACGGCTTTTATAGGCTGCCATGAATCGTCTTTCATATTCCCACAGTGTTGGATGAGATTGCTATGTTATCTGAGCCAATATTTCTTTTTCACACCTCAGTCGCCTACAAGCAAGGACTGAAATATAACCACTCGTCAACTTTAGACATAGCTGCTATAAGCCTGTGGCGCTGCTTTCGTTCCATCTTGTTTCATGAGGATGTCGTTGTCACTGGTCAATCAGATAATAGAGGTTATAGAGAGGCCAACACTGAGCATTCTGCTACATATTTTTCATGCTCACAAGAGAAGGAAACTTTTAGTAATAAATAAATGAAAAAAGGGGAAACTGACTAGCGAAGTGCCAGCATGGCACAAGTGGCAGCAAACTGTATGAGCAGAATGCTGTTTTCAGCATCCTCAGCAGCCCATTGATGCCTGAATGGCAGGAACAAACTCCCTTTGTTCAGTTTCACATTGCTGTCAGGAGCCTGTTGTGTGCCTTGTGTCACGCAGACAATCAAAAGCATGAATATTATATCATTTCTGCCCACGTGTCTTTTGCACCTGTAGCTGTAATTCACGCCACATTGCAATCCTGACTCCTCCTCACTTTCTTGCTTTGGCTTCTGAGAAAAATGATCATGAGAAATAATTTCTGTGCAGGCAGAGGAGATGTCAGCGAGGAATTTTTCACAAAAGTTGAAAGGCTGAAATCAGATCTTGTCCCGCCCCTCAACTCATTCCATTGTGGTGCTCAGAGAACAGCAGTTGGCCTTGCTCTGGCAACCATTCAGCACATTTCTTTTCCACCTGTAAGTTAATCCGATAAACCTCTACAGGAGTCTGCAGAAAATATTCTAAAAGATGGGCAGAGGTGTGCCTTTGACTGAGTGGTTAATAGTAATGCCACTTAATCCAACACATGATGCTTCCAGAACCTATTAAATTCTGTTTTTCTTTATTTAGATAGTAAATATTTTGTGCCAATTCACAGTAAATCAGTAACTGAGGACAAAAATGCCATATCAACCCAGATAGCAGACACATTACAGACACCTTTGTTACTTTTGTCAGCTTTTGCTCAGCTTTTGGCCCTGTAATCTACATGTGGTGTTATGTGGGCCCCATGCGTACCAGATAGGCCAAACTTGAGTTATAGCATGGTGAGCCAGATGTGGCCTCAAATGTCCTTTGACATTGGCCAGCAAAAAAAAAAAAAAAAAAAAAATCAGATGTGGGCTTGAAATTCTTTGCTATTTGGTAAATTCAAAACAATAGTTTTTGGCTTAGAGTGTATTCTGCAGTCGCTGTTTGCTTCCACTTCACCACTATTGCAGCTTTTACCAGTAGACCTGACTGGTTTTTATGTTGTCTCTCAGTAAGAGGGTTACCATTACGCTGCATGAAAATGTGACCTCAAGATCTCCTCATCAAAGATAAGTTTTCTTAGCTCAGAATTGCAGTGTTTGATGTTCTCTTGAAGTAAAAGCAGCTCTTCCAATGTTAAAGGAGACCTATTATGACCATTTTTCAAAAGCTGAACAATTTCTTACTTTGAAAATACCACAAAGATACTGCACTAAAGCTCCATTTCAGCCATCTCTGCACAGCTTCTTTCACAGCAGCTTGTTTTCTTACATAATATATCCTCTTTAAATTATATCTCTTATGAACATAAACTTAAATATTCAGTTAATCAATTTGCTTGAACCTTCATTTTAAAAAATATATATTTTAAGTCTGTTCACTGACCGACTTTGTGTTTTGAAAAAATATAAACATATCTCAAGTTTCAGGGTGGAAACACAGAAATTGGTGGGAAAGAAAGAAATAAAGGAAGGAAGGTTTATAGGATTTACAAGTAACATAACTTTGGAAGATTCTACAGTCAGCAAGTGATTTGGTGACAGGTGAGGCTGAAAAACATGACGATAAAGGTAAGCATGACTCAGATGGACTCCAGATAAAACCTTTTAAATTGAGTACATCCAGGGCTGGACTGGGACCAAAAAATGGCCCGGGCATTTTTGATCCCTGGCGGCCCACCATACGCCGGGGATCAAAAATGCCGGTTATTTATACGATATGCGGAAGCACATGCTGCATGTTGTATACTATGTGCACATAGTGAAGTTTCAAAAATTAAAATAAAGTGCAGTAGCCTACATGAAAGAGACCTACATGAAAGGTCTCACAGAGACCTTCTTGGGAGAGATGGCCACAGTGCCACAATTCCCATCTCAAAGTGAAAGTGGTTGTCGAACAAACACTGCTAGAGATGTCTTTTTTGGTGTTTATTGAAATATACAGTGTATATACATGTATATACAAATAAGACATTAGGCCTACAGTAAAAAAAAAGGGGAGAGAGAGAGTGTGTGAAGTCCACATGATGAGTGGAAAGGCACATCCCTGGAACATAGAGCAAAGCAATAATCAGATTACTTTCTGTCAAGAAGTTTAATTAAATCCACTAATTTAACACAAATGCATTTATTTATCATAAATCTTACCTTGAAAAGCAGTTTCTTCAATGATTCACTCTCTCTCTGCAATTCTGTCTCTCCGTTCTCTGAGCTTTTCTGCTCCTCTCCCTTTCGCTTTTGTGCTTTTTTCTCCATTTCCATACTCATCCACGAGCCACCACACTCTCCGGTCAGACCAAACGGCAAAATTAAGTCAGGAGGGATGGGAGGGGCGGGCCCAACGAGAGCTGAGAAATTTCATTGGACTAGCCCAATGTCCGTCAAGAAAATCAAAATGGGCCACTTCGTGTCTTCGCAAGGCCCCGCCCCGCCTCCACCCCCCTCCCTTCAGCAAAATAACGTTCATACTGCGTTCACATCAGTGAAGCACTGGAGCGCTTATCTGATTAGCTGTCAGTGTCTCTTTCTTGAGTTTGTTGAGTGTGTGTCGTCGTCCCCCCCCCCCCCCCCCCCCCCCCCCCCCCCCCCCCCCCCCGGAGATTTTTATGAGCCGACTACCAGTCCGTTACCGTCGCGGTCAATAAAAACTATATACTTTTTTTTTTTTTTTTTTTAACGACAGACCTGGGCCGGCCCACAGATGTGCGTCGGCCCACCGGGCATTGCCCGGTACGCCCGATGGCCAGTCCATGCCTGAGTACATCCTTTAAACAGCACACACACTTTCCAGTAAAGTTTTTTTTTTTTTTTTTTTTAAATACAAACTGGACTTCAAAACTGTCATGTTTAACAGGTAATCATGACCTTTATTTCTGAAAAAGTATGCATGGAGCATCCACAAAGCACACTCGTGTCCTTAGTAGGAAAATATATTTAGTATGAAACCTGCCCTTGGCTCTGGTACAAGCCTTTAAGATAGAGCTGAGATGCAGAGCCTTACTGCTCCTCTGTGTTTGTTATTTATGTGTGCACTCATAATGTGATCCATCCAATTTGTATGGTCCTGACTGAGCTCTGTATATCCTTACAAGCTTAAAACCCACTTACATTGACTATCAGTCTCCTATCTAATGTATGTCAAAGCAATCCACCCCCAACTGGAAAATGCACAGATTATTATTCTGTGTGAGTGTGTCATACAAGTATTTCAGTGTGGAACAAAGAATTACATGACGGCAAACAGTAGTATCTCAGTAGTAGTAGTACACCATGTAAATATGTGTGTGCGTGTGTGTACACACATTAACTGCTCGTTAATGCTAATTTCTAATCATCCAATCACGTGGCAGCAACTCAATGCATTTATTCGTGTAGACATGGTCAAGACGAGGGAAATGTGTGTATATATATATATATATATATATATATATATATATATATATATCTATATATATATATATATATATATATATATATGTATACATGTATAAATGATATGTGTGTGTGAGCATGTATAGATAGATAGACAGGAATATAAGGAAAAATCTTCTCCACTAACCCTCTAGTGTTGGAAAAGTTTAATTTCCAGGAATTTATTTGAGTGACACAATAGAAGTTGTGCTCCACGTAAATCTAACTCTTACTATTTACAAGTAATCAGACAGGTAGCCGGGCACTGGGCGCCAGCGTAATAATAGTGGGACGTGTTGAGACAAGTGGGGAGACACAGTTAAAAAGTGTATCTAATTAATTAGAGGCTTTGTAATGAATTAATCGTAATTAGTCACATTTTTATCAAATGGTAATAACAATTAGTCAAGTTCTTCAATTCAAACAAAGTTTGGTTGACAACTAAATAGACATATATGTGAACTTAAACAACAAATCTGTTAATTTTTAATCTTTATTTATCTGTCCATTTTCAACTGTCTACTGAATTCACAGATTAGTGCAAAGTCAAAGTGCAATTTTGGCAATTATATTCAAGATTTTCAAACTTTTTGTAAAGTGAAGCAGCATCTTCTTGTTCAGCTGAATGAGAATGCTGGAAACCCACAACCATGTACACATGAATAACTGCTCACCCTGAGGTAATTATCTTCCATCAATATTACATCACTTGGCTGTTTAAGGGAGAAAAAAAACAAGTGTGTATATAGCAGATGTTTTATGACTACAGTATAACTACTATGTAGATGGAAATTGTTTGTGAATATTTGTGTTTTTGTTTTTTTACTCTACACAGATTTATGAGTCTGTAATCCCACCCTCCACCTACCCCCCAAAAAAAGAAATCAGAGCAAATTACATGAATACATAGACTCTACAATTTACATTTATTTTTAAACTGTCACTATTGCAGCATCCCATAGCGTTATCAGTTGGCTACAATTTGGACTCATCCAGACCAACTGTATGCTCTGTAAAAAGTGAAGGTCTTTTAATGCATTCATTCATGCACTGTAATATCAAGCTCCAGTCATCCAGTGGTAAACTGCTAAATTTAACCAACCCACGTTCATTCTGGGGGCGTTGAATGCTGCCATTTTGAAAAGCTCATCGCATCTCTGAAATAAGCCTTTCAAATAAAGTCTGTGCCATTGTGTGTGTGTGTGTGTGTGTGTGAGGGGCTGCACTTCGAGCCTTTTATAAGTGCTTTGTGACATCATTGGAAGGATCTTTGTTTGGCTTAAAATACACCTTTTAATAACCCAACACGTTGATAGGAAAAAGACTAAAGCAGTGGTTCTCATCTTTTAATACTGCGTACCACCTGAGAAACTGTTCAGCTCTCTGAGTTCCACCATGATGACCAGTTTTAAAATATAGCCATATATGCCTTCTCAATTAGCTTTAAACACACAGGAGAGATGTTTATTCCTTATTGTAGTTATTTATTGTTACCTGAATTTTGTTTAAAACTTATTTGTAATGCATTGTATGTTTCAGATTTGATTAAAAAAAAAAGAAAAGTGAAAATGTGGAAAATCCTGACGTTCCCCCGCGTACCACCAGTGGTACTTGTACCACAGTTTGCGCACTACTGCACTAAAGGGTTCTGTGTGTGTTACATTATGATGCCAGTGGTTCCTGACCAAGTGGTGACATGTGAAACCAGACACACTGAGGTTGATGTCGTTTCTCCAGTTACTGAATTTCATCAATGGGACTGTGCTCTGCTCACCTGGTTATCACGTGATGCCAGGGCCTTTGATACTCATCCACCTTACTCTACAGCACATGAGACAGGGTCTGTTGTTTTCAGGCCATATGTCGCTGTGGGTTAAAGAGTGTAGTCAGACCAGGTTTTATAAGGAAAGTCATTCTAAGATTTAAGATGTAGGCCCCAAAGTCACGTTGGGACGCAGGAAAAAGAGGGGTAAGATAATCAATTCTTTAGGCAAGATAAATGTAGCCTGTGAGAATTTTAATGCCACAGAGGACACAATGACTTCTGGGCTTCTTATGGCTTCAATTCTATTGCAAACCCCTTTAGCAGCAGGTCAGTTTGCCAGATTGAAGAAACAGGAATAAATGTAAGGACTTCATAATGGAAAATGAGGCAGAGGTACAACTAGAGAATTTGATTTAAATTCAAAATACATCTATGACAAAGGTTTTATTTTTAATGTGACTTTAACTTTTAAGGTGTTATTTGGTGGTAAAGGTGTCTCTCCTGGTGTCTTTGTCTCACCAGATTGACTTTCATGTAAAACAGTGGGGATCTGAGCTGTAGTGTGTTTTGGTTGTGCTGTGTTGTTCCTCCTCCTCTGATCCTTCAGGTAACGCCTCTCTTCCCACAAGGTATCAGGCAGACAAATATCATAGTCCACAGAAGGCTGTAAGTGGTTGCTCTCCAACGGTTCAGGAAGCTAATTTTCTCCCGGGGGGGACGCAGTGTACACCACAGCGCTCCATCCATACTCTCATTTCCTTCCATTGATGAGCTTCCTTTTTAACCTGCACCATTAGTCACAAAAGCAACATCAGTACACTGGCCTCTCCCTGAGCCTGGCTTTCAAATACATATATTTACTACATAATTACTTTGATCTCATATTAAATCTTTTCAATCTGACCTTTTCACATTTTCATCTTTGAAGATACTTGTAGGTACTCCAGTTTCCTCCCATATAATCCAAAAACATGCATTCCAGCTCAAGGTGGATCACAAGTTGTGTATACATGAGTATGCGTGGCTGTTATCCTGTTCATCTCTGTATACCTAGCGTTCTGTCTGCTGACAGCTGGGATGCACCCCAACAACAGCTAAAACAATTCTAAAGTGCCCTCAGAACATGTCCAGTAAAATCCAAGACTGAACAACTACTGAACAAGAGTTTTCACATTCAGTTTGAAACAACTTCTGCTTGTTTTTGAGCTGCAGGGTTTTGTCAGTGAAAGTTGTAAAAGCCACATCTTTAGTGGTATAGACAGTGCATTAGTGCTCATGGCATGAATGAATTTCTGTTAAGGTTGACCTGTTGATGGAGAAGTGTATATTGGAATTTTGGAAATTATTAACATTAAGAGAGGCATAACAAAAGTTCTCCATATTTGGACAGGATGATGTCAGACCTCATTCTGTAGCATGCTCTCATAAACAAACTGTACATTCCTGACTAGACTGCTGCAGTATGAATCTGTCCGCTTTGGAAACGGTTTGGCAGATGAGGAAGATAAATATATAACATGCAATGTTATATATATATATATTTTTTTTTTTTTTTTACATGCAGTAAAGTAGATCAGTTGAAGCTCTGTAAATAATTCCATTTGTACTTGTGTTTGTTAAAGAGTAATTCATATGATGAAACAAATCTGCCAACATTACCACACCTATATAAATAAATAAATGTTTGTGAAACAGCTCCAAACTCTTATTTTTACACTGAGGATTCTGTTCACTAAAATCACAGCAGCATAGTTTCGCATTAACATCATGAGTTTAACATGAGCAACGCTAACTGAATCCAGAGGACTTCTGGTTCATCTTGTTTCTAGCCGTCTTCACTCTTACCCAGTGTGCACCTTTCTTTGCCTTTTATGTCACTTTGAACTAATAATCGATTTTTGACTTGGTTGCTGTTGTGGATTTTCTGGTAGACAAAAAGTAAAACATAAATTGATTTGCCTAAAAGTTTATGTTTTTCTTTTAGGGTGTCAAATTTAATGCTAATGTGCGAGATGTGCAAAACGGCTGAAAAATGAAATGTCACAGAAATGTCTATAAATGCACATTTGTTTAAATCTTCACTGAACCTTATATAGGTTGGAATATTGTATGTAGTCAATAAGACTGCTGGAGAAACCAAAACTGACTTTCCTGTCCAAAGTGTTCAGTCTTGGATCAAACAGAGAGCAGAATGTGTTTAATTTACATTTGACACTGTGATATATTTCTCTGTGCAACTATCATGAAATCAATTTAGAAGGTTAAATTATGTTTCCAAGAAGCACTGAGGATTGGCACTTATGGTTATAATTAAATCTGTATTTATTTATTTAATTTTAGTAATGCATACCCTCAGTATTGCCGAGGACCGTCTCTGTGGATGATGCCGATGATTTAAGGAACACTGTGTGAGTTTATTACTTTTGTTTTTGCTATTTTATGCCCATTCAATAATGCTAATATTTTCAATGTGCAGTATTGATGTCAGAGATGGGTAGAATTAGTCTGGTCAAAGTGTGTTTGCATGACTTAGTGTATACCATCCATCCATCCATCCAATCCTCTGCAGGGTCTCAGGGATCTGCTGGAGTCTATCCCAGCTCTCTTCAGGTGAAAGGCAGGGGTACACCTGGACAGGTCTCCAGTCCATCACAGGGCCACATGTAGACAAACAACCACACACTCACAATCACTCCTATACGGGCAATTTAGAACCATCAATTAACCTGACATGCATGTCTTTGGACTGAGGGAGGAAGCTGGAGTACCCGGAGGAAACCCACACAAGCACCAGGAGAACATGGAAACTCCACACAGAAAGACCTGCTGAGGTTCAGACCAGGAACCTTCTAGCTGTGAGGAGACAGTGCTGACCACCATGCTGCCCTCTTTGTGTATACATGTCAAAAATGAACATATTTTCTTTTTGATGGTGTTCCTTCCTTCATGTTTCTACTGCTTATACCAGGGTGTAAAGAGATGCATGTGAAGAATGATGACTCCACCTCCCCACCTGTAGGGGGTGCTAAAAAGCTCAACATTTGAAAACTTGTTTTGTCCTGCATTAAATTTTCCAACTTCAGAGCAAAAATAGATATAATCATAGCCTGGTTCAAATATGGTTTTGGTCTCCATTGCTAGATTTCACGTGAATGAATTTCTCTTATGTTGGATTTTTACTTATTTGTCTCATCAAGGCCCTGCAATGGACTGCTGACCTGTCCAGGGCGTACCCCTGCCTTTTAACAGAAGAGAGCTGGGCTAGGCTCTGGCACTAACTAGAACTAAAACGGGTATAGATAATAGATGGTGGATGGATGGATGTCTCATCAAGTGAATTTATTATGAAGCCACAAACTGATGTATGATTAGGGACATGGTTTTTTCGAGTTACAGCTGTCTTGTGAGTTATGGTGTTCACGCCTACCTGTCATCACATCACAGAGGATCTGGGGAGAAGGCTGCCAAACTGCTTGCCAAACTGCAGAGAACCAGCCAAGGTAGCAGTCAAACTGGTCTTCTGCATACTGGCTGTCCACGGGTAGCCCAGAGCTGAGCTGGTCACTGCTTCTGTTGCCTGTTCAGCGTAAAGCCGCTATTGCCTCCGTTTCATTCAAGACTATCCTGTAAGGGTGAGGGTCACATCTGCAGTACAGCCACCGTCAGCTTTTCTACCTGAGCCATGTGGCTGGGCCACGACTAGTCTAGTGATGTTTGGCTGTGGTAGTACTCGTTTCAGAGGTCACTACCAGAACAGCATCTGGAACACAAATGATGTTAATTAGCATCATTACACCCTTCCAACATAGTTCTGTCTTCAGAAAATCTGTGAGTGATGTCACAGAAGGGGTGTGATTACAGTGATCCCTTATTTTTCCATGAGAATCAAAATCCGCGAACTGGAGCCGGAGCCCTCCGAGCCTAAATAATGTGTTTAAAATATGTTTAAAAACCGCAAAAAAGTAGCGAAGCACTGCAGCAAAACTAGACAAAGGTTTAACTGTGGTCTTTCTGTTACCTTCACAGAATCTGGTCTCCGAACCGTAGAAAAGAAACCACTCTTTCATCTAACCTCGTTTTTATTCTGCCGTCCCCCAACACACATACTACATTACCCATAAGGCCACTTTCTTAAAGGAGCCAGGCTGGCTCACATTTCTTTGCTGCGAGAGAACGCGTACAACATCCTGTGATGTTTCTGCAATTTTTTCTTGATTTTTTTTTCTTTTTATATTATATATTTCTGAAAAAAATCCGCGAATAACCACGGAACTTAAAGCACGAATTGGCGAGGGATCATTGTAGTTCTTTTTATACAGTTCCTCGATACAGTTCACGTGTTGTACCCTGGAAGTGGCTCAGTCCACGCATACATCTGGGTGTCATAAGCAAAGGCGTAATGGCATGATTAAAAGGGTACTTTAGTACTGTATACCTGCAGTATTTTAAGATAAACTAAAGTAAATTGAAATTATGCTTCTATAAGACATGTCTCAGACATTTTAGACCTCAGGATATTGTGTCAGCCTGTGAAAAAAAGGTTATGTCTCCTGTAAGTGGTGGCATGAATCTGAGTCTAGCCTACTGAATTCAGCACACTCAAACTCCTCTCAACTTCTTTATCCTCACTGAAAGAGCTCCAGAAGGTGATGATCGACATCATTAAAATGATTTTATGTTGGATCTCCTGCGGAAAGCTTAAATCTTTTTTTTTTCTAACATCAGAGAGCAGCCATGTGTTTTTCATCCCCCATAATCTAAACTGTTGAAAGCTGAAATGTGAGCGCAGCTGGCCAAAGAGTTGATCATGATGAGCAATTAGAGAAGTGGAGATGTTTTGAAAGAAAGCTTGGCAATCACAGCGGTCTCTCACATCCAAAACACACGAGAGCTTCGGGCAGCTACTGTAGCGTTTTCATCAGTGTTGCTGATGAGTTGTTTGTGTGCCTGGGAGGATTTAAACCTATACTGATAATTATGAATACTCTTTTTACTTTTTCTTCCCTTTTAATCGTCTTTTTGATCACATCAGTGTCAGAAAATGGAGAATCTTTTCTGTCTTTGTGTGTTTGTTTCCACAGAAATGCATCCCAAATAAAGTGATTCCAACCATGAACTGCATGTGCTTCTACATCCCACAGCTGTAATCCTCATCACATCTGCATGCTCCTTTTATTTTAATATCCAGTCATTTCAATGCAGTAACTGCTTTGAGAATAAATAATGGCTGCAAGATTGACAGCAGGCTTATTTAAACACTGCAGAAGGTTTGTTTTCTAATACATGTTTTTAGTTGCTTTATTACATGATTGTTTAATCATTTTATTAGATTTTATTGTTGATTTAAATATTTTTTATTTGTTTTAGCCTGTGCAGTACTTTGGTCAACTGAGATAGTTTTATGTGTGTTAAACATTGACTTTAATGATAGTGCAGTCCTAATAATGCGGCTGCCTTGGTAACACTGATTGTTTCAAAGCCTTGATGCAAATATTATATTAAAAAACCCCCCCAACCCCAGTCCTATTTTATTCTACAGGAAACTTGAGTCCACTTGACCCCTTTCCACCACTGATGAAAAAATAAAGACAGTTCATAGTATGGACTTTTATGGCCTCATTTACCCGAGTAAGGTCTTTCAATTTTGCATTGTGTGAACACAATACACCAGGGGCATCTTCAAAACTTCTCTTTACACCATAAAAATAGAAAATAAATATTTTTATGCCTCCCAAAAACCCATTTTGCTGCAACAGGAAAGAAGTTTCTAAAGTGAAACGTGCTAGATCCCAGGATCAAATTAACCAATGTAACTAATGTATATATTCTAATGCTTAAATTGAAATTAATGCCAAGTCAAAGACATGATGTAAAAACAAAAGTTTTATTACGGTTTTCACAGCATGTAAAATCATTGATTAACAACCATTTTCAAAACGGAAACAAACGTGTCCCATCACGCCACCAAAATATCATTTGTGCTCATTTTACTCCAGCAGCCGCCCTTGATGGCCGATCATCCTCCAGCAGCAGCAGCATGAGGAACGTCCACCTCAGCTCAACATCCCCTTCAGTATTGTGCATTAGCTAATGAGCTGGAGCTGCTGACTGCAGCTGCAGTGCAGTAACAGATCTCATACCAGACACCGACTTCAACGACCCGCAGAAAAAATCGACTGAATGGTGTTTCTGAAGATCCTGGATTTAAGTACCCCATCAACTTAATAACATTGCAGACAAAAACAAACATTAAAAAAAAAAAAGGCATTTGCCTCAACAGAGAAAGGGGTGAAAATCACTAAGATTCTGATTTAAGATCAAAAAAATGTATTATTAGCAATTATAAACTTTAACTAACATGGATTAGATTTGGAAATAAAAACCACGCAAAAAAAATAGACATTAGCACATTAACCTGGAGTGTGTTACCAAAAACAAAAAACAAAAAAACAACCAAAAACAGAACTAGACCGTAATATGAACTGGCAGTATGAACTGAATTATAGAAAACATACAAAAAGATTTTAAAAGGTCTTCTGGTGGTCACATGACAGGCTGTAATGCACTTGGATGGATTTCACTGAACGGAGAAATCCTGCTCGCAAACTGTTCACGAAATAGCTCCAAAATATCAGCTGACAGATTAGCTCTAGTGGTCATCCTGAATCAGAAAAGCAACATTCTACCGTCACCTACTGGAACTCACCTGCTCGCTAATGTGGAAAACACCAGTGTCATTTTCTATGACAGATATCATGTTATTTCATAGGTGCTTCCCATCACATTAGGCTGTCGAGTGAGTCACTGTGTGGAATATAAATGTAAAGCTTGAAGGCCAAATTTACTCCAATACTGAGGTTTTTAATCACTGCGGCAGGTGAGTAAAATTGTGTAAACTTGATATAAAGTACCAGTTAAAAACCTACTTTTCGACTGGCACAATATATACTGAAGCATTTGGCTTTTTTTGCTGTTAAACACCTTCAAAAACTGACTGGCTTGTGTGACTTCATACATAAGTTAGAAAAAGAAAGAACATTCAGAAAATGTTGTTCACTTAATCACATGTAACTCATGCAGCAAAGACTTTTGAAAGGGCCCCACCTCTTTTAATATGGTTCAATCCTAACTATATTAAACGTAGAAAAAGTCCCAAAGCTCAGTCAGCCCCGCTGGACCAGTAGTCCAGTAGTACGCGACAAAGCCCTCGAATGTTTGCAGTAGGGGTAACCTCATGTCACATGTTTGTGGAGTTCCAAATCACAGATGGCAATGAGTTCTGTTTCTCTGAAAAGCTTTCCCAGGGACACCCACGACAGTTTCCTCCTGTGGCACAGTGAGCTCTGGTGGAACAGAAACAGCAGCACGGCTGCTACCTGGATGTCTCTGGGATGAGTCTTTTAAACCAGTGGCCCACTGCCACGTCCACTCTCAGCACCAACATGACTCCAATCAGCAGGGACGTGCTGCTCACCAGGAAGCCCGAGGCCTCAAACATTAACCTGTGGGGGTGCAACACAAGATACGCTAACTGTTCAAGTATTTCAAACTTGTAACAAAACACCAACATAGCATGAAATAAAACATTCCAGCTGTACATAGTCCAGTGGACAACGAAAGCTGCATTCTCTTATGTGCAATCACTGAAAAGTCTAGAAAGGTGACGGCTGAAAGTAATGCTGTCCATATTCTCGAAAGCCTTTACTGTCAGTGTTTGTGTGAGGCGGAAAATCAATTCAGGCACTTACTTGGGTGCAAAAACCTTCCACACCATTAGGTGTCTCCTGAGAATAGCAGCAGCACAGACTGAAGAAAAGACCTTTGAAGAAAGTGAGATGCTGAATAGTGAGATGTGATACTTAGAGTCATCTGAAAGCAGAACTGAGTCACAGGAAGGAAAAGAAGATGTCAGAGAAACAACGTGCAAAGTAAAGGGTCTAATACCGGCTCATATTTTTGATGTTTTACTTGTAAGGGAAGTGTCAGAACCGTGCATCTCCACTATACAACCGTGAACGGAATAAACATTATCTCTGAACAAACCTGTGCTCCGTGAACAAAGAGGTAACGTGTTGAGAGCTGCAGAAGGGCGGAGGAGAACTCATGTGGGTTTTCTCTCAGTCTCATCTCCATCACGGCGTCATCCCCTTCCTCACCGAGGGTTTGTCCCGCCCTGCTGCCACGCACCTCACACACCAGGGGCCAGAACAGCAGCAATGGACACCCCACTGAAGATGGAATGAAAGATGGAAACAAAAAGTCACTCATGTGTTTAATGATTTTTTTTTTTTAAATTCTTTTGAGATTGAACTTTGTCTGCCAACAAGATAAGAAAAATAACTACCAGCAAAAAGGATGTGAGAGGCGAAGGTGTTCAGGGTGACCAGTGAGGCAGGTATTATCGTGCCCGTGTGCCCGTCAGGGAACCCCACAAACGCGGCCCCCCACTGGATGGACGGGAAGGTGGGCAGGTGGCCGGTCGCGTGGAAGAACTGGGTGGCGGCGAGGGACCACAGCACTACTGGAGTCCACGGCACGCTGAAACCACCTGAGGAGAGAAAAACAAGGAGCTGAAACACGACGCCGTGAATCAAAACGTAACGTGGTTCTGAGCATCTTACCGGAATAAGCGCCGTGCAGGCTGCTCAGGTTTGTGGAGGAGGCGTGAATGTGTAACAGAGCTGCCATTTCAAGCAGCAGTAGGAGGAAGACGCGGCCATGCCCTCTGGGTGCAGCAGCAGCAGTCCCATTCCCAGCAGGCCGCAGAACAAGAGCACGGGGGCCGAGTAGACCGATCCCAGTCCGTAGGCTTCCACCGTGGGCCTGCCGTCCGCCTCGCCGCTCAGCTCGCCGTCGTCCAGGGAACGGCGCATGCGCTGGTAGATCTGGGGGATCAGGTGGTGCAGCTCGGCTTGGGGGCTGATGCCGGTGCTCGCTCTGTAGCGGGGCGGGGGCAGGCCGAACTTCTGGCGGAGGCCGCGGCCTTGGACTTGACGAACACGGTGACGGGGTCCATCCAGATCAGACACATCCCCACCCCCAGCAGACAGAAGGCCGCCCTCGGGAGCGCCAGCTGCGCCACGTGGATCAGCTCGGCCAGATTTCTGAAGCTGTCCTCCGGAGTGGCGCTGACGGCCCAGTGCAGCCCCAGGCACACGGAGAGCAGCGGCAGGATCCAGCGGGCCGTGAACGCAGTCCCACCTGAGGAGTTGAGATTACCGTAGTGGCAGAGGCAGTGCCTCAGCAGATACGTATACATGCCGAGAGAGATGACGGACAAGATGTAGTGGAAAGTTCTTCAGCTGGCTGTTCTGGAGCCGTGAGAGCGGAGAGAGGAACGGGGACGGCTGGCAGTGGCCTTGCTCTTCCCGGCAGCCGTGGAAGCAGAGGGAGAGGTACAGGCTGCCGATGAGGAGTCCCAGACAGGCGAGGAGGGCGGTGCTCTCTTTCCTCACCGTCGACGGGGAGAAGGCTGGGGAAGGCAGCAGCCCGGCGGACTTCAGAGGGTCGGGGTTCGGGGGCAGGAAGCAGGCCATCCCAGTTGAGATAGATGGGGATACAGAGGGCCAGAGAGAACACCTAGGAAGGTCACGACCCGGCCCTCGGCGATCACGTAGCTGTCTGAGAGCAGGGAGGCGCAGCGGAGGAGCGGGACGATGAGTGAAGGGACGAGGAGGCGGCGTGGGGTCAGCCACCTGGCATGCTTTGGGGCTTTGGTTCCATTCTTTGAGACAGCGGGACTATTGATTCGACGTGCCCTCCAAAAGAAGAGGAGTTCAGAAGTGAAGGCGCCAGCTGCCAGGCACCACAGAGCCTCCACATATCCCTGCGTGAGCATCTGAGCGACGGCCGTAGAAACGCCCGCTGCTAGAGCCATGGCAACCGGAGTCTTCAGTCCTGCGCCGTCCTCCCTGATCAGCACCAGGGAGAGTTCAGACAGGACGAAACACATCAGGACAGGCCAACGCTAGGATGGCTAAACCTGCCGCCATCTTCAGGGGGTTGAACCGAGCCCAGGTGGCTCGGCAGGTGTCCCTGACGTTAGTGAGGTAGGCCTGCAGCAGCGAGGCCAGCTGAGGGGAAGGGGGCCGGCCCTCTCCAACCGTGGCGAGATACTCAGATGACAGGCGGGCGAATTCACCCTTCAGCCGAGAAAGGCTTTCTGGTGGGATGTCTTTGGCCATGCCAGAATACGTCTCCAGGAAACGGTTAACCTTCACAGACACAGGTAGTGTTGAACACACAGACAAAATATATATATAAAGTGAACCTGCTTCATGAAACCTTCATGAAAGCTTCAAAATCTGACCGTTTCTAATAAGTGAGCAAACTACCTGTTTGGCGTTGATCCACAGCGCCTCCAGCTGGCCGATACCTCCAACTGCACCTCCTGGTTGTCCCTGTGGAGAGAATAAAGGCAGGAGAACCTGGCCCACGCTGCTGTAGGGGATTGGGATTCCCAGGAGGAGGGCCAGTGTGGGCACCAGGTCTGTCTGGGGCACCACATTTGGTTCGTTCTGTTGGGAAACAAACAAACAAACAAACAAACAAAAAACCCATTAGATTTCTTTCCCATGTTCCTGAACTCTACAACTCTGCTGTGACAGCAGAGAGGATCCTCTGTGTAATAAGTAAATGACTTGAGTGCCTGCTGGCACACTTCAATATTTGTGACACTGGCCAATATATCTCACAAATATCTGAATCTATACGACTACTGTGTAGCAAAGCACGGAAATATTCATCATGTCAACTAATTCACAGTTCTTTGATAATGGGCGTTTCATAACCCTTCAATTACCCTGCAATTACGGAAATCAACAATGGAACTGACTTTTCTGGAGTGTGATCCATCTTTTATCCTTTAAAAAGCAGAGAGCGCCTGCCAGCAACAGTTTAACAGATTTAACTGCCAACCACAAACACTAATTTACACGCATCAATTGTTTGAAATACAGCAATTACCATGATTATAAGCAGGCTTTTGCTGATGAGATAATGATAAATGCAAACAGATGAAGACTATTTTGTTGCAGTTTGACATGATATATTTTCTTGAAAAAGGTCTAAATAAATCATTTCTTCCCATCATTGAGTGATGTGATTGATTACATACAACTGTGTAGGTAATAAGACAAAACTGTAAAATTACTTTAGTCCAAAGTAGGGCAAAGCCCTCGCTCTGCATTTAACTGACTTTTATAATATACGTCTCATTCAGTCACCCACAATCTAACAGTGATTTGTCTAAGTAATAATTCCTTTATTGATGCTGTTACCTGTTAACTGAATCACAATTAAGCTATTTTAAGATTTCACCGCATTGCTGCATAAGAGTATGTGTCTGGATGAATGAGAAATCATTATACTGTAATTTGTAGAATCTAAAACAAGTTTAAAGACGCCATACAAGAGTGGAAATCTACCATTTCCTGTTCTAATGGACTGAAAAGAATCTCACCTCTGATGGGGGCCCAGGGAAGATGGAGGAAGGACTGTAAAGGAAGAGGGCAGCATCTGTCTCCTTCTGACTTTCTCCACCATGATCTCCGGTGTCTGTCATCCCATGATCTCCCATCACCACTAAAAGAGTGTCGTTCTGTAGACGGTCGATCACAGACCTGGGGGAAAGCAAATACACAAAGAAAGGGATTAAATCTGTGCAGCAATTTACATTTCTTCTATTTTGTCCTGATAAAGTCTGCATCATCTTTGCACGTCTTGCATCCGTGGAAGTAAGATTTCCTTTGCTTTCCATTTCTGTTTAGGGTCAACCAGTCCCCAGACTCAGTGACCTGACAGCTGAACGATGACAGCAGCTGAAGAGGACTGCAGCTGGGGGATACAAGGAAACAAGCACGCAGCAGCTGCAGCATCATCTGACCTGATGACTCCATCCATCTGGGTGAGCTTGTCAGCCATGGCTGGGTGGTCAGGGCCGAACCTGTGACCACAGTGATCCACCCCAAGAAAATGAGCGATCAGGACGTCCCAGTCATCACCCACCACTGTTAAAGCCAACAGAAACAGACGAAGAGAAATGACATGCAGGTACCGCAGGGACATAGAACGGGCACTCAATGTACGACCTCCATTTAAAAAAGAAAAAAAAAATAAAGATGGGATGTTGTGTAAAATGTAAATAAAACAGAATTTAATTATGTGCGAACAAAAGACTTGAAGACGTGGTTAGTGGTATTAAAAAGAAACACCTCGAGGAACATCTTGGAAGTAAGTTAACTGGCAACAGTGACGTGCTTGGGTATGAAAAAAAAATTTTAAAAAACAGCATCTTGGCGAAGCAGTCTCTCAGAGGTAAAGATGGCCAGAGGTTCACCGGTCTGTGATAAACTGTCTACAAATTGGGCAACATTTTCAGAATAACGATCCTCAGCATAGAATTGTGAAAAGCTCATTTAAACTGGACTGAGGCAAAGCGGAAAACTGTCCTGTGGTCAAACGAGCAAAAAACTGAGATTATTTTTGGAAAGCAGGGATGTTGTTTGTGTCAAGACTGCTTGGGAACAAGAACTGGGTCTAAATTTGGATGATGATTGGTGGGACACTGCTCTTAAAACAATTCATACCAGCTCAACCTGTGCTCGTCTCACACTTATACAGTTTAAAGTATTGTTTAGAGTTCATTATTCAAAAACTCGATTGTCACAAATCTATCCCAACATCACTGACAATTGTGACAAATGCCATGCTTCATCTTGCAATTTAACTCATATGTTTTACTCTTGCCCGTTGCTTTCCCGCTTCTGGCAGAATTATTTTAATACCATGTCAAAAATATTTTCAATGACCATAAAAGTCTCCCCTCATGTCGCCATATTTGGGCTCCCTGAAGACCATAACAGATTTTCCTCTATACAATTAGATATATTAGCTTTTACTTCTTTATTGGCAAGACGCCATCTTCTTTTCAACTGGAAGTCAACTAAAGCTTCCTCTAGCACCCAGTGGCTTAACAGCACAATGGCTTTCCTACAGCTAGAGAAGATCAGATATTCAGTGAAAGGTAACTCTAATAAATTTTACAACAAGTGGCTTCCCTTTTTATCATTCTTTCACTTTCTTCAGTCTCTGCCTCCTGATTGATTGGCCCCCACCCTTTTTTCTTTTTCTTAATATCTTTATTATTATTTATTTTAGCCTATCCTCTTCTTTTCTTTTCCTTTCCATTTATTTATTTAATTTTTTTTTTTTTTTAAATACCCTTAACTATTTGTTCTCTTTTGGTTCTTGGGCCTGATTTTATCTTTCCTACAACTTGCTCTGTTGCTTTATCACTGCTCCATTGACCAATGTTACTGTACTGTTTATTTGTTTGATCTGTTTGTTCATGAAAATACCAATAAACAGATTAATAAAAAAAAGGGATGTTGTTTGCTCCATTCTCTTCTCTCTTGACTCCAGTAACTAGTCTTTTCAGTTCTCATATGGATATGGACTGTTGCTTAAAAACGAGGGGATGCTACAAGCCAATATCAGAACTTTCTCTTAAGATGGCACTTTTCCTCACTTTTAACATTTGATTTGATTTCTATGTTCTACTGTGAATAAAATATAGCTTTATAATATTTACTAGTCTGTTTTTATTTATATTTTACAGGGTGTATCAAGTTTTTTTCTTGTTTTTTTTTTTTTTTCCCAAATTGAGGTTGTATGTTAAAGTGTCAATTCTCGCGGTAAATACATACTAGTTGTGTACAGATGCTGCAGGATCCCGTTATCCACAGTGTGCAGATCCTTCACGTTGAAAGAAGGGAAGGGGAGAGAGCGGGAAAACTTCTTGGGAAAAAGACTCTCCCAAGTATCATCGCCCATGAACACCACCTGTTTGCCTGTGAAGGGAGATGCACATTTCACAAAAGCAAGAGGATAGTCGGGTTAAAAAAAAAGCATGTGTTTCATATATCCCTGATTTGTAGAAGTTTGCTTCTAAATAAAAATATAAATAAATAAAAAACAGCACACACATTTGTGACAGAATCCTATTACAGTAGCTGCTCTGCTCCTCACCTGGACAAAGTAAAGCATTTCATGTCTTACAGTATAACTAATATCATAATTATGACTATGTAACAGCTCACCCATCTGCCCAAACTGGTGGATCAGATTGTCCTCCAAAATCGCATTGGATGCAAAGTTATTCCCAACATCCACAAAGGTTGGCAAGGACCCAGTTGTGAAGCCCTTGATCCTCTGCATGGTGGTCGTAGGTGGGTCCGCCCGGAACGGGTACAGACGACTCTGAGAAGGCCTTGAAGAGACCGTCTCCTCCAGCACAGGCAGCTTGTTCTCGTAGGGTCGAGGATCCGTTTTGCTGGGGTCAAACCGGGCGAAGTCGATCTTGAGCGCGTCGATGACGAGGATGACAGCCCTGCGGAACCGCGGCGGGGCGCGGCAGAAACCCGCCGAGCCCTCCCCGGGCTCCAGCACGTCCCCGCAGGTGCTGGTCCTGTTCACCTCCAGCCTCACCAGCAAGAACCCACCCACGAAGACGTAGATGCCCACAAAGTACAGCGCACACATCCAGAGGAGCAGGGAGAGCACCGGCAGCGCCTTCATCTTAAACACATGGGGGAGACGCGGTTCTGGTTCAGTTCACACACACCTGCAACACGTTGAAATGTCAAAGCAGCGACGAGATGCTAATACAGGTCAAGTGTAACTTAAAAAAAGAACTTTATTCTTCGTGTAAACCAATAAACCCAGCGCAAGATGTTGAGATATAGAGGTAAGAGAGATATACAGGTGAGATCAGCTCACATGGAGGAGAGACGGTCAACGTCTGTAAGTTATCGCTGCTAGCTGACCAACTCGCCTCGGTTTAGTCACTGACCTTGTCGCAGTTGGATTCTCGTCTCCTCTCGACTGGAGGGCGGACGCGAGTGTGTGTGTATGTGTTAACAACACAGGGGTGTGGGTGTCTCAGGTAAACAGAGAGCGAGGCAGCACGTTCACCTTCATCGGAACTGTCACTAAGCTCTAACGAGGAGGAACCCGGCGAAAATTCAAGGCGGACTTCTTTTTTTGTAACACTAATATGTACGTGTTTAATTTTGCCCCGAGTATGAGCTCTCAGGTAAGCGACGGCCTACAATGTTGAACAAAACAACGGAAAAAATACCATATATTCGTAAAGCGCCTTATTTAAACATAAAATAATACATATCTTTCTGCGTGAACGAGTGACTTATTTAAAAAAAAAAAATGTCACTGCTGGTCAAACCTGTAAGGCAACATCGCGAGCTAACAAACGGAAGTAGAGATGTGTCACTCCGTGATCATTTATGGAACCAAGAACTCGTTCAATATTTTTGTTGGTTTTCATGGTTTCAACGCATAGTTTTAACTACGGAGAAAGGGAAGTGTAGAACAGTTCTGGTAGCTTTAAGGTATATTTTTTGACAGTCCCTTATTTTAGCTTCCATTTATAAAAAAAAAAAAAACTTTTTGGAACTAATCTGTCAAAAGATTGAAATGTTGGGTATTTCTGCTCCGTCACCCTTCATGGAAGATGAGCTATAATATTCATTCTATATTTGACTTATTTAAAACAACAGATCCAGGGGAATATAATAAGACAAACAGTTCTGGTTATAACACTTTTTCATACTTTATTGTAGATAGGATCTTTTAGTTGGAGTCAATTTTTCCCAAAAACAATTTTCTTTGTCACAAAGATTCAACCCTTGTGTACATTTTAAACTAGTTCTATAACATCACCTCTCTCCAATCACATAATTAATTCATATTTAAATGAAAAAATACTTTATTCATCCCCAAAGGGAATGTTGCCGTATTTTCCATGAACCTTTAAGCATCACTATCTTCGCAGAGTGTCCAAGTTTAATAAATACACCCAGTAAGACATCAGAGGTGAATACAAATATGTAGATGAAGAGATAATCTGAGCAGAGAGCTGACTGAGTGGTTCAAAGGCCTGTGGCCAGATTTAAAAAAAAAAAGTTAAATGTGTGACGTGTTGACAAACACAGGTGGTTCTTTATGTGGCCTTTTAAGAAACAGCAGCAATATTATATCACATGAAAACATCCCACAAGTTGTATGATACCACAATGACATGCCAATGCCAAATCTGTTTTTGTAAAGGGAACAAATAAAACAAAAATTTATTTAGTCAAATATTTTGAGTAGAAAATGTTTTAACAGAATATGTTAATGGACCTTTAATATGAGTATAACATAAGTCATTTGTTCCACAGACTGAGTAATTTATGACAGAAGTTGCCATGTAACTTGTACTCAGGATCTGAAAACATTTCAGTGTAAACCGACCTAACCAGATATATGAACGTTTCTCTTTTTTTTTTTTATACCATTCTCAAAACTAGTTCTGAAGCAGACTGTACATAAGCCTTTTCAGGGAGGGACACATTTTTAAGTAAGGTGGGCAAGAAAAGGGATTTAATAACAATTTAGACATCATGCACAGCAGCAATTTGAATGCTGGTCCCACTAATGTTGTAGATAGTTGATGAATGGCAACTGCAAAAAAAAAACAAAAAAAACAAACAAAAGCCTAAAAGTCAGTCATCAAAACTAACGATTCAACAGAACCAAACCAGAGTCATTCACGCTAAACTTGGAAAACAGGTTGGAAAATGGAGAAATGCATTAAATCAAATTTATTTCACATAAACTTTAGACTAAAAAGTAAAAGGATTTATGCAGCAATACATAGTAGAACAGATGTAATAGGTAAGAGAGACTGCATCCATGTCTTTGCTGACTTTTACGTTACTGGTGAGAGTACATTTGGCTGGAGGCTGGTGTTTCTCACTCAGACAATAACTAAACATAAACAACAGTCAGATTCTCAAAAAAAAAAAAAGTAATTTTTTTATCCCCCCGGGTTCCACGGCAAGACTTTGTAATGTTGGTGGTATTTCCTTTGTGTCCTGTCAGGAAACGGTTTTTGAGAGTTGATCACACAGCGATGCCTCAACGTCGCCGAGAACTTAAAAAATGCTTAATCTGGTTCATCTAGTTCTAGTTCATTCACTGAGTCCTCTGTTCTTCAGGTGATGTTGGGTCATTCTCAAGCTCCTCTTTCTTCTCCCCCTCCCCTTCTGGTGATAGTTTTGGGCTTGCCTTTGCCAACGTGCCATATATACTCATAGCCTGAGGGGCAAGAACACAAATTGAGAAGTGTCATAGCGAGTCGAGGGGCTGTGCACACAAGACCTCAAACACATAACTGTGAATGTATACAAACCTGAGAGACCATCCCGCTAATGTCGCCGGTGTTGGTGGGCAGAAGGACAGTGTTGGACTGTTTGGCGAGGTTAGAGAACGCAGACACGTACTGTTCGGCCACACTTAGTGAAGCAGCTGCATTTCCATTCTGTACAAGATTAACAGAAAAATTAATCATCATCAACATTTATCAGCATTACCAGGACTGGGATCACACTGACAATCGAGGAAAACAAGCGTACCTGTTCAGTCAGAGCCTCGGAAAGCATACGGATGGCCTTTGCTTTTGCTTCAGCTTTCGCCATTACTGCTTGGGCCTCACCTGGAGGAAACACAGAGACATCCATTACTTCCACAGCATCACCTGGAATGTGTAGCTTCAGCTCACAAACAACACAACCACTAGTATTAGTCTCTCCAGTGCAGGAATCAAGCCTCCCAATGTACCCACCAGCCGCTTTATTGATCTGCTCAGCTTTTTCACCCTCCGAGGCCAGGATCTGGGCTTGTTTACGACCCTCAGCAACATTAATGGCCGACTCCCTTGTCCCTTCAGACTCCAGCACCGTGGCTCTCTTTTTACGCTCAGCCTCCACCTACACAGAGGAAAGACAACGTATGTCATTAAGCTTGTTTTGTGATTTATACAGCTCTAGTTTGCTCAAAGCCTCACAAAGAAAGTGCTACATTTTTTTTTTTGGTGGCTTTAGCAAGCCAATTTTCCACTTACGAGTCCCTTGCAAGTTTAAAATAAAACTGAAGCCACGAGCGACTGACATACACATTCTTTGATTCATTTTACCTGCATCTGCATGGACTCTTTGACCCGAGGTGGTACGTGTATATCTTTGATTTCATAACGGAGGCAGCGGATTCCCCACTCGTCTGATGCTTGGTTGATGGAGTGGACGATGTTAGAATTGAGGGACTCCCTTTCCTTGTAAATAAATACATACTTCAATACAGCATTTGTTGATATAAAAAATACAATAAAAAAAAAGTAAGACACCACAGTCAATTTTATTTACCCGGAACACTTTGTCAAGCGTAAGTTTGCCCAGCTCTGAACGCATGGTGGTCTGCGCCAACTGTGTGACTGCATATTCTGGATCTTCAACACCGTAGCTGGCCTGAGGGAGTGGATGGGAGAGATTTCTTTACATTACTTTAAGTTCAAGGAAATTATAAAGGAGACAATCATTCCATTCGTCATACCTTAAAAGGGTCCAGGATCCTTAGATAAAGCACTCCATCAATCTGTAGTGTTACATTATCTGTAAAATAGCAAAAAAATTAAAGATCACAAGAGATTGGATCAGACTTTATTCTTTAAATTGCCCCACATAGGCCGAGACGAACATCTACCAAGAAACTGAGAGATGTTCTACAAAGAAAAGCTATCGTTATCCTTATCCCTTTCAGAGTAATGGAAATGGAAATAGTTGACTCACCTAGAGACACTGCAGACTGTTCTGGGACATCTATCACAATTTCTTTGAGACTTTGAACATAGCGTATTCTGTCAAGTATCGGGATGAGGAAGTTTAAACCCTAGAAGCAGACAGGGGAAAGTATGTAGTCAGTGGCAGCTAGTGTTAAAAACAATGTCAGAGTTACAGTAATATGTTTCCTTGGGTGAAAAGAAAAATGATTAATAGTGGATGCTCCTTTTATACCCAATGCTGGCACCCTCACCTGTTTCCACTTAATCTGCAGATTGTAGAATCCTCTCAAGAATGTAACTCATATGAACAACAAACACTGCTGGTTTTTTTTCACTTTACTTTCAACGTTTTTTTTTTTTAAATAAATAGACTGAAGTTGGTCAGTTGACACAATGAAAATTACTTTTTTCCCCGACTCCTGTCTGTCGAAAGAACATTCCTAGAGTTTAAACAACCCCTGGTCTATCATTAGATGGTAAAAAGCGTAAACTTTCGTTAGGAGCCAAAACAGCGTGAATCCCAGCAGTTTTGAGAGAGAACAGAATACATGTTTTCAGTAAAAACAGCAACTAATGTTAGCACTTGGGGTTATGGAGCTATGACAAAATGAACTGGTGCTTCAAGCCTCTGATAAGACTTCAGTAGTGAGGATAGATTCCTGCAGACAAACTGATGTCAATTTAATTTTGCATGTGTTCAAAAAGCGTATCAAGATAATTGTTCATACAGGCATCCCTTCTGGTTGTTGCCATCTTGTTATGTCTGTAAAAGTTGACTACCGATGTCACAAAAACTTCTGTGAATAGATGCAATGGAAGCTGAGACCATTGTCCCGAGTGCGTTTATTAACTACCATTTAGCTGCAAACACATATTCAAATTCAAATTCAAATCATTCTGGTCCGTCAGGAAAGGTTAAACTCCTCAGCATCAGTTAATAAGGCCAGGTTGTTTGAACTCCAAAAATTTATTTAAACTGACATTCAAGGAAATAACATATGTGGCATTTTAGAAAAGTAGAAAAGAAATAAGGTTCATATGTATATCTAACTATACATACACACACACACAAACATATTTATTATATATATATATATATATATATATATATAGATTTTTTTTTTTTTTTGTGTGTGTGTGTGTGTGTGTGTAAAAATTAGGTAGACAAAATAAGGATTTGCATATTAAAAATGAGTGTTTGATACCGGCTCTAATATTCTGTGAAAGCGGCCCATCCTCTCCACCACCCAGGCCTCCTGCTGGGGAACAAACAGCACCACAGTGTTCATGGGAAGGCTGGAGGCCCATCGTTGTTGTGCCGGCGTCACCCAAAGTCTTGGTGTGACCCGCTGGGTTTGCTACAAAGACAAACAATTATAGTATTAGTAACTAACTTAACCTTTAAAAGCCTGGAATATTAAATACTAGAGAAACAATTTTTTTTTTTCCAGTTTGAATTGTTTGTTCGATCCTTGATCAAAAATAGACCATTAATATTTTTTTGTATATAATATTCAATACAATGAAGCATACTGTTCAATGATGATGAAATCTATAAGATAAAAGATGTCACAGATATTGTAACCTTTTATAATTTCAGTGGTTAAGATTATGAAATCAGAAAACTTAGAAAACTTAGTGCCAGTAAGTGACATCACTCATAATAAAGAAAGAAATTTTCAAATTATATTTATTTAATGTTCTAACAAAATAGAGGACTCTTATTAACAGGGCAGTGCAATTAATCAAAACTGACATTAAAAAAAAGCTATAACTGGACACTATCTTACCTGATGTCGATTATTTAAATTGTTCAATTTTTTTTATCAAATTGCCATTAATAGTTCATCTGTATGTTTTCCCTTTCACTTATCTTAAAATAACAAGAACAAGTGGGCCTACCCTTTCATTTCGCAAAACCCCCAATTGCATTAGTTGAGCATATTTGCAGGAAAAGCTTTGTAAGTGATTTATCAGGGTAAAAAATAACATAAAAAAAAAATAAAACTGAACTAAATTAATCGTTCATTAGTCGGAATTGAAGTAAAATGTCAAATTTGTTGATTCTGAGGTAATATGGCCCAGCTCTACCTGATAAACGAAAGTTTTAACAAGTAAATAATTAAATCATGCAAAAACCATTTCCATTTTATGATTTTGTTTGTTTGTTTGTTTTCATGTCTTGTTTAAAGTGTCACAATAAAGCGCACGTATCTCTGCATTTGTAAAATCGACTCTACACATGAATATTTGTCAACAAAAATAACAAATAAAATCGAAAATCAACATTAACATTCAGCACTACCAGAAAAAAATATAAAATACTTAAAAAAAAAAAAAAAAAAAAGAAGGCGTCCTCTTATAAACCTGGTACAGACTAACGTGATTCTCCTGTCAGGATGCAGGGACTTTAAAACATGATGAACTCTCGGATTCGCGCTGAATAACGATCGTGTGGCTGAACAAGCGAACAAATCAAAAGTAATTCTTTCGCTTACCTGCAAAATGACCCCGCCGGTCCGACACAGCGTCCGTAACATCATTTAAATACTGTGTAAGTATTACGGTGAGACAAATGCAGTTTAATGAACCGGACTCGACCCAAACTGTATGCTCATGTGAGTGACCCTCACCGACGAGGAAATGAAAGTTACATCATTACTGCAACCCTGGAAGATGTCCGCCTTAGCGGGCAACAATAGCCGAACATCGATGGTTCCGCTATAGAAGGCACGCCATTCAAGATGGCTTTAATTGTTCTGAATATCGCGAAAGCATCTGCTAGTGCTGTACGCAAACGTCAATCTAAAATTAAAGGCCACACACTAAATAGGTAAAAAAAAAAAAAAAAAAAAAAAACCTGACTTTTTAATTAATGTTTGCCTCTTTAAAGCTTCAAAGAAAATAGAAAATATTGTTGGCATATTTTTATTCTTAAATTGGTTTTTGGTCGTCGAGGTACCTACGACAATTACTTATTTCTCTACGTGACTTTAAAAAAAAAAAAAAAAAAAAAAAAAAAAAAAACTATTTTCTCCTTTACGGAACACAGAACATTTAAAGATACAACTACATCCCTTTACCTGTCAAAGTGTTTTTAATTAACTGAATATGTCTCCCCCCCCCGCCCATCGAGTCTCTAAATGCCGTTGAGTCCAATGTAACGACTAAATAAACTCACCAGATGGAGTCGTTTGCTTATTTCGGCTTTTTACAGGACATACACAGAGCTCACGAAACACGCACAATTAAACCCACTATTGACTTAAAATCCAATTTGCATACTTGTTTTTGGACTGTGAAAGTAATAAAAGGGAAAAAACTGTAAGGCAACAGTACGAACTGCCACACCACTACTGCTCATGGTGAAACAATATAATATTCAGATTTCAGTCATAAAAAAGTTGTAAGGATTTTGAATATAATAATAATTATAATAATATTAATAATAATGTTGATGAACTCATAATTTGCCATGGTAAATGGTAAGGGAGTTGCAGGGCCTCGCTTTAGGTGTAAAGGATGCGTGGGCGTCACCTGTTTCTTTCTCCAATCTTTCTCCCTCCCAGTGATTGGTCAAAGTATTTTAAAAGACCCCGCCTTTCAGACAGAATCTCCATTTTGATTGGATGTCTCACACGCCAGTAACAGGTGTTTCGGCCTGTCCTCCCCTCCTCCCGTTTCGGTGCTCCTGGTTCACCTCAGTCTGAAAACCTGTGATGAGAGCTGAGAGTTTTAATAATGGCGTGGACGTGGCGGGGGGCTGTTGCTCTCTGCCCGTGTCCGGCATCAGGAAGATACTTCTAGACATCGAGAGGGACTGTACCGGAGCTTTGACAAGTATTTTAACGGATGTTATAATGCCGACCCACTCAGTGAATCTGTGCTGAGAGCCTCCTGAAGCTACAAACTGTGAAAACTACTGGGTCGAGGCTGGAAGCACTTTGTCATGTCGTTACTGTGTGTCAGAGGTAGGTTTTTATTTTAAGCTTACTTCTTGTCTCGAAACAACATGATATATTTTGTCCGAAACTAATTTTTGAGTTCTCTGAAGTTAGTCTGATAATGTTTATGGAACCAGGTGAGGCTTTCTTGAAGTACACATCCTTCTTCAGGAAAGTAAATAAAACTGAGGAGAGGAAGTGAATTCTCTTTGTCAGGATTAGAGGGGAAACAAGGCACTGTTTTTCTTATTTATGATGAATTCCTTAATGTTTTATTCGAGTGACGCACACATACCAGATGTTTTAGCTTCGCAGAAGTTTTCACCACACCAAATTTAAGGTATCTTTAAAAAAAAAAAAGGGAAAAAAAAAAACTAAAATGTATAAGCCCTTCGTGTAATTGAAATAGTTTATTATGGGCCAACTTAAAATTTAAGGCTACAAATGGAAATACTAATTATTAAAGCATACCTTTAAAAACACACACAAAAAAAAAAACGATTTATTGTTTAATGATTCAACTGTCACTTTTAATATTTATGATTATTGAGCTTCTAACCTCATATAATTAAATGTCTACAGGATGCAAACAAAGACGGTTAGAAAAAAATACTGAAGACCCTTCTTAAGATTCATGAGTTGTCACTGTTAATTTTATTGAATAAATAATCATCTTCTCAACATTTCTGTCATGGAGGGGGTGGTCATATTGAAGGGTCCATATCTTCTTTTCCCTCATCACAGAAGTAATTACAAGCTTTATAAAGCAACAAAGCTTTTACAAAGCCAGTTTTTACGACTGATCTTACATGAACTCATGTCTACTACATGATAGATGAAAATTCATTTTCTTTCTTTTTTTTTTTTTTTTGGTGGGGGGGGGGGGGGGGGGGTATCCTGCTCTTGTATCTTTTATAGTAGCAAGGGGGCATTATGTAATCTCAAATTCCCGGAAAAATACAACTAATGCCAAGCAGTTCAGTTCAGCCGATTCTACAAAGGGAGGAGAAATAGATGAATTTAAAAAAGAGAGAGCGTCAAATCCCTAAAGAGCCCTAGGCTTCTTTATTTTAACCACACATGCATTCACATTTGTGGCACAGAGGATTCAAAATCACAGCCTCAGTCTGATAGATAATCTGTCATCAGTTTATCAGTTTGCTTGTCAAATGCTTAATAATATCTGCTAGAAACTCTCATCATCGCCTTCTGTGTCTGTACCATGTTGAGTGTTTTATTTTTGTCAGCACTGTCTTTTGATTTTTTTTTTTTTTTTGGAAGTAATGCCAGGACTTAAGACCTCATGTTTCATCTCACAATTAATATAATACTGTTCAAATATCCTTAAATCCATACACAGTATGGATTCAATCAAGCAAACACCTTCTTAAAGTTTCTTTAATGCCTTTGGAAATGTATCCAGGTCATTGCTGGTACATTCTTAATTTCATGCTGCCCTGTCAGGCAAAGAAGGAATCCTATACTTTCAGTCCACAAACTGACAAAATCAAATTATTATCTGTCCCGACCCATTATGGCATTCCTAATTACATAGAAATTTGACTAGAAGTAAAACTGCAATTACCATGTGACACTTGGCTACCTATGGTCTGGTTGAACAGGTATGTTAGTGTTTCGGGAGGTTTTCTAAAGCTACTTTCCCCCTGAACCAGTCAGCTACTCTGTAGTTCGCTGATGTTGGAGGTAAACTGGTGAAGAGTTGGGACTGGCCAGTCTACACTTGATCTTTATGTGTGAACAACTCAAAGATAAATCAGTAGGTCACTGAGCCATCGCCGATAGCTGATAAATGCCTAACATCAGGCTTGTAGCCCGGGAACCATCCAGCTGTATTTTGGACACCCTACTTTAAAAAAAAGAGAAAATAAACTAAAATAGATGGCCTACATTTTTAGTGGACAACCTAAAATATAACTTTGAACTTTGGATATCAAAGCTTGGTGATATAATGATATGTACAATAGAAATGTTTTTGTGTGTACATTATAAACAAAAAATAATATTATTTATAGCTCTATAGTTTATGTTGTTTTAAAACTTATACTTGTAAAGATGGCAGTCTGTCTGTTTCTCCTTTCTCGGCATCTCCCATCTTCGTCCTGCTCCACCTGCATAAACCAACATAGAACTTGAGGATGATTTTGAAATGAAAGAGTAAATTTTTCTGTGATTGTAAAAAAAAAAAAAAAATAAGTGAAGGAAAATACTCACACTCACTTTCGTGTCACTCTGGTCGCCCCTATTCAGGTTCATGTGGGGACAGGAGGTTAAATGTGAGCAGTCTGTCAACATCTTTTTTTTTTTTTTTTTGTATCATGACAGAAAAAAAAGTGTTTCTCCACATTTTTTTTTTCCTTTTTTGAAATTGCCAAACTTAATACATTTTCATTTTATATCTTACTGTTTTCATATTTATAAATATCAAATGGCGTAAAACACAGAAGGTAGATTTTAACATATCGGGACATAACATTCTCAATTAAAAACTGAAATAAATACAGTGTCTTATGAACCAACAACATATGATGTATTATCCCAGGGCATTATTTACTTAAATGTATGGAGAAGAAAATTAAAACCTTAATATCAGACTTAATGGACCTGAAGTAGCATGTTAAATGTTAAACTTCATAACAGTAATTTTAGGAAAAGACTGCATGAGTATGGCTTGTTTGGAACAGATAAGGTGGAGTTGTTGTTGTTGTTGTTTGGCTACAATGCAAAGTGCTACATTTGGAAAAAAAAACCAAACCAAGCAGTTGAATGCTAGTCCATCTGTCCAACATCTAACAAGTTAGGATAAGTAGGTGCTCACAACATTATATAAGTGAAGTTCAGACCTCAGCCTGATTGAAATGCTGTAGCGGGGCTTTGAGAGCTGTTCACGAAGAAACAACAACAAACATCATTAAAATAAAGCAAACTTGTGAAGAAGAGTGAGCCAGAGTTTCTTCACATTGATTTGAGAGACTGATTATAATCACAGACTATAATTTTCTCACATTTTGCTGCTAAAAGTGGTTCTGCAAACTATTGAATTATGGGGTATACTTTGTTATTCACAAAACAATTTTTTGATGTGAGGATTGGATGATAAATGACCGTTCAAATCCATTTACTTCTTCCCAAAAAGAATAAAACGGGGTAGTCTCTGGAGTGTGTTCAAGTTACAATATAAAAAGCTAAGAAGAAAAAATAAAGTTTCTGGAAAAAAGGTCAGAAAGAGGCAAGCCAGTTTGGTGCCTCTTGAGTGGTCCGGTTTAATGGCTACAGCAGTCGAAAGTAATTTTTCTTCATTTGTTCCTTGCTATAGAGCATTCAGACTCTCCATATATTGATTTTTTCTTCTCTGAGTAATTAAAGCTGGTTGGAGTTATGCTGGCAGCAGATAAGAGGAAAGAGTGGCTGGACAGAGGTTGTGTGATTAGCTGATGTTGTGACTCATACCCTCATAGCAAGACTTGACAGTGTTGCCTATTTATTGCAAGCTGAGATGCTTCATCTCCATGGTGACGTCTTCACACAACAAATGAGTGGTCACCTTAACGTGTGGACATGTGGAAAAGACCTGGTGATCTGGACTGGGCTGAGTGGCCATGTGGGTCATGTTACATGAACTCCTACGATGTTGTGGTGTTGAGGACACGTGTTTAACTTAGTTATATAGAATATGACAGCTTCTGGGACTAAGTGGGTACGAGATACAGGAGGATTTTCGTGGTTTAGAAAGAGCTTTTACAAGCAGCGGCTGGTCACATTCTTATTAGTGTTTGAGTCTTCTACAAGTTTGTGTGATTGTGGAGAGGCTAGATGTTTTAATTTCACTTCCTGTCCATCAGCTAGTGCAGTGTTTCTCAGCTCTGGTCCTCTGATAGCGTTACAGTCCCATCAAAAGTGATCAACAAGGGTAGTTTCCTCCTCACGGTTCGGCACAGCTTGTAAATTGTTGCATGATGCCCTTCCCTCCTGGTGTAGAGGTTACAAGTAGGGATGTTCCTGGTGACTAATTTCCTTGTCGACTAAACGAAAATTTTAATTAAGACTAGTTGACTAGTCTAAAAAAAAGATGCGCTCCAGCCTGGAAGTTATCAGATTGCGTTCCGGTACGGTGTATTTGGGCCAGGGTTTCCGTTGTCCGGTAATTGCCGGACTTTGTCCGGTAAAATATGCTGAAGTCCGGGATTTTATAATCTCTCCGGTCAAAATGTCCGGTGAAAATACTCCTCCCAAGCACAATTTCAGTTGTAATAAAATGGGTTATTTCCACATCATTTTATGAAAAACGCCTCGGGATTCTCCCAGAGGAGCTGGTGGAAGCGGCCGGGGGGAGGGAGGTCTCTGCTGAAGCTGCTGCCCCAGCGACCCGACTTCGGATAAGCGTGGATGGATGGATGGATTTCATGAGAAAAAACATGTCCTTTTTTTTACTAATGAGTAGTGTGTGAGGACGAGTCGGCTCCAGCCACAGCTCCACTCATTGATGCCACAGGTGCGCGCAGAGACGCATCTCCGTAATGACAGCGCTCCGCGGTTATGGAGGCTTGAACTTCTCAACGTCCTGTGAAGTTCTCATCCGGGATTTCAGTGAAATCTACCCCGAGTGGGCTCAACTGGCCCAGATAGCCTGCTGATCCCTGTCTCCAGTGTGCCAGCAGAGAGAGGTTTCTCTCTGCAGAACCGCATTAAAACAGCGCAGCGGAGTCAGAAGAGCGCAAGCATATTTATTTATTTTTTTTTTGAAGTTATGCTCGTGAGTCAATTGACGGGACTTATTTTATTTGAAATAGCCTGTTTTTCAATAAAAACACTATTAAATGACTTGCATTGATATCGTACTACTGCATATGATTTATTTTTAACCTCAGTAAATTCATATAGCCTGTGTGACCGGAATTTCAAACATTTGTCCGGTAAATTGAAAACCTGCCGGTCACATTGTCCGGTGCCAATTTTTTCTAGCGGAAACACTGATTTGGGCTCAACATATTCCATTAGCTTCCTGAAGCCTTTACCTTCCACAAAGTTAAGTGGAAGCATATCTTGCGAAGTCATTATCGTGATGAGCGATGAGCTGCGTTATCCTCTCAGACCGGACGGGAGAACACCGTCTCCGGGTAAACAATGTCAAATCGGCCTGAGTGTGGCTAGCACCGCTAGCATCAGCAGCCGTCGTCTCGTGCAGATTAACATCCAAATGCTTGAGTCGAATGTGGTTGCGCATTGCTCCAGTCGAGTGATTGTATGCCAGTTGTTTCTGACACAGTCTACATACTACCTTGTTTTCATTTTCTAGATTAAAGTTCCGCCAAACCGCGCTGGTTTTGCGAGACTATCTTCCCACCGTGCCGTTTTAAAACTCCAGTCTACTCGAGCATTTCCGCGGAGAGGGGGCTGCTGTCTGACGGCTCTGTAGCCTCGACTAGTGGCGGGCGGCTGTATGACAGTTAAGCGGCCTTGTACATGAATAAAACACAAATTGGTTTAAACGACTAATATTTCTGGTGCCGACTAGTAAGTGAGCGGACGTTTAATCGTTTAGACGACTAATCGCGCGCATCCCAAGTTACAAGCCTCTCAACCTTTTATGAAGCAATAGTTAGTATGTAATATAATAATGGCAATAATATGTGAATAATCCTCAGAAGTGGTGAGTGTAAAAACACAGACTCCCAGTCCTTTTACCAGTGTGCATCAGCCATGAAGATATTCAGTCACAACAGGGAAAAAAAATTGAATTCTTGTCTCGAATACTACATTTTGGGCTAGGGATGCACATTTTGGATTTTTTTTTATGACCGTTAACTGACACCTTTTAATGATTAATAACCGTTAACTAGGGATGGGCATAATTAATCGATTAATCGATGATTGATCATTAAGATAATTAAGAATTTGGTCGAAGAAATTAATTTTCGTCGATGAACCGAACGTTTTTTTTTTTTTTTTTAACAATCCGAATGTAGGTTATCAGTGCACGTCCTCAAACAATGCGATGCATTTCGCTGTGCCACCGATAGAAATTTGGCAGCAAGGGGCAACATTTCACCATCGTACCCTGGCTGGCCTCAGTTGTTACACGCGAGTTTCTATAGGTCATCGCCTAATCATGAAGCGGTCGCGGTGAAGTGTGGCGTGGGACCATTTTAGTTTAGAAAATGACCAAGTGTACTGCAATCACTGCAATGCAAATTACAAATATAATTAATCGACAACGACAATGATGTATCACTTGAACAACGCACATCCAAGCCTTGTAAAGGACGGCGGAGGCGGTTCAGCCGCCTCTATCTCAGCCTTGCCTAGCCTAGCCTAGCCTAGCCTAGCCTAGCCTGAACTCGGTGTTAGCACGGACCAGAAGGAGCTGCAGTGCACATTGAGCACACAACGAGCGCATCTTTTTAAGAAACAAAAAGCCTGTAATACTGGCGCCTTGATATAAATTGTCCTTGTTACGTAGTCTCCTCGATATCTCTTGTTTTATTATCATTGTTTTTTTAAAGAAAAGAAACAGGAAATGTCACATTATTGTCGACCACAAACATCTGGTTCACTGAACACATCTGGGCATGCGCGGGCCATAGCAACCAGGCCAAAGGGGAAAACAAACGCCACGCCGATATCGAGAATATTTGTGATAGTTTTCAATATAAAAATGTTAATGATTAATCGATTTTTAATCATTAATTCTCCCGACGATCGACGAATAAATCTCGACCAAATGCCCATCCCTACCGTTAACCGATAAGTCCGGGAGGGTTGGTTGCCGCGATGTTGCACGCGTTGTCGTGGACGCATGCGGACACTTCCCCGTGTATACTCTCACGGCAAAGATGCCGCCGTCACTTTTGATTTATATTAGCGCGTTTCCGCTATGTTATTCCACGCCACAATGCAAGAGCGACAATCACGAACTAGCTAAACTTACTAAACTTATCTCTTGCGTTTTTCCACTTCCTCACCGTCTCGGCCGTATCCAGACCCACATTCATAACTATCTCCCTCCATGAATTACTAGAATATGTGCTGTCTTTGTAGTGTGGAGAACCAGAATCGTACAGATGTGGGTACTTCCTCATTTTTTCGATGACGCAGTCTTTTCTACGCGGATGTAGAATTGACCAATCAGAGGCCTGTTGCACCTGTCGACACGCCCCCATGAGTTGATTGAATTACGTATCTTAAAAACAAAATTGACCGTTAGTATTAATCGGTTAGAGTTACTGTTATCGGTTAACGGTTAAACGGTTAACCATGTGCATCCCTACATTGGGCCAATTCCAATTCCTCCCTTAACCCTCAATCTCAACCCTCGCCCTTAACCCTCAGTCTTTGGCCCTCCAAAGTAAGTGTCAGGACTATCTTGTGACTTAGAAATGGGACACCCCTTGAGTGCAGTTACGTCTTCAGACTGTGGGGGGTGGCCTTACGCCAAAGCTACGTCCAGTCTGTCAAGAAAACGTCAACGACCAAGAAGAAGAGGAAGAAGACGTAGAAGAAGAATAAGATAATATAAATATATGTAACGAAGACATTAAGATAGTTTCGTAACATTTATATATTTATTAACTACGAAAATACTTACATTTGTAGCTCGCTTTTTTCGGCGCCATCCTTTTCGAAGACGTCTTGACGAAAATACGCAATGCCTTCTGGGTAGCCCTTACTTCCAAGGGTGGTCCCCGAGAATCTCAATATTGAGGGCGATACAGCCCTCAAACTTGTCCCTCAACTTGACTTTCTAAGAATCAGGACAGCACTTGCACTTCACGGAAGCGTGCATTTTTAAGATTGAGGGTTAAGGGAGGAATTGGAATTCACCCTTTATCTGAAGATGAATATGAAAAAAACAGTTATCTGACATACTTTTGTGTTTTTAGATGTATGTAAAGAGAAACATATTAACATCCTAATCTGGTGAATGACTGGGTTGATAACCAGCTTTGGCCGATATCTGCCATTTCTTTTCCCTTGCTTGGAACTAAGAAAATGAATGAAATTAAAAATTAGATTATTGGTAGATTTTCATCGGGGGAACAACAACAACAACAACAAAAAGTCTGAATCCGGCAAGAAAAATAGCGCATGGCTACACTTTAGTCCTAAAAGCACATGTCAGGTCCTGGTGAATTCAGTTGGTGTCATGTCTCCTACATGGTCATATCTGTTTTACTTCCAGTTGAACGGTGTCCACACAGGATGTGAAGCTTGTTCCATGCATCATCACACGTTTATTCTCAGTTGAAATCAGTGATGTCATTGCTCTCTGTAACTCGATGATCATACAGACCTCCAAATATTTAAGTATTCACCCCACAGCTTTAAAGAGACATTAGTTATCACAGCTGCTTCAATGTGTTTTTGTTTGTTTGTTCTTGGAGTCTACCAGTCTGATTTTAGCTCAGTGGTGGAGTCAGCGGCTGGTAAGATGATATAAGGAAATGATTTTATAAAGCATGAAAGGCAGGAGCCTTGTAGGACTAAAAGGGCTGGAGCTGCTGGCAGGATGGTTGAGTGTAGCCTGCAGCAGAGTAGTGGAATTATGAAGGGGGCAGAGCGAGAAGGAGAGAGCGCTTAGAGATTGGGAGAATAATCCCCTGGCCATCTGTTGCTCTCTTTCTCTCTGTCTCTCTCCTATGCTGATGAGATCCAACACCACGAGCAAAGCGGAAGTACAACCCAGAAGCAGTAGTAGTAGATCCTGCCGACGCTCTTCCAACCTCATCTTTCACAAATGTCTTATTTGAAGCTCATTGATTTTCTTTTACTTACAATGATTATTTCTTTATCTTCCAAAAAAGTTGGAATAGTGTCGCTTCCCTGGTTGCCAAATTTCTAAATGTGCCTGTGGTTTGAAGTGCATGCCCTGCAGTTACAAATGTTAATATCCCCATACACCAATCAGGGCTCAGGGCTTTGTTTGCTCTGTGTCGTCAGATTTTTTTTTCTTTTTTTATTTTCTTTCTCAGCACATACAGACACACATTACTGATAGATCAGATTAGCAGAATGTTTGACTTTAGCCATATTTTTAGAGGCATTAGAGCCATCCACAAATCCTCTGTGATGCAACTGTCAGTGATTTACAACCATATGAATATGGAAAAGTTCAACAGGGCTGCATATTTAATGCAACAGTAATCATATATGCATTGTGATACATTATTATTTATTTTTATCTCTTTTTTATAATAAAGTTATTATCTGTATGTCTCCACATTTGGTAAATGATAGGTGGATTAAGCCGGATTGCCCAATATTAGGGAGGGACTTTTTTTTTTTTTTTTTTTTGTGAACAGAAAATTACAGGAATGATTTGCTTTTTCAGATTTCAGATGTCTAGAATGGCTGAAGCAGTTCAGTTAGGGAATATACTGTATAGAAAAAAAGATGTTTTACAAAGCACCAAAACATTTTAAAAAAAAATCCCCAACTTTATAGTTATCATATAGACAAATCGTTGTGTTATTACCTCCACCAAGGAGGTTATGTTTTTGCTGGCATATATCTGTCTGTTTGTCTGTCTGTGTTCAAGATAACTCAAAAAGTCATGGATGGATTTTGCTGAAATTCTTTAGGAGTTGCCAGAAATGTGAAAAGGAAGAAGTGATTTCATTTTGGGTGTGATCCGGAAGAAATCCTGTTTCTCAATATCTCTGTTAATTATTCCCCAAAACTCATGAAATTTGACTCAGAGATTGACAATGGGAACCTCTATTAAATTTCAGAGGCTGATCTGGATCTGATCTGGAACGCGGATTTTATCGCAATCTGTAAATTGCTATATGGGAGAACTGTTGTGTTTGGCGGAGGTCTGCGCTCTCCGAGTGCTTTTCTAGTCTTACAGTGTGTTGATGAGGAACTGTCAACAAAATATCTGTTTTTGGCCAAAATAGTCATAATCATAGTACAATGCTTTTATTCCACATTTTTTATTGCACAGGCACACATATTGAAATCAAAGCTGTATTGTATAACCTAGTATTTCTGCTGTTGGATGGATGGACGTCTCAACCCACCTGATTAGAATCGCATTTCTCAGATAAAAAATATTGCACAAAGAGTATTCCAGAATCTACTGTGCCAAAAAAAATTCCACAGAAGAAACAAAAAGAAAAAAAACAAAACAAAACAACACAGCAAACCAAGTATTTCCACAAGTATCCCTTTCCAGCACAAAGCTAAATGACCTTTTAAGCCACGGGCAGAAAATGATAAGCATCAGCTTCCATCATAATGGCCTCCTGGTTTATTACATTCCTAAATAACATCATGTAAATTAAGACACAAGGCCACCGTGTCAACTCATTTACTTTAGTGGAAAAAAGGAGAGCGGGGGGCCTGCTCGTTTTTCTCAACATTTCCACTGCTCCTTTTCCGCTCCACACTGTGGTATGTACAAGAGAGGAAGTAAGGTTGTCAGTATTTCTTTTACCCATTACCCTTTTGTGATAGTGAATACCATTTCCCATTGTTATCCTAAAAGAAAACAGTGGAAACTACTGAGGTTTTTAGTCCTGAAGTTTAGATTCTATTTGTGGTTACATGAGGTTTCTAATGCAGAAGCCTTTCCTGTAATATGCAAGGACATGTAAGAGAAAGAGTACAAACTTTTTCTCTCATAGTTATTTTACTGTGTAGCCAGAGAAGACAGGGGATGCTTGATGACAAATGAAAACATCATTTGTGCCTTCTTGATCCCATCCTGTCCATCTGCCATCTCGGGCTCCAGAGGTTTAGTAGGTTCTCTGCTTGAACACACAACCCTGCCCCTGCCACGACAATTAATCCCCTCCAAAGCGCTTCAAATCCCATAAACAGAATTGTATGGATGCTTCAGTGGGCTATGTAAGGTCTAATAATAAACCAAAATATCACAGGAAGTAGGATTGCCTCTTACCTATTTTTTTATATGAAGTTTTTCCAAGAAGCTGCAGCTAATGCAATTTTTTTGTTGTATTTTGAATCTTCTGCACCCCACTTTCCATCTGCTTTCCATTGTATTTCATGTCTATTTAGTGATGTCTGTGTTTAGTGATGCATCCGTCTAGACTCCGTCTGTTTCATTTGTTTTTTTTCTTCTTCAGTCAAATAAATTGTACTTAATCTTTGCTGACTCTAAAATCAGTTTATCCATATTTAGCCCACAGTGGTAAGCAAAGTTTTAGGAACCCCTGTCACCTCTGTGTGGAGATACTGTGTGAAACATACATGACTTTTAACATTGGCTGATTTGCTGTGATGATTACATGACAATCTGACAGTAACTGGGTCACTCAGCTGAACTCCAAATCAGTTTATGTTAAAAAAGCACATGGGGAAATTAAATATAACTACATCAAGAACATAAGTTTTTTATTTGAAAATGGACAGTTGTGTTGTGATGTTTGTTCTATGAAAAGAGAATACATGTTATCTTTGCAAATATATCTCAGAATAATGGGTACAGTGTGGATTCATTGCTGTTTATACATTAGATACCAACAGAAAAATACAACCCCAGTTCCAAAAAAGTTGGGACACAGAATGCTATGATTTGCAAATCTCATAAACCCATATTTTATTCCTAGTAGAAGACCTTATAAGATGTTAAAACTGGGACATTTTATCATTTCATGGAAAATATTAGCTCATGTTGACTTTAATGGCAACAACACATCTAAAAAAAATTGGAATGGGGCAATAAAAGGTTGGAAAAGGAATTTACAAAAATCAAAAACAAATGAAGCATTATTTGACAACTAATTAGGTTAACTGGTAACAGGTCAGTAACACGACTGGTTAGGCCACAAATGAAAGTTAAAGCTGTATTATGCAAAGAAGAAGCCATATGTGAACACAATTCAGAAACATTACCATCTTCTCTGGGCTGAAGTTCATCTAAAATGGAAAAATGTTCTTAAGTCAGATGAATCAACATTTCAAAATCTTTTTGGAAACCATGGATTCTGTGTTCTGCAGACTAAATAAGAGAGGGACCATAAAGCTTATTATCACCAGACAGTTCAAAAGCCTGTATCTCTGATAGTTGCATTATTGCCAATGGTGTGGACAGCTTACACATCTGGAAAAGCACCATCAATGATGAAGAGTATGCAGAGGTTTTGGAGCAACATATGTTCCCATCCAGGCAATGTCTGTTTCAGGGAAGGCCTTCACAACAGCATGACTTTGCAGGGAAGAGACTAGGGCCGATCGTACACTTCCCGCTAGCCGTTACCCGCTAACCGCTACCTGCAAATTGTGGGTTTAGGAACCTCCGCTAACCACTAATGCAATCTTCCGCTTCCTAAAACCGCTACCCGCTATGCCGACTCCCTTACTCACATTGTAGGTGTGGCAATGGGCGTGTCTTTTGCCCTTTCTGCAAACTCATGATCGAGGGTTGCGGGTAGCGGGTAGCGGGTGGTCAGACCACCCGCTACTCCCTACCCGCGATCACAAGATACAGAGTTTGTCGGCGCGTACAAGAGCGCGTCCAAATGGCATCAATGTGCATCCTACCTGGTCACATGTGGACATGCACGAACAGCTCTACCTCTCGAATTAACTCTTCTATAAAAACCATGATTTGGCCTCAGTTGAACCCCTGATAAAATAGCAGAGATTGTCTTAAACAGCTTCCTCGCCAGTTAAACCATAGACGACCAGAGCGTGTTTACTGGGAGCGCAACGACTATGTGGGACTTTCAGGTAGCCGATAGGAATTGTCTGTGTAAAAATATTTTTATGTATATATCAGTGCAGAGGAGGAGGAGGAAGGAAGAGGAGGAAGCTCTACAGCAGAGTCCCAGACGAGCTGCAAAAGAGAGCTGCTCTGATCTTGATGAAAAGACGCTCCGTAGCGGTTTACGGAGAGCGGTTTGCGGGTAGCGCAACCTGCTCTTAAAGGCAATGGCTACTGACTCACTGATTGGTTTAACAGGTGGAACGCACTAACCGCTCCTATGCATAATATAGTGGGTAGCGCAGGTGGGATAGCGGGTTTAGCAAGGTGGAAGATTGCGTTCTTTGAGGGGGAACGCCCCTCTCGCTACCCGCTATCCCTTATATAGCGGCTTTAGGAGATCTGGCGGAAGATCGGGCCCTAGATGCTGAACTGGCCTGCCTGCAGCCCAGACCCTTCACCAATAGAAATGGCACATCATAAAACAAAAAAATGAGCAACAGGACTGTTGAGCAGCTAGAGTCCTGCATCAGACAAGGATGGGACAACATTTTTCTCCTAAAACTCCAGTAACTGGTCTCCTCACCCTCTCCCAGATGTTTACAGTTGTTTAAAGAAGAGACAATGGTAAACATCACCCTGTTCCAACTTTTTTTGGAATGTGTTGCTGCCATCAAGGTCATTGTACGTTTATGGTGCATTGTTTATTCACCAGGATCATTACACAATGTGGAAACAGTGAGATGCACACATACAGAGACGTACATATGTGTGCACAAAATAATGATGTCTTGACCAAATGCAGTTCTAGTGGCCAGACTTCAGCTCATTTTGCTTTTTTGAATGACCTTCTCTTGCTTTGTGGACTTTGTGGCAGATTTTATAATCTCTGTTTTAACCACTAAAAGACTAAAGGATTCTGAGTAAGACCAAGAATAAACTTAAATAAAAAGACCTGGCTATGACTGGAATACAACGAATTTGTATTTAGTCTCCATTTGCATGCAAAGGGGCTCAGACCTACACCTCAGCAGGTGATGCAGGAATGACAACTTTACAGTTAATGACAATATGATTTAACAGTGTCAGAGACCAAACATGTGAGATAACGACTCCGCCAGCGCCCATGGTGGAAACACACAGGAGGAACCCAGTTGGATAGAAAGATCATGGCCAGAACATAACATCACAAACTGATGTTTATGCATACGCTGGACAACAAGTCCCTGTGACCTCTAGACCTCAAAACGCCGGCTCGCCATTACATTGACGACAAAGGATTTAACTTTCAGAGTGTTGGGCAGCTGCTTAGAGGAGTCCATGGCTTCTGACTGTTGGCACAAGATTTAAGAAGTATTTATAGTGTTTACATTTTTATCACCTGAATTAACAGTTATTGTGAATAAGTCATAACATCAACAACCTAATTAAGGTTTTATGACTTGGTTATGCAAACTGAAATTTCATGTGGTTTCCAAACTTGGATATCATTTCATTTTATATTTACTTAACTACATATCAAACAGTATGAGTTTTGCATACCACTGTAACCTTCAGGGGTGATAGCGCTCCGGCGTCACGCCGGATTTCCGGCATACCGAGGTGTTTGCGAGAAAAAATAAATAAAATCAGGTTTGCCGTTCGCGTAGATCCGAGAGGCGATTTCACTCAAAACTACACCAGTAGCCATGCTTAAGCCAATCGGTAATAGTGTAGGGGGTGGTCTTGGGTTTTGGCCAATCAGATTGATTCTAGCCTCGCGTCACCAGGCTCCAGGCTGTTAACCGAAATCACCAAAATAAATGTGTTCACCAACATAAAACGCATAAAATAGACATTAACTTGTAATACAATAAAAGCAAACGGTCAACTTAATGGCTCTTGGACTTTCCTGTAAATTATATTCCTTAAATGAAAGAGTTTCACCGTATTTTATTAGGTTGGTGCTTTTATTTCGACGGACTCTCTCTCGCCCTGGATCTGTTTCCTACCAAAACAGCAAGTCAACGGCCTCAGACCATTCAGCAGTCACTTCACGTGCGATTGTGTTTGTGTACACACTAGGAATGTGTTTGGCAGCGTGGAGGCATGGAGTGCAATTTTATGAAGCCAGGGGAAGACACCAAAGTTGTCGACAAAGATATAAAAAACAAATGGCGTTGGTCTTGGATTGAGGAGGTAGTCAGAGACGGAAAGCCCTTTGGGAGCTGGTGCCAGAAACTTCGCCAACCAGGAGCATGTTTCTGCACTTTGTGCGCAAGGAAAATATTATATGGAACTAGTGGGAAAAAAGTGCTGCCACGGCACGAGTTAGACGCTAGTCACCAAGCAGCTCCACGAGCAATTCAACACACCTCACGTTTGCCGGGGGCATCAGCCACAGCAGAGATCCAACCCTCAATGACAGATCGCATGGCTGATTTAAAAATTCAGCTGTGTTCCTTTATTGCCGAGAATGATCTGTCGTTTACTATCACTCGTCCACTCGTCACGCTGTGCAAGAAATTAGCGGAGGATAAACTCGCCCTTACACATCTGTCTGTCTCGAGGCAGCATGCAGGCTATCTTATTACACATGGCATCTCACCAGAATTTAAAAGAAACCTGTCTGACAAGCTTAAGAATAACATGTTTTCACTCAACATTGATGAGGCCACGGACAAAAACATTGTTTTTCAGTTCTTGAAGCACTTTAAATTATTGCTATTTATTGTCCTCTTAAAGTGTAAGTCTGGTGTAAATTGACCTATGGTTCTGTTGTATAAACTCACCACATGCAGCCCATAGAAAACAGAATGAGACAATCGAACAACATAGGCCAAGTTTTGGGTCTGCTTTAAGCAGCCTGTAGATAACTTGGCCTATGTTGTCCCAAATTGTCTCATTATTTTTTGTGTGTGGGCTGCATGTGGTGAGCTTATACAACAGGGCTATGGGTCAATTTATACTGAACTTACAGTTTAATAGCAACTTATTTTGAATGAACAAATGTTGACTGTTGTGTAAGGTTTTGTGTAGTAAACAGTATTTGCTTATTTTTTATTTTTTCATTTTATTTTATTTATTTCTCATTGTTTTTTAGTCCTTGAAGCACTTTAAATGATTGCTACTTATAGTTCTCTTAATATCAAATAGTCTTGAAGCACTTTAAATGCTTGCGACTTATTGTTCTCTTAATTTCACTTGTTTGTTGCACTGTAGCTGTTTCAAAAAAAATTTAGAATAAATGGTGCATATTTTTCAGAAAATTGAATGTCTCCTTGCTCATGCCCTTTTGTCAATGGTTTGGCTCCTAATCAATACTGTAAACAAATCCAATATTCATTGATTCATTCAATTTCTAGTTTACTTTTGAGTATTATAATTGTCACCCATTGACCTTTTTTAGTATGGCTGTAGTATCCGTAGTATCAGTGTGCTATACAAGCAATATGCAAAAATGACAATTGTGTTGATCAGGGCATATATCTTGGCTTAGGGGCTCACTTACCTCCCAGGGAAAAAAAGCTCAGGCTCAGGATTTTTTTTTACTATCACCCCTGAACCTTGTCAGAATTTGAATCTCCCATAGCTATAAATCTTTTATCCCTAGATTGCATGTGTAAAAGAGCAGATTATGTTTCAGGAGATTTCATAAAGATCAATCCTTTAAGAATACACGATAGGGCAGAGAAAAGTCTCTCTCCCACCATAAGAAAAGGAAAATGAGATAATTCACATTATATTTTTGTTTTCCATCATATAGCCACTCAGACAAGAGGGATGATGCATCAAATCAGCCTGAACATTTTCATGTTTTTTGCTAAGTTTTTAACCAAACAAAATGATCAAAGTCACCTACGTTATCACATGGGTTGCAGAACATGTTTGTGTGACCCAGATGTCATGAGTCACAGGCCACCTTATGATTCACTTATCTGCATATTAATTAATTTGATAGGCATTGAAAACGTGGTCTTTTTCTAATGTTTTCTTGTAGGTGTGTTTTCATTTGATTTGTTTTCTGTAACTTTGTCTTTTTCTCAAAACAATGTAACAAAATCAAAACAAATTATGAAGAGTTTTAACTGGCCTAACCTTTTTGTTTGTTTTTCCTTTTTTTTCTTCAGTGAAAAAAGCCAAGCTCCAGGGGCCGCCAGGTAAGTACTTTATTTATTAAATTATGAATAGAATGTTCCTGACTAGAGATGCACATTTTGGATTTTTTTATGACCGTTAACTGACATCCTTTAACGATTAATAACTGTTAACCGATAAGATTTAAATGCCCTTCCATGCTGCCGTTCCCACATTCCACCATTTAGACACATCACCGTCCTGAAATACCGCTATTCTGACACACAAACATCCCACCATTCCGACCCAGCTGACCCACCCGGGAGAGTTGGCTGCCACGATGTTGCGCGCGTTGGCATGCTCTGCGTTAACAGGACGGCAGAATTAGCTTCCCAGTACTCATCGATATAGTGACATGTAATTGTCACGTAGCTCTCTGTTGTGATCGCGGTCCAGCAGTCCGTTGTAATAGCCACGAACTCAGTACTTGCAAGTCGCGTTTTCAGTTCCTTTTTCCTCTCCTGAAAACGAGCCTCTAATCGTCGGGTAATGGTCGGTGTTGATGGAATTTGGTAATTAGGCTCGATATAGCCCATTAGCTCCTGGAACCCTTCACCACTGACCACACTTATGGGCAAAATGTCTTTTTCCACCATTGAACAGATTTTTTCCGTTATCTGCTCAGACCGCCACGCATCACACTTTCGCCATCATGGAGGACAAAGTTCGCTGCGATGGTCCTCCATCGTCTGATGGTGGATGCTTGTTTCTTAAGTGGTACTGCATTGTACTCGTACTGCTGGAGTATTTCAGTACTGCATTGTACTGGTACTGCTGGAGTATTTCAGTGCTGCATTGTACTCGTACTGCTGGAGTATTTCAGTGCTGCATTGTACTGGTACTGCTGGAGTATTTCAGTGCTGTACTGCATAATTTGCAAATGACCTTCTCCCCTTTCCGGTCGAAATTGTCCCGCACAGAACCAGTGTTGGGCAAGTTCACTTTCTACACGAACTAGTTAAGTTCAAAGTTCATAGAAAATAGTTCAGTTCATAGTTCACAGAAATTAAAATGAACTAGTTCAGTTCACCATTTCAAAAAATGAACTAAATGGTTAATTTTTTGTAATCGACAGAAGCGACAGCCGTGTTTCCATGTTTGATTGCTTTCCTCAGATACATATCAGGCTCGTTTGTGGTGTATTCTAAATGGAGTTCGCTGGAAACCTGGAACGGTTTTGACTGTGCGTGAACTTTGAAAGAGCGTCGTTCACAACTGCCCAAATGAACTCGTTCACGCCCCCCGCTCGTGAAGGGGAAAGTGAACGCGCTCAGTTAATGTTCGTGAAAAATATGAACTAGTTCGTGAACTTTCATTCAATGAACGTGTTCAGGTACAACACTGGCACATTACTCCTTTTTGCTCTCCTCATCTTCGTGGTAAAGTGGGCTGTGATGGGACGCACGTGATGGACATGTGTTGCACCTGTCGACACGCCCCATGAGTTGATTGAATTACGTAGCTTAAAAACAAAATTGACCGTTAGTATTAATCGGTTAGAGTTAGTGTTATCGGTTAACGGTTAAACGGTTAACCATGTGCATCTCTGTTCCTGACCTTACCAGTATTCAGTCAGTCTGGTCTTCCCAACTCACTGCTCAAATGTTTCACATATTTGTAATAGTTGAATCCGGATGGACTTTTTCAGCTATAGAGATTCATCTTCTACTTTGTTGGATTGTTAATTTTCAGTGCCGCTCTGCTTCTTGCTTTTATTCTTTTTCTCTTTGCATATCTTTGCTTGTATCGCTGACGCCACTCTGGGCTGAAAACATGAAAGCACAAACGTGGCATTAGCTCACACTTGACAACTTGAAAGCTTCTTATGGATGCTAATAAGCTTTATGTTGTCCTTGTTGGAAAAATGCCATGCCGTTTTTACATTTAGGTTAATCACTTAAATTATCACAAGTCACCAAAATTCAAGGTTGATTTCTGTGCATTATGTAACCCTGTGTCACTCTGCAGCAGGTGAGCTTAGATTGATTACTCTTAAGTCCAAATCCCCATGCACTCCACCAAAGCAAATCCCTCCCAGTGTGCAAGCTCACGCATAACTTTTTAAACGCAGCAGCATTTCAGGTAAAAGCACACAGGTGCCTTGAGAAAAAGCCACATTAGCTTTACATGTGCCAGTGATTCATTCACGGTAAAAGTAATTGATCAGCAGGTTTCTGCAAGTGCTCAGCTCTTCCTTCTTCACCTGTGTTAAAACAGCTTGTCGGGCGTGTGCATGGTGAGCGCCTCAGTGCTGTCAGCCATACAGCACCTGTGACACCTGTCCCAGAATAAACATCAGGGATAATACACTTAAGCTAGTCGTTTCCCTGAGGTGAAATGTGAATACAAGTTGTTTTTGTTGTTGTTGTTTTCTTTTATTTCTTTTGACATTTATAATTTTTACATGAGTGCTAAATGATTGAGTGTCAGCATGCTTATGAAATATTTCTTCAAGGCACTTGCAACATGAAGTTCAACTCCAAGCACACATAAATAATAAAAAAAAAGACATCTAGATGGGTGTAAGTGGACTAACTACTTAGCTGTATTGTGTATTCACTGTGTGCACTTTAATCACTGTTAGTTCATTTAAACTCCATTAATGGACTGATTTCACATGAAATCATTAGCCCACATTATGGCAAACCATCATTTTATAGATGCCTGCAGTCCAAATGAAAAGCTCAGTCTTATGCACTCTGGGTGATCGGAAAACAGTGATTTAGTTGATTATTTAAAGATATTAGATTTGGACAGGGTTTGAACAAATATATTATGGCATTAGAATATATTGTCTATAAGTTGTTGCTGGTTACAAGATGTTACAGAGGAGAAAGATAAACATCTTGCTTCAGTGCATCTCAGATTGAATCCAGTTAAAATGGCACATAATGCTGTAACCACTGGAGTCGGTCTACATTTGTTTGTGTCAGCCACGTCCCAGACGTTATGAGAGATACGGTTTTTATTTGAACCTCACTTTTTAGGAAACACAGTATTATGATCATGCAAAACTCTCATATAATTAATTCAAACTTGTAGGTTTTCTTCCAACTCTGTTCTGCTCCTAATCTACTGTTATCTATTATCAAACTTTATTGTTTACCCAAGGTAATGGATTTGATTGGTTTTTGACAAGATGAGTAACTAATGCTGTCAGCTGTATCTTTGCACTTCATAAAATGTAATTAGGCTGCTGAAGAAGACAGACAAAAAGGTTGAGCAGAGTTGCAATGAAAAATGTTAGAGCCAGGGTGGATTTTAAAGATAGAATATCTAGTTCAAGGGCAATTTCAGTTGAATGTTCTGCCACTGTTATATGGTGATTAGGGATGTTCCTGGCGACTTAATTTCCCTGTCGACTAAACACGAAAATTTTAATTAAGACTAGTCGACTAGTCTAAAAAAAAGGAGCTGCGTTATCCTCTCAGACCGGACGGGAGAACACGTCTCCGGGTAAACAATGTCAAATCGGCCTGAGTGTGGCTAGCACCGCTAGCATCAGCACCGCTAGCATCAGCAGCCATCGTCTCGTGCAGATTAACATCCAAATGCTTGAGTAGAATGTGGTTGCGCATTGCTCCAGTCGAGTGATTGTATGCCAGTTGTTTCTGACACAGTCTACATACTACCTTGTTTTCATTTTCTAGATTAAAGTACCGCCAAACCGCGCTGGTTTTGCGAGACCATCTTCCCACCGTGCCGTTTTAAAACTCCAGTCTACTCGAGCATTTCTGCGGAGAGGAGGCTGCTGTCTGACGGCTCTGTAGCCCCGACTAGTGGCGGGCGGCTGTATGACAGTTAAGCGGCCTTGTACATGAATAAAACACAAATTGGTTTAAACGACTAATATTTCTGGTGCCGACTAGTAAGTGGGCGGACATTTAATCGTTTAGACAACTAATCGCGCACATCCCTAATGGTGATAACACTCCGCTTTCACTCGCTGTGCATTCACTGTGATCTCATGAAGACACAGTATGCCCTCTGCAGCGTGTGATTCACAAAACATTACAGCGTTCTGCAATCTTAAGACGATCCTTTTACTCTACTTTGCGGTTCCCCGATCTGCAACAAATCTGGTCACTGGCTGCTTTGTTCAGTCAGAGCTGAGTAAAACACGTTGCTAAGAAAATGATAATAAGCAAGAACATTTCTGCTTTGTTGTTGTTGATGGACACACATGCCAGCAGTTACAAGCTCGGTTGCCCAGTCACTGATGGAGGTTTGATGTTACTCCACTTGGCGGATGGAGGGTCGGTGGGAGAAAGATGGCAGCCTGGCTTCAGCTGGTGGATGCTCCCCCGGGTTGCTAGGCATGACAGCAGGGTTTACTGAGTAGCTGCTGCCCCAGTTGTGTTGAATAAAGTTTGAAATATGGTCGGTCTTTGTAGCCAATTCTTGCCTCTATGGATCTAAACAGAATAATCAATTTGAGATCAAATTTCTGCAAATGAAGGCAGTTATTTTATCATATTTGTTTGAGCTTTGCGTCCTTTCCGCGTAAAGTGCCTTGAGATTACTTAAATGTGAATTGGGGCTAAAGAAGTGAATTGAATTTAAATGAATTGAACTGCTGTTTTGTTGGGAATCAAGCACTGAACATTTTAATTACTTATTTCCTCATGATAATCTTTACAGTACAGGACATACTCTGCTTTGAAGTAAAGTAGGACTTATTGGTTTGAGGCCTTAATAGTTTACAGAAGGTTGGTCCATGATGGATGTTTGCATTGTGCTGTCACCACACCCAGTTACATGGCTCTTCTGCCCTAGTTTACCCCTGTCTTATTTTGCTGTTCCTGGAGATAACCGTGCATGTAGAAGTGACCGTGGCCTGTGACGGGCCAGTGGCCAGCTGACTCAGTCTCAGTGTGTGTGTCGCTGGATTTATGTTTGCATGCTTGCCTACCTGCAAATATAGATCTTTAATTTCCCCTGCATGTGCTTTAACACTGTTCAGAACACACTTGTTATATTCTCTGAATCATATTCAGTCCAGAGCTCTATGTGAAGAGAGAAAATTTTGTGACATTGTCTCAACAAAGACGGAAAGTTTCTCCAGTAAGATCACATGTGCCGTTCATGGCATGCAACATTTATGAGCGCTCTGAATTAGAAATGTCAGTCTTCCAACTGCCTGCATTTTCCTGACTAATTTATTGAAAAAAAAACTCATCTTCAATCAATAATAAATGAAGTTTGACAGAGAGCTCAGGGGTGAGTGGGCGGTGGCATGATTGTTGACCACTTCCTCAGAGCATCATTCTACAATTCAACTCTCATCTGAACCTTGCGCCTAAAACTGGCTGATTTGCGTGCTTTTCCCTTCATCCCTCAAGTTTATATGTTATTGAGATGTGTGCATGTACACATTTGTGTTGGTCCTCATTCTACATGGCCTTGAGAGAGAGGCTGTTGCTGTGGTGTGTTAGATATATCAAAACTGAAACAAAAAAATCTAATAATTTATTGCAAACAAAGAACTCTGCAAAGTTAGCCAGGAAAAAAACAATCAATATGCAGCTTGAAATTTATAAATCATCATTAAGCTGGTCAGTCCTTTTTACTTATGAGACCAGTAAACCTGTGTCTTCCTGCAGCTTACGTCTGCAAACACAGCTCTGTCTTTCACTTTACATGAAATCCTGCTGTCGATGGTGTAAGTCTGTAGATGCTTTCAGGATATCTACATTTGGCACCATTCAGCCAGAACATTAAACCCAACTGGAACACCTTTTTTCACACTCTGCTAGTAGGCTAAAATATTGACATAAATAGATATTAACATAAATAGGGATGGGTCTTATTGACACTGCATCTATCACCATCTGTCATGGTGGGCAGTTGGTTATACAGGACTTCAGAGCCATTTATTGATAATCATTGTGAGTTTAAAGAATTAGACAGAATGACTGGCATAGTTTTTTTTATTTAAATGTAAATTATTATTTTTTTTTTTTTAATTTAAATGTACTTGCTTATTACTTTATATATTGCACACTCCATGAAGCGCATCTACAATAAGTTAATCAAGGCTTCAATATTGGCCAGGCTAGTTTATTAGTCTTGCTGTTGTTATTTTATGTATGCATTTCTTTATTAGAGGAATATTGACTGACATTGATTATCCCTAAACAATGATATTAGCATTGGCCTCATAAATCCAGTAGTGGTCAGGTATTGTCAGACCACAGATACACATTTTTTTGCTTTTCCGGTCAGTTATTGCTACTTCCTCTTTAACAGCACAGGTTGTATCGGCTGTCCAGGGGACGGCACCTGCTGTAAAAGGCCTACAGCCACTAAGTGGCTCTTATCTAATCCATCCTTTTCCCTTATCTGCTATTCGTGGGAGCTGGCCCAAGTGTGGCACAAGGCATGGGCTATCTAATTAGGGAAAGGCTTGAACATCCCCCAGGCTCCTTTGTAATAATGTCTGTGTTTTGTTGCTACTGTCCTCTTGAGACACTAATTAGGTTTGTGTTGTCATTCATGTAGACGGTGCTTTCAGTGTCATGCCTGTATGGAAGCTTTTATTACATCTCTTTTGTTTTGGAGCCCTAAATATTTATTTATGTTGTCTGTCGTCGGAGACTTGTACAACTCCACCTGCGTTAGCTGTTTGCCATCAAGAGTTACGTTTACTTATCTGGCTGCTGTGTGATAGGCTGGTGCAGGGTAAATGTTTTATCATGTTGCTCAGGCAACAGGGGAAATCTTTGCTTAGTGTGGCGGTCAGGTGACCAGTCTACAAAGGAACCCAACAGCTGATTGTGTGCTTTTGTTTCTCAAAGACCAAAAGGATAATAGTGTGTTTGGTTACTTCACTATGTATACATGCAGGTTTAATCTGAGAAATCATTTATGAGTGTCTTCTCACTGAAATATTCCATTTCTTGCCATTTGGTTGACTAGTTTGTTTAATTTTGTCACATTTATGGTCTTTCTTTTAATATTTACTCCTCTGCCCATCAACAACTACTTCATCAGCTCTTGTGCTCTGGTAAGGGGTCACATGTGACACGTTGGGATGGCGAGATGTAGGAAGTACCACCGGCTGTGTTCAACTCGAGGCTACTCGAGCGAAACTGAGCACAGCAGCGAGCACGTGTTGAAGCTTCCCTCATCCTACTGCAGGCAACTGAAAAGCTGGTGCTTGTAGGCTGTTAAATCCCCATCCTCTCAACCCCTAACCCCACCCCTGCCCCATTCAGTGCTGACAGCTGGTGCAAACAGTAGTTGTGGCTCCAGCGTCCGTCACTGCTGGCTGAGAGGAGACTGACGGAGATCACTGGATGTGTGCAAACACAGACAGGCACCTAAGTCCCAGAAGCAATCATTCACATTTAGACTTCACCTGGATTGCACATTTTGCTGTAATTGTTACAAAGAGAAACATTCAGTTTAGCTGAGACCATCACCTTTGACTCAAGTGAATTTTATGATTTTCTTTCTTGATGGTATCAGGACTGACAGAGACCTTTTTCTCTAACAGGAACAAGTCAAGGGTGACTCGCTTTTTTTTTTTTTTTTTTTAACATCATCCTCAAACATGTTTATGTTGTTATACTGTGTATTTAAAGGATAAATACTAATTGTATTTGGAAGAGAATCTGGAATATGTAGAGTGAGGAAGATGTATTAGGCAGTTGGAGTCTGTCGTTGGTGACGTATGTGGGAGTGGCTCTCTTTGGAGATTATCGGGGTCAGTGTGCTGGCCTAGCCTGGCCTGGCCTGGTTCAATGTTGTCAAAGGGGAGGAGCCTCTTCTGCTTTCACTCTCACTGGTAATCATGATCTTTTTTAATCACGAGGCTGAAGCAGACCTACAGTCTGGGTTGTATTATTTGTAACAATTAAATTTTATTCACATAGCGCAACAAATGAAAAGTAATCAGAAAAATGCAGCAATTCCCATTAATTGTTAACTGTTGTTCCTCAGCCTGTGATAGGTGGAGGATGGAGGGAAAAAGACAGTCAAAAAATTATTTTTTTTATGTGTTCCTTAACTGAAGGTCATTTTCCCAAATTCTTAATTTGCATACTGACTTGGAGCATCGCTTTGAAGGGACAGCTTCATATAAATATCAGATTTTGTAGTTTTATCCAGAACTCCAGAATTTAAAAAACAAACAAAAATAAACATAAAACATTTGAAAATTATTGCACATAAGCTTATTTTCTCTTTTTTTTTTTTTTTGAAAACACAGACAGACGTATAAAGTGAGAGAGCAAATAGACATAAGATGTTTAATTTAAAGATATTGAATATCAGTGTTTTGACACTGATTTAAGTTGTATTTATTAACAACCCGGGCAATTACCCCAAATTAAACCAAAACAGTAATTGCACTGAAAGCTGCAGATTCTCATGATTCTCATAAATTCTCATGTTTTAATATCATTGTTGATTTAATTTGAAGAAATATTAGGTTTTTTAAGGTGTCTGCTGCAGTCTTATGTCCCTACTATTAGCAGATACCCCCCAAAGTAACTTTGTACTTCCATCCTGGTTGTTTTTTGACAACTGCCTATCGCCATACAGCACTGTCAACATAAACAATGACGACTCACTAGCAGACACAGCTACAGTGGACATCATGGCAGAGGTGATGAAGAGACTCAAGAAAGAAATCATCAAAGAGAAAACGAGAGTGACCAAGCACAAGAAGAGAGTAAATCTTTGTCAGCATCATAAAAGTGACGTGGCTACCACACCTCCTGGGGGAGCCTCTGATTGTAAAAGAGCAAAGCATGGTCATGGCCATGCATGCACCTTATGCAGGGTTTCACGGAGGAAAACATGGATGGAAGCACAGCTTCTGAAGGGTCCAGTCAAGCAATACATTGTTCAATACACGTTGTCTGTTGCACTTATCCATCCATTATCTATGCCCACATAATCCTATGCAGGGTCACGGGGATCTGCTGGAGCCTATCCCAGCTCTCTTCTCTTTGGGTAAAAGGCAGGGGTACTCCCTGGACAGGTCGCCAGTCCATCGCAGGGCCACATGTAGACGAAGAACCACACACCCACAATCATTCCTACGGGCAGTTTAGAACCACCAGTTAACCGAACATGCATGTCTTTGGACTGTGGGAGGAAGCCCGAGTACCCGGAGGAAACCCACGCAAGAGAACATGCAAACTCCACACAGAAAGCCCCTGCTGAGGTTCAAACCAGGAACCTCCGGTGGCTTGGTGCTAACAACCAATCACCGTGCTGACCTTTTGCACTCATGTTCTCTGCAAATTATGTCTTTCTGCTGGTTATCTGACACTTTGAAACTCGAATTATCATCAAATACCTGCATTGTTTTTAGTTTCATGGACTAGTATCTCACGTCTGTGTATGTCACTGTTGTTGCTTGCGAAAGACGATGAATACATAAACGTGCCTTGGCATGATGGAAAACACTATCGGGGGGCTTTTATTTTGACCCCAAAACTTCAAGTGTTGTTTATCAGGCCACCATGACCAGCTGTGGCTATAAGGAGTCTTGAGGACAAGATCTTAACTTAGCCATGCTAACAGCAGTCGTTTCATGTAGCCACCGAAGAAACAATTGTGATGGCAGGTCTGTTGCAGTTTTTCAGAGAGTAGCTCAGCTCCTCAGCCAGCTGGTGGGGGCTGCTGGGTGAGGCGCCAGCCACCACTGGTCTGAGTGCATGAAGGTCAGTTGTGGAGCCCCACCATGGAGCAAAAGGGCCCCAGGGTGGATCACTGTGACCTCCCTCGTCTTCTCTGGCAACTACCACTGAGCTTCAAGTGGGACCTCTTGTCATAAGGAGTTTAACCACAGAGACGTGGAGCACCATGCAGTTTGAGCAAAAACTGGCTTCAAAAGCTCTCTGTACAAACCTATAGGTCACCTGGCCAGATATTTACCCAGTTATACACTATATTGCCAAAAGTATTTGCTCACCTGGCTTGAGCTACATATGAGCTTTAGTTCATCCCATTTCTAATCAATATGACCTGGGTCCACTCTTTGCAGGCTAGAACAGCTTCAACTGTTTTATGAGTGTGTTTATGGGGATTTTGACCATTCTTCCGGAAGCGCATTTGTGAGGTCACACACTGATGTTGGCTGAGAAGTTAAAATACAGGTGCCCAAAACAAACTGGGTGGACGCTGCACTCAAGTTGAGGAGAATTTATTTGACAAAAATAAATAAGAGAACACAAGGCACTAAAGAAAAAAAAACAGAAAAAAATGAAAAATGAATGGAAAAAATTATTAGACCACCCTTGTTTTCTTCAGTTTCTTGTTCATTTTAATGCCTGGTACAACTAAAGGTACATTTGTTTGGACAAACATAACGATAACCACAAAGATTGCTCATAAGAGTTTTATTTAAGAGCTGATATCTTATCATTTTCCATGGTTTTCTTGATAATAACCTAAATCACTTAAGTTTTTACATCAATAGCTATGGCGTTGTACTGCCAAAAACACTGCTTTTATGCATTCAGTGTTTTCTTTTCTGTCTGTTTTAGTCACATGATGATGTTTAGTGGTACCAGGTATTAAAATGAACAAGAAAGTGAAGAAAAAATGGTGGTCTAATAATTTTTTCCATGACTGTATGTATGATCTCTGTTAATGTCTGATTTCTCTGATCTCATGGTAACTTTACCCATAATCTGTCTTTCCTTTTGTTTCAGATAAGTTCAACAGCTACGTGACACTGAAGGTGCAGAATGTTAAGAGCACAACTATCACTGTGCGTGGAGACCAGCCCTGCTGGGAACAAGATTTCATGTTGTAAGTTATTAAGCAAGACGGTCCTTTTCATACATATCTATTCATATATGACAATCTTTACATATCTCTCTGGGTTTTCCTTGGCAACACATTGCTCAAGGGGTCAGGTTCGTGACTCTGTCCTGACCAAACTCTCACAGCCATAACAACCTAACACACCTGGCCATGGGAACTGGTCCACCTATACGTTGCATTTGGTCTTCGTGGGTTAAGAGTAATAAAATGTACAATTATTTACAGTTTGCAGTTGCAGGTGTTTGTCTGCATGTCTTTTAGTCGGATCACTTGAAAAGTTAAAATCAGACAGTGAAATTACACTAAAATTTAATGAGAAGCAAGAAATGGCTCAATATAGAAGTGATTATTGAGATTTATAAGGATCCTGATCTCGATCCGGGATATTTTTTATTTTTTTTTGGAAGTATGGAGTCTCTTTCCCTATTGCTCCTACTGTCGATCAAACCATGTCAAATTTTAATAAAATAACTTGTTGTTTTCCTTGTAATTTCATTGTTTTCATTTCCACATTATCCTGTCCCAATGAAAGGTATCTATGGTGATGATGGAGCCAGCACGTTGGCACATGCATGTCATTGTTTGTCTTTTGTGAACTCTGGCATTGTAACTGTTTGTTTTTCCAGGCCTTCGTCTTTCCCTGTTTCCATTAATGATGTGTCAACTTGAATTGTTTCAGCAAATTCATCAGTGTTTCCAGCAAATTCTTCCTACTACCTGTAACTGACAGCTTGAGTGAAAATTTTATATTAAAAAATGTTTCACAACTTCAATCCTTATTGTGAAACTACAATAAGGATGCATAAAAGATCAGAAAATGATAATACTGTAACTGGTATAAAAGATGGAAACAAAAAATGCACCATTTAAAAAGCATAATTTAAATGGCAACAGAAAAAACAGAAGTGTCCATGTTCAGATTAGCCAGAGCTCGCCACTAATACCATGTTGGATTCATTTTATCTATTTGCTGCTATTTTCTTTGAGCAAATTATTTAGGAAGCCTTTATCTGTGCACCTGGATGTGCAGGATACTCAACATCCTCCCCTGCACCTACTGAATTAATCTGTTCTCTTTGATTATCTTTTCTTGCATCTTCCTTTGTTTGCTCTCAATGATTCTAAACTGCCACAGATGAGAATATGCAAATGCTCTCGTCGTGCTGCTCCTTTCAAAATGGGTTTGCCATTTTACCGCTGTCATCAAGCTGTTTTTGAGTCCTTTGAATAGCTTGTTGAATGAAAGAAGGCAGGGGTGGATTATTACAGCTGAAACACAACAAAAAGTAGCTTTCTTTTTTTTTTTAATCAGGAAGTGGTGGGGCTTGGCAGTAATTATGTTGAAAATTCTGTTCTTTTGGAAAGTGTTATTGCATTTTACTCTTGAAAACAAAGCAGTAAATTATGTTAATTTGCAGTTCATTTATCAGGCATTACTTATTCTGACATTGTTTAAAACTTGGATGTTTTGTTTACTTGTCTCTCAGTGAGATCAACCGACTGGACCTGGGCCTCATTGTTGAGGTGTGGAACAAAGGCCTCATATGGGACACCATGGTGGGGACAGCCTGGATTCCTCTTAAAAGTGTCCAGCAGTCTGAGGAGGTTGGAACGTACACTTGCATTACGTGAAAGCGTGTGGTCTAAAACAAATTAAAGAGAAATTTTATTCCTTAACACAAAGATCACCTTTAAAGAATGGTGCAAATCCTCAGAAGAAGTGTCCAATTGCAGTTACCACTGAAATTAATTGTAATGGCAAGAAATTGGAAAGAAGCACATGAATATGTGTGATTGCAGGAGGGCTCAGGTGAATGGATTTTCCTGGATGCAGAGGTCCTGATGAAAGCAGATGAGATATACGGCACCAAGAATCCAACGCCTCATCGGGTGCTGCTGGACACTCGCTTTGAACTGCCTTTCGGTGAGGTTGTCAGCCAAAAATGTTTTAAATAGATGCTGTGTTGAAGAGAATTTGAATTTAAGAGAATCTTAAAATCAAGAGAATTTAAAATCATTAAATCTAACATTTAAAGTGTACAGACCTATTATATAAAACATATTTTACTACTGCCATCTCAAGTTCCAGTTCTGACCACAGGCTTTGCATCAGTGAGTACTAAGAATATGTAAACGATTCTGGCTACCTCAGGCCAAATCAAACCATGATCCAATGAGTTACAGAAAGGCCACAGATGACTCATGCTTAAATGTCAGCCATTGAAAATCTGTCCTACCTGGAGCTAGGAAAGAATTTTTACAACAAAGTGTAACCTTGTGTCCTGTTGTCCTGTGACCATATTAACACAGTATACCCTGTTTGTGAATGCGTTTCTACCTAAATGCTATACATCTTTTAATGCATGCTGTTGCGCACACTCTAGCTTTCATTACAACATGCATTCACCGCAGCATTGTTTTGATTAACTTATGGCAATGCCACAACATTTGTTTCCATCCAGAGCTACATTAATTTTCCCCCAAGATCTTGTATCAGTAGTGGGACAGTTGAACTGCTGTTAAAAGTGTTCTCCAGCACGTCGCAAAGAATCTCAGTGTTGGCAAATCCATGTGGGAAGATGATGTCTCATTACTTCCCTGATCCATTTGCTCATTATTTGATTCTGATGAATCTTGGCATCAGTGCCTTTTAGGAAGAAAATAAAAATCAATTGATCGAAAAGACCTGCTCATTCAGTCTGTTTAGGTAGCTGCCCTTATTATTTGGACTCCTCACTCATGGCTGGTCAAGAACTAGATTTTAATAAACTGTGTCGCCCAAGATTGTCTCACTGCCTCAGGCTTGCATGATGCGTTTATCGCTTCACCTGCCACTGTCCATACCCTGATCCACCTTTCTTTCCAGACAGTTTTTTTTTCCTAATCGGTATTGTTAATAATCTCTTTGGATTGTGCATCTAGAAGTGCTCTTTCTTTGACTATTAAACTTTGCAGTTCCATTAATTTCCTCCTTAGTTTTAGTAAATGATTAATTGATCATGATCATTCAATATTTGTTTCTGGTTACAATTTTCTTTTGAGGAAAGGGTTCAACAGTTTCTTACAAGTTGTCATAATACATCAGTTAGTTATAAGTCCATAAGTAGTTTTAACAGTCTCCTTAGTTATTTTTACTGCAGATCAAGAATCTGCCCCTTTTGAAACAGATTAGCATCTTTACCAAGATCACTTTTACAGAAACTTTTTCAAAACTTGGGTTTTAAGCAAGACATAGGTCAACATTAGTTTGGTGTTTGTGGGTATGTTTCAAGTTTAAGAAGCCGAGATCTAGTAGCTCATTGGTTGATGAATGATTCAACACTACATCCACGTGCCGAACTAATGCCAAACTTCTGCTGATAAATGCAGTGCTGCCAGCTTCACAACTTCAACACTGTATTTATTGAGTATTCAGACCCCTTTAGTGACTCTTTTTCTATTTTTTTCTTTTTTACATGACTAGCAACAGTGTTAGTGGGGGCTTTTGGGGACTGACGTAAAAGCAGGTATTATTACTTTTCTCAATAAACAGCGCGGGCTGCCATGAGTCCTTCCCCGTTCCCTGGCTCACTCCTCAGTAGACAGAATTGCAACCACAAAAAGAAAAGGTGCAACTAAGAAAGACCAGTTTGAAAATAGAAATGGTTTTAAAACTACAATCCAGAAACAGAAAAATGTAACCCAGAAAGATGATTGCATTCTTAATTACAGATTTCTTGGTTACAGATTCTGGGTTTTGGTTCTCAGATTTTGGACTTTGATTCACAATATATCTGGCTCTGAGTTGACGGCCATGAATGTTGCTCATGCTCCCCACAATTTTCATTGTTGGCATTAAATCACTTACGCAAGCTTTGTGTTGAAAATGCCTCGAAACTAAAGCAGGGTATCTGTCCGCTGAGTGGGAGAGGGACCCTTTTTCTTTTTTCAGAGGTGCCCTTTCAAGGTTACCACCACCAATGTGTTCATGTGTGTCCTCTGTCACCAAAGCCATTCATTAAAGCTGGAGGTTGGTCTGTCTTTGAAGCCGTGGCCTTTGTGTTGTTGGCCTTTAATGCGCAACTGTCTGCTGAGCATCCTAAATCCTCTAGAAAGTAGGAATAATGAGAGTACCTCATCTCACACAGAGCATTGATTATGCCTCAGATACTGTACTAGACATTGTTGGGGAGCTTGGGTGAATGAAAGAAGAAAGAATAAAAAATGATTGTGTAAATTAATCCATGTTTTAATGCATTTCACATTAAAGTGCGGTAAAGCTGGTATTTTCAAAATATTTTCATACTTTTTTTTTTTTAATATATTTTTATTGATTTTTTACATTTAAAATTACAAACATGAACATGAACACAGCCAGTACTAAAGTATCTTCACAAAAAATATAAAAATTATTGCATACAATCCACATAGTGCAAATACAATTGTTCCACCGGTCCAGGATGAGCAAACTCCACAGTTCAGTCCCCTGAGGTTCCAGGCCGAGTCTCCCTCTGCTTGATATGATCAACAAAAGGACCCCAGATTGTTCTAAATTTATCTTGAGTATCAGACAGACCATACCGAATCTCCTCAAGATATAGACAAGACATCATGTCATTTAGCCATTTATAATAACTAGGAGGCGTAATGGACTTCCATTCTCTCAAAATGACCCTCTTTGCAATAGCCATGCCAAACATGATGGCTTGCTGAACTGTATGGGAGCATGACACAGTTTGATCTGAACAGCCAAGTATCACTGTTAAACATCAGGTGTTATGGTCTTCTTATATATCTTAGTATACAATTGAAAAATTTCAGACCAAAAGTTTTTAAGCAAGGGACAGAAAAAGAATAAATGCCCTAATGTACCATTACTCAATTTACATTTATCACACAAAGGTGAAATGGAAGGAAAGAGTCTATTAAACCTAGTCTTAGAACAGTGTAAGCGATTTACAACTTTAAACTGTATAAGCTGAATTCTGGCATTTATTAAACATGATTTTATACCTCTTAAGGCTCTGTCCCATAGATCAACTGAGATCTCTACCCCCGCATCTCTTGTCCAAGCCTCGTTAACATGATTTGAAGAAGTTGGTTTTGAGAAAAGACTGACAAATTGTGAAACCAAATGCTTGGAGGTTGGAAGTTTTCTCAAGTACTCATAAAAATTATGTTGTATTGGTAGTTTGTCAAAATGAGTAAGAGAATGTCTCACAAAATGTCTAATCTGCAAATACCTAAAAAAAATGACCAGGTGGGAGACTAAACTTTGTTTGCAATTGGCTAAATGATGCAAATTAATTATTAATGTAAAGATCCCTAATTGAAATAATACCTTTGTTTTGACCACTGCCTAAACACAGGGTCTGATATAGCTGGTTTAAATACTTGATTTTTACATATAGATGCATAGATATAGAGATCTGGAAGCCGCAACACCCTCTTGATTTGTTTCAAAATTCTTACAGAATTGTGTAAAACAATGTCATGTTTAAACGTTTTCAAGGGGATGTCTAGTTTACTAAATAATAAAGCGGATAAGGATGCACCAGTAGAGGATTCACAATTATGAGATTCTATTGAGGGCCAGCATGGCTTTTGGCAAAATATTTTCATACTTTTATTCCCAAACAGGTCATGAGAAATTAAACAGACATGAATACCGTACATCATCTTGCCCAACTGGAATATGATGCTTTAATTGCATGTTTGTTTTTTGGTGTATTTTGTCACCAGACATCCCAGATGAAGAGGCTCAGTACTGGACAGGGAAGCTTATACGTATCAACACGATGGGAATCCATGACGAGGTACAGTGTGATCTGTTCTTTTTTTTTTTTTTTTTATTTAATTGATATTTTTTATTTTTCATGTTCATTACACATAATATTTGTATTTGTTTGAGAGTGACCAAAGTAAATGCCTAATAATAACAACAATAAGTATATGAAACCTGTCTGATACCTTATAGTTTTTTTCTTTCTCTCTCCTCTGTAGTACCCTCCTCATGAGGACGATCAAAGTGGTCCACTTCCTTTTGCAGCCTCCCAGTGCTGTGAGTTTGTCTCCCCATACTGTACACCTATCAGCCTCTAGATGGAGCTACTTCCTCACCCATATAGCTCCAAGTCTTTCTTCTGTAAACTTCCTTTGACCTATTGTCTGCTTCTTCTAGTAACAGTGTAACAGTAGCAGTAACAGTAACAGCATCTGAAACAGAGTTACCAGGGTTTGATTTCTTACTTTATCAGCTCTACTGACAGGGTTCCTCATTTTTGTACTTTTCCAACAAACAGGCACTTTTTAATTTGTTGCACAAACCCTTTTTCCTCATGATTTAACTTTCACTTATAACATTTGCACTTTCACCAGGCAACTATTTCGGATGGACTGACTCAATGAGTATGTAGCAAACCTTTGTGGAGCTCTCTCCCTGGCCAACCCTCAGCCCTTTCTGCATGTCATAAAACCCCCAGTAACATGTAAACTATACAGTCCCCATGCGTTTTATTAACATATCTTCATTCTAACAGGACACTTTTCATTGGCGTTTTCCTTGATTCCCTTTGGCCTTTTATTTCCCGCTGTGCTTCTGCTGTTGTCTTACTGTGTTGTGTTATTTTTGGTGGACATCCCAGAAAAGAACATTAAGGAAATCCCTTTGAGATACACTTTTTATTCTCTCTCTATATCTCTCTCCAAGCAGAAATGGCATTCCAGGCCTCTTTATAGGAAGAAATGTTTAAATTCAATGAAAAGCTTTTTAGAAAGATCGGTAATGTGTACAAAAGCATTATAGAAGTCTTTAAACAGTTAAAGCTTCCATTCAGATTTTAAAACTTCAGTTTGCAATTTTCTCACCAAAATGACAGGTGACAATGCTGAACAAAGTACATGTACACAATATAACCACATGTGACTGTCCTTTCACTTTACTCTTTGAGAGTAAGGATAAACTGACCTGTCCTCTCCAGCAGACACAAACCTGATGTTTAGGTGCTGAAAGAATGTTTTCCGAGGCCACTTATGTTGTTGTTGCTGAGGTCACTTGAGCTGGATACTACTCACAAATAGACTGTTATATCAAGTTTGTTTGAAGATATTTGTTTTCATATTTCAGTACGAAGGCTTAAATGCATCAACAACTGCATGTGATTATTCACAATACTAAGCTTATTTCAGGTACCTATGATTGCAGATCTGTTTACAGAAAGAACAAAGGTCGAGAGCAGCTTTTAGCCTTCCATTTAGCAGAAGGACTAGGGAGACATGTTTTTCTTAGTTCTGCAGTGACCAGTGTGAACAGTGACTATTATCATTATAAGGCACATCGCTGGTATTTTGGAGAGCAAAAAGTCTGTTGCTTTGTGCTGCACACACGCAGTTTACAACTAATCGTGTATCATTAGTTCAGCTTTGGATCTGAAGTAAAATAAAATGAAGATAAAAGTGGACAACAAAGCTTCAGATTTATTGTGCATGCTTTATATGTCTCTTCCACAATTCTGACAGTATAATCTGTCCACAACTATTTTACTACAGAAAAAAGTCTCTGGTTTGGATCATTGATCCTTGTCGTTATTCAAGATCAGTAAGATGGATTTTTGGAACATACGTGCAGCCTTTGATTCATGAAGGGCTATGCCAGAGTGGGAGTGGATTTATTCAAGGGCTCCCACTGTGTTTAGTTTGATTGCATTGCCTACAAATTACACAAGGCTACTACCTACTAACCTTTTACAAAATAAAAAGCGAGCTTCCTAATTCTTACTTTTTCAGAAGATGTTTAATTATTGGAGCACATATATTAGTGTTATCACTCCTTCCTTTACAAAAGCACTTGCCACATTTTACAAACTGCATCCTCACATTATATATGGATGATTTACATTTTGTTTTTTCCTTTTCTTTTGTTTTAATGCTTGCTGTCATATATGAAATAATAACAGGCATCTATGTGCATCAGTAAATTGGGTTTTATTCAGTATGTCTTGTTTCCTGTTGCAGCTCTGGATGACCAGGACAGTGCTGTAGATGACCGGGACAGTGACTACCGCAGTGAGACCAGTAACAGTTTGCCTCCTCGTTACCACACAACAGCTCAACCCAACTCGTCCATGCACCAGTACCCCATGGGTCCTCGAGCACAGTCCCACCCAGACTGCTGCACAGACTCTGTCAACAGTTTTGACCTGGACTACAGAGACCAGAGAGGAACCAGGTAGACAAATTGTAGGACAATGTAACCCAGATGCACTTTCAGTTACTTGGGCTTTATCTTTCCAACCATCATTTTCCCATGGTTACATACACATAGATACTTAAATCTGCCTATTTGAAGTTGAAGCGTTGTTGGAAACAGCTGTGGGAGTTAAATTGAATGCAGCCATGTTTACTGAATGTTTTCTTCACAGTTTTAATGAACAAGTTGGACGGCACAATGTCCAGAGTTTTACCAAAATGTCTTAACACAGTGGAATAAAATGTGTTTTGTTTTTTTTAATTAGTGATTTGCTTGAACTCTTTCAGTTTCTCATGAAAATATACAATGGGAGGCATTAAGATGCTCAACATTAGTGTCAGATATATAAAAACAGAAGCACTCATTTTAAATATCATTCATTATATGATATTTTACTTAACCAGGAATCTAACATGGTTAAAACTTTGTTGTGTACATGCAGTTATGAATTGCATCGTTCTTCATACATCAAACTTTAGTATGACTAATGTTTATACGTTTGTGTGTGGTGATTATCTGTTCACATTAAAATCATCAGAATATTTCAGCGAAGAATACTTCATACTTGTGCAATAAAAGTACTGCATTTTACTTATGATTACCACTGTGCTGGTGTTTCAGAGCCATATTTTGTCCATGAGACAAATGTTTTTGGTGCATCGAATTTAATCTCACACTCATAATGTGTGTGCACCACATGCATTCTGCTACAAATCTGCCTGTGTTGACTGATAGTGGGCTTATCCAGATAATTCTATATCGGGGGAAAGAAGAGGGGGGTGTCAGTATTAACAGTTAGGGGGAGCCCATTGTCTATATCACTGTGTCGTGAGGGTCTGTTATGTTGCTTCAACGTCTAAAGGCTCTGAACTTGAATTTGACCATTTACTATAGGAAACCCCTCTATGATACTTCATGAGGAAGTGGTTCTGTAACAGATAGATGCCTCTCTCTTTGCCAATTGAAATCTTCATCGAATGCCATATGGTGGTGATTTGGCATAATCACCTCTCTGAACACTGGTTTAAGCAGAGTGTCTAAGAGCTGATAAGTGAGATGCTGCTGTGGGGATTTACAAAGACCTTAAGTCACCGAGGATCATGCAAACATAGCTAAACAGACACAATCTCTCCCTGTACACATAGTTTATCACCCATGCTACTGAAATGTATCTTGATTAATTTCAGTTTTTTTGTTTTGTTTTTCTTAATTCTTCAGGACAGCTCTTTTTAGTTTATTTGTGTTTGCATGAAAATGTTCCTGTCTTAATTTCTTGCTTCTTGGATTTAATTGTAATGCTTAATCTTTGTCTTTGTTTGTATTTTCTTTTTGTTTATTTCCCGCCTGTCCCTATGTCCATTCCTGCACCCTCATTTAATCTGTTCCTGTACCCTAATTAGATCTTTAAACCAGAAAGGAAGGGTCAGAATTATACCTGTAGATTCTGGCATGGGGGTTGATGATTGGGAAAACAAATACAAAGGGCGTAGTAAACCTCAGCTAAGTGATTTCTTAGATGACGAGGACAACAGTGTCATATTTCGAATGGAAAGAACTAACCTGGATTCACCAAATACATCAGTTCGTCAAAATACAATACGTAGTGGTTTTTCACCGTCCATCTACCCCGAGGGCTATGACACTATTGACCGACGGCGAAAGAAAAAGATAACAGACCCAAGAGGCTTGCTCAGTATGGATGCAGACATGAATGAGGAGACTTTTAAATCTGACCTTACGGTCCTTCATGAGAAGAGAGGGGAGTTGTTTATGCGACAAGTAGCAGAGATGCAGGAAGAAGAGGAGCGTATAACATCCTGCCTCCGGCCATACAAGAATGGACTTCTCTATAAAACCAGAATGTGGGCTAAAAATGAGCTGGACAACACCTTGGAGAATTACGTGGCATACAAAAAAGAGGAAGATGCCAGAATGAGAGCACGGTTGGACTTTGAATTAGAAAGTTCCCAGAGTCTACAGTACCCTCCAGGAACACATGAGGATATTGATGTCACTGCCTTAATGGCTGCAGATTTGTATTCAGAGAATGCAGAACATTACAGAGATTGGCATTCTTCCTCCTATGAAGGACACACAGAAAATACTCAGGGCTTTCAGGAGAAGAGGTGCAAATTTAAAACTGGGGGCTGGGTTTCAGAGGTGATGCTTTCTCCTGTAGAGGAGCCAAGTGATGAATATGTGGACCCTATTGATGAGCTTCAGTGTTTGGTTGACACAGTTTCAGAATATCTTGCTGAAAAAGGAGGAGGAAATTAGTAAGTATGGTTCTCTTCCTAAGTTAAGCAAATCAAGGCTATCTTCTCAGGGTAGTAACAGAACAGATTCTCTTGGAGAGGATCAAGAATAGTACTAAGGATTCTAGAGGTGAATTCCAGTCACAAGCTCCTTTGGATCAGGGTATTTCAGGTGTAAAAAATGCCATGACCTCATTGTTTAGTTCTCTCACAGATAAAGTTGGATCAGGCTCCAAACAGCCTACTCCATCTGCACAAGGACCATCTGCACAACCCTCACAGACTGGTCTAACAAAATTGTTGTCCTTTATGCCTAAATCAAATAGCACAGCTCCCATAGCTGTTGTATCACCAGTGGAAACACCCTCTGAAAAATCATTCAAATCTTTGCCTTCTCAGGCACGACATGATGCCAAAAGTCATTATCAGGAAACGGAAATCTTCCACAAAGAATCAGACTCAAACATGTGCAAAAGATAATTCACCTGACTATGCATCCCAACCTCAAGGTGCTCCAGAAAACTCGATGTTGGGAAAATTGAATTCTTTAAAACTTTTTTCAACTGGGGATACTGAAAGTTCTGAAAACAAACGAGCACCGGAATCAAAATACTTTCAAGGCCATAGACAATGGGATGAAAAATGGCCTGATACAAGTGTTCATCAAGACAAACAGCCAACAACAACTACAGGTAGTAGGAAATCAGAGAAGTCAGGAAGCTCATCGCAAGTTATATTTTTGGGCCAAAATCACAATGAAGATTTATTTAAGAAACAAAATCCACTGACTTACAAACAAGAAAATGTGCCTGTTCCAGGGCCAGAAAGGTCTGCTAACCTAGCAGAATCTGCAAACACTGGATTTTTTAGCCCTTTTAAGAAGTCATTAAGTTCATTATTCACACATACTGTTCCTGTTCCACCCCAGGGAGTTCCTCCTGTGGCAGTTTATCCAGTGTTTAGAACCACAGAGGATCCCCAACCAGGAAAACCAGTGGAAGACCCATCACTCAGTAGTAAGCTTAGACCACCTTTCCCCTCCTCTGAAAATGTCAACACTCAGCAATGTCCAAAAGCAGAGGGAAGCATGCTTTCTGGTTTTTTGAAGTTGTCATCCACTGAAGACAATAGTGCCACAATGAAAACACAGAATCCACAACAAGCATATCATTCACCTTCAGCAACCTCAACGTCAGTCACCCAGAATTCTACTGTGCCCCAGGAAAACACTGACAAAGGATGGTTTTCCAGTTTATTCAGCTCCCCCCCAGCTCCCTCGGGTTCAAACCAGAATTTTATACGTAATCAGCAATCTCAGAATAGAAAGCAGCGCGTCCGGCCCACAATATAGCTCAAATCAAAAGCCAACGGGAATCCCTCACGAAATGCAGCATCCAATTCCCAACCATTCTGAATCACAAAGTTTTCTCACAGGCCTTTTTAAAGGAAGCTCGGCTGAAAACATCTCCACAGGAAGGCTCTAATCAACCCAAACAAGGCGGATTGCTGTCTGGGTTGCTTAAATTTGGCTCATCAAGTGACATACCTGGCAATGTGCCACAGCAGGACAAACACTCAACCACCCAGGGGCAATCATCCCTTGCAAATTCCTCATGGCCCTACCCCACAACAAAGTTCTTCAGCTCCACAGACGAGTGGCCTTCTCTCAGGTGTACTGAAATTTTCATCATCAGAAAGCATCCGACAAAATGTACAGCCTTCTGAAGCCGAAAAGCAAAGAAACATCCCTGACAATTACCCTAGTCAGCAGCAGACATCAGGTGAAACTCGGCAAACACATCCTCAACAAAAGGGGCTGTTGTCTGGCTTATTTAAATTGGCGTCTGCTGAGAATCCCTCAGGGAGTCAAACAACAATTCACCAACCTAGTGATGTTCAACATGATCAGCAAGGTGTCAACCAACAAAATACTCAAGGCTTAAATGCAGGTCCTCCTCTGGGTAGCAGAACCATGAGCCAGCAACATGTCCAGCAGGTAACAAGTAAACCAGGCTTTACACGACAACAAACTGTTCCACTTCAGCAACCACCGTCCCAACAAAGTGGCCTTTTATCTGGTCTTTTCAAATTTGCTTCAGCTGATAATATAAACTTACAAAATCAACCATCAACTCAAAATCATGGAATTCCCCCTAGTAAATCTAGTTATGAGCCATCAAACCTAAATAATATCAGAATTTTGACTAAAAATCAACCGCAAAATGGCACAACACAAAAGACAACCCAAGCAAGTGGGTTGTTTTCTGGACTATTCAAATCATCCTCTGAAAATACTCATCAACAGCAGCATGAAAACATCCATGAATCTCAAACAAATCAACAAATGAAAGTGCCATGTAACCAGATGGACACCGCACAGGTGGAGACAGCAAGTCAGTCTGGAGTGGTTTCGGGGTTGTTTACCAAGTTAACAAAAACATCCGAAAGCACTGACACAGCCTGTGAGACATTAGCTGGGCAATCACCACAACAAAAGACTGCTATGTCTGCAGCTACAATGCAAACTCCAGTTCAAAAAACTCCTTATGTATCACAACGATCCTCACAAGCATATGGAGAGAAGGAAAAGAGAGCTCTGGGAACTGCCCAGCAAAACTTTTCATCTGGTTTGTTTAGCAAAAATGTAACTGAAGACCCTTGTATCAAAGAAGTCAAAATGTCAAGCCAGGTTACAAATGACCCACCCTTAATTAATGCCACGGGACATTCATTAAATTCAGGAGTATTAAAAATTTCTACCACAGACTTTGATAGGGAAAAGTTGCAGACATCTATTCCCAATTCTCTCTATCCAGGACAGAGCAAGCATGCTTTAATTCATGCACCTGTATCAATTCATGCTGAGAGTTTAGACTTGCGCACATCAGCTACTTTTGCAAGATCTCTTCAGAGTCAGGCAACGTTCTCCTCCTTTAGCACAGGCAATTTGTCTCAGTTATACTACACTTCCTCTCTTCCACCCCCTAACCCAATGGCCTATAGCACAGGAAATATTCATTCTCTCTTTCTCAGTCATACTACTTCTTCAGGTATGACCCCGCAGCCATTTTCTAGAGGAAGCACACCATCTTTGCTTGGAGCAGTAAATCAAAACCTTTATCAAGGTCCGATGTCAGCATATGGAATAAGTCCCTCCTATGATGAAAACCAGTGGATCCGTGAAAGTGCTTTATGGCAGCAATTTGAAAATGAGTCGCTGAATTATAATTTTCAGATAGATGATAGAGACTATAGACAAAGCTGTGAAGATATGACATTACCAGCATCTACTCTTCACTGCAGCACCATGAATATCAATCATTCAATAAACCCTACTTCCTGGCAAGGTGTTCCATACCACCAAGAACAAATGGAGTCATATTTGTTGGAAGGACACAGTAATAACAGATCCATGTCCCAAAAGAAAATTATGGAACAGTAATGAAGAACTAGGGAATATTGCATATTCACCTAATGAGGAAGGTGTGTTGAATTTGACTACTAAACAGACTGATACAAAATTTGGGAAATGCCATTCATTTAATGATTGCAGTTCTTACAGCTTGAATGGAGTTTCGTATCATGAAGGCTATTATGAGGAGACTGCACCAAGCTTATCTTACTCAGCTAATTGGCAGTATGGAGCCAATGGTGCAAACGAACAAAAGTGTTCACACTAATGACATGAACCATCAGGGTCCATTTAATCAGAATGGACCAATAGCTTTAAACTGTTCTCTGGGTGCCAATACTGAGAGAGAAGACCCCCTGTACCTCAGAGACACTGAATGGTATCAGCAGTGGCTTGCTCTCTTGGAGCAAGGAATGTGGTGGCCAGCTGAAGATGGTGACTGTGGCTACTTTGTTTACACAGATCATGAGTACATTTATGCCCTGCTTACAGATGCAGCAGGTGAATATGTGTATGCATGTACACCTGAATATGAATCTTGGGGAAATGCACAGGAATTGGATGGCTTCCCTAGTGCTTGGCTGCACAATGAAATGGTTGTAGTCTGTGGTTTTAAAATTCCACTTTACAATGAGGATGAACTTCTTTGGCTTCCTGGTCAAGATCATGGTGATCCTCAGCTTCTCAATGCCCCTCTGGATTTGTCTGCTGCATATAAAAAAGGAAACCAGATCATGAACTTAAACCTGGAGCAGTTCTCCGAGATGTTTGAAAATTCATTTCTATCACAAGGGCAGCAAGGTATGGATTTCACATCCTATAGATTAAACAAAGTCAAGATGGACCCAAGACAGACTTGTTTTATCTATGAAGATCACTCTCAAGATGTCATTGACCTTTCATGTCGTAATAGAGATCAACCCAGCCCTTCTTGGAACAACCAGGAAGTTAAAACATTTCTTGCTCAAAAAGTTGCTGTTTCCTTGAACTCTACTCCCACAGCAAATTCAAATCAGCATCTACTTTACACCTGCTATCAACCTAGTCAACGGCGGCGTTCATCTTCTGCTGTGACCGTGAAGCATGTAGATGATGTTTCTGAGAAGGAATGGAGGGAAAGAGTGTTTCCAGCTGAAGAACTCCCTAATCGCAACGCAAATAAGATTTCTTCCTTAATATCTTCTTTTGTGAGCAAACCTTCACAGGTAGAATTGAACAAAACTAGCAGAACCTGTTCTGATCAAGCCTCTGAAAAACCTAAGAACATTCTGACATCAAGTTTCCAAAGTCTGAAGTCTAAGATAATCAAAGAAGAATCTTCTACTGTTGTGAGCCAGGCAGAAAGTGCTAAACAACAAATACAGAGGCCAGCCACTACACAAGGAAGAATTTTACCCACCGTACCAACATCCACACAAGTAATCCAGCCTTCAACCCTCTCAAATACAACTTCACAGAAGCCAAAACTTTCACGTCAGACTACCATGGTACAACAAGCAGCCCCATCGACAAAACCCAATGTTACAGTGCCTTCAGGACCAAAAGAATCACTTTGTAAACCTGCACAATCTACACCTGCAACAGATAAGCCAGTGGAAACACCAGCAGAGAAGCCATCTGATGGACCACAGGCAGGCTTCATAAATTTTCTTAAGTCTGCTGTAAAAATAGAAGAAACCAAACAAGATTTCACCAATCAGCAAAGCAAAACTGGGAGTAGTATTTCATTACCAGGTAGTGCCACTACAACTAAAGAGTCTACAGGAGTATCGAGTGTCTTTGGATCAATTACCAATTTATTTAGTAATGAACCCTCTCAACCACAAAAACAGAAAATGAAACCTAGTGTTACAGAGAGTTCACTTTCATCAACATCGATAACTAAGGATGTAGAAAAACAACAAACCATGGACCATACTGTCACTTCACAGTCAGCACAAAGCCAAACCCAAAGCAAAAGTATATTGCAAGTTTCTTCTCCCGAATTTTTCTATTGGCCCTACAGTTAGCAAGTCAGAAACAGTACCATCAGCAGGGCATGCAAAGCAGGAAACAGGAGATAAACCATCTGGTGGACTGTTTGGATTTTCAATTGGAGATATGCTGGCAGGATCAACACCAGCTGCCCAGTCTAACTCCATGTCTCAAACAGCTGCATCAGCTACAACTCAGCATGAAGAGTCACTTGGTAAAAGTATATTTTCACTGTTTACAGGGCCAACCTCTCAACAGGCTGCACCCAAAACTGGACCGCCATCCCAAACACATCCACCAAGTGCAGTTCCACAACCTCCTCAACAGGAAACAACTGGTAAAAATTTATTATCAATGTTTGGAGGATCAAGTCCTTCCCAACCAAGTCCTAGGCAAACCAAACCTACTGCTGAGACACAACAACAAGGAACTCCAAAGGATCCTCCAGCAACAGGATTCCTTTCAATCTTTGGTGGTCCTAGCACCCAACAGTCTCAAGCTCAAACTGGATCCCTTCTTGGGGGAATTTTACCTGGGTCATCAAGTTCATCTGAAAGCCCAATGAAGGGGCTATTCTCAGTGTTTAGTGACCCTAGCCCTCCACAAACTATGTCATCCCAGCAAAGACTCGCTCAGTCTCAGCATCAACAAAGGGAACCTCAGGCACAAAGTAAACCACAAGAGCAGCCTCAACCACAAGGACAAACAGCTGCTTCTGTCCTTGGAGGTATTTTTGGTGGCTTATCTTCCTCAAGGTGAAAGTCCAAGAAAAAATTTGTTCTCCATGTTTGGTGGTCCCAGTACTCCTCAAACATCAGGAGTCAGTGGAAGTTCAAACATGTCATCACCATCGGGGACTGGAGCACCAAAAGTATCCCCTAAGAGTTTAGTATCAGATTTAACCAATGTTCTGTCTCCACCACAACAATCAACCAACTCATCATCTGCTATTAAAGAACCACAACAAAGTTCATCCCAAATATCAACTAACACTAGCTACATTCCAGAACCAGCTAATTCCAGTGAAACATCAAGCAAACTCTCTGATATTAAAACTACTGATGTCTCATGTGAAGTAAATGCAAGCCAGTCCAGTACTGTAACTGCAACAAGTACTCATAAAGCGGACTCCACAATTAAAGGTACAGATTCTGCATCTGAAGAACCAAAATCAGAGTGCATTCTTTTGCAAAAGGAAGAAGGTACAGCAAGTGTACCCCATGATCCTACTCCTCCTAAAGAACCACCAGCTCCTAGTTTGTTATCTATGATCAGTGGATCAGCCCCACACCCTTCATCTTCAGCTGGAATCATTTCAGAGGGTCCAGGAAAAGGTTTGCTTTCTTTATTTTCTCCACCTAGTATTGATCCTGCCACTAACCAGACTGGTCCTTCACCTGCTGGCTCTGTACCACCATCATCAGATCCCAAGGACCAATCAACCAAAGGTTTGTTCTCTGTTTTTGGAAGTTCTGTCCCTCAAACTTCTTCCCAACCTGGAAGTTCTTTGTTAGGGGCAGTGTTCGGAGGGTCTTCACCCCAAACACAAGGTTCTCAAACAGGAGGATCTTTACTAGGTGGCTTATTTGGAGGATCTTTGCCTCAAACTGCTCAGGTTGGTCCAACTAAAACTGGTGGCTCTGCTCCTCAGGCTGCAGGACCTCAGTCAGGGTCGTCATTGCTTGGAGGCTTATTTAGTGGATCTGTTGCCCAGGCTGCTGGGTCTCAAACAGGGGGATCTATTTTGGGTGGTATTTTTGGAGGCTCAGTGGCTTCAACAGCAGTGCCACAGACAGGTGGGTCTGCTACCACCCAAACGTCAACAACACAAAATAATAGCTCTTTATTGGGAGGGATTTTGGGGGGATCAACTTCTCCTTCTCAAACTGCTACTGCACAAACTGGCACATCTTTTCTGGGTAACATTTTACCAGGAGCTGCTACTAATGAGACATCTGGTAAAGGTTTGCTTTCAATGTTTGGAGGATCTTCTCCAGCTGCAAAACCGAATGTAGCAGCAGTCCCAACAAGGAATGATGACAAGAAAATATTAACCTCAACTATTCCTGATGGTACATTGGGTGTAAATGATATGCCAAAACCCGCTGATGATCATAAAACCTCCCCAGATAGTGCTGAAACAGGCATAATTGATACTACAACCAAAAGTAAAGGCCAAATGGAGATGCAACAGCAAGCTGAGGACACAGTTGTGTGTCCTGAGGTAAGCGTATCCAAACCTAATGCCAGTCTTACTGAAAAACTTGGTTGCCAAGGTACTGACAGTTTGGTTACTTTACCTGAAAGAAATCAGTTTAAAGAATCCGAAATCTGTGCACCAGCACAGCAAGTGGTTGTAAGCAACCAGAGTCAAGATATAACACCACCTAAAGTAGACAAGGAAACACTGCCCCCTCCATCAGTGAGTCCTGTGGTCCAGGTAGAGCAGCAGGCTACTGAGTCAGACAAATCTGGCAGTGATTCAGCTGTAGATGCAGTTACAGGCTTAATGTCCTCTTTGTTCAAACCAGCAGCTACTCCCGCTGAAGGTCTCCAGCAACAGCAGAAGAGCTCGATTTTTGGACTGGGAGGGACAACAACCCAGGCTTCTAATCAGACCTGGAGCGTCACTGTTGGGTGGGATTTTTGGAGGATCTAACACCCAGACAGCATCTCCCCAGACTGGGGGATCATTGCTTGGAGGTTTATTTAAGGGGTCTGCTCCACAGTCTGGTCCTCAAAACACAACCCCTGTCACTGGAGGTTCAATATTAGGTGGCGTATTTGGAGGAGGATCTGCTGCCAAATCTGCAGCTCCCCAAACTGGTGGATCATTACTTGGTGGGATGTTTGGAGGAGCTGGAGTTGCATCACAGCCTGGTGGTTCTCTACTTGGAGGAATGTTTGGGGGGCTACTGGTCAAACTGCAGGATCTCAGACTGGAGCTTCAATTCTTGGAGGTATAGGGGGATCACTATTTGGGGGTATGGGACAACCACCTCGGTCTTCCGAATCGGTTCCAAAGCCAACACCTGCAACGGCACCAGATATTAAGAATGAAAATGCATCACCAAACGTACCATCATATGGCTGTGAGAGTACTACAAATAAAACTGGTAATGAACAAGCAAATTCTATCAGCCTAACTAGTAGTGTTGCACCAACACCTGAGACAGCTTGTCCAAAAATCTCTGACACCTCTGAAGTCACAAGTGAGCAAAAGACTACAACAAGATGACCTTGCTAATCAGGCACATAATACTGAAAAAGAAAATACAGCTGCTAATGGAGAGGTGATACATGAGAAGCTTTTGCACATTAAAGGAGACCCTGAGAGTAAAGAAAATGACAAATCAGCCCCCATTAATACCCAAGAAGCAGATGCTATTAAAGGCAGTCCAGCTAATCAGTTGCCCACTAATAGTGAGCCAGCTCAAACTAAGTCTCTGTTTGGATTTATATCAACACAGAATGACACAGGAAAATCTCTTGGATCTCTCTTTTCACCTGCAATGCCATCATCACTGCCTCAAACAGAAACAGGCAGTGGTTTGTTATCAGGATTAAAATCCCTCTCTGGAGGCCTGTTTCAAGAGGAAAAGCCTGTTGCTGGAAAGCAAGAGCCAACCTCATCATTATTTGGTGCAAAAATAAGTTTTCCCTGGCAGGCAGAGTCACCCAAGCAACAAGTTGCCCCAGTTACATCTCAGCTCCAATCAAACAGCAAGCCAACGAGTGGTCAGACACAACAGGTTGCAACATCTGATGCCCAAAAAACTAAAACTGAACCGGTAGGTTCCACAGATGAGATAGAAAACCCTCAGATTTGTATCTCCACTCCTGAAGTAGATCCTTCAGCGTCCCTGACCCTAAAGGAAGAGGAAAGTCTTGTAGAAACATACCCTTCTGCAGGTTATGCTTCTGGAGTGCAGCTGGACAACCAGTCCAAGAAGGACCTATTGAATGAAAAAAGGCTAGTAAAAGTATAGTAAATGGTATTCCCTTCACCATTTATGTCGCATTGAACGTTGAAAAACATGTTCTTCCTGTCCAGTTCTGCAGTCCATTTCTCTAGTTTAGTTCATGAAAATATCTGTGTATTTGTGTCTGCAGTTTTACATGCCATCCCAGAACAGAACTCCACAACAAAATTTGCATGTTTATTTAAGCTTTCACAAGTAAATCTACATTTTTCCATTACAGAAATCACTTCTCTAGCCCTCTGGAAATTTTAGCCTAATTTATGGTTCACCTGGAAATTTACATTGCTGAAATAATGGGTTTAAGTCCATTGAATCGAGAAGTGAAGTCAAGAAATGTCTCACTGTATTTTTACCTTTTGGTTTTCTCTCCATATAATGAAGGTGGATTCAAGATAGGCAAGCCTGTCTGAAGCATTACACTGTAAATAATGCAAATTTTGTTTGGAATGGAACTCTGGTTTTATCATTTTGGTTGGCAATTATTAACCCCTTTTTGTAGAATTCAATACAGAAAGTGCTAAAATTACAGTTAAAATTTAGTTCTGTATCTTACCTTTCAAATTAAATTGATAGTTACACTTCAAAGGATAATTTGAAACTGCACACCCTGCATATTTTATGGCTCCACATCCATCCGTGTTTCAATCCTGTGTATTTGTATCTGTATCTGTAAGTTTGCAAACATCTGTGCGTCATACACACTTTTATGATTTGTTAAAAGTTGAAAATGAAGAATTAACAACAAAATATGCAGGTGTAATTGTGTGTAGAAATATACTTACTTCAATAAGGTAGCACTGGCAAGGAATATCATACTATACACCACAAAGTATTGGATGCTCATAGAGTATGTGCACCAGTTCAGTGCAATCCTAGTGTTGGAAAATTTTTACAGTGTATTAGACATTCAGTGAGCAGTTTTTTACATTTTCATTATTTCCAACATGCAGCAGCCTTCTTGCAAGGTTAGGTATCTATTCTAAAGCATGACGTGGTGTTTATACCAAATCAGTTAATCATTTAGGAATAAATTGTAATAAAAATAGACACTTTTTTCCTGCAATTTTTTTAAACAACTCTCCCTTATCTAGACTTTTCTAGTGAAAATAATAATATTTAGAAACAGATTTTCACCCATTCTGACTATCTTCCTCACTCCTTTTTCACCATTGTAGTCCAGTGGAAAGTAGTCGCTTTGGGTCATCAGGGAATCTGAGCCAGACCAGCTCCCAGCTTAGTGAGATTGGCCCTGAGAGCACTGGAGGCTCGGAACTTGAGGAGTCCTTCCACTCCTACCATAGTACTGGCTTGCACCCCACCAACAATGGGCAGCCATGCACAAATGGACAAATTTCCACCAATGGATTCTCTGTCAGTGAGCAAGAGATACACAGACTGTCCCCCGAAATAAGACAGAGTTTAAAAAATGAGCCACCAGCAGAAAATGGATCATCAAAGCTGCAAAGGTAAAATTCTTTTGTGAATTTCCACACCATATGTCTTCTAATGAAGATGCAAAAATACAAATTCATTGCCTCTGGACTTTCTGCAAATCTGATTACCTAGATTCCATGATGGAGGACCACCATTACCTTTTACACCATCCAGAGTTCGTTGGTTGAAGGCCATCAACAAAGTTAGGGTTCAGCTCCGTGAGGTAAGCCGTGTTTTACTTCTATTCCTCCACCTACATCTGATCCCGTTTGATTTCGGATAGCCTTTTCATATTATTATTATTATTTTTTTTTATTAAAAAAATAATTTTCTTCATGTACACTCATGGTACCCAAAGTCAACCTAGAATCCTTTGACCATGGTTGAGTTTCGCCTCTCTTGATGTTGACGCAATATCTTTGTCTTTTGAGTTAATCCCAAATCATGTGCCTCTGCAGAAATGGATTGGGTTTGAGTGCTTTAACATGGATGCCTTAAAAATAGTTACAAAATTTGGGCTGCTAAATAGCTCAGTGGTTTATGCAGGCAACACATTTATGGAGGCTTGATTCCTCTTGCAGCAGTCGCAGGTTCAACTCCCAGCCTGCAACCCTTTGTTGCGTGTTTTCCCCATTCTCCCTGTCCTGCTTTCCTGTCCCTCTACACTGTAAATAAAGGCCACTAGAGCCATAAAATTAAAAAAAAAAAGAGTAAATAAGTGATAATAATTACCAAGTTTAAGGTGAGCATATTTTGAAGTAGGTTTAGTGTTTCAGTTGTCATCAGCTGGTTGTGGTATAGCCCCTCTCTTCTACAGCTGAGATTAATCCTTGTTAGCAAAATTTGCACCGGTGAAAAGATTTTTAAATAATCATTTTGCTTTTACTTTTCTTATTTAGTTGTCATTGGGTCATTTTATGATTTCACATGGTACTATAATTGTAAGCTTAAAGTATGTTGCTCTTCTTTGAACTGAGACTGTCATGTCTTAAATGATCATAGTTTGCATTAATGGAGGGTTTTAGCTGTGATAGTGCCCATTTTGTCTGTAGCTTCTGACTTGGTTATTATTTGTATCATACCGTATGTAGATTGCCACTGCACCATATCAAAATTTGCACAAGTACATTCTATTTTAGACTATTTACGAGAGGTCATAATTGAAACACCTTGAGAGTTAATAATTGGCAAAAAGTTAAGCATGCATTGATTGATTCCAAAATTTAAAAAAATAATAATCAGAACTCCAAGAAAAACTGTCCAACAGTAGTCTATACATTTTGAAACCTTCTCTGAAAATCGAAACAGGAAAACACATTTTAAGAAATGAAAGTAAAATACAGGTATTGCAATTTGCTAAAACTAGTACATGTGGAAACAGAAAAATGTGACCATGACAGAGTTGGCAGCCGTACAGCCTCCGATTAGCCTCAGATTAACTTTGTGCTGGAATACAGTACCAGAGGACAGAGAGAGAAAAAGAGGGAAGAGAGAGAGAGAGAGAGAGAGAGAGAGAGAGAGAAGAGAAAGCATGCAAGAGGGTGGGAGGGATGTCAGGATGGCTACTTAACCAAGGGTGAACTGCTGTGTGATGTTTTCTTCTACTATTCTCCTTCCAGTGGTAGAAAGGAGGGATTTAGCACCTCTACACTCTTGTGTTTTTAGAAAGATGTTTGTCTGATTGTCTTATAAGATGTCCTGTAATACACATGAAAATTAATTTGATAAAAGAAAGGGAAATTATCGTTATTCACCTTCTGAGATGCTCTCCATGTGGATTTGATCAGTCTTGTAAGATGACATCTACAGGTTACTCATTTTTTCAAATAAGGTAAGGCATACCTTTCTGTAATTATTTTTTTGTAGGCTTTGATTGATACCTTCCAGTGCATGTTATAGTGTATAAAAATTGTTCTAATACAAAGATACAACATATCATACTTGTCTCTCACTAGCAAATGTCTTTCTTCAAAACTCTCAGCTTTAAAAGCAAGGGTTTTTTTGTTTGTTTGTTTTTTTTTTTTAATTCTTTAAAAGGTCACTGGTATGCAAAAAAAAATTGTCAGCTAGTAAAAATAAAAGGAGATCACTGCATTTTTTTTTTAAATGACTTGTATAAAACAGGTTTGACTCCAAACATCTTCACATTTTTTTTTGTAAATTCAGGGCAGTTTTTTTGCAGTGTGCATTTGGTTTTTCAAATTATTTGCTTTGTAATATCCCATCGATTAGATTAAAAATACAATATCATGTTAATGTGCATTTTTAGAAATATAGAAATACTTTCATAGGAAATGCAGTGATCTTAGGTTATTTGGCTGATATGCTAACTTGCTTGTTTTCAAATTCATATTTGTAATTTTGACATGCTGTTCTCATACTTCTCACATCTTTAGTGTTCAAGTGCATAATGACGACATTAAGTGCAGGGATGGGTTACTGTGGTTGGCAATTATGTATTCTCTGGAGCAGTTTACATGTTGGATTTAGAAAATTACTTCTCCAAACTAAGCTAAGGCTCATTATAGTTACCTTTTAATACTATACAGTGTTCTTACAATGCAATTCTTATTCTTACTACATATCCATAAATGGTGAGGACAACCCCTGGTATGTTCAACTTGAGGACATTAAAATGTTAACAGTTTATTGTAGTCCGTAAATTAAAAACCTTTAAAATCAGAACATCTATAAGGGACGCACATCATTACAGAGATGACTAGAGCTGCAGCTCATCTTACAGATTCTCTCCAATAAAAATTTGTGACGGTAGCATGAATGAAATAAGTCGTCCACAAATGGCTGTGCATTGAAACCACAGCCTGGCAGTAAAAAACATGGACTGAAACTGCCAGGGTTTTGTACGTCACAGACATAAGTGAATTTGCAGGCAGTAGAACTTGTCAGAACTCAAAGTAGGTTTGTTAAATTTTAGCAGCACATCATAAACCATTTGCTAATGTAGTCAAGAGGATTAAAGAGGATAAGAGGATTAAAAATTATTTTTGTCAACTAGTATTTTTATTCCAAAGATAGCTTCATTAAATAATTTAGTCAGCTTTTAACAGCTGATCCTAATAGAAATATAGTGTGAATATAAGTGCTGGCAGTCATATTCTTTCAGGTATGCATGGTAATGCAGTTTATTTATATTGCATTTTGGGGTTATTCAATTATTCTTGGAGTGTATGTACTGCAAGCAATGGGTCAGAGCTTTCAGGACATGCAGCTGGTTGGGCTGTGAAAGAATGACATGGTCTCAACAAGAATTGACCCGTCATCTAATTACTGTGCTGTCTTTACAGAGCAACCTAATTACAGACATCTAAATTGCATGGTGTTCATTCTACAAGTTGTCAGTGTGACTGAGAGGTCAGCTAAATCAACATTGTCTGCTTGACTTCTGTACTGTAAAGGCTATTGTGGTCTCTCACTGTGGCATCGAGTAAATGCAGATTTTTGTGTCCAAGTGTATTAAAACAATAGTTAACTGCAAATGTAAAACACCATTCTGGTCAATTTTTTTAATTGGCCTGATTGACATAAAACATAACTTTTGGCACTCTAAATAAAAAGCTAACATTTATTTCGTTTTTTCCTTATTTCTCTGGTCTGTTGGTCATTAAAAAGCAAAAATATCACTCTTGAATAAGAGTAGGACTATATTTACTGGGAGTCTTTGGGCCCAATACTTAAAATGACAAATATAAAGTTGAAAAACAAATTGATGCCTGATCTATCTGAAAAGGAAAACTTCACATTTATGCTAATTAAATTATTTTTTTTAATAAGCATGTTCCTCTGGTATGATTTTTGCAGCACTATTGTAACTCAGGTGATTCCCAGAAAGATGATTAGATTTCAGTAGTTTTTTTTTTTTTTTTTTAATTTTATAGATTTGATGATTATGCTTAGCTGTTCTTTCACAGCAGAGACAGAAGAAATACTAAAGGCATGCTTCCTTTACTTTTTAAACAAATTGACTTATGATTTGCTGCAGGTACTTACTCACATGCAGTTTTAGGTTCTTCTTTATGCTTCGACCTATCCATGGAGAGGCCACGGAGCCAGTGGTTTGTCCATGAGTGGGAACAGTTGATCAAGAATACCACTTCTCAGGGATGTTCCCCAGAGGACACACGGGTGAACGGGATCAAGTATTGGATCCACTTCCGCTCTCGCCCAAAAGACGAGATCTACAGAAGAAGAGCCCAGACATGGGACGGCGCCTGTCGCAGAAGTGCCTACAAGGGTTTGAAGATAATCCACTTTATGATTTACTGTCAGCTGACACCATCAACAAAAAACCTGACCGAGCCTCATCTGGGGAAAACAGTTCTCAGTATCAGGATACAAGTGGAGTTGCAGAGAATGCTACTCCCAGACTGCTTGAAACAATCAGAAATGATGCAGAAAAGGAGAAAATGGGGGATGAGGAAGCAGAGCATGGCTCCAATAACATAGTGGAACACATCCTTGAAAGAGCTGAAAGGCATCAACAAGATCCAGGAGGAAATTTGTGACTTGAGGCAGTATCTGTCATCTGTGCGAGGTTCAGTGGATGAAGTATCCTGTTGTGTTGACGCAGTGCTCAGTGAAATAGGTGAGCTGTACTCTGGCGCTTCAGCTTCAGCTCCACCTCCGCCTCCGCCTCACCATAATCCCATTTCTCAAACACCACGCTTCAGGCGTGGAAGCCTGGGAAGACAGAATGCCATCACATCTCTTCCCGAGAAAGATGTCTTACCACTGTTGGATATCAAAGAGTATGGGAAAGATGTAAGATACCTATCATCTCACAGGTCTCTCAAAGATTGGCAAGATGATGATGAAACCACTCTCAGATCCGTCTGCCGAATAGACAAAGAGAACTCAGAACAGAGTTTAAACTTGGACAAATTAAATCATGAGAAACCTGACCTCTGCTGCCTGGACATTCATTGTGAACATAACTACCAAAGCACCAGCTCTTTGTCAACGTGTCACAGTTCCAAAAGTCCTGAAGCAGGCTTTCAGTCCGGTGTCACTGAGGCTGACAGGTGGCCTTCTGGTGATATGCAGCACAGTATAAGTGGAGAGAGAGGTTGGAGTGGGGAGGACATCTCATGTGCAAATAGTGGAGAAGAGCTGGAGAACTGTCAGGATGTCTGGAACAGGTATGCTACCGAGGAGACGCAAAGCAGCACATCAGGTCATTCCTCTCATACCAGTTCTGAGCACCTTTCTTTATTGTTTGGACATCATTACAATTCTCCCTCAAGGTCTTCTAGTATGGTGGGCTGGAGGCCTCTGAGACATGAAAGGGGAGAAAACTTGGAATGTGACTGTGCTGTAAATTGCCCGTTTTCACGTAGCTCTGGTTACCACACCATGGATGCCTTTGTAAATGACATGGGGAGTGAGCCCTCCCAGAGCCTGAGCTGCTCCACTGTGCTGTTAACTGATTGTGATGATGGTTACCTGGACCCACATTCACCATACGATGATTGTCCATCGTCTAAGGACACTCTTGATCTGGGATCTGCCGAAAGTTTGGACAGGGAATGGACAGATCACAGCATTTCCAGAGAGGATGCTGAGTCTTCTGACATGAATTCTGAGAGCATACCGAAAACCCCCAATTCAGGTTTGGAGGTAACGACTTTTAGCAAAGCTGTTTTCACTTTCAGATCAGCTTTGAAAGATGCTTTGAGAAAGTTGGACGGATCCAACCCTGAAGGAGCGAAAGATGATGGAGAGACTGTCGAACAATGTAGGAACCCTGCAAAGCAGAGCAGTGCTGAGTATAGAGAGGACAAGGTTTGTCTGACAGAAAATCAAATTCAGTTCGGCTCTCCAAAGGAGGCCAGTGAAGCTTCAGTCTATGTGGATTGTGGTGAGACACAAAAGAATAAATCCTTTTCCCTTCGAACATCCCCCCATAAAGGAAACTACTCCCCACGCACTCCAGTGGAGCATCACTTCACAGAAGTTTCACAGGGAAAAGAGCAGTGTTCAAAAGATGGGGAACTGTTCAGCTTCGATTTAACACCAGACCGCAGTCCTGGAGTTCAGGATGAAAGTCTTTTGGGTCCAGCGCTCAGCGCAGATGAAGCAAGGTTAAGTCCAATAAGAGAAGACTACGTCCTTGCTGAAGTAAATAAAGGGAAGTCAAGTGATGCCAGTCACAGAGAACGAATATCTAATTTTCAGCGCATTCTGAGAGAGAAAAGAGGCAGTTTCGTCATAGACTTTCCAAATCTTCTCAAGGGTCCCAGGGGTCCCATGGCTCTCAAGGGTCTCAGGGGTCCCAGTCTCAAGATGAATTTATTCCAGGTATTTTTACTCTTTACATTTCATTTTTATTACTGACAAGCCCAGTAATATGGCAAAAAATGTAAATAATTGTAGTATTAAGTGACCTAATATAAATTAATATTACAAAAAACCTCTTTTCAGTTGAACATTTAGTAGTTTTCAGTCATCATGTTGTTGGTGTAATCTTATGAAAACATTCTCAGTTAAAGCTATGCCACATGATTTATAATTCATCAGATTTTTTTTTCTTTTCAGAGTATGGAAAAGAAGATAATCAGGTTACTGATTAAATCAGATACATGTTTGATTTTAGTGTTCATGTCTGTTGATTTTATTTTATTTGGACGAGGGATTCTTTTATTTATTTTTTCTACCCACATTATGTGTTTTGCTTTCAGAGAATGCTTGTTGACACTAATAATAAATAAAACACTAATAGCCATTGTAAACATTAAGTTTTCAACTTTTTGTATTGATAAATTTACATTTTGTATTCAAATTATAATTTTGCCATCCTAAAAAACACCATTTGTCCTGTTACTACAGTCTTTCCACATTATATTTTGTCATTGGTTTGTTTCAAGTGCCAGTTTTTGTGCAGTTACTTGACATTTTTATTATGATTCTTTTTTTTCCCCCAAAAACTCTCCAAACTTGTACTGTATGTGAAACACTAAAGGATCACCACTCCTAATTATCAGATGGATGCACAAGCAGTTATCAAAGACCTGATCTACAGTATATGTTAAATCTTCAAGCCAAATTTTGGGTTGTTTGCACAACCCTCGTCAAGATTTGCCTTTATCTGGCTCCTTTATGGTGTCTCTGAAGCTCTGGTCCTGTTTCATTTTGAAATTCACTTCACCTTACATATTGTGTAATTAAAGGGTCCCGCCATTTTTTGATTTACCTTTGCATGCTCAGTGACATTACAGAGGTGAAACTCAACCATTTTTTTTTAATTTACCCCCACTCCTATTCCCTGTCTTTTCATAATGTCCCTCTGAAGTCCTCAAACTGATGTCTCTTATCTAAAATGTTACAGGTCAGAGATGTGGAGCCCAGTACTAGACAGGCCTGGGTCAAACCAAGGTCAGTCATACAGCATTAACAGCTACTGTATATCTTTTGTACTTTTGAGGATTGTATTGGGGAGTTTTGAATTACTGAATCAACAGCAAAAAAATGTATATGTCAAAAATAGGTTGGGTGTAGTCTTGTGATTTGTTATTGTAATTCCTGTTAAAGCGGATTGGATGTGAACTGTTGCTATTTTTACTCTGAGGCCTTTTCTCTAAACTATCTTTGTTGCTGCATAGTGGTGGATCTGGTCTGTATGGAATTGACAGCATGCCAGACCTGCGCAAAAAGAAGCCCATACCGTTGGTCAGCGATGTGGTCAGTACCAGGATGTTATTCTTTTGCTCCTATATTCTGTATTTGTCATTTGGCATCCTGCCTGTTTAGTCTTTCTTTGTGAGGGCATGTCTTTGTGTTTGTTAAACCACCACTGAAGTCACAGTTATACTTTTTATCTGTAAGCTGCATTTGGGATGAGATTGTCATCAGCACATGAACACAGATATGAAATCACACTGCTAATGTCTCTCTCCCTCCTCTCTTTAACCTGAAACTATTCCCCACAACTCTCTTGAATGCATTCACTCCTCTTGGTCAGGCCATGGTAAGTTATAGAAGGCAGTTGCCACTCCCTTTTCCAACTGAAGCACCAAATGACAAATAGGAACAAACAAATAAAAAGAAAAAAAAGTTGCCATGTTAACAGCATGTTGATATCTTTGATTGCAGGGGTCACCTTTAATATCATGAAAACATGCATGCATCCTCATGGTCCTCATAGCTTTTCCTCCTACTTCATATTACCACTGAACAATATAATTGCTAAATATTTCCTCCACCTTTTTGGTGTATGGTTTTCCTAACTAACTGAGCCATTAATAGAAATAATTAAAAGTTCTAAATCATGTTAGTTAAAGTGCTTTAACAAAGTGCTGTTTGTTTAAGTCTAATCATGTGTCTATTAAGTAAGCTGCTCCTCACTAGTTGCTTGAAACTAACAATACTCACACGGGTTTTTTTTTTTTTTTGTTGATCATCTGTAAGGGGTTCATAAATAGGAGAAACAAACCCTGCTAACCCTCCTAACTATCCTTATAAACATCCTCACCATTCACTCTTAGAGAGATCCTACAGTAGTGCTCTCGGTTGTGGGTAGGACATATTTGTTTACTCAATGGAAACTCATGCAAATGTTGCTTTGCCACATCTTTTTTTTTTTTAGTCCCTTGTCCAAGCCAGGAAGGCAGGAATTGCCTCTGCTATGGCTTCTCGGTCCTCATTCAAAGATGAGGAGTTGGTGAGTATTAAATACTATTTACACCTTCTCTGATATGTTGTTTTAACACTAGTAGATTGGTTCCAATAGATATGATTTTAATGTTCTCTGTTTATTGTGCCTTAGTGGCAGACTTCCTATGCTTTAGAATATAGGTGTCAGAAAAATAGATTGTGTGTAAACTATCTTCCTATGACCATACATTTATCATATAAATTGTTATCCTTCTGTAGAAAACCCATGTGTACAAGAAGACCCTGCAGGCCCTCATTTACCCGATATCGTGCACTACACCACATAACTTTGAAGTGTGGACGGCCACCACACCCACATACTGCTATGAGTGTGAGGGACTGCTGTGGGGAATTGCTCGACAAGGCATGCGTTGCTCCGAGTGTGGGGTCAAGTGCCACGAGAAGTGCCAAGAACTGCTGAATGCTGACTGCCTACAGCGTGAGTGTTGTCCAGAAAATGGTTCAAGATGGTGCACCACGATCTAAAGTGGCATTATCATGCATGTTTTCTTGTCAAAGAGCTCATTGTTTGAAGTGTGTTTTCATAGTTGCCAACATTAACAGGCTTTTCATCTAGTCTAACAAAAAAGTAAGACAAAATATGCTTTTCATTCTAGTTAAACCTTACTTATACTTTTTTTTTTTTACTCATTTGGATTGCATGTAGGTGCTGCGGAAAAAAGCTCTAAACATGGAGCTGAAGACAGGACTCAAAATATCATCATGGCCATGAAGGACAGGATGAAGATTAGGGAAAGGAACAAACCAGAGATCTTTGAGCTCATCAGAGAAATGTTTGTCATTGGCAAAACCATTCATGCTCAACAGATGAAGGCCATCAAACAGAGTGTGTTGGATGGCACCTCAAAGTGGTCTGCCAAGATCACCATCACAGGTATTCACTAAGCAAAACTTCACAAAAAAAATGTATTATTGAGCTGTAACTTAACTCTGCATAATCAATTTTAAATATAGAACTTGTAATTAGTGCTGGGCGGTATGACCAAAAATTTATATCAAGGTATTTTTCAAAATTATATCGGTATCACGGTATTTTTTATTTTTTTGAAGGCACAACTGGGTGTTAACCACATTTTCTAATCATTTAGAGAGGAATTGCTGCAGTAAATTGGCTTAGAATTACCTATTTTACTGTCACGAGGAGTGAATATTGTAGAAAAACATTCATATCTACACTAGTATTAATACAGGTTTGCATGGCCTCACAAAATTATACTATTTACAAAGAGGTGGCACTCGTGATTCTAATTAAGTGAAGGAATCAGAATGATGATAGTTGCAGTTAAAATACAGAACCCTTTTATTTTTCTAATTTTGCAAACAACTTGAAAAAACATATTTTGTAGGAAAAAAAAATCAACATTAATTACACAATGTAAACAACGTTCTAAAGTTGTAGCCGCGGAGGCAACACCAGCCTGGTGTTGCCTCCGCGGCTACAACTTTAGCTCGGCAACATTTGCAGATTATCGTAGTTTGTTGGACGTCGTCTTTTTTAAATCCAAAGAATTTCCACACGACAGACACGGCTCCTCGTTTAGGATGAAGTTCCTCAGTCTCATGTTGCCGTTCTGGAGCTTCCACTTCGGAACTTTCGCTGTCCCGAACTAGTAGCGTGTTGTGCCTCCAGTGCAACTGCAAAACATTCCCCGTCCAACAATGCTCTGCGGCACTTACGTTCCGCCGCGCGGCGTTCCCAACGTTGTGTACGCTACAGTACATACTCACCGGTATTACAGTATATGAAAAATTCATATCATAAGAAAAATAAACACCGGTATTCGGTATGAACCGGTATACCGCCCAGCACTACTTGTAATGAAGTTAATCTTCAGGGCTGTTACATATTTGTTTCTCTGTTGCCGTTTCAGTCGTTTGTGCACAAGGACTTCAGGCAAAAGACAAGACAGGCTCTAGTGATCCTTACGTCACTGTTCAGGTGGGCAAGACAAAGAAGAGGACCAAGACCATTTATGGCAACCTCAATCCAGTCTGGGAGGAGAAATTCCACTTGTAAGTCATGAAATATGCTTTTTTTTTAAGTTATTTATTTTTTTTATTCCTTTTATTAACTGTAGTGGTCATACTTTATATAAACAGTAAGAAATGTTCATCTCAAAAACATTGAGACAATCTGCATCCAGATTTCATATTACCTTGTGTGTGTGCTTTTTTCAGTATTGTAGCACTTTAAGTTCTCAAGTGCTCTTTGGGAATTAATAAAAACACCTTATTCTCAACTGTAAATAAAAATGGATTCCAATAATTTTGAGAATACATAAACCCCAACTTTAATTGGATTTAGCTCAAAGAAGAAATACTGTAAAATGTTGATCTTGAAGTTTCAGCTTTTCAGTAGTTTTATGCCTCCCTTAAACTCATTTTTGTGTAACCAGTAGGAGTGACGGGGTTTGATTGTTGTCAGGATATTTAAGCACCTGGACTCCTATTAAGGAATCAAAATGTAGGATTTGCAGATTGTGGTCTGCAGTTGTCTTGCTGAAAACTTTCCAGCATTCAATCTGCTGGAAATGTCTCTGTTCCACTTAAAATTAAAGACTGAGTTTATTTAGAAAAAAAAAAAAACATGAAATTCCTTACATACTTTTATTATGAACGTTTAAAACAGTGGCTCTCCATTTTTGGAAGCAGGTCAGAATAATTTCTTCGTTTCTTGTCAGCGAGTGCCACAATTCTTCAGACCGCATCAAGGTGCGTGTGTGGGATGAAGATGACGACATCAAGTCTAGGGTAAAGCAGCGTCTGAAGAGAGAGTCTGATGACTTCCTGGGTCAGAGTATCATTGAAGTTCGAACGCTGAGCGGAGAAATGGATGTCTGGTACAACCTGGGTCAGTATGATGCCTTGTGTTTTGCACTGCCCAAAATATGTATGAATGAAAAATTGAAAACATCACCTTCATTATTTTACTGGACTAGAATAAAATGGCAAGTATACATTCAAATTTAGCTCATTCTTAATTGCAGCATGACTCCCTTTTCTTGGATCTTGAAGATTTTTCACATTTAGGTGAAAAGGAAGTTCAGTTCCCTTTATTCAGGCCTTTGAGAATTACTGAGCTGCATGACTGAGAGTCTGCTCCAGTACTGTGGCTCATTCTTTAATGTTTCCTCCCCAGCCTACAGGGAAAAACTCAACGACCTGAATGTCATTTACCTGCTACATCGATTTTAACGTCTTTGTTTTCTTTTGCGCCCAGAGTTTTGTTTTCAGCGAGTGTAGTCAGCAGTTTGTTGACGAACCTCCTTGGTCACATATCTTTTACCTGTAGTAATTCAAGCATGGAGTTTCTCCCAAAGCTGGTTGTGGTCTGCATGACAGTACTGGCTTTCCCTCACAAGCTAATTCTTTTAAGCTGTAACTGAGTCCTGTCTTTCAAGCTGGCAGCTATATTCCCTAGAGTGTGAGGAGATTTCCATTAGGAAACATCCTAAATATAAAAACACACAACACATAAGAGCTTTGTCAGTCTAATGTGGTAGTTTGTAGTTTAAATAAAGGCAGCTTGAATAACTCTGTGGATAAAATCACTTCCTGATCTTTTGTGTGCAAATTGCACTGATTTTGGGCTTCTTCATCTCTTTTTCGTGATTTTATCTGTCTTTAAAACCCATCTAATTTCCGTATCTATGTTGTGCGTAAGCATGAGGCCCTAAGTAACTCCTAGCTAGCTTCCATTAGGCCAGCTAATACGCAACTATAATGTGTCCTACCACAACTATGTAGATGATACTCAGATCTATGTATCACTGACAGCAGGAGAACACGGGCCTGTAGATTCATTGTGTCACTGCATCAAACAGATCAGTGTGTGGATGCAAAACAACTTTCTCCAGCTAAACAAAGAGAAAGTGTTATCAGTCACCTTGAGACCCTATCAAGAACCTAAAAATCAGGTCAGAGATTTAGGGGTAATATTGGATTCAGACTTGAACATTAACAGCCACATTAAAGCAATGACATCAGCAGCATTTTACTATCTAAAAACATTGCCAGAATCAAAGGAATAGTGTCTAAACCAGATTTAGAAAGACTAATCCATGCGTTGGTCTCCACCAGGTTAGACTGCTGTTACGGCCTGCTCACTGGGCTCTAACACCAGCTGTAAGACAGCTGCAGTACATCCAGAACACAGCTGCACGAGTCCTGACTAGAACCAGGAAATATACGACCATATTAGTCCAGTCCTGAGGTCTCTGGCTTCCTGTCACTCAGAGAATAGACTTTAAAACAGCTCTACTTGTGTTCAAGTCTCTTCATGGCCCCAAAGTCCATCTCTGACATGTTAGAGCCATATGAACCAACCTGGACTCTGAGAACCTCAGGTAGTGGTCTCCTGCTGGTGTCCAGAGTCAGGACTAAACAAGGTGAAGCTGCATTTCAGTTTTATGCTCCTAAAATCTGGACCAGTCTTCCAGAAGATGTGAGACAGACCTGAACCCTGACAATGTTCAGATCCAGGCTGAAAACAGTTCTGTTTAAATGTGAACATGACATCATTTTTAATTCATTTTTGAATTAATTTATTCTTCTGTTTAAATTAATTTTTGATTTTAATTTATTAATGACTATTTCTATGCTCTGATGATTTATGGAATGACTCCTTCTTGTGATTTTATGCATCTGTAAAGCACTTTGAATTGCCTTGTGTACGAATTGTGCTCTACAAATAAACTTCCCTTGCCTAGATTAAAATGCTAAAATAGATTTTGCTTTTCAGATTATCACTGAATATGAGCATGGCCTAAATTTTATTGGTATTCCTTTTAAATAGAAATATGAGGTGTCTAGTTTCATGTTCCCTTTTGGAAAAAAAAAAATCTGGCTGGGGGAGTTATCAGTTTCAATGTGTAGTAAAATTAAAAATCAGCCGTCTAATATGGACTGTCTATTCCAAACATTTTCCTTTCTCCCTGTCTTCTTCTGCTCCCATGGCTCCCTCCCTTCTTCTCTCCTGACATGAGGTTATCAAGTGGCAGCGCTCCCGTCGGAAATCGACCGCTCTACCGACATGTACAAATTACCTTTAATGATGTGCCTGTCAGGGCAAATAGCAGGGGCGAGCCGCCAAGCACTCCACCTCCAGAAAAGCTCCGGCTCAAATGTCTTTGGTGATCAGGCGCAGATCCACGCAGCCCACTGCCATTGTCTCGCTCACTATCAGCTGGAGGACTTCCATTAGCACCGCGGGCTCTGCACTGCCATCAAACTGCAGAAACAAAATCCCCTACAATAGAACTGCCACATTAATAGCCTGTAATTAGTTTCCAGCTAACAGACCTGGTTTCATGTGCCTCCCTGACACAGATTTGGATCAGAGTTATGAATTAGGAGCAAGATTGTGTGTGCGTTTGTGTATCTGAATGGCTCTACTTGTGATTAATTACAGAGAAGAGGACGGACAAGTCAGCTGTGTCAGGTGCCATTCGCCTTCAGATCAATGTGGAGATCAAAGGAGAGGAGAAAGTGGCTCCATATCACATGCAGTACACCTGTTTGCATGAGGTAGATCGCAACTGGAAACATACAGGACTTTTGACTAAAAGAGTGTTTTTTAGATAACGGCTGTCTCTGGATAATTGTGACCTATAATTAAGATTTGCTGTAGATTAGACTGGTTTGAAGAGGATTAAAATCCAATATACCTTTGTAACAACTGTTTAATCTCACACTTTTTCCAAAAAAAAAAAAAAAGTCCAATTCAAAGATTTCAGATGTTTGTTCCAGATCTCTAAAAATCATTTTTCCTGTTCCTGCCTATTAGGTGGACAGTTCTTCTGAGTGTGTTATTGTTATGTGTCCCAGAATCTTTTCCACCATTCAACTGATGTGCTCGGTCAAGGTGTGGTGAAAATCCCTGAGGCTCGTGGAGACGATTCGTGGAAAGTGTACTTTGATGATGTGGCACAGGAAATAGTTGATGAGTTTGCCATGCGTTACGGGATTGAGTCAATCTACCAGGCCATGACGTAAGTCTGAGATGTCATCATGGGTAAAAGGATTGACTCCCCAGCTCTCTCCCCACCTGTTAATGTTTATATAACCACTTCTTCCACTTTGTTCCTTCCCATTTCTTTCTGCCTTTGTCTGTTGTAACAAAGTGCCGCTTAAAGCTGTTGTCGTTCCCCGTTGGCTCTCAAATGGAGGAAAATCAATTACAAAATAGCTGAGGTTTTATTTGTCACCATGAAAAGTCATGATCCATGCACATTTCCATTAGTGAAACATATCATTCACAGAAAGCACACACTAATGGGTCATCCTTCAGCTTTGATTTATCAGATAGCTGATAGGTGCATGAAATGACCAGTCCTGATCGTGATCGTTAGATAAAACAAAACCCTTGAGAGGACTGGCTTTCCAAATAGGCAGACGTGGACAACTCATCAAATCCTCTTCTTCCTGAAAATGAAAAGTCTTTGTAATTGTGAGCAAGTTTAAAACTAAGCAGCTTGCGTTTCTCTTTCTAGGCACTTCGCCTGCCTGTCAACTAAGTACATGTGTCCTGGAGTTCCTGCAGTGATGAGCAGCCTTCTGGCTAACATCAATGCCTTCTACGCCCACACAACAGCCTCCACCAACGTGTCCGCCTCCGACCGATTTGCTGCTTCCAATTTTGGGGTTTGTTCTACCGCTAAGTGATGCAGTTGTATTTTGTCTTTCAATCTTCGTCATTTGACTTAACTCATCCGGGCAACTATGTTTCTCTTTTTGTGTCTTGTCAGTCTTTCCTCATTAATAGGCCCTGACTCACATTTTATTTTCTCTTTCCATACAGAAAGAACGCTTTGTCAAGCTCTTGGACCAGCTGCACAACTCCTTGCGTATTGACCTTTCTACATATAGGGTAAGATTCTCATTAAAGTGACTTCCTGTAATGACAGATGCAGTTATGTTTATCTATTTTTTTCCAACAGAAAACATGTTCTTTTTTTTGCATTCAGTGACTTCTTGTCTACTAGTGTGAATTTCAATAGCAATTTTAATAAGAATGTAAAATGTTGTAATTTTTACTTGAATTATGATTTTTAGTAATATTGAATTAACATTTAAAATAAACTTCTGCTTCCTCCGTAGAACCACTTCCCTGCGAGCAACAAGGATCGCCTGCAAGATTTGAAATCCACTGTGGACCTTCTAACAAGCATCACCTTTTTCAGGATGAAGGTGGTTAATCATATCATTCATTATATTTATATAGAGCTTTCTTCATATAATATAATAAAAAGGGTGAGAAAGAGCGATATGAGAGAGAGAGATGAGAAGAGATGTTTGTGGTTGTTCACTGACAGTGGTGATGTCTCCATCTGGTGTTCAGGTCCAGGAGCTGCAGTCTCCACCCAGAGCCAGCCAGGTTGTGAGGGACTGTGTCAAGGCCTGTCTGAACTCTACGTACGACTACATCTTCAACAACTGTCATGAACTGTACAGCCGACAGTACCAGCCTGCTGACACAGTGAGTCAGACAGAACTAATCTCTGCACAGGATACAGCGTCAGGAATCAAAAGATGTTCTGGTTTTCATGTTTCAAACTGAAATTGTTTTTACATGGTAATAGAGACAATTATGGACTACAATAATAACTAGCCATCCACAACAACTGGCTCATTACATTGTTTTACTTTTGTCATCCAGAACAAAGAGGAGGTGTCTTTGGAAGAGGAGGGTCCAAGCATCAAGAACTTGGACTTTTGGCCCAAACTCATCATGCTTATCGTGTCCATAATTGAAGAAGACAGGAACTCCTACACACCTGTGCTGAATCAGTCAGTAATGCTACTTGAATGAATCTTTAACAATTACCTTTAATGTCAATGCATCTTGACTACAGCTTGTTTCATAACACCTCTTTCTAAATGCTTAAAGTATGAATCAGTCTTGCAGCGAGGATCTAGAGTTAGTGCGTCTTTATTTAGGCTCTGCACAAAACTCCTCCCTGCTCCAGGTAGTGAGGACGAGAACTCTGGCAACCCAGAAATGCACAGCCATATAGACTGAACTTTACACACCCCCACATCAATAAACACATCACTCTACAACTCACATCTTCAGTTGTGTGATAACAGTTACTCCTCCTTGTTATCTAATCGTACTCGGGCATTCCAACAAGTAAAGGTGACTAAAGGTATAACTATATTAAGAAGAAAGACATATATCTTACACCACAGGATACCATAAAGTATCTAATATGTTTCCATCAGATGCTCAGGTTATGTCGTGTATTTTATTTGGTTTGGAGTCCTCTTTAATTCACACATCCTGTGTTCACTCAGGTTCCCTCAAGAGCTGAACGTAGGAAAGGTGTCTGCAGATGTCATGTGGACACTGTTTGCTCAAGATATGAAATACGCTATGGAAGGTTGGTCTTCTGTCCCACTGGACATGTTCTTAAACCCATATTTACCACTATTTATATTATTATTCTGCTGCATTGAATTTTTAATATTGATTTTGTCAGCTTGAACTGCGGGAAGAACGACTGTTGAGAGGACTGTGACCTCCTGCCAACTGTAATGTAACTTGACATGAACAGAAAGATAAATTCCTGGTAAAAATGATCAAGTGAAAGTAAAGAGAGCAAAATAATAACTGTGCAGTGTTTAAAGCTGCTTATGTTTCCCTGGAGCCTCTTCATACTTTTCCACTGCTGGACTGTAAAATGCTTTTGGTCTTCTGAGGCAGTTATCTTTTATTCTAGCCCTCTTCCTCACCGTGAGTCACTTTGGGGACTTGCTCTGTTTATTTGACAGAACACAGCACAACAATCGAGGGGTGGTCCCCTTCTAAATTTATATTAAAAGTGATTGTACACTAAATGTACAAACAGATGTAATGAGAACTTACTCCAGGCTATATAAAACCAGGACTTGTCGCTTTAAGGAAGTTAAGTCTCCATTTTTTTTGAGTTAATGATTGCTTTTTGTGCAAAACTGTTCTCGAAGTGAAATGAGTGATGTATTGGCTTTATTGAAAAAAAAAAAATTACCAAGAGAAGCACAACTGTTGGACATCATCCATTTGTAAACACACAAAATTGTGTGTGTGTGTGTTTTTTTTTGTCAAGTATTACACTGTTGGAGGAATTTTCTTTCCAAAACAACGATACATTAACATATTTTTTTAAGTCATATGTCTAAATCCAAAGACTGCCCAAGCCTATGTGTTAACTTCTGTACAAAAGTATTGACCTCTTCTGTCAGGAGGCTTTCGTATTATCAGAATTAAGATGTATTTTGAAAATGCGCATCTGCCCTCTAAATAAATTAAATTAAATTTAAGTCAGTGATGGTAGAAGACTTCTTTTTCGGGAGATTAAGAGTGGCAAAAAAATAAATCTTAATTAACCCTAAAAAAGCTCTTGATCTTTCCTGACAACAACTTGATCTCATTCGGGTTTCTGTTTTCATGTTCTGCAGAAATGTTACGACCATGAGGATTATACACATAAATCACAAGCTGTTTATTAATCTTTTTTTTTTTGTTTTTTGTGGGGACATTGCTGGACTCACTTCTTTTTGTGTTTTGCTTGTAGAGCATGAGAAGCACAGACTGTGTAAGAGCACAGACTACATGAACCTACACTTCAAAGTCAAGTGGCTCTACAACGAATATGTCAAGGAGTTGCCAAACTTTAAGGGCGTTGTTCCTGACTATCCATCGTAAGTGCACGGAGCTTGTTCACCGGCTGGCACAGAGGAGTAAAAAATATAAACCTGTGTTTTGAGATAGGCCATTATAGGGTAATCTAATCTTTACTGTCCTTTCTAGATGGTGTGTCCAGTTTGTTCTACAGTGGTTGGATGAAAATGAGGATGTATCTATGGAATTTATGCATGGAGCCCTGGAGAGAGACAAAAAAGATGGAGTAAGAACATTTATATTGACTTCTTCATTGCTTTTAAGAGGTTGTGGTATAATCAGAGTGAAATGACTCCTTTTCTTTTCAGACAGACACACACACCTAGTCTCAGCATGCATGGATCAGAACTTTAGTCATCGCATGTGGATATTTTAGCATACGGTCTGCTACTGTTGCATCTCAAACATGAGTGTTGATAATAATTTCAGTATTATTTATGCTCTCAGTTCCAGCAGACCTCTGAGCATGCCTTGTTCTCCTGCTCTGTTGTGGACATCTTCACCCAGCTCAACCAGAGCTTTGAGATCATCAAGAAACTGGAATGTCCTGACCCTAACGTCATGGCTCAGTACAGCCGCCGCTTCTCCAAGGTAATCTGCTGCACTGGATTGTGACAAAAACCCCTGAAACCATCTCAGACTTCAACAAAATTCTTGCAGCGTCTCCGGTTTGTACTGTAACTCACAGCTGTTGCTGATATTTAAAGTGTTTTGTTTTTGTCCTAAAATATCAAACTAATTGACAACAAACATGTTGGCCTTTTTAATTTTAAAGGCACAGAAGATGACTTTATTTTGGACTCATTGAAATCGTAGTACTCTTTCCTCTCACTGAACAGTTTCAGCAGGACTTCAGTTGATTTTAATCTCCTTTTTTTGCCTCTTAATTTTGCAGACAATTGCCAAAGTTCTTCTGCAGTACAGTGCCATTCTGACTAAGAGTTTTGCTTCATATATTGACAAGGAGAAGATTGTAAGTTGCTACCCTTGTTTATGATTTATGTTCTTCATACTTCAGTCATCTGTTTAAAAGTCTGTGATTTTTCTTTATCTGTGTTGCCTGAGATTCTGTACAATATGCACTCCCCATTGAATTTCAGGAGAATGTTGATATTTCATAGATTAGATTAACACCAGGCAAAATATGCATCCTGGGTTTAAATGGGACATATGTCCTTTCCTCAAAGGTTGACACGATTTGCTGATATAACTGTCTGTGGCATGCTTTGGTCTCAGTGCTACAGGGATGCGGTACAGTCTCAGCTACCCTCCTCTCCTATGTGCCCAGAAATCTTTATTCCAACTTTACACTACCCACTTCTGCAAATGCAACATGACGTGAAATTTGAACCGCTCATTTAATTGTATCTTCTCAGACTTAGGCCGTGCTCCAAAAAAGTTTTTGATTTGGTTGTGACTTCATACAATTTAATGTCGGCTCCCAAGGAAACGTCTTTATTTTTGCCTTTATAAACCCTTTTATGAACCTTTTATGCTCTGTTTGCATTGTCTCTCTTGCAGCCCTGTGTCCTAATGAATAACGTGCAGCAGTTAAGAATCCAGCTGGAGAAGATGTTTGAGTCCATGGGTGCCAAACAGGTGAGCGGGGAGACAAAAAGTGTGCACGAGAATGCACATTGCTGCACAAACTTGACTAGATGATATGCTCCATTAAATACTTGGTTTAGAAAAAAAATAGCAGTGGTTCTTAATGAAGCAGATGTATTTTTGTCTTCTGTATGTCAGGTTGCAACAGAGGAAGCACGTGTATGTACCGTAATGCTGCTGTAGCTAATCTGAAGTCGTAGAGGGACAGAATTGCTTTATTAGTCCTCGTCTTTACAGGAACCATAATGAAAGTTGATTTTGCTCTGAATATTACGTTACATTCAAGTCTGTGTTATTTGATGTTGTCAATGAGAAAGTGTAGCCTTAGGTTAATAGTTTGTAGCTCCTTCCCTGTGCTGCATAGAACACTACTGAATACTCAGGAGACCTAATCCAGTTGTTCTCTGCATCTGTACTGTATCTGCAGAAACAACAGTCTGTAGCTTCTGCTTATTAGCTGCTCTGAATCCTTAATGTGACTTATTCATGTCATTTTGTAGCCACAGTAGCTGTAGCGACATTATTTGTATTTAGTATTTTGACTGTAGTTGTTGGATGCAGTAGCTTATGTTTCAACCAGTTTGTTCACATTACAATTAAAGCTAGATGAAATCGTAGAGGAGGAGGAAGAGGAGGCAGCAGGAGAGGAGGTAGGCTTCTATCATGGTCTGTTGAAGGCACGTATTTGTGCTCATTAACATCTTTCTGTAGTTTAAGTAGTTAATGGTATGCAGCGGACCACTAAATTGATCATCTCTCTCTGCCTCTGGCTTGAACAGCAAGTTGTGGCAGAGGATGAGGAAGCAAAGGCTCTGGTGGGTACTGTGAATGGCAGCTGTTGAATAGAATATGCAGTCAAAATAATTAGCACTAGAAGCGGTTGTAGAATACGTAGTGGCTTAACATTTCTAGTTGCTTGAACTGTAGTGTGACCATGTTCCTGTTTGCTGGGAATGGGAACTGTTCATCAGCTGGTAACAATGTAACACCACCTATAATGCATCTAGATCAGTAGCAGCACATTCCCTCGCTTCACTCTTAGTTTTTCAGTTGTCCATTTCTTGCTAAATACAAATCGGCTTCCATAAATGAAGAGAACACCTCAAAAGACCACGATATCATGCAGTCTAAACAAATGAATACACTTTGCTTGGAATAGCAACATCCCCACTTGTATGGAAAAAGTATTGGTTCTTAGTTTTTGTTTCTGGGGGAGAAGAGAAACAACGTTTTGCTTTAAAGCTGAGGAAATGGTCATAACAGGAAGGCGTGTGAAACAGCTTCATTCTTTGGCTAATTGTATATGCAAAATAATTTTGGGTGTCTATTTTTGTAAACTCTTGATATGTTGGTTCTCCTGATTGATTTGACCATGATGATGATGATGGAGGAGATGGAAGGTTATTAGATGGGACTTTCTTTAAAAGAGAGCAGTTTGTTTTCTTGGTAGCTTGGAATCATTGAAGAGAATCAACTAACAGAATTATCCACGTAGGATATGGAAGTGCTACAACTTAGTCTTTTTCCTCTCTTTTGCTGATCACACACTAAAATAGTTGATGAAATATCTATAAGTTGCTGGTATGATTGTGCTTTTTAAAATAAAAAAATAGAATATTTCAAATTATATGTGGAATAACTCACTGAATGAAGTCCATTTTCTCTTCTAGCCCAACAACAGTATGCCCGCATGGCAGGCAAGTTCAGTGTGCATGCAGACATGTTTGCTAACACATGGCTGCATGTACTAAAGTGTTCATGTAACTGGCACTTCGTCTATTTCCAGAATAAAGAGACCAGAATTATAAAGATGACAACAATGAGACAAATAAAAACTTTGTGTGTGCTATCTTTTTACTACACCACCTAGTTTGAAGAAAGTGAGGAAGAGGAAGAAGTTGGGGAGGAAGGGGAGAAATTAGAGGTGGAGGTTTGTTTCTGTTTGAAGTGCTTTTAAACTTCATTCGTGACTTCACTCAAGAATGTTCAACTCATTCTTGAGTGAATTTGTTCCTGCGTCCCGTTTCCTCGTTCTACCCATTCCCAGCAGCACCAGTCTTATTAGTCCTGGTAAACCAGAACACTCTTCATGGTGGAGTTCATTGTGTCTCGTTTTTATTGCCATTTGTGGCGATTTCCACTTCCCCTGACCTTCCTCAAAATTTTCATCCCCCCCTAGGTTTCTCTCAGTGTCTGTTGCAACTTTTAATTTGTTTTCTTTGTATCTTTTTTTTTTATGTATTATTTTGCAATAGACTAACAAAGACAAGGTGGGTACAAATGTTACTGTATTTAAAATGAAAAACTTGTGACAACATCTAACTGTTCATTTTAAGCAGTTTACCTAAAGACCCAATTATGGAAGTATTTCTGTGCCATCTGAGTTTGAATACGAATTTTTAAGATTGAAAATTTTCAGCATCAAAATCAGACTTTGAATTTTAAAAAACATCAGATTTCTAGCACTGAATTTTTTTTTGCCTCTGAATTTTATTTTGTTAAAATAAATTCAGTGTTAAAAAAAATTGTTGTCTTAAAATATTCAGTTTTTCAAAATTCAACACGCAAAGAAATTCAACACCCCAAAAAATTCAGTGTATAAAAAAAAAATCAACATTTAAAAAAAATTCAATGTAAAAAAATTCAACTTCAAAAGATTCAGTGTAAAAAGAACCAGACTCAACATCCAAGTCACCAGGGAGAAGCAATCGATCCCTGTCTCAATTCAGCCAACGTCCAGCCAATCACGTTACGCTCCATTGGTCATGTGACACCCACCCAGATAGTAAGACGGACCGGTCGGCCATCTACTGTATCTGGGTGGGTGTCACAATGACCAATGGAGCGTAACGTGATTGGCTGGACGTTGGCTGAATTGAGACAGGGATCGATTGCTTCTCCCTGGTGACCCGGATGTTGAGTCTGGTTCTTTTTACACTAAAATTTTTTGAGGTTGAATTTTTTTAAACTGAATTTTTTGAGGTTGAATTTTTTTACACTGATTTTTTTTTTTAGAAATTGAATTTTTTTACACTGAATTTTTTTTGAGATGTTGATTTTTTTTTTTACACTGAATTTTTTGGGGTGTTGAATTTCTTTGCGTGTTGAATTTTGAAAAACTGAATATTTTTAGACAACATTTTTTTTTAACACTGAATTTATTTTAACAAAATAAAATTCAGAGGCAAAAAAAAATTCAGTGCTAGAAATCTGATGTCTTTTAAAATTCAAAGTCTGATTTTGATGCTGAAAAATTTCAATCTTAAAAATTCGTATTCAAACTCAGATGGCACAGAAATACTTCCATACCCAATGTTGTAGAGTTTTCTTTTGTTTTTTTTAATTATTTACTATCTATTCCCCTAAAAACTTCAAAAGATGGATGCATCGGTAGAAACGGTAGGCACCAGTTCTATCTGCTGTCACATCACTTTGCAAAGTAACGATATATCAACTGCAGTTTAGTTTCAGTCAGAATATATATTTTTAAATCCTATCCCATAATGGGAAGTTGATCAAAGTTGTCCTGTGTTGCCCTCCACCTCTCTGTGCTGCTGTAGACTGAAAAAGAAATTCAAGACAAAAAGGTGAGTGTAGGTTCACCGACACACGGCACATACAGTAGGAAAAAAAACTCCCCCATACAGCACATCACACATAACTAATCTATTCCTCACTACCTTCCCTCCCAGAAGCCTTTCCTTTGTGCTGCGTAGCAGAAACTTCTTCAGTTTCTCCTCACTAATGGTCCTCTGTACCCCTGACAGCTCATTATTCAAAAGCCCATTGGATCATTGACTGAACGAGCCACAGCATGGCTTCATCCATACGCGTTAGTTTTCCTCCAGGCTCTGCTTACTGAGATGATGCCTGAGTTCATGCAGGCCAGGCAGCGGAGGCTGGCTCATGGATGTTTCTACTTGTTCATTCACCTTTTGCTCATTGGACTACAACCAATCACAATATTCTTTTTTTTTTTTTTTTTTCAAGGTGGGACAGATATGTGTCTCACATGCACTATACTTGTTAAATTTCAGAAGTATAAAATACAGACATACAATAAGACAACAAGAGTTTGATCTCATTGCTTTGCCATTTCTCAACTAATGACAGACTTGTGGGATGTTCATGAAATGCTGGCGTGACTCATCTGTCATCTTTGAAGTACCGCTGCCACTGGCAGAGTCCAGCTCTTGATATGCAGTGTAGCTTTTAGATTACAAAAACTAATTTTGAACAAAGGTTGAAAGAAGAGTCCCAGAGTCTAAAGCTTGACATTACTACCATGTCAAAGTTTGTGAAAAAGATCTTTCATCTTAAATGTCAACTTTTACCACAACGTATGCACTTAATAGCAATCTATAAAATAAATGTTAAAAAAAAACTGTGCTTTTTGTTTTCCTGCCTTCCCACAGATGGACACGGAGGCCAGCGACTTACTGAACGACCTGCAGGTGAGGCTGAACAATGTACTGGAAGATCTCAGCAGGACATTCGGGAGCAGGTATATATCCTCATTATTTTTGTACCGTTACTTCTGTAAACTCACATGCATTTGTGCTGATCAGTCATGCTTTCATTCCAGTTTCCAGGGCCGCATCAACGATTGTATGCGACAGATGGCGTCTTTGCTGTACCAGATCAAAGGGCCACTCAATGAAAACACCAAAAACCAGGTGGAGGCAGACTCTGATAACATGCTACGCCCACTTATGGACTTCTTAGATGGAAAGTGAGTGGTTACATTAGTTTTTTTGTTGTTTTTTTTATAAAGGGGTCCCCTTCAACAGATAATTGTGTGATGATGACACAATGATGTTGTGTGCATGCTTGTTTTTGCAGACTGACTCTGTTTGCTACCGTCTGTGAGAAGACTGTATTGAAGCGTGTGCTCAAGGAGCTGTGGAGGATTCGTAATGATCAGTCTTGAAAAGACTATCGTCCTGCCTCAGGGCAGCGACACCTTTGTAAAGAAACATTTTTTCTTTATTGCACAGTCATTTGCATTTTAAATGGCAAAATTAAAGAGCAGGAAAGTAGAAACTTGGCTCTTTTTTGTATTTTTTCAGGGGGCACAAATCCTGTCAGCTGCAAAAGAACTGGGACAGCTCTCAAAACTCAAGGTATCATAATCTCTGCATGTATTTTACTCTGCTTCAGTTTTATGCACCCTCAAGAAGTGCTCAAATGGTGCAGATTGAGAGTACCTAAGACAACATGTCTCTTTGCTCACCATTTGGTTTCCCAGGATCACATGGCAGGGGAGGCTAAGAGCCTTTCTCCCAGGCAGTGTGCTGTCATGGATGTGGCTTTGGACACTATCAAGGTGAGTTTCAAGTGTTTTGGTTTCACAAGGACACAGGTTAGACAAGTCAAATTAGCTTCCATCAGCTGTTCGTCCCTTCTTTAAGTAGCTAGAAAGTTACAACGGTGTTTGAATGTTTGATAAACTTTGATTACAAGTCAATAAAAGAAAATGGTTCATCAAAACAAAAATGTACTTGGTCTCTGTGTTGAAAGAAAATGATTAAGTGTTGCGTAACTGAGTGACTAAGTGGGCATCCTGTTTTACTAAAAGAACAAGGATTTTCGGAACACCTTGGTTTTTGGGGTTTTTTTGGAATGATACCAAGCTACCAGTAAAAAAAAAAAAAAAAAAAAAAATCCCTGAGATGTAAATCAGACCGGAAACTTCACAGAACCATCTTTAATATGGCTGTAATTTACACTTTTGCAACATAGAAAAAGGAAGAAAATGTCTCCATTTAGACAGACTTTTAAATACCATTTAGTTAACTAGCAAACATTCAGATCAATTTGGGCTTAACACAGTGCTTCTCAATTATTTTCTGCTGCGCCCCCCCAGGAAGAAGAAAACATTTCGCGCCCCCCCCCCTCCTCCCCACCGCGACTATAAATAGTATAATTTGTCTAAAAAATTATTGTAAGTACACCTCTGCATAAGAGTGTATCCTTATTAACATTAAGGGAAACAAAAAAAAGAAATATAGATCAACTTATAACAAAGATGAACTTTATGAAAATAGTTTTTTAGTCTGTAAAGATTTAAAGTGCATCAATCCCAACGTAGTCACAGTGAAGCCAAGCGCTACATCAGCATCGTCATATTTCCTCGTCTTAACTTTCTGGTTACTTTCGTCTGTCTCATTATCTCCGTCTCTCTCCATCTTTGTTTTCATCCCTGTTAAATATTTTTCCCTGGTGTCTCTTGAGTGGTGTCACTTCATATCTCCTGCTCTGTGCTGTATGCACACATGTCCGTGCAAAAAACCCGACACAATATAGCTAATACTCCCTGAACCCACTGGGACAATGAGAGCGCCACTGCCACCTACTGGAGTATGTGTGCAATTACACTTTATTCCAGTACGGCAAAAAAATAAAAATAAATAAACATGTTCCCTGGGGTCACTCGCGCCCCCCCTGGCATCGCACAGTGCCCCCCCCAAGGGGTCCCGCCCCACTATTTGAGAAGGACTGGCTTAACAAGAAAATCTAGCTTCTTTATATTTTGAAGCTGACTGGCTGTCCCTGTCACCGGTCTCTTCATCTCTAATTCTATATCTAAACTAAAAACAAAAAATCTTGAATGATCGGTGATCACTTAAACGTTTGAAGAAATCAGATTGTAAAAAAACAACAGTAGGTTTCAGGGCTGTTTAATAGTGAAAGTGAAAGTATTTCCACACACAATGCAAAGGGAACTCCAGGGATTGGGACTGAACAGCTGTGTAGCCTTAAGAAAACCAACTAATCAGTGAGGCCTAACCTGGAAAAAAGTCTTCAATTTGCTAGGGACCATAAAGATTGGACTCTGGATCAATGGAAGAAGGTCATGTGGTCTGATGAGTCCAGATTGACCCTGTTCCAGAGTGATGGGAGCATCAGGGTAAGAAGAGAGGCAGATGAAGTGATGCTCCCATCATGCCTAGTGCCTACTGTACCAGCCTGTGGGGGCAGTGTTCTGATCTGGGGTTGCTGCAGTTGGTCAGGTCCAGGTTCAGCAACAGTATGAGCTCAAAGAATGAGGTCAGATGACTACCTGAATATACTGAATGACCAGGTTATTACATCAATGGATTTGTTCTTCCCTGATGGGAAGGGCATATTCCAAGATGACAATGACAGTATTCATCAGGCTCAAATTGTGAAAGACTGGTTCAGGGATCAGGAGACATCATTTTCACACATGGATTGGCCACCACAGAGTCCAGACCTGAACCCCATTGAGAATCTTGGCAAAAAATTAATGCAACTCTGGATGGAAATAAGTGTTGTGGCTTTACAGAAGCTTATCGAAATGGTGTCTTTGCAAATGTGTACTGTAATCAAAACTAAAAGCAGTCCAGTGAAATGTTAGTGTGATTTATTTTGTTTTTGTTTTTTCTTTTTTTTTTTTTTTTTTGGGGGGGGGGGGGGGGTGTGGATGGGCAAATGTATAATTAATGATATTTTGACCACATTATTGAAGCCTTCTGTTGGTTCTCCCCTGTGTTTTGTCTTCAGCAATACTTCCATGCAGGAGGTAACGGCTTGAAGAAGGCGTTCCTGGAGAAAAGCCCTGAGCTTTCCTCGCTCCGCCACGCTTTGTCGCTCTACACTCAGACAACAGACACACTCATCAAGACCTTTGTGACCACGCAACATGCACAAGGTAGTTCACCACTGCCCAATACCGTGTATGAAACAGAGAGAAAAAAAAATGTTTTTTTCCCAAATTAGATCAGAATACTTATTCAGGGAAATGCCTGCTTGAACACATACACATAGTTTATTTTAGTTTTGCGTCTGTTCTTTGCGTGCTTGTGATGCTGGACTTTGGTAACTTGTTATTGCTGTCTTCTTTTTTATCTCCTGTGCTGCCTCTGTGCCAGTGCACAATGGAAAGGGTATTAGGTTAACTCCCAATGAAAAAATACAACCCAGCAGGGGTAGGTTTCATTGAAATTATCTGCCAGCCTTCTTATCCTTCCCCATCCACTGTTCTTTTGTGGATATTGGTTTTGTCATTTTGTGAAACTAATGTAGGTAGGCTAGTCCTAACGCACCATTTCATCATCTGTATTTCCTTCTTATTCTGAGTCTACATTATAAATGAGATTTTTAATTTTTCTGCCTGTATGGGGTCTAATGTGTGCTCGCTGGGTCTGTCTGGGTGTTCGTTTAACCAGGCTCAGGTGTGGACAAGCCCATTGGAGAGGTGTCACTGCAGATTGAGTTATACACTCATCCGAAGAGTGGAGAAAGGAAAGTTACGGTCAAAGGCAAGTTTCACTTTGCATAGTTTCCATTATAAAATGTTACATTTTGTTCTGTGTTCCTTTGTTTACTGGCTTCTGCTTTAACTTGTATTTCTACAGTGATAGGGGCCAGTGATTTAAAGTGGCAGACGTCTGGTATGTTCAGACCCTTTGTGGAGATCACCATGATTGGGCCTCATCTCAGTGACAAGAAACGCAAATTCCAGACCAAATCTAAGAACAACAGCTGGTCTCCCAAGTTCAACGAAACCTTCCATTTGTAAGTGAGCCTTTGTAATTATCCAACAGCCTCTCCAGCTCTGAATCTCAGATTTATTTAATTCTGTAAAAGTTGAAATCACAAGAATAGCATGTTTAGGCTGATAAATCTGTTCTGAATAACAGCTCAACAGCACCAAATACTGTGTTTCCTCCCGATAGTGTTCTGGGTAACCAGGATGGCTTTGAATGCTACGAGGTGCAAGCCTGCGTGAAAGACTACTGTTTTGGCCGCGCCGATCAAGTGGTGGGTCTGACCGTGGTACAGTTGAGAGATATCATGGAGAAGGGCAACTGTGCCTGCTGGTGCCCGCTGGGACAGCGCATATATATGGACGACACTGGCCTCACCGCCATGCGGATCCTCTCCCAGCGCTCCAACGACGACGTGGCAAAAGAATTCGTGAGGCTGAAGTCAGAGACGCGATCAGCGGAGGAGGGCAGATGAGAATATGTGGAGGGAAGAAAAACGACTGACAAATAAGAAGAAGAGATGTAGCCTCCCTCTTTTTCACAGTCTTGTCAAAGAGGAGTTTTTTTTTTTCTGTAGGTGTTCATGTGGACTCTTCTTGGCGTGTCTTAGTTGCTGCTGAGTCCGTGGAGTTGCCTTGTCAAGCTCGTTCACTCACCATCATGTTCTCAGTCCAGGTACTCACCTCAACGCTTGCTCTCCAGGTTCCTCATCACTATCTACCAAGCTACTGTACAGCATATTCTCCTGGTGTTTTCACCCACCTCTGAACACTTCCTTTGCCATTTCACCTTTTTTTTTTTTTTTACCATCAGCCTCAGTGACATAAAATACGCATGACAGACCCGGGAGGGAACAGAGAAGGATACTGGATCCAGCCAAAGGGTCAAATCAGTCCCCGCACTTCCCAAGTGTTCTTGTGCAATAACCCTGTAACTTACCCCCCCCTCCCCAAAGTGTGGCCAAGTGTTTCAAGCCTTACACTCTGCAAAAATGTGAATGTGTGAAGTACATAGCAGTCCTTTTGAGTGCTGGTTTCTGGAGCTCCACTGTGATGGTTTGAGTTAATGTGAAAACATTTTATGGTTGGTCTCATAAATGGACCCTTTGTTTGGTGAATGGAAAGCAAGAGCTTGGAGACATTCCAGGTGAAATGGTGAGGTAAAGATAAGATATTTTATTGATTTCACACATATAAAGTTAATCATACACAGCTAATATTTCAGTGTCAGAGAAGGTACTACAAATAATGGCCCTTAGTTTCCTGTTAAAGGACTGATCAGTTAAATATGTGCCTTGCTGTGTCAGGTTTTCCTTCTAGGTGATCCAGCAGAGCTAACATTTGGGTGTTTAACCTGGATAAAATCAAAACCTGGTATGATTTAACTAAAATCTTTAATAATGTATTGTAACTATGTTAAGAGTGAGTCCTAGTTGGCCACATTTGTTTTTTTAGTTCTAATAAGTTTTGGCCCAGGTGGGCTAGTGTGTCCTGGGTGCTGTGGTAATTTTATTTATTTATTTTTTTTAATACATATTTATTTTATGTCTGTGCTTTTCAAAGCATAGAATTTAAAATGTTCTTTATTGATTGAAACAAATGTGTTTTCCAGAACAGTATGTTGAAGAATTTGCACAGTTCTTGGGGTGAATGCTGCAGCTTTGTGGGCATAAAATTTTCAGTTTGGTTAAAGGATAGTAAACAGCCAAGAACTAACGTGAGAATCTAGACTTTGTGAAATATTTGGAGTTTGTTTTATATTCAAATGGAGAAAAATGTAGTTTTTTTTTAACCGTTCGTACCCGATATAGATGTCAACTCTGTGTTCTAAAATGAATATGTGAGACACAAGCTACATGTTTTATCTTCCTCGGTTTTCTTCTACACTTTCTGAGTGGCCTTACTTTTGTGATAAAAGGACAAATCCTTCCATTTCCTTTGACTTTCAAACAATGACTTGTCTTTTTGTTTTCTTCTTTCCCCCAATAATGGACATCAAATTAATTTTCCAAGTGATATTCCTGAACATTTTGTACTTTTTTCATTTTTTTCATTCATATCTCGTGTCTAGGCTGGATCTGTGCCCTGTTATCTTTGGTGTTATGTTCTTTCTGATGTTTTGTTAAGGTTTGGGATGAGGTTTCAGGAATGATTTTTCATTGTATTGCATTTCAGTGGATTTGTCCTGAACTGATGGAAACATTTTAGATCTTGATCTTTTTGAGGGATAAATATGATTAGAATATAGAAATCTCATAGCGTTCTTATTTTATTTTAATAGATCACTGTGTAGAAACCACAAAATCACCCTTTCTTACAAAATTGTGAATATTTAATGTTATTGGTTTATAGGAGCAAATGTTTTCTATCCATCCTGTAAGGTTCATGTTCCTTGTGCCAAGTTGAAAGTGTTCACTTTTGATTTTTTATTATCATTATTATTATTATTATTGTTGCATATTTTTAAACTCACTAACCACTTGATCACCGCAATAATTAAGAAGTACACTATCAGTCACAGTAACTCCAGTTTTGTGGTGTTTTCTTTGTATCGTCACTGCTCTGAATGTTGGTGTCACGTGTAAACATTTATGAATTTTGTATAAAGTAAATGTGCCTACCTGCTTTGTTCATTTCTGCCAGTTTAGTACATACACACAGTTGAACAAGTCTTAAAACTTGTCATGGGCATATTACTGTTTAACTTTATTACATCCACCTATATTGTACGATTTTTTTTTTCTTCACCCAAAGTTATTAAGCTAAGTGTTTGTATATTGTCCACTTTACCAACTGTGGTAAATATTAAAATAAATAAGGTTTTAACATTTCACTCTGGGCCTTGTTGAATAAATCCATTGAATAATCATATTTCTATTGCATTTTGTCCAATAATTTTATTAGTATGGATTTCAGTATCACTTTGATGTCTGGTGTAACAGTGCTCCTGTTCCCTTAAAGGCTTTTTCCTCATGGATATGGAACAACAGCTCAGATATTCCTCTTAAATGTATGTTTATTCCCAGCTCAATGACATTCTTCTGTTCAGTAAAAGAGGACAAAGGTAAAGTGTAACTCTTCAGCTCGAGCATGCGTACTAACCCCAGGGTGTGGTGCACACCTGGGCTGGGACGTTGGCTCTGAGTGATAAAGGTCCACTGCATTTATTGCTGTTTTCCTGCCACAACCGCTCCTGCGTTTGTTTGCTCAGACCCTGAGCTGTTAGGTCCAGGCTGATACCAGCTCTTACTGTATGAACCAGGGACACTTGACTGGTCGATTATGTTGTCTTTCATCCAGCTGGGGACCCCTGTCAAACCCCTGTTCTCTGTGTGGGACTAGACCTGCTCCCGGCCATCCTGTACAGTGCTCCAACGAGGATCTTATCAAAGAAGGAAGAAACTGAAGGGAGGGCTGTAGCTCCTCCTCATATCTGGCCCTGGCCTCGTGTATAAAGGATTGAACAGAAAATTCAATTATTCTTTAAGGTACGTGACTTATTTTCATGTACTTAATACAGTCTTGTTTTCTTACTGTAACTGTAAGTTTGAAAGAGGCTGATTCTTGAGAGATTTGGCTCTCTCTACATGAGTAGTCAACTTCTTTGTGAAGGCATTGTCAGGAAGCACTTGATAGAGGAAGAATTACAAAAGTGAAGAAAATCAAATAGTTCCAAGCACCACACAAAATTGTAGTGAAATGTGCTCATTCAATTTTTTGCCATTTCAATGCCTTGTTAAGTCTTGTTCAGCCAGCATCAGTCAAAATTTGAATAAAATTGAAGTATTTCCTTGATCAAACGGTGCTTTTCCAGCTCCAGCTGATGCTTGAATACACTGGGAAAGGCAGATCGCTCTGTGGATTAACTGGTTCCTTTTTGCTTTTGACACATTTCCCTTTTCAGTTACTGCTTTTATAAGTAACCAGCTAAATGGAAATGCCTTCACTGACTGTTTCTTAATGTGTCCTACAAATATATGTCCATACACTTGATCTATTCAGGTGAAGGTTATGGAGAACCTGAGCTAAAGATGGGATCTGTAAATTCCTATTTTGGCGGTTTGTGTGGAAAAGAGAAACATCAAGGTGAGCTCTGCTGCACACAAACCTGAGTGACCATTTAGCTTTTTTTTTATTATTGATCTTTACAATACACAGAGCATTTATACTTGTACAAATAGTATGTTGCTCACAGCAGATAAACGTAAAATGTATGTTTCTTTTACCAGTTTCTTTTAATGTCTGTTGTTCTCAAACTTGTATTTCTTTACAGAGGAGGAGCGACACTTGCGAGCTAATGACAGACCTTTCAACCTGTCATACCACTACGCTGTAAGTGCATGGGCTATCTTCTATCAAACTTCTGAAGTGTATCATACTTTTCAGACATTTTATTCAAACTTGTATTCATCTGAAGCGCCATCAGACAATACATATATGTCAGATATTTTTTTTTAGTCAGTTGAATATGCCTAAAATAAATGAGTTTAAAAGAGCAGAATTAGAATTCCCTTTTTCATTTTTTATTTTTTTATTATTTGGCTTCTTAATTGTGATGTGAAAATTTTGGCAAAGGTGCTTGGAAAAGTAATGAGAGAGGTAATTTCCTCGGACCAAACAGGTTTTATTTTGAGACATCAGTCTTTTTCTAATGTACAACATCTTCTAAATATTTTTACACACCATCATCCAATACTGTACCAGAGGTGGTTATTTCTTTGGATTTGAAAATGGCGTTTGACATGGTAGAATGGGGTTTTCTGTTTGAGTGTTTGAGCAGATTTGGTTTTGGCCCTAATTTTAGAGAGTGGATTGAGCTCTTGTATTTCAATCCCAAGGCATCTGTAGTTACCAACAGAAATCACTCAGAATTTTTCCCATTGACAAGAGGAACACGGCAGGGCTCACCAATCAGTCCTCTTCTGTTTGCTTTGGTTATGGAAACCTCTTTCTATTGCACTTAAGTCAAAGCCAGAAATATGTGGGATTCATGGAGGCGGGTTGACCCACAATATGTCATTATATTCTGATGAATTATTATTATACATCAGACCCTGTTCATAGTCTACCACATGTGTTGAAAATTTTGCAAACGTTTGGTGTTTTTTTCTGGCTATAAGTTAAATTTTACAAAAAGTGAGTGTTTCCTATAAATGCCAAGGCTCGTTCTCTTCAGGTTTCTGACACTCCATTTTCTATGTCCAGAGATGGGTTTAAGTATTTAGGGATTGTTCGACTCAAACTTTTTCAGAACTGATTGGTAAAAAACTTCACCCTGTTGGTGGATAGGCTAAAGTCTGATTTTCAGAGATCGACTGCCATTAATTTGACATTAGTTGGTAGAATTAACTGTATAAAAATGAATGTTCTTCCAAGATTTCTTTATCTTTTCCAATGTCTTCTAATTTGTCTGCCAAAGTCATTTTTTCAGTCTATTGATAGGTTTATTACATCATTTATATGGGCTGATAAAATTTCCCAGGATACAGAAAACATTTCTTCAAAAATGGAGGCTTGGGATTGTCAAATTTACAAATATATTATTGGGCAGCTAACTGCCAGAAAATACTATACTGGTATCAGTCATCAGATTATGTCTGGTGTGGAGCTGAAAATAACTCATGCCTTTCAACATCGCTCCCAGCATTAGTAACCTCCAGAGTCCCACTTTCCATTTCATTGTATTCTTCAAATCTTGTAGTGACTAATACCTTATGGATTTGGCACCAATTCTGAAAATATATGGTTCTATCTCAGTTTTCCATACAGGCGCCCATTTGTCATAATCAGGCATTTACTCCAGCTGACATAGATGCAACCTTCTGGAGATGGAAAAGACAGGGCCTTATCAGGTTTGAAGATTTTTATAAGGAAGGGGTTTATGGGGAACCATCTGACGGTTTTCAGCATAACGTCAGACGGCTCAGGCGGGGAAAGCAGTGCTTCACCAACACTGTGTATAGTGGGGGAGGGGTCTGCTGACCTCGACCGGAGATGTCGTTCGGCGGTGGAAGGAATACTTCGAGGACCTTCTCAATCCCACCAACATGTCATCCGTGGAGGATGCTGAGCCTGTGGACTTGGGGGTGGACTCGTCCATTACTGGAGCTGAGGTCGCTGAGGTAGTTAAGAAGCTGCACAGTGGCCGGGCTCCTGATTTCCTGAAGGCTCTGGATGTTGTAGGACTGTCTTGGTTGACACGTCTCTGCAACATCACATGGAAATCGGGGGCAGTACCTCTGGATTGGCAGACTGGGGTGGTGGTTCCCCTTTTTAAGAAGGGGGACTAGAGGGTGTGTTCCAATTACAGGGGAATCACACTCCTCAGCCTCCCTGGTCAGGTCTATGCAGGGGTGCTGGAGAAGAGAGTTCGATCGATTGTCGAATCCCAGATTCAGGAGGAACAATGTGGGTTCCGTCCTGGTCGTGGAACACTGGACCAGCTCTATACCCTCACTAGGGTCCTGGAGGGGGCATGGGAATTTGCCCAACCAGTCCACATGTTTTTTGTGGACTTGGAGAGGCATTTGACCGTGTCCCTCGGGGGGGTCCTGTGGGGGGTACTCCAGGAGTATGGGGTGCTGGGCCCGTTGTTACGGGCTGTCCAGTCCCTGTACAAATGGAGTGGGAGCTTGGTCCGCATTGCCGGTTGTAAGTCGGATTCGTTTTCAGTGAGAGTTGGACTCCGCCAGGGCTGCCCTTTGTCACAGATTCTGTTTATAACGTTTATGGACAGAATTTCTAGGCGCAGCCAAGGAGCGGAAGGGTTCCTGTTTGGTGGTATCGGGATCTCGTCTCTGCTGTTTGCAGACGACGTGGTCCTGTTGGCGCCATCGAGTGGGGATCTGCAGCTCTCACTGGAGCGGTTCGCAGCCGAGTGTGAAGTGGCAGAGATGAGAATCAGCACTTCCAAATCTGAGACCATGGTCCTCAGTCGGAAAAGGGTAGAATGCCTCCTCCGGGTCGGGAGTGAGGTTCTGCCTCAAGTGGAGGAGTTTAAGTATCTCAGGGTCTTGTTCACGAGTGATGGGAGAAAGGAACGGGAGATCGACAGATGGATTGGTGCAGCATCTGCTGTTGTGTGGACTCTGTACCGGTCCGTTGTGGTGAAGAGAGAGCTGAGCCAAAAGGCAAGGCTCTCTGTTTACCGGTCCATCTTTGTTCCAACCCTCACCTATGGTCATGAACTGTGGGTAGGGACCGAAAGAATGAGATCGCGGATACAAGCGGCAGAAATGAGTTTTCTCCGCAGGGTGGCTGGACTCTCCCTTAGAGATAGGGTGAGAAGTTCAGTCATTCGGGAGAGACTCAGAGTAGAGCTGCTGCTCCTTCACATCGAGAGGAGCCAGTTGAGGTGGTTCATCTGGTTAGGATGCCCCCCGGACGCCTCCCTGGAGAGGTGTTTCAGGCATGTCTAACTGGGAGAAGACCACGGGGAAGACCCAGGACCTGCTGGAGAGATTATATCTCTCAGCTGGCCTGGGACTGCCTCGGGATTCTCCCAGAGGAGCTGGTGGAAGCAGCCGAGGGGAGGGAGGTCCGGGCCTCTCAGCTGAAGCTGCTGCCCCCGCGACCCGATTCCGGACCAAGCAGGAGCCAATGGATGGATGGATGGATGGATGGATGGATGGTTTTCTCAAGTTTACATGACCTGTGTGTAAAATTTAATCTTACTAATTCAGACTACTTTAGGTATTTACAGGTTCGCCATTTTATATCTACCAATACACCAATCTTTCCAAATGAACCAGAGTCTACCGTTTTGGATGACATGTTTACACTCTCTCCTAATCTAAAGGGCCTCATTTCTAGAATTCACTCTATAATCACCTCACAAGGGGAGAATATTCATGGTAAATTGAAAGTTAAGTGGGATAATGAAATGGGAGCTGGGGCGGCGCTAGGGGGTAGCTTGCAGTTGCTATAGCAACCCCAAAATATGGCCTAGCAACCTCAAAGCAACCCCAAGAATGGAGACTATTAAAAATGAAAATATCTTAATTGTGTTAAATAAAATAAAAATTGTGAATATTTAATTTAAAATGAATTTCATGTGTTTTTGTTTTAAATTAAAATAAAAGAAAGACGATTAAAAACGATGAGAGAGAGACTCGTCTCGCGAGAGCTGGCCTGCAGGGGTCACGCAAAGTCAGTTTGTGAAAAAAACCGGGCCGTTAGAAAAATTACATCAAAATGGAGGCTATCTGTTGAAGCGTAAGTCTGCCAGATCTCTTCTGATGTTTACTTATGTGAATATTAACTGGTTAAAATGTGATGAACAGGTTATTGTCAAATGATTGGTAGTCTGGGCTGTTAATGTGCATTTCTCACTGCTGTGAAAAGCGGCATGACTATATGGTAAAATTATAATAACGAACTTCAAATTGATTTTTTTTTTTAACTGTTTCATGGCATCCGCGCTAGTTTCAGATAGCGCTGATTAGAATGAGTAGGCTGGTAATGACATACATATCCATATTTATGCTGTTTAATTGGTATTGCAATTAAATTGTCCAGCAACTCCATACAATTGTTTAGCAACCCCCTAAGCCACTGAATGGGAGAGGCAATTCCAGACGGTATATGGGAAGAGGCTGTGCGTAGGGTGAATGGGACTACATCCTGTGCACCTTTGGCCTTAATCCAGTTTAAAATCTTACACAGGATGCATTACTCTAAAGCTAGACTGGCAAAGATGTTTGACAATATGGATGAAAGTTGTAGTAGATGCCATAGTGCCCCTGGAACTTAAACACATATGTTTTGGTCATGTCCATCCTTGTGCTCATTTTGGTTTGGAATGTATAAAACAATATCTGAGGCAACAGGAATATGATGTCAGCCTAATATGTATTCCTCGATTTTTGGAACCATGCCACTAGATAGTATAAGGACCTCTAGGTTCAAAGATGTAATAGCCTTTTCAACGTCGATAGCTAGGAGACAAATTCTTTTACACTGGAAATCTTCTTGCTCACCAAAATTATCTGTATGGATGACTGATCTAATGTTGTATCTAAAATTAAAAAAAAGATAAAATACACACTAAGAGTGACCATTTTTATTATATTTGGAACCCATTAATAAAATATTTTGAAAAGCTCAAGACCCTTCCTGAGAGTCTCTAAGGGTAAAGCATTGAGATCTGACAGCCAAGACCTACAGAAGTAAAGCACATAATTCATGATTCTTTCTTCTCTGTATGGTAGGAATATGTGTACATATATGCACATACATTGTTATGGTTGTATTGTTACTCTTTAATTGAAGTATTTTTATTTGTCATTATAACTATTATTTTTGTCTCCCCTTTTCTTTTGGTGTAAAATGTATATGTGTATATAAATGACTCACTAATGTTTTATTGCTGATTGACTATTAGGGAAGGCACACAGAAGTTCTGAGGAGTGGGGGTTTGGGGGGATAATTTGAAATGTTAAAAAAAAAAAAGGAAAAGAAAAAAATCTGTATCTTAAGCCAAGACTGTAAATCTGTTTTGTGTTTAATAAAAAGAGATTAAAAAATAAAAAACTTCTGAATTGTTCAGTTGCAGTGTAAGGGAACAGCCTAATGACTTTAAACATGTAGCTATTGTTTCATGGTCAACTAAACATCTTTATTCTTGTCATATCACTGTCCTCTTTTTAGAACAATGCCATCAAGACCTCCAAATACAACATTTTCACCTTCCTGCCTCTTAACCTGTTTGAGCAGTTCAGAAGACTTGCTAATACTTACTTCCTCTTCCTTCTTATCCTTCAGGTAGACTATTTACTTTATTTTATTTTACTTTACTTTATTTTATCTTATTTTACCATAATAATCATCATGTGTTTGTGTCTGCAGTTAATCCCACAAGTGTCCTCGCTCTCCTGGTTCACCACGGCTGTGCCTTTGATTTTGGTGCTGTCTATAACAGCAGTCAAAGATGCCTCCGATGACATAGTAAGATCAAAATAATGAAATGTAAAAGATTTAAGATTAAAACAAAAATAAAAAAAAAACAAAAGCAATCATAACTGATTAAATATCCATGTTTTCACCTTGGTAGAACAGACACAAATCTGACAACCAGGTAAATAACCGGATGGTGGAGGTTCTCATCGATGGAGAGTGAGTCATTTAGTGTGTAGATTTTAAATCAAAGGTTTATAAATTAAACGTATATCAGCAATTAGGTATACACACCTTAATAAAAGGCCATGTTTTGATCAGATTTTATACTTGTTTCCTTACAGACTAAAAAAAGAAAAATGGATGAATGTTCAGGTTGGAGACGTAGTCAAACTGGAAAGTAATCAGTTTGTCACAGTAAGTATTGGCTTTTTAGGGAAATTCAAAGAAAGACTTTTTTCTGATGCAATGGAATTGTAATTAAAGTTCCAACAAGTGTTTTTTTTTTCTTACTGTTTCTTGAATTTGGGCTTTCTGCACTGCGCTGAATACTGTCATCTCTCAGGCAGATCTTCTGCTGCTCTCCAGCAGTGAGCCTCTCAATCTGGTCTACGTGGAAACAGCTGAGTTAGACGGGTCAGTGTGTGATACTGCACATGTGCAGGACAGGCTAACAGTTTTAAATTTCTGTCTTAAATTTCCTTTCAATCGCATCCTTCTCATGTCCATGTTATGGTCTCCCCCAGTGAAACCAATCTGAAAGTGAAACAGGCCCTGACTGTAACTGGAGAGATGGGAGACAGCATCCAAGTACTTGCAGGTTTCAACGGTGAGAACCTGAAACATCACAAAGACACTCGCACTTTCGAGGGGCAACCTGATTCTTTCACAAAGCAAGGGAAAGAGAAACATCCTGAACTTCTGTGATGAAGTTTATGTTTTCAAACTCAGCAACAGACTTTAAGTGCAAAGAAAAAGAAACTGCCTCTGAACTCTACTGACACCATTGGAAAGACGTACAACCAGTCAGAAGAAGGAAGCATGTGCTGTAGGACAACCGGACTAGTATCAACAGAAGACATCCAAAAGCAGCGTGCAGTGTAGTAGGAACGCTGGTGAATGACTCCTGTCAGTTTTACAGTCATAAACTTGTTCATTGACACACTGTTATTATCGTCCGCACTTTGCTATTGCAACGTAATGCAGTTGTCCCAGTTGAGGGATGAATAATGGTGCTTATCTTATCTTATTGGCAATTCTGCAGCCATCTTGGTTATTTTGAATAGCAGCTCATGGACACTCTTCTGAGTCATTGTATAAAGCCCACCCCCAGCCCAATGTGGTTGGTTCACTATGTTCACTGCCGGCTGAAATGGCTGTGACCAGTAGAAGCACCGGGACCATGTTATGAGAGAGAATTTTTCAAACTGAATGCAATTGTAGTTGAGTAGAGATACAGATGAGGAAGTTGGATTTTTCTATTCTTAGTGTTGTACCTGAACGAGTTCATTGAACGAAAGTTCACGAACTAGTTCATATTTTGTGCGAACGTGAACTGAACGCGCAGTCAAAACCGTTCCAGGTTTCCAGCGAACCCCATTTAAAATACATCACAAACGAGCCTGATATGTATCTGAGGAAAACAATCAAACATGGCAACACGGGCTGTCGCTTCTGTCACGCTAACAATTGCGTCATCAAACATTTTAAAACGATCATGAAGGAAGATGAAAGCTGCAGTCGGCCAGAGCTGGAGGAGTCGGAGATTGAAATATTGAAATTGAATTAAATTAAATTAACAAAAAAATGAACTATTTAGTTCTTTTTTTTTTTTTTTTAAAATGAACTATTTAGTTCATTTTTTTTGGGTAAAAATTAACTATTTAATTAAAGATGAACTATTTAGTTCATTTTTTGAAATGGTGAACTATTGTTCCAAATTTTGAATATAACTTATGAACTGAACTAGCTCATTTAAATTTCTGTGAACTATGAACTGAACTAGTTCGTGTAGAAAGTGAACTTGCCCAACACTGTCTATTCTGATGCGGATCTATGATTGCACAGTATTCTGTGTACGTTTATATGCACGGTTTACTCGACATATGATCATAGCTGAGTGCACATGTATGTGTTTGAATATATTTACTGACCAAAGCATTAGACTCCGTTACTATCGGTGGTGATATACCTGCTTCAAGCTGGGTAGTTCTGGGCCTCTCTGGTAGCAGTTTCTCAGCCCAACAGCTCCTCTGCCTCCTAAGGAGGGAATAGAGAGTGAGCTCTCCTCACCTCCCACAGATGGAGACTTGTTAGTGACTTCCTGTCATGGTTTAGGTCTGTCATGGCAGTCTGTCTGTGTTATGTGTGAAGTTGGCATCACTCCCTGTCTCTTGTCTGTTTCCTGTTTTAGTTTGAAAGGTCTGTCTCGTTCTCATTGTTTTCTGCTTTGCTTCCTTCCCCTCGTTACCTTGATCCCCTGCACCTGCCTCTCGTCTGTTCACCTGTGTATTAACTCTGGTCATCTCCCCTGTCTGTGCTGGTCCGTTGTCTTGTGTCTTGTTCGTTTCTCTGCTGGTTTTTCCTGATTGTCTCACCTGTCTGGATTTCTGTTTGTTTCCCAAGTTTTTTTCTGCATTAGTTTGGTTTGGATTTTTGTCTTTTGTTATCAAATAGCTTTTGTTTTGCACTCCTGCGTTTGCCTCATGCCATGACACTTCCCAAATAAATGCTGTCAACAAAGTTATTTTTCATGCCCGCCCCCCTTTTTTCTTCTTGCAGGTGAAGTTCGGTGTGAGCCTCCCAATAACCGTCTGGACAAGTTCAAAGGGACCCTCAGTATGAATGGACAAATATACAGCTTAGACAATGACAAAGTGCTGCTCAGAGGGATGTACTCTCAGGAACACGGAGTGGTGCTATGGTCTGGTTATTTTTGGAGGTAAACGCTCTGATTTTTGTATAGCAGTTGTTCAGTTTATATCTACTATGAATGAGGTATTTTGAGTCGATCATCTTGCCACCAATGATAAGTTTAAGTTGAGGAAAAAACAATCCCAGTGAGTTATCTCATTATGTGGCTCGTCTTATATCAACTGTCCTAAAGTTCTTTTACAATGAAGCATTTTGACTGGAATACAGAAGGAACGTCTACACCTGAGAGGAGGGACCTCATGGTGCACCAATCAGCTTTCAGTATAGGTCAGATGTAAGAATACCTTCTCTTTATTCCAGGAGGGGGGTGTGGTGAGACAGTTTACTCATGTCTCAGAAACCAGGGTTATTTATTTAACCTAAACTTCTCTTTCAACATTTGTACGTCAGTCAGGGTTACAGACTTAGATTTATAGTATTACTACACAAGCCTACGTTGAAGAACTTTTAGGATGGGTTATTTATATTGGCAATGAGCCAATCCCCAGTCTGTAGAATATGATGAATGTGTGAGGGAACATCCAGCTGGGAGCTAAACACCTTCCACAGAACTGCCTTGAACTAGTGCACAAGATGAGGCCATACCAATGGTGGAGTTGGCACACAAGCCATCAGAGGGTTCTACCGTTACTGCTGTACAGATGGAGGCCATGACAGTCAAGATACGGATACGGTTGATGCTCTTAGCAGAAACAAATGTGAGCGGCCAGTGATGGGGGATGTGTTTGCAAATGTTTTAGGTTGGTGGCAAGTGCCAAAAGAAGATTGGTATCAATGCCAGAATGCAGCTTTTCACGGGAGAACATTGCACGGTACCGACATGAGCAGTGGTCGTTATGTTATGGCTGCTCAGTCTATCTTGAATATCGCTCTGGATCTGTTCCAGTGATCCCATCTGAATGACTTCCTTGTTTTGCAGCATGATTATTTCTTCCAGCAAAATACAACCCCCTCCCCACTTTTCTTGATGAGTGCAGCCTCTCATAAAAGCAGGCCCACCCCTAACCCTGGGCAGGTGGGCCATGTATGGAGGCTGCAGTCCTGCTGTGGTCGCAGGTTTGACTCCCAGCTGCAACCCTTTACTGTGTGTCTTCTCCACTCGCTCTGCCCCAGTTTCCTGTCTCCTCTTCACTGTAAATAAGAGCCTCAACACCCAAAAATTAAAAAAAAAAAAAAAAAAAGTGATAATTTTTGTATACACATGGGCCAATATAGAGGTAAATTAAGACTTGCCATACAAGTCTGCATAGGCTGCACTAAGAGTGCTTGTCCACCACACATTACCCCAACTAGAAATAAAAATGTCAAGATTGTGATAAACTAACTAATCATTATTAGATTAATAGAATCATATCAAGGCCAACTATTCTGTTAGATTAAAGCTACAACTTTGTGGGCATCATGAACATTGAATATTCCTATTTCAGCAAATAGTCAACAAAGTGATTATTAAATTAACTCTTTCAAGTTTAGTTTGCCTTGGTGTCTCATTCACATACGCACCTGTGCACCTTGGAAGTAGATCAAGGTATTAATTTTTTCTACCCCTTCCATTCCCCAGTTAAAAAAATGGGAAATGTAAGGAATGTACAAGAAATTATGATTATTGATCATTAATAGTAGCCTCTCTAAAGATTTTCCCCTGTAAAATCTACAGATACTGAAATCTGTGTGGATATTTGTGTGTGTATCTGAACATGACACTGAATCTTCTCAGGTCCTGACACCAAGCTTATGCAGAACAGCGGAAAGTCAGTATTCAAACGGACCAGTATTGATGACCTGATGAATCTGCTGGTGTTGTGTGTAAGTTTATGAAAAAACAAATAACTTCTCATCTGCAACTCAGCTGGAAAAGTGTTGATGTTTTTCATTAGACTCCCTTCATCAGAATGTGTTCCTGTAAATGGATTTACATTTCTATAGCGCTTTACAGCATGTGTCACATTCAGCCATTCACACACACATTCACACACCAGGGGAGCATGGGAATCAAACAAGCAACCTTCCGGTTACTGGACAACCCACTCCAGCACCTGAGCCACAGCTCCCCTGTAAATGCTTCATTCCTACATCTAACTAAAAATCCTACACCCTTAGGAACTTTTTTTTTTTTCAAAAAAGAAAGACAACATATTAATTTTTAGAAAAATAATTCAAAAGCCATGTTTTTCATAAATTACCTTGTCTGTTGCTTTTTTTTTTTTTTTTTTTAAACTATGATTAAAAATAGCAAGTTATTGAAAGGCATTGCCAGAAAAGTCGTTGGATTCATTTGACACATCTGTTAGATCGAAGCATCATTTGTAATTTTCTCATTTCTAATGTGAATTCTAAAAGTGAAAGTGACATTAATTAATTCCCTTTTTGTTTTTTTGTTTTTGTTTTTTTTATGTTTAATCCTCTCAAGAACATTTATTGTGAAGATTCCTCTGTTTAAAATTATTGATTACTTTAATCTAAGTCTATATATTTTTGATTAAAAAGATGCACTTTCTCTCTGTCTTGTCAGATCTTTGGTTTCCTGGCGACTATGTGCGCCATTATGGCCGTTGGCAATGCAATCTGGGAGGTGATGGAGGGCTGTGGCTTCACAGCGTTCCTTCCTCGTGAGCCAGGCATTAACACCTCCCTCTCCTCCTTCCTCTCCTTCTGGTCCTACGTCATCGTCCTCAACACAGTGGTGCCCATTTCTCTTTACGTCAGGTGTGTTTTAATGGAGGAAAGAATAAATAAACTGCAGCGTGGTGAGGGTCCTGGTTCGTTCCCCAACTGTACCAGCATTCTTGATATTCTGGCGTCTGTTTGTGGTTGAACTTCAGCGTGGAGATCATCCGTCTGGGGAACAGTTACTTCATAGACTGGGACAGGAAGATGTATTACCCTAAGAATGACACTCCTGCCCAGGCGAGGACCACCACACTCAACGAGGAGTTGGGCCAGATTAAATACATCTTCAGTGACAAGACAGGCACCCTGACACAAAACATCATGGCTTTCAACAAGTGCTCCATTAATGGAAAAGCTTATGGTGAGCAGCTTTGAATATCAGAAGTAAGGAGATGAATGGACAAATGTACATAATTGTGAATCATATTTCTCTTTTTTCAGGAGAGTTGTATGAGCTTTCTGGACAAAGGGTGGAAATAACAGAGGTGAGACAGCAATACAAACTCTATTTTTTTTTAGTTTTGTTTGAAGTACTCTAATTGTGTCTTTTTTTTTTGTATTATTTTCTTTGAAGAAAACAGCGAAAGTAGACTTCAGCTGGAATCCGCTTGCAGATCCAAAGTTCATCTTTCACGATCACAGTTTGTTGGAGACGGTGAAAGTGAAAAACCCAGAGGCTCAGGCCTTTTTCCGGTTATTGGCTCTGTGCCACACTGTCATGCCAGAGGAGAAGAAAGAAGGTGAGGGTCCAACAGTCATCGTTGTTATTACCACTTAGTAGAGGCTTAATATGGAGGACTACTCATGTCTTTACTTTGCTGAGATCGTATTTGATCATGTGAAAGCCAAATATCCTTAGATAACACCGATTTCTGACTCATGGTATATTCAAAAATGTGTAAGATTTAATAATGTCAGATCTCCATTAACCCCTCTTCTTGTTGTCTCACCTGGTAGGAGAGCTCAACTACCAGGCTCAGTCTCCAGATGAGGGCGCACTGGTCACCGCTGCCAGGAACTTTGGTTTTGTGTTCCGCTCTCGCACGCCAGAGACCATCACAGTCGTGGAGATGGGAACAAAAGTCATCTACGAACTTCTGGCTGTTCTGGACTTCAACAATGTGCGGAAGAGGATGTCAGTGATAGGTGAGAGAAAGAAATGATGAAGGCTGGATGTGTAAACAATGTGAAAAAAAACATATATGTTTGCGTTTTCCTACACATGCAGTACAAGCTGATGAGCTAAAATGAGAGTGCAGAGTGAGTGTGCTCACCCTGGACAGTCTTCAAATGCTTCTTCAAACATGCATACAATGCTTATGTTTCTTGATCGTTCAAGCCTGATATGGTTTTAATGGAAATGGAAAAAAAGAGGACACCTCCCCTCCTTCAAGAATGATATAAAAACTAAAATGAACTAAATCATCAGGCTGTGTCAACCCATTGCATATAAAGCCCTCATGATGCTTTGTGTTCGCACTGATGGACATTTTGGCTTCTCATCTAATATTTAACCACGTCTTTTTTATACAGCATCTGCAGTGCTTTTTTTTTTCTTTTTTGCTCTGAATTTAGTCAGTAGCTTACTCTTTCTATTCATTTGTTTAATGCCAATTTGTGATTCCAACTAATAAAAATAACATCCAATAGCATCCAACTCCACAATGACTTTGCACATACAGTTTTAGTCAGGAACAATATGGTTTTATGTATTTGGCCTCAGATGTTTTGTTTTCCATATTTCCCTTCATTCATGTTTGATTAATCACTATGTCTAATGAAAGTAAAACTCGATTACAACTATATGATTTTTACAACCTTGTGACTTTCTCTGTGTTTTCAGTTCGTAGCCCTGAAGGTAAACTGACGCTGTACTGTAAAGGAGCAGACACCATCATCTATGAAAGACTACACCCCTCCTGTAGCAAACTGATGGAGACTACAACTGGGCACCTCAATGTGAGAAATTCAGTTTGATGTTTCTGTGATGTTTATGCCAAACTCTTTTTTTAAAATATTTTGTATGGTTAAAAATGTTTTCATCTGCTTCAAACTTTTGAACCAAAACAGGAGTATGCAGGTGACGGCCTCCGTACGCTGGTTCTGGCCTACAAGGATCTGGAGGAGAGCTACATTGAGCGTTGGAGACAGCGCCACCATGAGGCCAGCACCGCCTTGGAGGACCGAGAGGAGAGACTAGATGAGCTTTATGAAGAGATCGAGAAAGACCTGATTGTTAGTTCACTCACTAAACATGTCACTACACAGGCAGCAGTTGACGGGTTTTCTTATTGGTACATTGGTTTCCAAAATTCTGCACTTTTGATTATCTTTTGTGTGTGTGTGTGCGTGCATGTGTGCGTGTTAGTCAAAAATTATACTGGATATCCGGCACTGATGTTTCAGTTAAACCAGTATTATCTTATTTTTGCATGAATGAGAAGGTGGCTCTTTAAATCCTCCTGTCACCTCTGGTTTTCAGCTTTTGGGAGCAACAGCTGTGGAGGACAAATTGCAGGACGGTGTGCCACAGACCATTGAGCAACTGGCTAAAGCTGACATCAAAATCTGGGTTCTTACTGGGGATAAACAAGGTTGGTGACACTGCAACATTTTAAGGTTGTAATGTTGTATCATGATGCACAAAGCATTCTGATTTTCCTCCAATGTGTCAGTAAACTATGGTCCCTGATCTCCACAGGTTTGACACATGCCACAATCTGATGTACATATTCTGTTAATTACCTCTGAATCAGATTAAATGATGACTGATTTTTTTTCTCTTCATGATTGTTGTCATAATTATTGTGTTGAAACAGAGACAGCAGAAAATATTGGCTATTCTTGCAACATGCTGAGAGAAGAGATGGAGGTGTTCATTGTGGCAGCCAACACAGCTGAAGGCGTCAGAGAGGAGCTGCAGTAAGTCAGTCACAAAGAGACATCAGGCAGTGGAACATTGGCTTATTTCTGTAATAGTTTAGGTCAGCCATTCCCAAACTTCAGCACACCAAGGCCCATTTAAAATGTGAAAAATCTCTGCAGCTCATGCAAACCTTTAATCACAACTTTGATCAACGTACAGGACTAAAAGCTGCATTCCAATATTAATATAAGGGGTCAATAAATAAGGTGACACTTGTCATTTTAAGTTAAGATGACAGTAGAATAACACTTATTTGGTTTGTTTTATTATTTCCAAATATTTTTTTAAATCACATAACAAATATTTTACAGTAATTAAAAATATATCTAAAAAAAATTGACGATTTAAAACATATTTGTTTATTTTTAACAACCGCTCATGGCCCACCTGCAGTACCACAATGGACCACCAGGGGGCCGCGGCCCACACTTTGGGAGTAACTGGTTTAGGTTCTTTACCACAAGATAAACCTAGACCATTTGTGAAGCTTGTCTGGTTTCCAGGCTGACTGGAGACATTGAATTGACTTTAGGGGTGAGTGTGAGTGCACACATTAAAGGAGCCGTATGTAAGAGATCTAATAAAACGAATCATAAAATGACCCCGATATGTCAACAGACATTTAAAAATCATGTTCATTTCAAATACTTATGTCACTGACAACAGCACTCAAGCCAGGATATTCCCGTTTAAAAAGAGGAGTTGCAGCCCTCAACTGATGTTGATGTTGTCATTTTTTGTTTTGGCCTGAAGCGCCACCCTCCACCTATCTCCCAATCACCAAGTCAGTAGTGTTTCGGCTTCCGGGTTGCCAGCTCGGCTCTAATTATCGCAGCAGCCGCTACGAACGTGTTGGATGAAAAAATGTCTAGCTTTCCAAAACCTAAAAGACCTCGTTATGAATCCGAGTTACGTCGTGACAAGGTCCGAAATAAAACAAGGATTTGTATAGGAGATGCTTTTGATAGATGGAGACGGCTGAAAGCGGAGAAGAATTTGAAGACAGACGCCAACGTTGCTGATTTTCTCCTGGACAGGTAAGATTCATAGCTAAATGTTTGGCTAACGCTAATTTACTTGGACAAGGTAACAGTGGTACCTCTACTTACGAACGCCTCTACATACGAAACTTTCAGGTTACGAAACGCCTCAACGGGAAAATATTTCCTCTAGTTACGAAAGATCAAAGAAAGAAAAGATCTTTCATAAAGCATTAAATATAATTAACAGAAAATAAACTTACTGTGTAGGACTCGTCGCTTGCCATGACAGCCTACGTTCCTGCTGCATTCTGCAGCCGACCTGGCAACCTCTGGTCGGGGAGGAGGGGGAGGGTACACGCCGCTCAACAGTAATTTGAAAGTGACTGCAGTACCAGTTTTGGCCATAATCTTACAAACGGCTCCTTTAAGACTTTAGACTCAATTAGAAATTGAGCCATTTGAAAGAGAACCCTTCTGGATCAGTGCTTCCTCTGAAACTGTCTATTTTGATCTCATGTATCATTTTAGAAAAACCACAGTTCTTAAAAGATGTCTGACCTTTATTAGTGAAACCCTCCCTCCGTTTTTAGGAATGCAAGAAGGAAAATATGTCCAGAGGCAGCAGAGGAGCCCTCTGTGGTCAGAGCTCGCTCAGGCTTTTTTTGGCTCCAGCAGACAGAGACTGTGCAGGATGAAAAAGTGGATGGAGAATATGCCTTAATTATAAATGGACACAGCTTGGTAAGAGGACTTTTTTTCAGCAACGTTACGATTTCTTGTACCTGCTAAACCAAAAACAAAAGGTCCCGCACTCGTTGTCTCGTTTGCTTGAGTTCTTCTTCTGGAAAACTTTTGGCCAATCTCAAATTTTCTGGCACAACTTCACATCCTCTGAAGATGTTCAGAAAAGGAAAAAGTCTAAAGCCTCTCTAGAAAAGGTTTTTTTCCTGACCTTTCCTGACTTAGAAAAATAAAATAAATAAATTTAAATGTACACTGCTCAAAAAAATTAAAGGAACACTGAAAACACATCAGATCTCAATGGGGAAAAAATCCTGCTGTTTATTTCTACTGATATGGACTGAGTGATGTGTTAGGAACAAAAGGACGCCACATCATTTGATGGAAATGAAAATGATCAACTTACAAAGGGCTGAATTCGAAGACACCCCAAAAACTACTGTGAAAAAATGATGTGGCAGGCTAGTCCATTTAGCTGAAATTTCATTGCAGCAACTCAAAATGGTATTCAGTAATTTGTATGCCCCCCACGTGCGTGTATGCATGTCTGACAACGTCGGGGCATGCTCCTAATGAGATGACGGATGGCGTCCTGGGGTATCTCCTTCCAGATCTGGACCAGGGCATCACTCCTGGACAGTCTGAGGTGCAACCTGGCGGCGTCGGATTGATCGAAACATAATGTCCCAGAGGTGTTCTATTGGATTTAGGTCAGGCGAGCGTGGGGGCCAATCAATGGTATCAATTACTTCATCCTCCAGGAACTGCCTGCATACTCTCGCCACATGAGGCCGGGCATTGTCGTGCACCAGGAGGAACCCAGGACCCACTGCACCAGCATAGGGTCTGACAATGGGTGCAAGGATTTCATCCCCATACCTAATGGCAGTCAGGGTGCCGTTGTCTAGCCTGTATAGGTCTGTGGTCCCTCCATGGATATGCCTCCCCAGACCATCACTGACCCACCACCAAACCGGTCATGCTGAACGATCTTACAGGCAGCATAATGTTCTCCACGGCTTCTCCAGACCCTTTCACGTCTGTCACATGTGCTCAGGGTGAACCTGCTCTCATCTGTGAAAAGCACAGGGCGCCAGTGGCGGACTTGCTGATTCCTAGTGTTCTGTGGCAAATGCCAATCGAGCGCCACGGTGCCGGGCAGTGAGCACAGGGCCCACTAGAGGACGTGGGGCCCTCAGACCACCCTCATGGAGTCTGTTTCTGATTGTTTGGTCAGAGACATTCACACCAGTGGCCTGCTGGAGGTCATTTTGTAGGGCTCTGGCAGTGCTCCTCCTGCTCCTCCTTGCACAAAGGAGCAGATACCGGTCCTGCTGATGGGTTGTAGACCTTCTACGGCCCTGTCCAGCTCTCCTGGAGTAACTGCCTGTCTCCTGGAATCTCCTCCATGCTCTTGAGATTGTGCTGGGAGACACAGCAAACCTTCTGGTAATGGCACATATTGATGTGCCATCCTGGAGGAGTTGGACTGCCTGTGCAACCTCTGTAGGGTCCAGGTATCGCCTCATGCTAACAGTAGTGACACCTGTGCAACCTCTGTAGGGTCCAGGTATCGCCTCATGCTAACAGTAGTGACACCTGTGCAACCTCTGTAGGGTCCAGGTATCGCCTCATGCTAACAGTAGTGACACCTGTGCAACCTCTGTAGGGTCCAGGTATCGCCTCATGCTAACAGTAGTGACACCTGTGCAACCTCTGTAGGGTCCAGGTATCGCCTCATGCTAACAGTAGTGACACCTGTGCAACCTCTGTAGGGTCCAGGTATCGCCTCATGCTAACAGTAGTGACACCTGTGCAACCTCTGTAGGGTCCAGGTATCGCCTCATGCTAACAGTAGTGTCACCTGTGCAACCCCTGTAGGGTCCAGGTAGCGCCTCATGCTAACAGTAGTGACAGTGACCCTAGCCAAATGCAGAACTGGTGAAAAAGAGTCAGAAAAGATGAGGAGGGGAGAAAAATGTCATTGGCCTCCACCTGTAAAACCATTCCTGTTTTGATGGTCGTCTCGTTGTTGCCCCTCTAGTGCACCTGTTGTTAATTTCATTAACACCAAAGCAGCTGAAACTGATTAACAACCCCCTCTGCTACTTACCTGACCAAATCAATATCCCAGAAGTATTGACTTGATGCTATACTCTGATTACAGAGTGTTCCTTTAATTTTTTTGAGTAGTGTAATAAAAAAAAAGATCCTACAGAGTAGTGCTAGTAAGAGTGATCAGCCCTAGTCAACTGTAGAATCTTCTCGTTCATGTTCAGGCGTTTGCGCTGGAGAAGGACTTGGAGCTGGAGCTGCTGAGGACAGCGTGTATGTGTCAGACAGTGATTTGCTGCAGGGTCACGCCGCTACAGAAAGCTCAGGTGGTTCAGCTGGTCAAGAAGTACAAGGAGGCTATCACTCTCGCCATCGGGGATGGAGCCAATGATGTCAGCATGATCAAGGGTAAACTCATTTATACTAACAAACAAACCTGTAGTTTTGGTGGAGCTGGACTGCTGGAAATACTTACAGTTGGGTGATTTGTTTGTCTCTCAGCTGCTCATATCGGTGTAGGGATCAGCGGTCAGGAGGGGATGCAGGCGGTTCTCTCCAGTGACTTCTCCTTTGCCCAGTTCCGTTACCTACAGCGCCTCCTGCTGGTGCACGGTCGCTGGTCTTACCTGCGCATGTGCAAGTTCCTACGATACTTCTTTTACAAGAACTTCACCTTTACCCTTGTGCACTTCTGGTACGCCTTCTTTTGTGGCTTCTCTGCGCAGGTAAATGACACATGTTGGAATCATATAATGCACTTTAACGATTAAGATGCTTTAAAAATCTAGGTTTGAGTTATGTGACTTTAACACTGCATACTAACTCACTGACTTCACAACATAGATGATGAAATGATGTTTTATTCTCTTCACTTTTGAGATTAAGACAAAAATGATAAAATATAGAAAATAAAAACAAATCTGAAATTTAATGAACGCGTGACAATCAAAAATAAAAGTTGTAGGTCAGATAAATAGGTGTGTCTTTAATGTCATTGCATGTGGTACATACAGTCAAATTCGGTTGAACGTGAAGATAAAATGGCAGTAAATAATCAATAATTGCTTGGTGCTGCCGTCCTTGGGGGCTCTCATTTTAAAAGGGTTAAAATGTAATTAAATTAAATGCCTCTCTCCCTACATTTATTTTTCCCATCAACCTGTTGAATTATCAATATTTTGAATTCAGTGTAGTCGACCAGTGCCAGGCATCCCATAAGCACCACCAAAAAAAAAAAAGAAAATATAACAAAAGTTAGTGCTAGTATATAGTGATAAGTCAGTATAAACTGGTGCAACCTATAATTAGATAAGTAATCTTGAAAAAAGAAGATATGAGAATTTGAAAATGCGTAGAGGAATTATTGTCATTATTGGCAGTCATGGGGGATGACATCATGGATTACATGACTAACTATGGTTTGATTTTGGCTCTCTTCTTTGGATGAAAGACTTTTTAACAAAGTGACTAACGACTCTGATCTCTTCATTTTGATGCTAATGGAGTAACTGGAGGTCAAGTTACTGCATGTATTAAAATCAGTCGAAATAATCTAACTCTGGATAGTAATAATGTTAATGCATATTTTGATCAAAACTAATAGTGGTCCAACAAAAGATACAAGATCCTGAATCATTTGACGTATTTAGTTTTACACAATGACCCAGTGTAATACATTGCTCAGCTGAGGTTACATTTATATAATTTTAAAACCTGGTCAGTATGGAGCCCCGTTTGGGTCATAATTCAATGAATAAATGAGTCTATAATTATGAAATACAGGCGTTTATTATTATGAAATATTATGATAATGGTTTAGTTTTTCATAAGAATGAGCTTTTACATAATAATGGCTTTGTTTTTCATAAGAATAATTTGTGTGTCAATTACAGCAGAGAGGGCGGAGCCATTTATGTGATTGGCTGCTCTTTCATTCAGGCATAAGCAACAGAACAGTGAATATCGATAGTGGGCGAGAGGTGCAATGTATATACTCCAGGCCAGTAGGTGGCAGAATGCACCTCAGTTTACGGTTAAAAGTTGACATCGACTAAGAAACGTAGCGCAAAATGTAGGGAAAACTTGATTTTGACGGCATGGCGACAGGAGAAAGATCCTTTTCTGACTTACTCCGAGAGGTAGCCAACAGGCTCGATGTGAGTCCCCCAACAACTAGTGGATGTCAGAGCGTAGAATGGAGAAGGATCAGCCAATGAGCGTGCAGGTGAACCGCTGGTCCCGCCCAGTGGCAAAATGTCATTATTATATAAAAGCTCATTCTTAGATTAAAAAAAAAAACATTCTGAAATAAACTATTATGCATTAAACTAAGATTAAAAAATAATAAAATATATTTCATAATAATTACATTTTTTTTCATAATAATTGGAAATATTTCATAATAATGTGAAATATTTCATAATAATAAACATGCATTTCATAATAATGGGAAATATTTCATAATAATAAATGTCTGTATTTCATAATAATAGACTCATTTATTCATTGAATTATGACCCAAACGGGGCTCCATAGGTCAGGAGTTTATTTTTAATTTTGTGATACATACAATTTCAGAATTGAAGGTCGGTGTACTTTGTTTTACTCATGACTGCATGGGAGGGGTCTTAAGACCATACTGATATACTCCATTACCATTCTGAAACTGTGACAAACAAAGATGCTAAATAAATGCTGCTTTATAAAATGTAGCGGTTTTAGACTTTTCCATTGAGCAGGTCAGCCATAATCTGTTTTTGTTGCTGTCCTTAGACTGTGTATGACGAATGGTTCGTCACCTTGTATAATACAGTGTACACAGCTCTCCCTGTCCTCGGCATCAGCCTCTTTGACCAGGTAATGTAACATGAAATTCCCTGAAAGATTGCATTTAGGTTTGAATATGCTGTGTTCTATCCTTAAGATACGCGTGATGTCTGAAAGCTTTTTCCTCATGCTCTTTTTCTCCAGGATGTGAATGACCGCTGGAGCTTCCAGTATCCTCAGCTCTACTGTCCAGGCCAACTCAACATGTATTTCAGTAAAAAAGCCTTTCTGTATTGCTTAATGAACAGCTGCTACAGCTCCCTGGTCCTCTTTTTCATCCCATGGGCCGCCATGCAAGACACAGTCAGAGATGATGGCAAAGACATTGCAGACTACCAGTCCTTTGCTTTACTGGCACAGACCTGTCTTCTTGTCGTGGTGAGCACACAGGTGAGGATGCAGTTCTGATTTCAAAAGACATTACAGCAAAAAGAAATGGGCAAGGATTTTACATTCTCTGATAACACCAATATCTCTAATTCAGTACTATATCATACTTTAGATCGGCGAACAGTTATATCTTATGAAATGTCTCTTTTCAGTTCAGTAAAATAAATTTTCATGGTCCTTGTGCCGAATCACAGAAAAAAAAAAGAGTTTAAAAAAGTAATCTCATGACACTTTTGTTTAAGAAACTCCCTTGAGATTGGTTCTTTTTAATATTATACTGTATATATATTTAACACGACATTTCACCTAAAATTTTATGTCGATCATGAAAAAGAAAACTAAATGGACAACTCAAACTTTTGCTTTTCAGCTGTGTCTTGACACTCATTACTGGACTGCAGTGAACCACCTTTTCATGTGGGGCAGCCTGGCTGCCTACTTTGCTGTGGCATTCACCATGTACAGCAACGGCATGTTTCTCATCTTCACCTCTGTTTTTTTCCCTTCATTGGTAAGTAGATCCATCTTAATATTGAAGCATAGAGGTTGTCAGTGGTCCTCTTTAGGCCTTGCAGTGACATCCTTCCTGAGTGATCCGATCACAAGTAGACAGCTCTAAACACATCTGTTCACACCTGGCATTAATATGTGTCTCCACATGTGTCTGGAATGACAACTTGGGATTGAATCTCACTCCCCCGCCCAATATGCCAATAAGGAAATATGTTTCCCACTTGTAATGACCAAATGTATTTTTACCGGTGGTAGACAGCAATGCACTAAACTGCACCTAGTTGCCTGGAAAAAGAAGCACATCCTCCCTGTTTGTGCTGCTGAACAATTAATTTGAATTCAAATAGACATCACCAATTTAAAAAACTCAAATATCATATAGCAAAGGCTGTTATTATATAATACATTATGCAGCATGTCTGTTGAATTTTTAAAACATATCTGCTCACCTATGTAATAGACATCAGGTATGTAGACAATCCTTCATATTAGCCAAGGACAAAATGCCTTGCTTTTACACTGTTAAAAAAAAAATATGGATACATGTGACCCAAACCACCTCCACATGGGGTTGGAGTGATATGATGTCGATGCATCCTTAAATGTATCCTGTGCATGTTTACACTTGTACTTGGGGCTGTCTACTTGTGGTTGGATCACTGAGGTTGGATGTTAATACTAAGTCTAAACAAATCCAGAAACATGAGGATTGTGTCAAGAAGAACATCTGACTTAAGACAAATGCCAAATATGTGTAACACAGTGATCCACCGTGGCAACCCCTACAAAGGGAAAAGCCAAAAGAAGTTATCTTTGCTGTGTGGGGATTACCTTACATCGGTTAATGATAAGCTCCTCTGAATATCCTCCGCCCTAATGTTTTCTTTGTTTGTTTTTGTTTCAGGTACAGAGAGAAACACTCTGAACCAGCCAAATGTGTGGCTGACGATATTCCTAACATCTCTCCTCTGTATTCTCCCTATGGTGGCTTTTCGTTTCATTCTCATCCAGATCCGCCCCACTATCAATGACAAGGTGAAAAAAAAAACAACGCTCTTCTGTCCATAAAACATCACCGTCTTCCAAAGTTACAAATGTCCCTGAAAATTTTGAAGCTTCACAGCACAGCTATCTCATGAAGAAAAGCTCTTTGTTTCACAAATGCCAGTGTGTTGTTAAAAAAATTAATGCAAAGTTGATAGTTGTGCTGGAATTAGCCTTTTTTCTTTAAACTTGACAGAAGAGCAGTGGGTCTGTTGTTGCATTCAAAAATGAAAAGCTTTTTTTTTTTTTTTTTTAATTAAATTCCTTATAATGAGATCTTGAACATTGTTCTTCCTATCCATTGCCACAAATAAGAATTTTAGTAAAGACAATCTTAGGGAATGAGAATCGGTGAGAGGCTGCACTAGACTTAATGCAAACTTCTTTTATTTGACCTAAATATGATTGAATTCTTGTCCCCTCTGTAAACGTCAGCCAGCTGACCCTGTACATATCTCCTGAGGGGTGTACTACAAAGCAAGTTCGACACAGCCAGGCTTTCTTTGGGTGAGCTGGCTTAACAAACCTGAAACTCTCCATCAGAGATAACTGGTACCATGACGGTGGTTATCAACTATCTTTGTTAATCGCAGCTTTCTGCTTTCTGCTCTGTGCGTGTTCACATAAAAGGGGGCGTTTGGTGCGTTATTTGACGCCTATTCTGGATAAAATGGATAGATGGCGGTCTGCATATTTCAGTCAGGAGGAGCAGGTTTTAATAATGCAGGGCTATGAGGATTTCAAAGAAATCTTTATGGCCAAAAGCAACACTGTAGGTGCGAATAAAGCCAGAGAGGAGTGCTGGCAAAAAATTGCAGATCGTGTAAATTCGTAAGTTATATTTATTTCACCACTTAATGCACCTTAATTAATCTCCCTCCCTCTTTTAGAGCGCTTAAACTTTAAACTTAATGCAGCAGATTTAAACATTATGTAGGTCTGACTGTCCCATTATGAATGATGAATGAAAATCACTTTAGTTTTTTGCTAAATCTATGTGAAATTAATTTAAGATTTAATATTATCTGTTATATACACTCACCAGGCACTTTAATAGGTACCCTATCACCCTGGGGAATCTTATGAATGAATTATATTATAACATTTCACATGAAATTCCACGTCACGCTGATTATCAATATAATGGACAATTAATTTATGTTACCTGCGATTTAGTAAAACGCTTCTTATATTTGAAGCGTGGGCAGATGGCCAGGGAATACTACAAACATATTCAGCAGTTTAGTAAGAGCAAGTACAACCTTGTGAATAGCAGCATACAGTTATTCTGGCTCAGATTTTCTGCATCACCAACTGAATGCATGTAGGTTCTCGCGGCAAAGAAAGAAACGCACACCGTTTGCGCTACTGTGAGCGCACGGCTGCGTTTGGTGGCGCTACCAATATATGACTCTAGCAGATTACAAATGTAACGTATTCCCTCAGCTGAAAATCTAAAGCGTTCATAGTGAATATCGTCATGGGAAGCCAGCGGATCAGTCCGGTCTCTGAATACTCTCTTCCTATCCTCGCACAATCCTGGCGCTAAAGTCAACGGGATTGGGTGAAAGTGAAAGGGCGGCGCTTTTTAGAGCCGATTTGAGCCTAAACTCTGCACATAACCTGCTCCGGACCAGGTTAAGCTTGCAGAGTAAGTTACCATGGTGATCTAGCCAGGTTAAAAGAGAGCCACCTTCGTGGTACTGGAAATCCAGGCTTTAGACTCAACATACCTCGCTAACCCTCTAATCTCACTTCGTAGTACACCCCTCTGGTCTTGCCCTCGCCTCAGAGCAAATTGGGCAGACATCTTACTCTGCAATGTTTGGTGTTGACATCTCGCCAAAGTCAGTATATGTCATATATAGTTTTACTGATAAAAACTTGATCTCTTAAAGGCAGGGCCCATGCTGTCATAGCATTCACCTCATTGCTTGCTATAGATCTGATACCACTCCTCTTGAAGGAGCTAACTTCACCCATATTCAGTAGATGTATTACAGAGACACAATGTCATTCTTGAAGCTAGAAAAAAAATACAATATACCCTAAAAGATTCCACACAGAGCTTTGAGAGAACCTAACTAGTTAATTGCTATTTTCAGAAGAAGTCGACATTTAATTGTTGTCGTCCTTTGTTCTCTCTAGGTGAAACATAAGATGGAGAAAGAGGGGGTACCCGCTTCTGCTCCTCAACGCCCACAACGCCGGCGTGTCAGCACCCGTCGGTCAGGCTATGCCTTCTCCCACTCCAAGGGCTATGGTGATCTGGTAACTTCTAAAATGTTTCTGCTGAAGCGTCCCCTGAAGAGTCGACAGATGCGCTTTACAAAAACTGCCTCTCCTCTGGCTGAAGATGAGCCGCAACAATACCGCACCATAGCGGAAGAGCCTGAGGAGTCACGGAGCCTCTAGAGAGGAAGCAGGAGAAGATACTTGAGAAGAACACTTCAGTAACCCTAAATAAGGAACTGGATGAAATATAATGTCTAGATGGTTCCCAGGTCAGACATTAACAATTAAAACTGAGTTTTTATTAAAACTCTTGGCATTTTATAAAGAATTTATGGGAAATATCACTAAAGATGTTAATATAGAGCCTGAAAGGATGAGGCTTTTTTTTTTCCTATGTTTTGTATTACAACTGCTACTGTTAGCTTTCTTCAAAAGTACACTAGAAGGTTTTAGATACATTTTATTACACTTAATTTTAGTTAATTTTCAACTACAATCATTGAGCTTTTAGGAGTAGATATTACAATCCCTTGGATTTATGCAAGCCAATTGCAACTTTCATTTGTTTTTTCTCATTTTATAATTGTGTGGTTAAAAAAAAAAAGTGTAAGGCATTAAATGTTTTGTGAAACAAATCCTCCTGTCTCTCATGTAACAGGATCTTGAACTGTGGTATTTGGTTAGTCCTTTCTTTGACCCTCTCCATAGAAATCATGGGTTCCTGCTCCATTCAACCCCCTAAAGCTGTCTGCAATTAATATAATTGGAAAGACACGGCTGAAGAGAATAGCTGACATTTTGACGAAGGCATATTGCAGATATTTCTTTGGGGGGGTGAGGAAATCAACATCTATATAAGAATAGATAGATGGACTTGACTGACTTAATTTCGAGAGGTTCAAGGGTGTCAGAGTGTGTGGATGGATGGATAAATAGATAAAATGAAATCAGAAATTCAAGTTTTGGCTGGTTGCTCCAGTGGGAAACACGCAGCAGCCAGCTGCTGCTGGCATCTGTGGTAGCTCAGCATCCGAACAACAATCCGAATTAAACTATTTTCCTTCGAGTTTACATGGAAATAGTAATTCCGAATTGAGGTTTACATGGAAAACACGTTTGTTCGGGTTTATCCAATTCTGCTTTAGGTCTGGGGGTTGGGAAGGGTTCTGATTGGATGGGGGGGGCGGACGTCTTTACGTCTACCGGCAGAAAACATACTTACTCGATTAGCAACAACATTCCACTTATTTTTGACCTGGGTGGCGTCTCTATCTGCGAAACCTCCTTCATTTAACCTGGCCGCTACAACTTTGAACTTTTATGTTTCCTGCCATATGTTCTTTTAATTATTTCCAGTTCCTCCAAGCTATTTATTAAATAAATCGTCTCTGCTCTTGGCCACCGTTTACAGCGTGCCGCCATCTTGAAACTTTGTTTTGAAAACAAGCCCAGCGCGGAATATAAGCGTCATCGCGACAGACGGGCAAGAAAACGAGCATGCGCAGAAAGACGGGAATTAATTTAAAGTGGAATGAGTGTATACATGACCGTGGTATTATTCTATGCGGAATTAAAATCAGAATAAACCAGCCACTTACTTCGGAATTAAGTTTAATTCGGAAGTTGGAATCTGTTTAAAGGACACAAGTATTTACAATAATTGTAAATATATCAGAGCCAGACTTCCCCTGGAAAGCCACACTGCTCTGGAGAGGCTCTGTCTCCTCCAGGATCCTGGGTTGAAGTTTGTCTATCAGTGTAACTTTGAGTTGAACATTGGGGAGGTTGAGTGACACAGGCTGCATGAGCCGTTCAGGTAGAGACAGATCAATAGTGAAAATATAGCATAAATCACATTTACAACTAGGTTTAGGTTTATTCATCCAAAGAACGCACAGAATAATAAAGTATCAAAGGTTTTAACCATAAACCTCAACTTTACAATACAACACACCTTACAATCCAACAGGACTGTATATTTTTTGAACTTGCTAACTAAATTTTATATTTTGCATTCTTTGCTTTACTGATGTGTGTTTTATCTCACTGCCCACCAGCACCAAAAGCGCCAAAAGTTTGCTTACGGCTCTGTGAAACAGAAATAAACTGTTTGCACACTGACTTTCTGTCTAAGAGGTCCAACTTATCTTGATGTATTTGGCAAACAGCAACATGGTTCTGCCTTTTTTGTGTCATGGTTGAGATCAATGTTACTCTTTTTTTCTTTTTTACTGCCATTAAGAAAATCTACCACATTGCTGTGTTTATAACACCTAACATTCATTTTAAATAATTATGATATGATATTGGGGGGGTTGTGGTGGCTGGTTTAAATTATTGAGTTGGTTGCAACCCACCCACCCCCCCCCATAAATTACGCCTCAGCTCCAGACTGCTGGCCAGATGTTGTAGGTTTCTCTGCAGGAGATCCTGCTGGTAGGACAGAGGTCTGACCTCTGGCCACAGACTGCGTACAGACCAGTAGAAGTCCATGAAAGGACTGAGAGCAGACTGGGATCCATGAGAGCACAACATATTCAGAGATTTTAGACTTGAGTCTTCTTGTCAGATGAAACTCTGTTCAAGAGTCTGTTCTCTTCTGGGTCTCTTGTGTTTCTTTCTGTCTCAGCAGTGATCCTGTCCCGCCTTTATATTCTGACTGGAGGAGCTCCAGGGTCATTTCCACAGACCTCCACTGAGTGGTGCTGTTTACCAGAAGTCATGACGTCACTGAGTTATTGCTGTTGGATGAGTCGGTCTGCTGTCTAAACACTAGTCATCATAGTCTAATTAAAATCAATGAATGTCCAGTCTAGATGAGCTGTACATCAGCATCTGGAAATCCTTCATGATTTAATAACTTGTGCTTTAAAGTCACTTTAAATTGTCAAACTTCAACTGTGTTTACTTTTTTTTTCTTGTACACTTCAAGGGAATTTTGTATCTAAAAGTTGAAGAGTAAATATTAAAGAAAAGTTTATTCAGATAAACTTATCACCGATTTAAGAAAAAAAATCAATAAACTACGTTTTTCAGAGTAAAATGAAATGTGACACTTAAAATGTGCTTAAAAATCAAACTTAACACTGCAATAGTATAAAGTGAGATTTAAGTTCAGGTCTTCAGTTGAAAGTATTTTAATACACACAGTTACTTTGGAGGATTTCTGTTCAGTTCAGTCATTTCATATGATCAGTTTGATCTGCTGACATCAATAATAAAACCAGTGTAGATAATACAGTCTGGTCAGACAGAAACACACAAACACTTTTTTTTTTGCTTTGATTTACACATTCTTGATTGAATCTTGAACTTTTTAGTTAACATGAAATCATTTTAGTGTTGTTTCAGCAGACTACTAACAGACTGCTGTGATTGGCTCTGGGTTGGTCTGGGAGAGTCCACGAACCCTCCAGACTGTGGCTCATCGGTGGTCTGAAGTCCTTTCAGCTCTGGCACCATCCTTTCAGAGCTCGACTCCGTAGCAGAATTGTGCAGTAAATTATATTTTACCAGGAATGCCAAATGTACAGGAAATTAGTGGATTCCAAGCTCCATATTTTTGACCTCTGTATTTTGTGCAACATGGACACAAATCCCCACATTTATCAGTGTGGTAAGACTAAGCCTATTTTTTTTGTTCAGCTTTTGACCATTTTAGCACCTCATACCTGAAAGTAGCAGCTATGAGCAGAGCTGTAAAGACATGTCTGAAAAAGAAACTGTTTTCATGAACCGTTTGAGTATTTTAATGAAAGCAAGCCACCAAAAGTTCAACAAGTCTTGAGAAATTCTTTGCAGAAAAAGGCAAAATGTTTCTTGTCATTAGTTATTGATGCATGACAATTTTCTCGACTGTTACTGGAGTTCACCAAACATCTGTTCAGATGTGTAGGTGGCAGAAACGGTTAGCAAAAAAAAAACAACTCAGAAGTTACACTTGCAATCAGTATTCACCTCACAGCTTTCAGATCTATTTTTAAATCATTCATAACTTTTAACTGGATAAAACTTTGTCACTGCAATTCTACAATGAAACTTTGTTTGGTGTTTCTCAAAAGACCACTAAGACCAGCAGCAACATGGCAAAGATACACAACAGTAATAAAAGAGATAAAATACAGACACTTGTAATACACTTTGACACATTTATTTCACATTTTAAATAAATGAAACAAAGACAGATACTGAAAATGTAGAAGGTTTATATTTTCAGTATTCACAAGTATACAAATGTACAAAGTATTTGAAGTCCAATTCAATCCAATTGAGTCCAAATTCAAAATTCATGTGATGCCAATTCATAAAAACAGCCTGACTAAGGAACCCAACAGACTGCATCGAAGCTTCACTTCTTTGCAGTCCCCATCCTGAGCAAGCACAAGGCGACAGTGGAGAGGAAAAAAACCTGGTTAACAGGGCTGAAAAACCTCCAGCAGAACCAGACTCAGGGAGGGCGGCCATCTGCCTCGACCGGTTGGGGGTCAGAGACGACAGGAAAGAGAGAGACAATAACAATGACGTACACATACAAGAAGAATATGTACGTCATCAACAATACATTCATACAACAATACATACATATACAATGTACTAGTATATATACATACATATACAATGCACTAGTAATATATACATATATACAATGTACTAGTATATATACATACATATACAATGTACTAGTAATATATACATACATATACAATGTACTAGTAATATATACATACATATACAATGTACTAGTAATATATACATACATATACAATGTACTAGTAATATATACATACATATACAATGTACTGTAATATATACATACATATACAATGTACTAGTAATATATACATATATACAATACTGTACTAGTAATATATACATACATATACAATGTACTAGTAATATATACATACATATACAATGTACTAGTAATATATACATACATATACAATGTACTAGTAATATATACATACATATAATACTAGTAATATATACATACATATACAATGTACGTAATATATACATACATATACAATGTACTAGTAATATATACATATATATACAATGTACTGTATATATACATACATATACAATGTACTAGTAATATATACATACATATACATACATATACAATGTACTAGTAATATATACATACATATACAATGTACATATACATACTAATATATACATATACAATGTACATACATATACAATGTACTAGTAATATATACATACATATACAATGTACTAGTAATATATACATACATATACAATGCACTAGTAATATATACATACATATACAATGCACTAGTAATATATACATATATATACAATGTACTAGTAATATATACATACATATACAATGTATATAATATACATACATATACAATGTACTAGTAATATATACATACACTTGAACAAAAAGAAAATAAACATTATATGTTTAATGCTTATCGTTTATCAGGACATTCTAGCTGCAAGGATACAGTGCCGACTACCAAGTCACCGAGTTGAATTGAAGTTGACGTCGTTGATGAGAAATCTTCCAGTGAAGCTCCATCCTCATAGTGAGCTCAGGTCCAACTGTGAGCATTTTAAACGTGGAGCGCTTCTGAGCGCCTGTTCAGCTGGATTCTTGAAATACAGAGTTTACCTGAAGGTTCTGATCGCAAGTGAAAATTAAGTTGTTTACTGATCCAATTAAACTGCTTTTGGACACCAGAACAGACTTAACGTGTCTGGTTGGAGAAGCTGGGTTGCTTCTGAAAATGCTTGCAGTGAAATTATTTCTTTGACAAGTTTCAATGGAGTCTCAGATCAATGACTCTGAGTTGTACGATCAATTATAATCTACCATTTTTGCATTTTAATCCTTTTTATTGTTAAACGGCTTTAATTTCTTTTATAAACCGGATCAATTTAGAGTCATCAGTCACCCTAAAATGATTGTGGAGGAATCCGGAGCGCCCGGAGAAAACCCTCCCAGAAGATCAGAACCATTCAGATTAGCGTCAATTTAGAATCATCAATCAGTCCAACATGATTTTTTTTTGGACGGTTGGAGGACACCGGAGCTCCCGGAGAAAACCCTCCCAGAAGATCAGAACCATTCAGATTAGAATCAATTTAGAATAATCAATCAGTCCAACATGATTTTTTTTTGGACGGTTGGAGGACACCGGAGCTCCCGGAGAAAACCCTCCCAGACGAACCCCCATCTCATGAATCCAACCGAACAGAGCACTGTGAATTGCTCTCGTTTTCAAATGCTCCCAGTGGACTCTGAGGTTGTAATGAGGTAGAGTGCGGTGTTTCTGCTCTCTGTAGGATCCAGGGGTCTTTATCCCCCGTTCATCCATCTCTAAAACTGGAAATGAAGACAAAAATATTGGAGCAAATCCAGTTTGGTGGATGTACAGAATTATTTCTGTGTCTCTACATGGACATTAGTTTAGGGTGTAATGTTTGTCCTCTTACATTTCTCCTGTAAAACAGAATGTAGGCCAGTTCCTTCCGTGTCTGACAGACGTCTGAGCCCGTTGTCTTAGAAACAACAGCATCGTTGAACGTCAGCCAGCGGTCAGTCGGGTCATATGGACTGTCCTCTGGATGGATGCCGTCACAGATGTAGTGTCCTACCAGGAGACAGATCATCGTCAACATCTTCAGACACACATTTGTTTGGAGATACAAGAAATGATTAAGATGTCTCTGTATATTTAGTAACTGTAAACGAGTCTACCTGTAATATGTCAGTCTGTGGTTTTCTTACCTCCTTCAGTGGTCCCGAAGTGGTTGATGGTGCTCACCAGACTGTAGCAGCCGCCCACCCTGAGATGGATCAGAGTTCCTGACAGTTAGCTTCTCAAAAAACACTCAAACATGCAGCACACAAAGCACAAGTTGGTTTTTCACATCATCATTTTTTGGGTTTGTTTTGTTCTTTATTAAACGTTGTTTCTTTACCTGCTTAGATGACACCACCAGGTCTCTTTGCAGCCGGACAGGCTCTTCCATCTTCTCCAGGTTAAAGTTTGGAGTCAGGCAGAACCGTTTTAGATGTAAGATGAGAACTCTGTTGGAAAAAGTCCAGAGTAGATGATGGAGACTCTAAAGTTTGTTCAGTTCTAGTGAATGTGAAGAACCACAGAGGGTCGATGTGTTTA